>JBAMCL010000722.1:20000-1220000 GCA_037075165.1 Hirtodrosophila histrioides | reverse complement strand
ATACAAATTTCTTCAATATGTGTGTAACGCATTGAAGTTAGCATATTTTGACCTAATAAAACCTATAAAATCGAATTCATGGCACGAAGTAATAAGGACCGGTTAGGTTTGGGCTTTTGTATCATTTAACTTTGGCCAAAAATACAATACTTTGAGTGTACTTACCTGATCGATTCTGGTCAGACTCTGTAAGTGAAAACTATGCTTTTGTCTACTGGAATTCTTGTTGTTTACTTATACTTCTCAATAATAACTTGTGTTTGGTTGTTTCTGATGTTTATTTCACCCGTCCTGTTTCACAAAATTGTTATTTTTAATTATCAAATTAAAGATAAGACCCACATATGTAGGTCTTAGATCCGGCAATGGATTTAGTTGTTATAATATTAGTTTTTCCTTGTATACTTCTATCTAGGCATTTGTCCTAGATAATAGTTTGTGTTCTTTTTTTGATAAGTTGTATGGATAATGTAGACTTGTTGGAACAAATATTTTTCCCATAACTTGCCTAAAATTAAATAAAACATAAATTATGATAATTGTATAAATAGAATGTTGGCAGATTTTATATCATATCTTACAATCAAATAATAAGTAGAGAAATTGTTCAATTTGCTTTGAACTTAAAGTTTCATTTACACTACTTTATTATAGTGTACTTACTTGTTAAAATTCTCCTCATATCCAACAGTATAGCCATTGGGTATTTTAGCGGCAGTTGTAAACGAGATACATTCCCTAGGGGGCGATTTGAGTGCATAGAACGGATAATCAAATGTATTGATGTAAATATCAACGCATAGACCATGGCTGCCCAAATGTAGTTGGCTGGCAACTGAAGGCTGGCTGAGTCCGCAGCTGCCCAGCATGATATTTCTGTGGCAGGAGTGTATTAAGGTTCCTTTATCCCGACTTGTGTGGAAGCATTGAACATGCTTGCCAGCTTTTGAGTGATCGACAACAATTGGATCAAATCCAGGTCCAGCCATATCACAAGCTAAAAATGCCATGAATTAGTAGAATCGCATCATTTCATATATTCTAGGCATTACTGTCTATATTTTGTAGAGTAAAATGGGGTTGTAATAATCGTCCCACAGCTGACGCTAGCTGACCACCAAAGCTGAAGCCAAACAAATATCCCCGGCTAGGATCGAAACCGTATCGAATTAGCGATACTATGATTGAGACAATTGCTTCGCTGATATATTCAAAATTTGTGTACAACCTAAAAAGGTATTCAGGTCAATTAGTTCTTTGGTTTTTTTTTAAATACATTAATACTTGCCTCATATAAGATGAACTTGCGACAATGCTGTAATCAATGCATATTACACAGCCTTGGCGGTAAAAACTTAGTCCTAAAATGAAATAGAATCTCTATAAATGAGGAAGCCAATATATCTAAAGGATTGTTTTGATTTTAGCTCTGACCTACAAACTTACGCTCAATTAGTGCAATAGCCCAATCATCGGAACAACTCTGAATCCATCCATGAAGAATGATGGAGAATTTATCTGATGGTGAACATCCTGAGCTTGCCAATGTATGCGCATTAAAAGAAACTGGTGTTTCCAGGGTTTTTGTATTGTTTCTGGAAGTTTATATAATGGATTTTAATATAAAGTTGTTTCCAAAATATGGCGGATCACAATTTTCACAGAACTCGTAAATTCTTTCATTTCTTTAGTCCACCCACACATTTTTACCAAGTTATCTTGTTATACCAAAGAATATGAGTCATATATTCCAGGTACAAATGGTTTTCCATTTGTTTTTTTTAATCATTTATAAACAATTTTGAACCACTTCATAAACTGAAAGTTGTGTTTTTCCAGAATATTTGTGGAAGTCTTAAAGTTGTTGTTAATTTTGGCTGCCAAAAATCAGTGTGACGCATGGTAACGCTTGGGCTTGAAAGAAGGCCACACAAACAAATACAGTTTCATACATTTAATGATATGTGTTTATACTAAGGTGAATGAACCGCAAACACTTACTTATAGAATTGTATAACCATGGTTTTGCGAACATCAGGCTTAATGGCTCTCTGTAAGAAAACTTTAGCATTGTACTTTTATTAAAAAGAATACATCTGCCGCTTGGGAGTGGAATCATACCCAATGTTTCATTCGCTGAGCCATAAGATTGCGTATGTCTTAAGAACTTGGGCTTTAGGTTCAACTTGGATTGAACCTTACAAAACAAAAGTGTCCAAATTGTTATGAGTGTTATAAATGTAAATTTATATTTCCTAAGATATTTCATTATAAATTGATTAGTTTAAAGGCAATTTCTGAAGATAAACAATAGAAGATAATATACAATACAAATAATACAAAACTTATTGTGAGAACAAACAAAATCCAACTAGTTAGGGCCCTTGTAAAGCGAGTTTTACGTTCTATTTAGATGTAAATATGTACATATCTAATGTTTGTATTTAGCTACTCCAGCCCGATATCAAGAGTAAATCGGAGATGAACCAGGCAATCCATAATTGTCGGCAACCCAGTGCTGGCCACGTTCCATATCTACGTACATATGTTTTATATTGTACATATATGTATATTACATATGTACATACATATTTAAAAGAATACTTGCAGACATAGCCTTCATTCAATTCAATGTCCTTTCATGCTTCACTTACTACCTATGCCAAAACTTGCCTCGTAGATACTAGTATCCCTAGATACTATTCTTATAATTTTCTTTTCATTTGCGTGCTGGTCCCACACATAGAACAATGAAGCCAACTATTCAAGAATATTTGTGTCTAGCTCTTATATTTACTCCCTGAGATTGACAATCTGGTGCTGTGGCCTTGTATATACTATGTAATTTCTAGACGGGACTGCCTGCTACAAATACTTGACCGACTTTACTGTAACTTCTTTTTCTTAATTATTGATTGCTTTCAGAGGTACTTTCAGTATGTACCTAAAATCTTTATTGACCTAAAAATGACAATTGAATTCCGAATCCCTTTAATATTTACACTTCCTAAACTTGCAATTAACTAATAGTATTAGCTGATCAAAGCTTTTATGCAAAACACTTCCATCTACTTCCGTGGTTAGCTTTAAGAATTATCTTACCTTGATGCCTTTATTGATTTTATGAAGAAATATATAGACTTAAGGGATTTACATTCTTCGAAATTTTAATTCACCAAAAATATATTTTAATTACATGTACTTATTCAAATTATGTATATACATACATAACCATATACAACTTTATTAGTTGAAACATCAAGATATAATAATGTCCTACTGATTAGGGCAGTCGTTTGGGGACTGTTTTTTGCTGCCAGTAGTGGGTTTGGTGATAACCTCATTTTCATCATCGTCGTAATCATCTTCCTCATTTTCAAATTCCTCCTCATCTTCATCGTCTTCATCATCGACAATGTCGCCAGTATAATAGAGCACGGCTTTCGGAATAATTCTTGCACGCAAAAAGTGACCGATTTCAAAGTCGGTAGCTAAGATCTGTAAAATATAAGCAAATTTAAAAAATAGTTCATGCAAAGGCATTCTTAAGAAGTCCCACCTGCTGCGAATCATCATCGATATCTTCCTTATCAGTTGGGACATCTGGTGGATTGAAGAAATTAAAGAACGAGTCTGTTGGAACCAGTTTGTTAATAGTGCGCACGGCGCCACGCTCCTTGTGCTTCTGCTTCTTTCTGATAGTTTTAACTGTCAAGTTCATTTTCTTTTCCCAGTTAATAACGCAGCCCTTCAAAATTGAATTGTATAAATAATGGGTTTCAAATGTTTACATTTTAACACTACCTTGCATTTATAAATTTCCGGGCCTTCGAATGCAAACGGATCATCGGAATCGACAGTGGATTTCAAAAAGTACTGCTTCGTAAGTACGGTATTCGAGAAATACTCATTTTTATCAAAATGGAACTCCAAGGTATATGAATGCTGCAAACAAAATAATAAATATCAGATATTAAGGCCTGTTTTCGTTTACCGCTTAGGTCAGATTTTGTAGAAATCAATTTACATGAAGAAAAAAAAGTATGAAATAATTGATTTGTTACGTACTTCATTATCGTACTTAATTACGATGTCCGTAAGCTTACGAATAGCGGGCTCATCATGAGGCTGCACCATCTCAGACAGCAATGCTGTATTCCGGAACACTGTCAGCCAGAAATCAGGAATGCCCTTTGCATCCGCAGGCATACTTTTCAAATGTTTGAGTGACTCGCGGAATCCGTCGCCAGCTTCGCCATCGGTCGATTGATTACTCTCAGGTTCCTTCCAATTGGGTTTCTCTTCTGCAGGATCAACGACGCCGATAACAATATCCTTGCGTTTATCGAACATTGGTTGGTATTTCACTTGGTATTTTTTCTCCAACTTATAAACCTCTTCAAAAAATTCTGCTTCAATTTTCAAATGTTCCAACTGCAAATTTTTAAGCACAACAATCCGGTTTTGCACGACTGCCGGCAATGTTTTAACCATTTCTTGCAAGAACTGTCGCCGAATAACTGAATTCATGTAGGCTGGCCTGTTAAAATATGATTCGAAATTGGAAGTTACAACACATATGTACATACATGCGATAAATGCACTTTATATTACATGGATTGACAGTCGGAGTTCGACTTTTCGTCATCGACTTCATTGCAAGACTCAGCATCGATATTTCCTTCTTGTGGTGCGTCCATTTTTTATAAATGCAAAAAGTCTGAAACGCGTATGCACATTGATTAAATTTTGGATTAAATGGCGTCTGGCATTTAAATACATACATACATACATGTAAATGAGCATACATATATAGGTATGTATGCCTACACTCATATACATATATATATGTATATATAATACATGCACTTTCATGTAAAATATAATGAAATTAGCGCGCATATCTAGTTATATACAAGCTTTTATGAAATTTATTGCTTTCAATACAAAAAGCAGAGCAATATACAAGTATTATATATATACATATCTACATTGTGCAATCCCTAACACGATTTTTTTGCAAAAACACGTGTTTAGAATTTGCTCAAATTGTTCAGCCCTACGTGCATACATGCATACATATGTACAAAGCCTGTCTGTCTGTGTACGCGTAGGCTACTAAATATGTAAATGCATAATACATGTATGTATATATTAAATTTCACATATACATGCGCAATCAATATTTTTTTAAAGCAATATAATTTTATAATTGAACATAAGTACATACCTTCACGCAAAAATTTATTCAAACGAAAAGCACGCCGCAACAATGCCGATCTAAAAGAACTAGCTTCGCTTTCACAGGGTAACTCGGGAAAAAAATACTAAAATGATTTCAGTAGCTGTATAAAACCGAATTTTTTACTTGAGTATCTTCAAAATAGCGTCTAGAAGTTCACGACAGCATTAGTGTGTATAAAAAGTTAGCGACATGTACATGTACAATTTCGTAGTGGTTTAGAAAAACATCCGAGAAAAAATATGTTCGTTCAATTTATATGTATGTATATGTATGTTCGAACAATATTTGCTGTGACATATGAATCAGTGTTGTACTTCGACACTTCATTAAATATTTACGAAGTTCGGCGATCTCAATATAGTTTTTCTAATGTTCTAAGTATTCATTCTCAATGGTTGGAATGCCTTATAAATATAATGTACATATATATGTATGTATGTATTTGTAATGTAGCCAAAATTACTTAAACGTCTTGCGAACATAAACAACCATTATTCTGCAGAATAACGGAATTTGGCTCAGCTGCAAAGTATCTGGTTGAAATAAGCTGTGACATTGTTTTTGGTTCTTTTTTTAGTTTTAAATTGTTAAAAAATATTAAGAAAATACAGAAAAATTAAATGAAGTTATATTTGATAAGCTCAAACAAAGGGCTAACTACCTGCGTTTTTATAAATTTGATATCTCTTTTAGTTTCGCCATTATAGCTGTTCCAAGTTATTTGTATCTGCTCGTTGAAATAAGCTGTGAGCCACTGTATGTATTTGTAACAAATAATTAATGAAAATAATAAAAATAATTTTATATTATCGTTCAACAGAAAGAAAATAAGACGGCTCGGTCATGGTTGGAAATAAATAATGCGAGAAAGTGTGGACAGGGATCTTGATTTTTGGAGATCAATTTTATGCTGATAATCAATATGCAACATATATTTATTTGGGCAGGATTGGCAACCAAGGAGCACCCATTATATTACATTTTCTTTAGTGCTGCGTTTCTTCGTTGTCCCGCAAACAAATAATAATAAATCAGCTGTTTCTTCACAGCGTTGCCATTCAATTTAAATATGTGGACTGGTCCACTGAGTTGGCCAATGTGTACGCTTTAAGTTCGATGGTCATTGAGTAAGCCGACTTACCATGGAGAGAAGGTTCTGGTATTCTCAATCAAGTCAAGCTGCAGGGAAGAATCGCTGAAATAATTTGAAGCTGGTGGAGACAAAGCCAGGCGGCCGTCCGTCTGTTGCGTTATACAAGATGGAGGTATCGAGAGTGAGGTGGACTGAACTAGGGCAAAGCCCTAGAGCTTTATATGGCCCCTGGGTTCTTGCCTTCATGAAAGAATCGCTAAAGTAGAAGCCAGGCTTGGTCCAATCATTCATGCAGTTAAGACTATGAATAAGGGATCACTTACGTCCATTAGACTGCCAACGGTGAGCTGATCGAGGTGAGTAGGGTTTTTATTTTCCGAGTTGTACGCCCTTGGGCCACCTATACTTGCTCCAATATTAGCATATACTTGGTAGCAGGTATTGGCGCCAGTGGAAACACCAAGCATTTGTAATTACTACCTGTACCCACAAAATGGGCAAAAGGAGGTATTAGAACTTTGCAACTGAATGTAACAGGCAGAAGGCGACATCTCCGACCCTATAAAGTATATATATTCTGTGTAGGAACACGACGATATCAAGTACTTTAAGAGTTAGCCACATCAAATTTGGAATGTAGGGTCTTGTCTACTATACGCAGATCAAGGCTGTTTCAAATTTGAGATATTTCCCCCGCACCCCCTATTAAAAACAACTTACCTCATGAACCTACGAGCCAGACTAATAAAAAATAAAACAGTTTAATTATTGTTACAATTTTTGATATTTTATTTACGTAAAAATAAAATATTTGGACATATGATTTAATATAACAAATTAATAATAACCTTCATTTAAAAATTTGATTGATTCTTAAACTTGTCTAATGTTGCGAACTCTTAAAAACCGAGCGATTAATGCTCTTAAGAGTAAATTGTTATAACTTCACGTCCTCCTCCACGAACCATTAATACTTTTTCAAGACCCTCTGTTAAAACTTCCAGGAATTCCATATCTAATTGATAAAAAAAGAATAGTTACAAATATATATGTTGCAATTTTACAAAGTATTTATATTAATCACCAAAGGTTGATCTAAGGATGAAATAGTGAAAAAAAGTTCTTCAATAAAATGAAGCTTGCAAGTCACTGTGAACAAATAACTTCAGGCAAGACTCTGAAGGTTTAATCTTTCACCAATTCACCTTTCATCAACCTAAAATGATTACACTACTCGTATATAAAGGCCTTACAATTGCTTTCACGCTCCGCCCTCACTTCTCTAGGAGGGCCTGGTAAATTCATGATGACCAATTGGGCATCTTGTGACTTTTCTACTATAACCTCATTCAGTTTTATTGCCGTGTGCATGCGACGAACGTTGAATTCATCTCTGTATAAACCAAATATTAAAGAATTTAAGTGATATATCATTATGTTATTGATTGAGCTTACGGTTTCACACTGGATTTTAAGTTTCCGTCAGCTTTTTCTGTTGACTCATCTTTATTAGATGTGATATCAGGTGTTTCCGTACTTTCAGGACCATCTGAATCAATAGAATTACGTTTTTCCTCGTTTTGAGAGTCCTGTATTATATTAATAGGTAAGAAAAAAATTGTTCATCAGCAATATTTGGTAAGACATTATTAAATTTATTCATCCTGTGCCGTTAAAAAATCAGAATACTATAAATGGATTTAAATTAAAAACAACTTAAGGAAATGAGTAAAAAATTTAAAAAAAAAACACGATAGAAAGTTTTAGATTAAGAGTGAGGCTTACAATACCTGTTTAATTTGAATCAAATCGTTTTCTGCATTATTTTACTATTTGTCTAAAGAAAATACAATCGAGCTGTCTCAGTTGTGTCCTACTTCTTGTCTTAATTCTAATTATGTATTTATAATGCTTATAAGAATACATACGTGATTTTCTTCTATGGTAGGATCGGCAAACCGAACTTTCGACGCTGTTTTTACGGCGTCGTAATGGTGGTCTACGATTGTTTGAACCTGAAAATGTTAGCGTAAAGTATTTACGTACATAAACAATATGAAGACCAATATGCATTAGCCCTATTGTATTAAAGCCCTATTACGAACAATCCAATTCATCATCTTTATGTATAATTGCTCAATTTCAGCTTTTGAGAAATATCTGAGAATTGATTAATAGCTTGTTGATTTTTTAATAGCTTTTTCCGTTTAAAGCCGAAAACCAACTCATTTTTTGTTATATTTTAATGACTTTTAAGAGTGTTTTTTACTTATAATGAATATCCTTAAGTGACATCTTTATTTATAACGTAATACTTTTAATTTCAACATTAAAAGTCACTTTATAACAGGTAGTGCTTGAAAAAATGAGATATTTTATATACATATATTTTATTTTCTTCGTAATAGGGCTTTAGCACAAGTAAGCTAATCACATAATGAGCGATGATCTTATAGTTATATATAATTATATATTTTTTTAAGGGTATTAGGGACTATAATACGAGAATAGACAACGGATGAGATCTGTGTTTATAGACTATACAGACAATTCGGATGGATTTATTTTATATCTAACCGTTTGGTTATATGTAATCGTAATTTAATACCCGAGTAGTGCGAGCACATTAAAAAGTATTTAAACTAATATTTTGGCATCAATATTCAATACAATTTTCGTACACATATGTATATAAATATTACACACATACATTCATAAATAAGTACATGCATAATCGTAGATCATGCAAATAGAGGAACATAATTTTAAAGTAGTATTTAGTAAATTCATCTTATTGAAAGCCTAATTCCACTATATTAATATAATATAGTATAATAAACCCCAACATTCAATATTCTCTGAATGTGAAGAATATTAATGAATTTCCAATATATTCGCGTCCTATTCTGAAAACTTTATACTATAAACTATATAATCGGCTGTTTGATTCTAAGCGTTATTTTGTTACAGCAACGGACAATTCCTACTGGAAGCAGGGAATGTGGAAAATGTTAAATATTACAAATAGTGGAATCTGACTATAAGACTACATACATAGTCGTGCTTATATAAATTCATGGGATATAAGTATTCTATTAGGGGAAGATCATTAGCCTGTTGCTTGTGTGGCAACACCTTCCATCGTTGCCACCTAGTGAACTTATAATAGGTGCTTGAAATGAGGGAATGTGTTTGAGATCCCGGACTTGGTCGTTGGAAGTATTAGTTTAAATTAGGGGTGGAAAAATGCTCATAGTATCCTAACTTGGTAGTTTTGGACTTGACGACTTGCCCCTAAATATGAGCCCGGCTGCGGAATAAGCCACAGTTTATCCCCCCAATAAACTTGTAGTGACCAAATTGTTTTACTTGAGTTTAAAGAACTCTCTGTATAACCGAAAGAAACTACTATTTGGCATTTTTAGATACAACCAATTATGTAAATATTTATGATCGTATATGCAATGCCGTTTATGATATATCTGCTTGAGAAAACTTGTCAGACAGTTCATCTACCTTGTAAATATTTGGCGTTGCCACCTTGCAATGCTTTGAACAGTTTGTAATTGAAAGTTTAGTATAAAATTGAACATTTTTAGTGCACCTTTGAGGAGCTTCCAACTTATCGATAAAAACGTTTTTGGTTAAAACGTTCACGGAAACGTTTAAAAAGGAAAGGAAAAAGGGAAATTTACCGTGAGCTTTGAAGTGAAAATGAGAATACGAGCCTTAATGAGGATTCGTGCAGTGGCTCCGCAAAATATATGTACATATAAACACACATTCATAGTATATGTAAATATAGTATATATAGATGTAGTCGGTTTTACACTGAAACACGTCGTGTATGAAAATGGAAAGATGAGCTGAGCTAATTTACGTACATACAAATATATATATGTTCTTATGCATATTAAATTTGTAAAACAAGCGAATATTTTGTATAGGTAAAGGTACTTATGCTAATATCGATGCATACAATAGTATACATATGTTTATACGTATACAAATATAGATTCTAAATTCTGTATGTATGCTTTACCAAAGATAACTTATTATCACTGGGAGTTTCCTTAAATTCCATTATAGTTTGAACCTTTTATCAAATATACAAAGTGTGAAATTTTTTATTGATCTCAATAGATATTAGATTTTTGATAAAACGTACTTCAAAAAATATAAAAAATTATAAGATAAATGTAATAAATTAATAATGTAATTAATAAATTAAGTGTGCGCATATGAAAAATCATCTGAATTATGAATGATAGTATGTATGTATATACAATATTTGTACTTAAAGATGCCAGTTCGAGAGACTCAATCTACGAAAATATAACCCTTGAAAATGTTACTTACATTTTTGGAATTCTCTTTTTTGTTTAAGCCTAATGCTCTTAGCATTTGATTGCGCTGTTCCATCATGAGAGTTCTCTCATAGGTGTATGCAGAAATATCGCTATTATTCTACAGTTCAATTAAAAAATATGAAATATTACAAATATTTATTACAGAAAAGACCGTTTTACACACTTACCATTTCAACAACTTCAACATCTGCCTCAATTCGTAAATGGTACAGGAATGTCTTTAAATCTTTCTTCATTTGGATCGAATTATCTTCGATTTGAGCAACGGTGAAAATGCGTAGTTTACAATTGCGCCATGTCCTGTGCTGTTTTAGCAAGAATGGCAGCAGCATAAGCAAGCCACCATCATGAACAATCCACCAAATATCAATGTTTCCACCAATCTAAATAACCACAAAAGTTAATTCAAGAAATCCGATTTTCGATTAATATTTACTCACTTTGTGATTCGATTCTGGATAAAAGTTGATACCCTTTGGCACAACTAGTGCCATATGACAAGCAGCAACAGTTCGTACTGTTTGAATGAAAGTCTTCCAGCTATAGCGACCTTCCTGCCTCCAACTATACGGCCAGCCTATGATAACCGTATTTGGCTTCATTCCACCCAAACCAATGGTTTGAATACTGAGATGATAAATATGATATAATATTTTGTATTGGTATTCGAAATCTTAAAGTGCTTACACTGAACTTAGACCTTCGCCGATTTCCTGGGCTACTAAAACATCACAAAATCCTTTAACCTTCTCATCGGTCATATATTTCCGAAGTGTAGTTTTAGCGTCAACTGCTCTATTTGAAATTTTTGTGTGATCACCTTTTATCACAGACACACAAATTGTTAGGCCTTTGCCAGCTTTTAGCTGGGTAGCAAAGGAGAATATTTTTCTGTACTTCGGTATAAAGTTGTCATTCAATTTTGAAAGCACCAAAATTTGCGGACGCCAATTTTTAGTATGTGGTGGGCCTTCTTCGAGTCGTTGAAGTGAGTATCTAGCCGCAGTAAGCGCCATGCCACGAATGCCATCGCCCCATTCCTTCTCGGCGCTGAAATAATAATATATATAACGCAGTTGTTATCGCAACCCATTGATCTTATACTTGACAACATCTATCACTTATGGTGTTTTTGATATAACTTACCCTCGATATTCGATGTATTTGTATATAATAATCGCCATGCTGATGGCAATGAGTGCGAAATACCACGATGTCATTATCATAACTGATATGCACAAGGTAAGACCTATCAAGGATAAACTCCAGTGATAAAACTTAAAGCGTGGTCTCCAATTGGGCGTTCTGAGCAACGTTTGGACGGCGCAGGCCAAGTTGACAAAGCCATAGCACATAAGGAAAAACATCGAAAGCAATGGGGCGAGAAGATCGACGTTACCTGCATAATAATGACGAATATTATATGAAAACCATCAACTATTATTATTAAATACGACGTACCTAACAAAATGCCACACTGACAAATCACAATTGTCAAAAGTAGCGCTCTTACTGGCTCCCCTCGATTAGAAGACTTTGCGAATGGAGCCAAAAATGGAATAATCTCATCCTTAGCGATTGCTTGCAGTAAGCGAGGTGCACCCGTTAGACTCTGTAAGCCAGCTCCTAAGGTGGATAAGAACGAACCAATTAAAATCACCCACTGGTTGGGCCAGGCAATGTTGGCCACGACTAATTTTCCTCCAATCGACTGTCCGAATCTAAATAAAAAGGGGTTTATGTTTTGAAATAATTAAAGATGCTTATCTGATAATACTAATAATACTCTTACTTGTCTCTGAGTAGTAAATTGTCAACGGTTCCGGCGAAAAACAACACACTTGAAAGGTAAACAGTACTTGTCGTCAAAATAGCGCATATTGTGCCTATTGGTATACTCTTTTGAGCGTCAGCCAGATCTCCCGATCGGTTGGAACCAGCCATGATGCCTAATTAAGCAAATATTATCAATATCAAATATTTATGGGACTGCCAATATGAATTTACCAGTGACAGATGGGAAGAATATGCCGATGAGCAATGTGAAGGATGTCGTTATATCCGCCATAATTTGATTATATGACTGACCACCAACGTTCTCAATGTCAACTGAATCCCGACCGTAAGATATCAATTGTCCTTTCTCCAAAAATGATGGGAAGATATTGTCGTAGAAAACGCCACTTGCAAGACCTTTAATTCCTTTTACCCTGGTCACGTTGTTATCTATTGGAAAAGTGGTTACGATGAAAACAGTTTCTTTTATTGGCGCATTTATATAATATTACTTTGGAAGTACTCGTCGCATTTACGATCCGGGCAATACATATCGAACAACAGTGGATCTTCCTTAGTGCAATTGTCAATTGGAATATCTTTTAGAACTCGTTTTCCAAGCACACATAGGCTGAAATGAACGCCAAACTTAAGGACAATTGCTCAAAGGCTCAAGTTATCGATTACTTACTATAGCTTTTCATTTCCATTGATATTGTCGAAAATGCCTATATACACTGCTATGATTGAAAATATTACACAGGCCAGTGCAACTGTTGCGAACTTGTTGACAAATTTGACACCCAAAAACACAATTAAACCTATTAATAAAAATTATATTTATTTTTGTACAATGTAATAAGGGATAGCTTTGAGAGTTACGATTGGCTTACCCATGAATATAAGCAGTACGGTACCATAGACTCTGAAGTTATTATACATAGCTTCAGCATCTTTTGTGAAATCCCCAAAAATGGATGCCCATGGTGCCATATATGTCTGCAGTCCATCAATTTGAATATATGTAGTTAAGATTAATACAAATTCACTTGATTACTACTTACCAATACGATTTCAACAGCACCTACAATGTACATTGCAGCTGCCAACGTCGTCCCCGTATAAAACAACATTCCCACAGCTCCGCCAAATTCAGGACCAAGGGATCTACAATATAAATGAAAGTAAAATTATTAAAAGTTCTTTAATATCGTTGATCTATTCTACGAAATTAAAAATAAATAAAACAATACCCCTTTGTCATAAAATCTGTTTAGAGACACATCCGTTCCCAGAAAGTATGTAGTTGTTTCTAATTAGAAAGACACCAAGTTCGTTCTATCTGTTTCCCCGCAATCTTCGGCACCCTAAAGAATTACATGAAGGTGCACTCATCGAAGTTTGTAATATTTGAAATCCCATTGCTAATGATATTTATTTTCTTTATGTTGAATGTTGAAGTTCTTGTAAATGGTCCATATGTAACTTGATATATTTCTGCTTAATTTCGTATTTCTACATTGGGTTTTTATCGATGAATGAATTGGTGACTTGTTGAATATTTGATGAAGATTGAGATAAGAATATTTGCACTTATTGCTTTCAGGGACCGCTTCTTTAAATGAGCATTATATATTTGAGATATCGGGAAAATAAGTAAAGTATAATGTGTTAGTAAATGTATTACGTACCGTGATATCATAAAGTAACTCCCTCCTGCCGGCACCACTCCATTTGTTGCAATGGCGGACATTGATATCGCAGTTAGCATCGTCTAAGATAATAATATGTATGTGTACTTCGTTAGAAAGTCGGTGAATGTATATAATGTTGGGCATTCTTACCACACAGCAGCAGGTCAGCACAATTAGGAATCCACAAATAGCTCCAGCTGTACCAACAACCCATGTTAATCGAATAAATAATATTACACCAAATATGTTTTGAATGCATGGCAAAAACACTCCAATTAGGGTTCCTGAAAGAAATTAAACTTCATTATTATAGTTAGTGCCCCCAAATGTTATTTTAAGCGAATTTTATTTGATTATATCTTTAACTAAACCGAAGGAATGAGTCAGCTTTCTTTGGAAAAACAGTTCCATTTTCAAAATGTTAAGGATTCAAAGATTAAAGGATTTCAAGCTAACAAGGTTTCAGAACTTGAAAGGCAAGTTAAATACTCTAGGTATAATTTTATTTAATAAGAGCTAAAGCTCTGACTAAATGTATCTTTAAGGAATCTCCACATTTTCAGCCGTAATTTGCTTATGTATATTATGATCTTAAACTAATATAGTATTATTATTAAAACATACCCATTCGAGCCGACGGTGGTGGTGGCTTGGCATCTGGGTCGGTGGCCGCTGGTATCGTGTTTTCATAATTGGCAATTGATGAAATGAATGTTGAAATATGTGGCCTAGTCTCCAAGTCATCATCGTAAAGGTACAAATTGGGGTCGATGTTTGATTTCTGATTCTCTTCTGCCTTGTGGACATCACGCGAATCTGCAAGCACATAATTGTTAACATCATTATTAGTTGGAGTATATTAATAAATTAACTGATTATTATAAGGAATTTTACTTTAAGCGCTGCTTGTGCGAATTTTGTTAACACTAAATAAAGCGTATTTTTGCATTTATTGCTTATAATTGGATTGACATCTGATGTGATTAAGAGCTATGCATCACTTCCCTTCAACCCATCCCCATCTGCATAACGATTCAGCCCTCTGCCTATTGCTTTAAGTTTTTAAACACACATCTTTAAATCTGTTCTCTATTCACTTTTTCACTTTCTTGAAACTTGCCGTTTTGGCTTCTTCGCCCTTTCTATTTAAATGTGAATCTCTATCCATGAGTATTTGAAACTACACTTTACACCTATGAATGTTTCCATATTTGTACCTTAATTTACCTTACCTTAAGTCTAAGATTAGAGCAGAAAAATTGCATATTTTTATTAGAATACAGATTATATCTGTGTGCGCCCACAATTAAAAACAAAATTATTCGATATTGCGAATTCATTTGAAGGCTCTCCGCAATTCGCAACGTTTTCATAACGATCATAACGATAGCCAAGTCGATATAGCGTTGTCCGTCCGTCCGTCTGTCCGTTCGTCCGTCTGTTTCTATGCGAACTAGTCTCTCAGCTTTAAAGCTATCGTAATGAAACTTGGCACAGACCCTTCTTTTTGCTGCAGGCAGTACATATGTATGTCGGAACTACTATAACATAAAGCTGCCATAGGAAAGGTAAAGATATCCTTACCAATCTTTCCCAAGCAGAGTCTCTAGAGAGTTTGTTCAATCTGACCAAATTTGGTCAAAATCGAACCACTCTTTCAATATATCAAACTTTTTGTTTATACAAATATTTTATCAAAACTAAGTGAGAGTTTTATTATACTTCAAATAGCCGTTCCGAAGATACTGTTCTTTCTTGTTTGTTTTTTTTTTTTTAAAGCAATTTAAATTTTTTTTATTTAAGCTTAGAAAAGTGTTCCCCTCTTGTTGAGATAATTTTAAATTAAGTCAGAATCTTATTTATACGAAAATGTAAAATTTCATGTAATTTAATGTAATATTCATGCAAACCGCTTTTAAATCGGATAAATGTTGGAATCTGCGATTATCTGAGCACGTACTTAAGCAATTTCAAATAACTATTCACGTTTTTATTTGGTACGCCGTAACACGCCCAAATTGGGGACCTCAACGAAATTGTACATACCCCAGAAAAGTTTCACAATTATATATAAGGTAAGGTGTGTTTAGGAAGGGATCAGGATACGAAATTTCATGCAAGCTACATACATGTTTTTAAGAGAAATGAATATGACAGTATAAGTATGTGCACTTTACTAGATAGGAACAACATACTTATACCCCCTATTGTGGTGGGGGACGTGGCACTGTGACCTCTAGGATCCATTGTACCCACGCCCTTACCGAGGGATTACAATTGATAAATATCTGAATTGGTAAGAAGAGGGCTTAACGATTTTCCATACCTGAATGTTTTGTGTCGAGTGTTGTTCCATTGTGTTCAGATGGCATAATATTCACTTCATCGGCATCATCTTTCTCACTATTACATTGCATGTTACCGCTTAATATGTGAATTCAATGCTTCGGCCCAGATCACGTTTGTCACTTAAAATTAGCTAACACTTTTGGGGGGAGGGGTTTGCCGTATGAATAGCGTTCAAATGAATAAGTATAAACATTTCATACTTATTATATAATGCTAAGGACGTCCAATAGACGACCAGTGACCAGAACAAAATGCATATTTCTTACGAATTCTGTGCTAATTTCTCAATTTGATAGTACGTAAATCAAAACGGGGTGTGTTATATGCAAAGATGCAAGAAAAAAAAGAAACAACTGAAAAAAGTTGCAAATTAAATGGGGGGGACTCTATAAAAGCAGCTTTTAATATTCGGTGAATCACTGTCTCTCTTTAATAACTGAGAAGAGATGCAGCCTAGGTGCCTCTGAAATATGTAACAGACAAATTTAGGTCAAGAATTTTAAGCCTGTTAAGACCATAAAGCATACATACATATAAACAACAAAAAAAACCAACAAAAAACTGTAAAATTATATACACAAATCATAGTTGATTAACGGTATTTAATTGTTAATTTCTAATCAATTTCGATTTGCCACTGGGTTTGATATTGAACGCACTTTTATATACTGCAATTTAACAATTATCAGAACTTTGTCAATTGTTAGAACCTTGTTAGAACCTGCGATTTATGTAACTTTGCACATTGTTTTGACATTTATTTGTAATTAATTTGCTAGAATTTTTGAAATCGAGCGAAGACGCTAAAAGTTGTACTGTTTTTGAATCGGATTAATAGAAAAACTTAAGAAAACTGTTTGTATGCTACCGAATAAAAATTATGTTGCCCAGGACTCTGAGCATTAAAATTGAGATGAAAACGAAAGCTTTTCTCTACACACAAATTCACCCCGTAATCAGAGGATAACGGCAGAGAGATACCGAGAGAGAGCGAGAGCGAGAGCAGGAGAGAGAGCCAACTGCAGATACATACATACGCATCTGTATTTGTTGCCTATCACAGCCTTCACATCCTGTTAGAATACACATACATACTAGCAGGCTCTCTCGCAGCATCCGCAGCCAGTGGCAAGAAAAAGCCCACATTGCTGCCTGACCTGCTCTGAAAGCTTTCCCCGAGTAAGCTTTAATGTGCAGGTTGCGCTAAATGTGTCACCAGGACATCTGGGACGCAAATGTACGACTATATATATGTATGTACATAGGTAAGTATAGGTATGCGGTATTTACAGACATACCAATCTCAACATTACATATATTAATGCATGCACGTCGCCTGTATGTATTGGAGTCCTTTTGAATTCACAGTCAGCACTAAGCTCGCACATAGCACATAGGCATATATGTATTAGTATGGGTATATACTACAGATAGTTGGAATTCCTTAGCTGAGGCTGTTCGAATAGAAGGTATCCTCTACCCAGGACTCTTTAAGTCTTTGAGTTCAAGCTAAGGAGCTGGACAAGCAATCGGAATGGCATAGTTTTACTCAGCTGATCAAGTATAAATTTATATACCTTAGAGACTCTCGAATGTGTCCTAATGTCTGTCACGCGCATTTGCACGTCTTTATCATGTGACATGTGTTAATTAATCCAAAAATTAACACACATATGTAATTTTACCATCATTTACGAAAGACATATACAAGGGTAAAGCTATTATGAATAATGTGATCCGAAAGATCAAAGTGTTAAGTAAGCAATTACTAACATTAACATAGTAGTACTATTATATTTGATACACCCAATTACATTTACAGCAATTTACATGGCTTTTTAACTTTTAGGATGGTGAAAGACGTTTCCATCCGTGTTCATTTTAAATGTCATCTAACGCCTAGTCGTTCAGGGACCCACCCAATTCTGAAAGCCAAACCTCCCTTTAATAATAATAATAAGGTGTACAAACAGGCCCCATAATTTGGGGCTAACAAATATACGCCCTAAAGAGACAAGTGTGATGTACAATAAAACGCAGAGAGTTTCGATATGAGGCTAGTCATAAGTAGACCTCGGAATTTTGCATCTTTTGTATTTTTCATCAGATTGGTACCAAAATTTGTATGCAGACGTCTTATCGTTTAAATATAACAAAAGTTAATGCATATCGAAAATATGCAAAATATATGCAAAAAATATGCAAATGCATATGCAAAAAATATGCAAATATATGCAAAATATGCAAAATATATGCAAAATATGCAAAATATATGCAAAATATGCAAATATATGCAAAATATGCAAAACATATGCAATCGAATTTCATCTTAAAATTGAATTCCTCTCGTTAAATATTAAAGGGCGAGCTATTATATTTCTACACTCAAATAAATTAAGTATTCTGTACTCAAACCATTACAAACGGTGTCAAAATTCAATCAAGCTCGAAAAGTCTTATTATGAGCACAGAATTCTTATATTAGGAACGATTTTTTTAAGTCCGAAATTCTTAAAACAAGAACATTCGAGATATATGAAGAACACTTTGTAGATTTAAAAAACATATGTATATATTATCTTTAAGTATCAAACAGGATTAATTTCCCGAAATGCGGATGACTTCAAATGTTTATTTTTAATCGTATCGTCAAAAGTCATATGTGTATGCATGTACGAGTATATGAAAGATAATATCACTATATGCATTCCGATAACCCATTATTTTTGGAAATGATATTATGCAATTACTTTAGTTTGCTAGAGAATAAAATTCTGAATTTCCATTTGAGGTTCTTGAAACATTGAATCCAGAAGATGCTGAATGTATAAAGCAGGCAAAAGAGTTTATAAAAAGTCCCCAACTGCATCGCGAGTTTATATATATAAAATCGAATTTCGGGAGAGTTGCCGAAATAATAACTTCCTTGGAAGCAAAGAGTATCCCATTGGCAAAGTCAATGGAGTTATTTAAGGAAGCTGAAAATATTGTTCAAAACACAAGTAGTGCTTTTGGAATGGAGTTGAAGGCAAAATTTGAAGGCATTTTTAAAAGAAATCCTGACTTTAATATAATTTCAAAAATTAATAATATTTTAAGTCTCAATGCCGAAAATTTGTCTGGACTTAAGTCTGTTTCAAACGAAAATATAACAAAATACAAATTTGCTTCAATTACTTCTTGTGATGTTGAAAGAAGATTTTCCTACAAAATGGTTTTTGGGAAAAACGTCAAAGCCTCTTAATAAATAATTTAGAGAAAATTATGGTAATATATTGTATATAATTATATTAAATAATTTTAATCGTATAAAATAAAATTTTAATATGTACACGACCCCCTGAATCGTTTTTATATTATTTCTTGATTTGTTTAAAATAGAAAAGTGTTTGCATATTTTGCATATTTTTTGCATATTTTGCATATATTTTGCATATTTTGCATATATTTTGCATATTTTGCATATATTTTGCATATTTTGCATATTTTTTGCATATTTCATGCATATGCAAAATATGCAAATATGCAAAAAAAAAATATGCATATCGTTTTCACCTCTATTTTCAATGAAACGAATTTTGGTATCATCAGAATTTAAATATCTTAATCCTTCAAGAATATGCAAATATGCAAAATCCGAGGTCTAGTCATAAGTATGTCAGATATAAGCGCCTTTTCAAACTACCTTGTAATTCATCCTGACCGTCTCCTAGAAGCTTCCCACTCGCTGATTCATCTTGAAGATAATCCAATACAGTGTCTTCATCTGTTTTTGTAACTTGAAATCTATCAGGCATATTTGTGGCTCTGATGTACTCTGCAAGAAATTTAAATATATATTTTGTTGTTAAATAAACGTACATAATTAAAACAATAGATATTTTGTTGTTAAATAAATCTGCATAATTAAAACAAGAAAAAACGGCTATCTTCGGAGTGCCGAAGCTATGTATAGCCCTAGCAGGAATTAATTTTTATACATATTTTTATATTTGATAAAATTATAGGAAACTATTTGAAGTATAATAAAACTCTCACTTAGTTTGGATAAAATATTTGTATAAACAAAAAGTTTGATATAGTGAAAGAGTGGTTCGATTTTGACCAAATTTGGTCAGATTGTATAAGCTCTCTAGAGACTCTGTTTGGGAAAGGTTGATAAGGATATCTTTACCTTTCTTATGGCAGCTATATGTTATAGTGGTCCGATCCGGCCGGTTCCGACATATGTACTGTCTGCAGCAAAAAGAAGGGTCTGTGCCAAGTTTCATTACGATAGCTTTAAAGCTGAGAGACTAGTTCGCATAAAAACAGACGGACAGACGGACGGACGGGCAGACGGACAACTCTATGTCGACTCGGCTATTCATGCTGACTCAGAATATATATAAGTACTTTGTTGAGTCGGAAACGTCTCCTTCTGACCATTACAGATTTCGAGACAAAATTATAATACCCTCTGCTAGGGTATAAAAATTAAATAATAATCAGAACATATTAATCAATATAAAGTAAGACTTGTAACAAATATTCGTACTAATGCTATACAATAAATTGTGTTTATTATCCGATTGTCTTAAGATTATTATAACCCTTAAAAGTCATGCAAAAAATAAACTCTTAAACTGCGTTTTTATTGGATTCCTAAACTTTTGTGATAATGGGGCGAGATAACTAAAATCCGAAATAAACTTGAACCACTTATCGTATGAAAAGTTTCTTACTGAGAACGTTGACACAAGGAATAAATACCTTTTCAGGCATATACATACATACATACATATGTATGTATTCCTAAGCAAATCTGTGCAGAAAAGTCGTGTTAATCACAAAGAAATCAAATTTTCCGCAGTTAAATTGAATAACAATTTAATTTTCACACAACTCCCTCTACCGATCGTTCCTAGGGCAATTATGTAGTTCATATATGGTATACTGATCCGATCCTTCAAACATGTTATATACAGTATTTGGTCGGAAATGTATTAAACATTCTGTGAAAGAAAGAGCAACTTTAACAGAGTATTCTTAACATTGATTGATACTCTGTTCAAAATACATTAAGGTTAAGCTAATAAATATAAGTATACACCGTACATTCATACATACTACAAACATACATACATACTATGTAGAATGTACATATGTATGTACTTACATACATATTTGTTAATTTATCAACAGTTGATCGCGTGCGATATTTTCTTGACCTTATTACGTGCATGCGTAAGTAGATACACACATACATACATACATATGAATGTATGCACACGTACATTGTATTGAATATGCATACATGTATGTACATACATATGGATACGCATAAAGTCCTATCGTTTGTCAGATTGAAGCCTACATAGCACATACATACATACATATGCACTTCAAGTACATATTTACACATCTTCACAGATTGTATGTACGTATGTATGTATGAGCATAAATCAAAAATCATAATGGAAATCATAGCACAAATATTCCTGGAGTAGAATGGACTCGGAATGTAAGCCGCTTTAAGTATTATTAAACATGGTCTTATTTGTATGATACATACATACGTACATATAAGTGTATTTATGTATGTATGTCTGCCTGCACATAGCACGTACATAGATATGCACATAGATACTTACATATGTATGTGCTCATACACTATTAAATACACATATGTACATAAATTGAAGTCTTATAAAATATGTATGAATGCATGGCTTTCTTATGTCTGTTTAAAGTAACTTCATTCATAAGAATTTACATGCACACAATTTGTATGAATGCAATATTGCAGTATGTAGTAGTATGTATGTATGTATTACAAGAATGGCTATGCCAAAAGAGCAAACCGCAAATACATATGTATGTTTGTTTTTATGTGCAGACATACGTACAAATGCACATACAAACATAGCAATGCGCGTACATGTATTTAAATGATATTTACTTGAGTTAGCGTCTTTTTTGAAGGTTGACGATAACCGGAAAATGCAAGCTTCCTTGTTTGTAATGGCAAATTTCCAGGTTTTGTTGATTTTCTTTTCGTAATACTAATTTGTGAACTTTTCAATTGTACGAATAAAATTAAACTATCATATTGAAGGCGCATGAGTAACAGAAAATAATTTTCTACTGTATATAATTTGGAGTCGTGAGTTGGGGGAAATACTGTTGTATTAATGAAAAAAGTAACTGAAAACAAATGTAGCGCATTTAGGACCAACGGATACCGATTGTATTTTAGAAAAATCTTATAATTGTATGTATATATGTATGTATGTACATATATGTATGTTAATTATAATTAAGCCCTCGATAACCAGCATGAGTTCATGTGCATATATTTCTACATACATACATACATATGTATGGTAAATGTGTTTGCTTAAGAGCAACATACATACATACATATATACAAGTACATACATACATAATACAGTTGTATGTCCGGAACCTGACTTAAAGGATACATAATCGGTATACCCTGTACTCATAAAATGATTAAAACGGGTATACCAAACTAACAAATATGTATATTCAACAGGCAATGGGCGACATCTCCGACCCTAACATACATATGTACATGTAGTATGCTCTACATACTTATGTACATAAATATGCAATAAAATAAAGCAACGTGCGCTCTTTAGCGTACTCTAGACCCGGGTACTACTGGATATCTCCTAGTACGTACCACACATACGTACGTATGTACATATGTACGTATGTATGATAATAAACATATGAAGTAAAACTAAATACTTGCATATAAACATATTTACATATGTACTTATGAATGTACATATATGTAAATATGTATAAATGTACGTACTAAAGCTCAAAAATGGTAACAGAAGGTAATAAACAGATAAAAAGAATTATTTATAGTCGATTACACAAGCATGTATTTCTGTATGTATATTATGATGTACACAGATGTAGTACGTACATAATGAGTAAAAATGAAATGCATACAGTCTACATCCTACATACACCTTAAATCCTAATTCCTTATCCAAATTATTGAAATTATTCCGAACATCGGTAAATGTATTTACATCATTGTGAGCCTCTTCTGATGTAGAGGCCCTTCCTCTTACTATATGCATATTGTAAGCCAGTTACATTTGAATGGCACGGTCTATAAAGCTACGCTACTACAAGAAATATGCTTATGAAAAAATCGTTTAGAAATGACAAATCCGTCAACGGATAGTCCTGCTGAATGATCTTATTGCATGACATCAAAATCCGATCAAAAAGCAATACATCGAAAAATAAACGTCTAGTAAATATCGGCTAACATCGCTGAAGGAAATATCGATAAATTTTGAATAAACAAACACCTCTAGTGTCAATGCATCCGGTATTGCGGTTTAAACATCACTCAGGTCAGCTTGTCCTTGAAGCTACATCTAACCTACATCCTGTTCAAATAGGAAGTAAAGATAGTGGGTCAGAAAAGCAAATGGTATCCCCAACCTTCCTTGAATCTAGAGAGAATTATAAGCACTTAAAACAGCCTCGATTACCTTTGTCACCCCCTTGGCTTTTTAATAGAGCATAGGGGAACGCTGTATGGTACCTATGATGTCAAGGTCTGACCTCCTACTAAAAGGAGATCAGTAAGGTTAAGCGAAAGAACTAGTAATTTTGTGAAGCTACAAAGGGTACGAATGGACGAAACTTGCTATCAATTTGGCCAAGAACGGATGACATAGTTTTCAGATATCCTGGAGATCATCTGATCTCCAAATGGTGTCGATTAAAACAACATCACTTTTACTGTAGCAAGGACAGAATAAACTAGTTGACGTCTCAAAGGCAACCCAGCATTAAGGTTTGCATGGCAACATTGAGGGAAAGAACTTTTACTTACAACATCAAGGTACTCCGACGGATCTCCATCAAGGTACTGCCATTGAAGTGGTTTTTGGGGAAATACTACATCGGGACTGGTTCATTAAGTGGGAACTGTAAAACCTTAAGACAGACCCAATGGCATTATAATATAGCTGAAAATGATGCAATCGGATATGCAGAAAAGGAGCAAGGAAACTCCTACTATTAGATACACAAAAGGTAAAATGTTGGTAGTAGACTTTTATTTACGAGAAACTTCGGTAAAAGTAAACAAGCTTCAATTTGATAATGGCATTGTTAACAAGAAAGGACGACTATCTTCGGAATGCCGATGCTATATACCCTAGCAATAATTAACTTATATGAGATTAATTATGGGAGCCATGTGGTCCGATTTTGATAAAATTATAGGAAACTATTTGAAGTATAATAAAACTCTCACTTAGTTTTTATTTGCATAGACAAAAAGTTTGATATAGCGAAATAGTGGTTCGATTTTGACCAAATTTGGTCAAATTGAATTTTTTACCCGATCGTTCCTATGGCAGCTATATGATATAGTGACCCGATTTTGATCAAATTTGGTCAAATTGTATAAACTTTTTACCGACTCGGTTGGGATGATTTTGGTGAGGATATCTTTATAAACAACAAAGATATTCATACAAAACAGTTTTTTAATTTTGATCGCCCTTCTCTGCGATTCTCAAGAATTCAAGGGACCCCACGACAATTTATCATTTTGGAGGTATACTTTGTGAAGAAGGTCAACTTTAGTGTGTGTGTGTGTGTGCGAAAGAGAGTGAGCGAGAGAGAGAGAGACAAAGAAAGAGAGAGAAAAAGAGCGAGAGAGAGAAAAAGAGCGAGAGAGAGAAAGAGAAAGAGAGCGAGAGAGAGAGAAAGAGATAGAGAGACAGATCGCCCTTCTCTGCGATTCTCAAGAATTAAACCTTAGCAGGCATTTAGTTTGCATGAAATATTTGTATAAACAATATATAGCGATATAGTGGTTCGATATTGACCAAATTTGGTCAGATTGTATAAACTCTCTAGAGACTCTGTTTGGAAAAGGTTTGTAAGGATACCTTTATAAACAAACAAGTTTGACTGAGAATATATACACTTTGTTGGGTCGAGACAAAATTATAATACCCTCTGCTAGGGTATAAAAATGTGTAATATTTCAAATACTTATTCCTCTTGACTTCTGGAAAAATAAACTAAAGTAAAATTGTTTTGTGTTTTTTGTTTTATTCTGATTTTCCGTACAAAACATGAACCAAAGAGTAAAAACTTATAGATTTTCGCCATTATCAACTAGAATAAATATTAATACATAGTATTATTTTTATTTTAAATAAAATTTATATGAGTCCCAACATTTGCTAGATAATCCGTAAAGAATCTAAGATGGAGGTAGAGCCCATAATGTGGCAGTTTTGTCTGCGGATGTTGAAATAAAGGAAAATTCGGTTGGATGCCATCTAATTGTAATAGCCTTGTCTTTGTGCTGTGCTACAACAACTGATGCTAGGTCATTTGCAAGATCACCCTGCAAATCCGTTAGCTTTATGGTATTATCATAGCTACACGTAAGCATATAATAAGCGGATGGAGAAAAACGTACGCATCTTTGAATAGAAAGAATAAAAAATATAAGATTATTACACCAATGGAAGTTATCTAGGAATTGTGAAAGGGTAAATAATGAGTTTTGGTTTTAATATGTACCTTATTTCGGCGCTGTGCGGATAAAACCGCTGTATTAGTCTATTTCCACGGATGTCGTAGAGTACACAAGCGCTATCTGAGTGTCCGGAAACAAGCAGTCGTCCTGTCGGATCTACACAGACTGCTGTTACGGGAGAATTTTGTAGAGCTCCACCCTTGTATTCCTGATCAAAGGAGTTAACCGCAACGTTCACTCGAATGTCCCAAAATCGTATCGTTTGATCCTATGGGTTATGCTATATAGGTATGTCTTATTGAATTACAACCCCACAAATTTACCTGTGATCCCGATACAAACATAGTGTTGTTCCAGCTATATAGTGATGATATGTGCCCGGTATGACCACTAAACACCTGAAACGGCATACCAGTAACACAGTCTGTTACGTAGATCTTGCAGTCACCAGCTCCTCCACTAACAAGAAGTCGCGATTTTGTCGATAAGTTGTCAAGAAAGCACATATCCCTCACGGTTCCATCATGCATATTAAGCTCCACTTCATGGCCCACCAGCTGATTAGTATCTTTGTTAAATCTCATATATTTGATGGTTTTGTCATTAGACCCGGTTGCTATGAGCTCGCCATCTGCTGACCAACATGTGCAATAAATTGACCCTCTGTGGTGTTTTGTCCGCTTGCATAAAACGGATGGGGGATATGTATATTGATCTTGCCTAACATTTGGTTTAGATAAGATAAGATAGATCAATGTGATTTAGTATGTAGTATGTATGTATAGTATATATCACCTTAGCTTAGATAGTTGCGGATATTGGCAAATTCGGAAAGTTTTTGAGTTCGATCCCACCGCGTAGAGCTTTCCATCGGGGTGAAAATCCACACTGCGAATTGCCTGAGAGTCAGATATGGTAGACACAGCTACAAAATGTGAGCGTTCTACATCACTCTAAAAAAAAAAAGACAAATTAGTTACTTTATTCAAATATCTTCCCAAAAATGGTTTAGGCGTAAAAGTCAAATAGCTTAGAGCTATCTATAGTAGTAGTATATAGGATTCCCATCTTTATAACTGGGTTGCATACACGTGGGTTCCATATTAAAAAATATACCCACATTTATTTGAAAAGCATGAAAATGACATGGACACATCTTTCTGGATTCTTTTAAAACAAAATAAATTCTCTTGGAAACAATAAAAAGTAATAATTTCTCGATCAATAAATAAATGAAAGCGCTAATAAATCGATCGACAATCGATGGGAAGAAAATAGGAAATAGAATTTGGTCAATCTTAAAACAAGTAAGCATGCCGCTAGACTCGGCAGAGAGTGCATGCATGCATGTTGACTAACACAAGTGAACATACACACACATGTATGTATAACTACGCACACTTTTGGGTGTGCTGCTCCCTGAAGACTTGATCCCTCAGCTTTCTACTACTGCCAATACATTTTTTAATTAATTCATTGTTCTTTTTAGTTATAAAGTATAAAAATTAAGGTGTGCGCCATAAAACATTTTGTTTAATTTAGTCTCAAGCTTAACTGACTTTCAAATTTCTGGAATGCGAACACGTAGCAATAATAGCCTTGTCTATTTTTATGTGTTTGTATCAAATGTTGTCAAAGTAAACTTAAACTAGTTACCTCTCTTAAATTCGTATCCCTCTCGTCAGTATTCATTAAAATAATATTTAAAAAAAACTGTTTAACAATATAGAAATCTTATTTGTATAACAATAAACTGAATTGTAAGCTAAGCACTCTGTGGTAATATCCAATACGGATGTGTTTTTGTATTAAAACGCCACAGGGGAAATATTTAAATGAACTCCGACTGTTGTAAAATTTAAAATCGAGATTGGTACAGAAAATATGAATATTAAACCTGTTGAAGAATACCGCTTTTAATTTAAATATGAATATCCAAGGATATTTTCCATATGAAATTTAGCGCTAGCGAAGGCTACATAAACGCAGAATATATGTAATTTGTACAGAATATCGGAGTTCCACTTATCGCGTTTCGTAATGAAATGTTAGCAAAACAAAAAATTTCTTTTATGATAAGGTGGAAAAAATACAGATGTATGCAGATACAGATACATTCAAGCGCATACAAGCTGCTGCCTGCAGCACAACACTCTATAAGCTCTATCATACGGGCATTGTACATGTTGCCTATCGCTGAGTACTATCGATCTTTTTTAAAGATGCTCTGAGCGCTGGTCAGAAAGTAAAAAAAAACATTGGCATCGCAAAATATACGTGTCTTTTTATAAGCGAGCGTGCGGGTGTAAACTATAAGATTTGGATATTTGATATTTACTAATATGCCCATATTTAATTAATTTTATTTTATTTAACCTGGTCTGAAACTCGCCAGTAATTTCATAGGTCCAATTAATTAATTTAGTCCATCCATAAAAGCATACTTGTTATATATGACTTCCAGAATCAGGAATGTAAAAGCTGCTTCAACACTTTTAAAAGTTGGTGCCTCAGATATCGTAAATAATAGAATAAAATATTTCAATTGAAATTTAAAAATAATGGTACGAATTACAATCATACATTTAAGAAATAAATTGCATATTTATTTTGAATATAAGAAAAAAGAAACGCAATGGAAATGAAACACACCGATAATATTTTTATGTGGGAGCACCTCTGTGAATTCGATTTTATTGAAAAACCAATGGCAATAAGAATGTGACAATGAGAGCTCAGCTGATATATGTTAAATTTAATCGAACACGTAAAAATGAGAAAAGAAACATTTATAGCTAATTATAAAATTACGGAAATGCTTATTATTCGTGGAGAATAATTCATTAAATTGAATCTAAAGGAAATTCCCTCATAATCCAAATGCTTATGTTTATCGATAGGAAGTGAAAAACATCGATATTAGTGAAGTTCGTTTTCAAAGCTTGATAGCTCCATGCCAAGTATCATTTGAGTCTAGAAGTGTAAACTGATCGCGTGTTGGAAAAAAGGTGTAAAAATGTCGGCTTTAAAACAGCTTAAAGAAATAACTACCATTGTTGCCGATACCGGCGACTTTAAAGGTAAGTTTAATAAACGACTTACCTACTATTATGTTATTTAAGTTAGTTATAGTAGACAAAAGAAATGAATAAAAAACAAATTTCGGTCTTTTACACATGTGTGTTTCGTGTACGTGCATAATACGTACATATGCATGTGTATGCCACCACTATCTAAGCTTATTTATTATGCTATTAACCGATTGTAGAATACCAAGTTCCAATTGGAAAGTTGTGGTTTTATGTCTGATCGCAAGATACATACTACCATGATATATGAGAATGCATGAATGAATATTCTGAAGTTCAAATAAAAGTTAAAGCCGAAGGTGAGTTCGACTTTTGTTTGACCTTGTTCATGTGAATAGTAAAACTTTGAATAAATGTTTGTAGATACTTCTTTCTGATAAGGTTTTTCTGTAAACATGTTCTAGATAGGCCTGCGCTTAAATGCATGTAAACAATAGACAGTAATATTCTTACATATATTGTACATTTGTATCTGCACAGATGTAAATACCCTGTACCCACAAAATGGAAAATGGGGTATATAGTTAATTCATGTAACAGCCAGTAACAGAAAGCTTAAATGTAGACACAAAAACAGCTATGACTCAAAATATAGTTTGAATTTGTATATAAGAACTGCCTAATTTGGAAGCGGAAGGTCTTGAGACCTGTGCACAGTATATCTTCCAGTTAAGAACTCCCAATGAGAAGTCCTCTTCCAGTCTGATAAAGCATCCTTGCTTAAGATGAAGAAAATGTAGCATAAGTTTCAGCTTAAAGTAATTTTAGTACATATTTATATTTATGAATTGAAATCTTGTCTACTCTACTAATCAAATATTTTCCTTTTAGCAATTACAACCTATAAGCCTACGGATGCAACGACTAATCCCTCGCTCATTTTATCTGCGTCCAGCATGGACGAATACCAATACTTGGTACTCAATGCAGTTGGTTATGGAAAAACAATCGAGGGGTAATGTAAACTTGTCTCATATTGGAATTGCATTAATCTTATGCATATATTCATATATTCGAATTAATTATTTCAGAACTAAGGAACAACAAATATCGGAAGCTATGGATTATTTGTGTGTGAAGTTTGGCATCGAAATTTTGGGCATTGTGCCTGGAAGGGTTTCGACCGAAATAGATGCTCGTCTCTCATTCGATACCAAGAAGAGCGTGGAAAAGGCATTGCATTTGATTGATTTATACAGCACCTTTGGTATAGGAAAGGATCGCATTTTAATAAAACTAGCCTCAACCTGGGAGGGTATAAAAGCTGCCGAAATTTTGGAGAAGGAGCATGGCGTCCATTGCAATCTTACACTGCTTTTCTCATTTGCCCAAGCGGTGGCCTGTGCCGAAGCTGGTGTTACACTAATCTCCCCATTTGTTGGTCGCATATTGGATTGGCACGTGGCTAACACCGATTCCAAGAAGTTTGAGCCCCTGCTTGACCCTGGTGTGATCTCCGTTACTAACATTTATAACTACTACAAGAAATTCGACTATAAAACCCTTATTATGGGCGCATCGTTCAGAAACGTTGGTGAAATCAAAGCATTGGCTGGATGTGACTTGCTTACAATAAGCCCATCCTTACTGAAGGAGTTGGAAAAGGATGAGGATGCAGTAAAACAACATTTATCAGTAAAGAATGCAAAGCAGCAGGACATCAAGAAAATTTCTGTTGATGAGAGTACATTCAGATGGTTACTCAATGAAGATGCAATGGCGACTGACAAATTATCTGAGGGCATTAGGAAATTTGCGGTGGATATAGTGAAACTGGAAAATGTAATAAAGACATATTTTAAGTAAGTTACTTAAAATACTTAACGTTTGCATTTTTGTAATTAAAATGATCCAATTAGAAATTGGAAAAGTAAACCATTACTCTTTAATACATTTTTTATTATGTTTTGAAATGTGCTCCTAATTTTACTTTATTTTTTCAGTACATTACATTTGAAGGGTCACTTAAATTCTTAAACTACTAAGTTTCTCGAAGATAATTTATAAACAAATGAAATTGATATACATTATAGATTATATATAGTATATATATCAAATATTTCACTGGGTATCTCCTAGTCGATTTTGCTTTAACATTAAACCTGTGTGTACTCACAAAGGTCGGTAAAAAGAGAACTAAATTCATCTCCATTGATACGGCGAAGTTCTGAGTTCATGAAAAATGACCTCGTGAGCGTATCAAAAGCACGATGAACACAATGTGTAGTGTGTGGGCCCCCAACAGTCTAGTCCTAATCAAAATGAGCATGCTATATACACATGTATTTCTGTGATTTTGTACACAACTATCTATGTATGTATGTAATGTATATATGACTAACTGTAAAACGTAAGAGTTACATTCTGCATATGAACATAGGTATGTATGTAAGTTCAATTGTTAGTTTGGTTATGGAGAACGTACATACAATGTGGACGTATGTATGTATGTGAGCGCACACATTCATACATGTATATGTATTCTCCTATATTATATACTGTGTCACTCACAGAGAAACATGTGCGAAGAGCGACAGTTTGCTTGCCAACATTTTGAGAGGACACGGGTCTACATAATTACTTAAATATATATGTATGTATGTATGTACGTATATACCTATGTCTCTATGTATGTATGTATGTATATATTTATATGTATGTATATATTTATATATACATACATACATATGTACATACATTACAAGTCTATTTTTAAGCGGCTAAACTGCACTCGTGTAGCCATTTTATACCCTGTGCCCAAAATAAGGGAAATAGGGTATAAAAATGTTCAACAGTTGCCAAAAATATTTATGGTGATTTAATGATAACATGTTTTGCTGGTACATACATATTTGAAAATACAGTGAAGCTCGATATAACTGTTAAACTGTTAAATCTGAGAAAATACAGAATGTGTTGGCAAAGAAAATCAGTTTTCAAAAGTTACAATTATTATCTTAACCTATACCATCAATTACTGAATACATAAATATGTCTGAGGCCAGATGCTTTTTTTTTTGCCGAGCTGGCGAACCACGAATGGGGCTGTGGGAGTTCGGTTTTTTTGCCGAAGTCTCTGGGGTTGTGGGATCACCAAAGCATCTGGCCTCAGAAAAATGCTCGTTTGACATATCTATGTATTCAGTAATTGATGCCTATACCTTATGTAAATATTGTAATTTAAAATGTTTGTGTTTATTAGTACGATCATATATAATCGAGTGTTCACTCTTTCGAGAGCGCACTGTAAGGGTATTTTTAAATTTTAGAACAGTCTATGTGGGGTGACTGCTAGTCGGGTACACTCGAGTAGACAAGGTTTCTTTGTTTTATTGTAGGTATGTAGTGGGAACAAACAATAATGGCTACATAACGATGTAATTATGTACATATGTATATGCTTACATACTTATGTAAACGTATACAACAATTAAAGAGTTTTTTGTTTACCAGCAATACTTGGTTGTATTGCCAAATACAATAATATGTAGGAAAATACAGTATAGGCTCGATAGAGCGAACTAGTAAGATCCAAAGCTGTGCTTTCTAGGAGAATCAGTTTTCAAAAGGAGTCACATAATTGTGCTTGAAATATTTGTATCCGAAAAATACCTGTGTGCAAATGTGTTCACTCTAACGAGATTATATGGTCGAGGTTCACACTTTCGAGCATGCACTGTATGCACATACATACATACAGACATACATATGTATGTATGTAGACCCAAATTAAATATAATTAAATATTTAATTCATTCGGTAAACAACAGTAAACTTACATCTCAGGCTTGTTTCCGGTTTCAGTTCACGGCAAAAATGTGCGAAAGTAAAGTGAAAGTGATGTATGTATGTATGTACATAGGTTTTCTTACGTATGTATGTATATCTATCATGTACATTCGTATATAAGTTAGCTCGCATAAGTACATCCTTACACATGTACGTATTATGTATGTATATACATTGATCTGCTCAAAATAATGTATATAGACATACCTGAAAGTCTACATCTTGCTCTACATACATATGACTACATATGTACATATGTACATTCGTATATGTGTACATATGTATGCAATTAGGAAAATGGAATCGAAAGGTAAGTATTTTAGAACTGAGAGCTGGGTATCACTGGGTCAAGCATTCTCGAATATGGCAATCATCCTTGTTATATAGTATGTATGCATGTGAATTTGTGGCAATGTATGTAGGTATATACACATATGTACAATTAGGTATCACCTGCTAAAAAATGTTTTGGTCTTTAGGATTTGAATAACATAATCATTGAAGTCGTCGACCTTAATAGATCAGATTTGTAAGTGAATTGAACATCGAGGTTACGAGTTCGAGTCCCAGACTGTTTTGTGCTATGAATGCTGGGTTGTCAAAGCCGAAAGCTCTATTAACCAGTTTTATTGTAAATTATGCGGTAGTAGTAAATATGTAGTGCGTATTATGGAGTACGAATCTCGACTACGAGATATCCTGTACCCAGGTGAAGGCCCAGCCTGAATCTGTCCCCTAATTAGATTTCGGCTGAGCCTCTTTTTCGAGGTGGAGGATAAGAACCTGTATCTGAATCAACCTATTAAATGTCTCTGCCTTTTAGTGGTTTTTGAGGCCTTAGCTGCAGAACTCCCATTGTTTCTGTTCCCCCTAATTGGGTATCTCCAAAATCCATTTGTTAAGTCATCCCTAATTCTCAGTGTTCTTGTTTTCGGGGAAAAATTCAAGGTCTCAATTCAACTATATCTGTCTGTACGAAAATAAATGTGTGTAGCCTTTATAGTTTCCGAGATCTCTGAGACTGTTGAGGATGACTTGATCACCTAATTAGATTTCGGCTGAGCCTCTTATTCGAGGTCAAGGAAAAACCTAAGGACCTGTATCTGAATGGACCTTTTAAACGTCTCTGCCTTTTAGCGGCTTTTGATTCCTTTACTACAGAACTCCCAGCATGCATTGATTCTGTTTCCCCCATTTGGGTTACTCCGAAATCTCCATTTGTTACCATATCCCATTTTTTTGTTATCGGGGGAAAATTCAAGATCTAAATTCAACTATATCTGTCTGTACGAAAATAAATGTGTGTAGCCTTTATAGTTTCCGAGATCTCTGAGACTGTTGAGGATGACTTGATCACCTCTGTTGTTGTTGCTTATCGATAATGGTAATATATACTTTATAGGGTCCTGAAATGCCTGCTCCTGCCTGTTAAATGCCTTTTCACTGTTTTATTATCCCTTTTTAGCAGTTTATGAGCACAGGGTATAAGAATTGCAAGTTTTTGTCGACTTTGTTCGTCATGCTAATTAAAGACATTCACATATATATGTATGTATGTATGAATACACTCACATACGTAAATAGGTACATCCACAAGCAGACATGAGGAAATTCATACAAATACTATCACATGTACATACATACACGTACGTATGAATGTATGAGTGCACTAGAATATGTTTCTTTGTGGTCGGTCGGGAGACGCGTCCTTCAATTCTTTACATCATGACAAATGATCTTATAATGCGCTCTGCAAGGGTGTACACACAGGTAATAAAAACAAGCACAAGCTCTAACGAAGGCTGTTCGACTAGAGAATACCCTGTCCCAGATCTTAGTTAACATATTGCATATCTAATTGAAATAAAACAGTTAGTTTAGTTTACTTGGGTATTTATTTGCGCTTAAGAACTTAAACTTCAAATCCGTTAAAAACAGTGTTGGTAAATATATAATATAAGCTATATGTGGTAAATTGCTACATAAAAAAAAAAACAGAAATATAAAAATACCAACAATTAGTCCATATGTTTATTCGATATTCCCATCGATAGTTTTGAAGCCTATTGTTATCCCACAAATAGAAGTTATATCAGGGAAATATATGAAAATATTTTTGTTCACTATCTTTGCAGTTATATATATTTGTTATCCATTTGTTATTCATATTATAAAGTTAGTTAACAAATGTCTACAAAGAAATACTCAACGGTCAAAAGTCCAGAAATGAAGAATAATCGAGTAAAAAAAGCAGCAGGCTTAACCATACTCAATAAATGTACTATATTTTAAGTGTTGTTAACTGCAACAATTTCAAAAAATAATAAGAAAAAACTCTCCTAAAAACTAAACTAACTATCTTTCATAGTTATTTGTAACGCCTGTAACACTACGACTTTTATCGGTATTGAAACAAGTTAGGAAATAGTTTTTACAGGGTATACAAGCTTAGGCAAGTACTTTGCCAATTAATTGTAAGTGAGAACGAGAGCTTAGGCGTACGAGGACTACGTAACTTGCATAGTTATGTATGTATTACATGCCTATGTATGTCTGTACATACCTGTAAGTATATAAACAAATATTGGCATAATTTTGCACATGTGTACAGGTATATACAGATCTATGTATGTATATAAGCTTTGGGTATGTGATAAATATTATTATGTATGATATGTATGTATAAACAGCTACATATATATATATTGAAATATTCATACATATTTATGAATGTTCCCACACACACACACACACACACACACACACATACACAACCGCAAAAATTGGATAGGTGGTAAGTGCTTAAAAGTTCGTGCGTGCTAAAAGTATTTTCCCGGGCCAAAATAGAGAGTGTATCTAGTTTTGGGAATTTTGCCAAAATATATGAATTTTGTAATTCAAATAGACACTCTCATCGGGCAGCGTTCTCCTAGCGTTCAGTTGCCGTTGATCGTTATAATAGCGCGATCTTTGTGTTAGCTCTTCGTCTTTGGACTAAACAAATTATTATTATATAATAACGGAATTTTTGTTAACAATAAAAATTGTAAGTTTTGTTGATTTATTGCAACAATACCAATCAACTATGATCATAATTAGTGTAAAATCAATGACTGCTGAAATACAAGTTATACATATATATATCTATATATATACTATATACATACAAACATTAATCAAAAACTCTTTGAAAATCTTTCAAATAAATCCCGCGCACTATGTAAATGTAATTGTACATACTTATAAAGCAATTTCACACAATTATACAGATCTGTACATAAAGTTGGTGTTCCAAAGTGTATTCTACAATATTTAAAGGAAAAAGTTATTGAACAAACCTATTCAAAAAATGATAATTGAATGATCCACACCTAAATCCAAGTGTACATATGTATGTACATACATATACATACATATTTATCATGATATGTATGAAATGAAAAGAACGCTCTACTTCACTATTTGGAAAGGCGACCTCGACTTGTTCAAAATTTTGAAAATATCTTAATATCTCCTGCAAATAAGTATTCAGTCATCGAATTCAATATGTACATATGTACATATATACACTGTAAGAAATTATGTACATACTTATCTGTTCATTTGAGCTGGCTCAAAAGTGCGACAAAAGAAAAATTAAACCGAATGTGTATATTATAATCATTCCAATTACTACCTATATATAAGTACATATATGTACGTACCTTTTGGGAAATACATATGTATGTATGTACATATACATACGTGTAGGTATATACATCTTTGGGAAACAATTCATCTTTGAACCGTTATTACAGTAGCGTACCTGATGTCAAGTTTGATTCATCTACATATATTCAAAGAATCTAATTGAAACAAAATTCTAGAATGTCAAACACACACACACATGTCTATAAGTTTGTATGTGTGTGTATAAATTGATTATGCAATCGCTGCCTGTAAACTAAATGACAAATACAAAGACAAAATCTCATAATTGGGAAAATTCTTTTTAAAATTTCTATAGCAGGTGTGAGTTTAAGAAAATCTTATATACATATACCTCTACATACCTACTACTGACTTGTGTGCAAACTAATGTAGATATGAATATACATATTGTGAATATATACATACATATGTACATACATACGTCTGTGCGCTCTTAAAATCATATGTATGTATGTACACACACACACACGCAGACATGCACAGACTTCTAGTAGCTGGGCTTCTATTTTTAGCTCAAATCTTGTAGACTCGAAATGCCTTTTCCCCAAAAATACGAACGTATCAGCCTATGTACGTATGTATGTATGTATACGTACACATTTATTTATGTATTTATGCAGATATTCAACGTATTTCAGTAGTAAAAATACAAATACTTAATAAGTATGTCTCATAATGTTATTAAGTCATACATCAAAAGAGAATTCTTTAATGTAGAGTGCTCACAAGAGAGATACCCTGTACCCAGATCTGAAGTACCCTAACACACACTCATACTCACACATATACACGCGCAAACACAACTATCGAATCTATATACATACATGTACATACATAGTTCTTGAATAATTTGTGTGTTTATTATACGATCACTAGGAAAATGTCATAATACATAGATGACATGCGTAAATATAGGTTCATCCAATATCAAGGGTATATATTAGTTGATTTCGCTTGTTTTTGGTAGCTATAAACATGGCTGAATTCGCAGGTTCCTAGCACAATTGCGTGCATGTGATTGATTATTCTATAAAAGAAGACTTTTTGTCTTATTCAAAAAGCTTGAAAAATGCGCCCACCCTTGGCATAATAGTGGTTTTTTATATCGATAACAAGTTCGATACTAAATGAAAATTAAATAGGTTTCCCGGGCCGAATGTCTTATGTAAAATATATGTAAGTACATATATATATATATATATATTTAGTGAATGTAATGAAACTTGGGCAACATTCTGAAAGTGCTCAAGAATATATATATACTGTATACATATATATATACACGTATGTTTAATCATATGCATATGCCTCATTCTGTTTGTTTCTTTTTGGGAATAGAGTCAAAAACAATATGACACATGCAATTATCGTACATCTGCGGGCTCTTATCAAGTTCAACAACAAATGAAAGTGCGCAATAACAATTTTCAGTACTTGATTAAGTTGTGTAATCGCTTGCATTGTGTATATCGATAACGATATATCGTGTACGTACAAATTCTAATAAGTATTTGTTGGGGCATTTAATTAAATATAAATGTATTTTTTTCGTTGACGCCAGAGGTGTATCTTTGTTTCAAGTTTGACTGTGTCTGTTCTCAAACAGTTTATCGATAGTTCAATCTGATTAATAAGCAGCCCTGAGTCCGATATTGTCATGTCATAGTCGCAAAATACGCCGGAGAAATTTTAATGAGCGGCCTGAAAGTGCATTTTTATCACAGTACACATATGTATTTAGAACAAAAAAAAAGCGCCATGGACGTATAATATATAGAGATATTGGTTACAGTAAAAACTAAGTACTTAACACGGCAAGTTATTCGCCTTTGAATGGTTGCAAATAAATTGATGCATTGCGTTCGAGTGTTCGCAAACATTGCATTAGTTCAACAAAAGTGACACGTGTGTGAATCTCATAAGTCAGTGCTGCGAAAATAAGTCAAGCCAGTGGTAATGAAAGAAACAAGTATTTATATATTATCTTCAACTAATCATGTGTCTATACTGCCCATTTATGACGTGTGTACTTATGTAGGAACACACGTATAAACACACGTGTATCGTTCAGTCTGTGCATATGTATGTATGTATGTATGTATGTATATGCACACATAAAAATACAGTATGTATGCGGTAGATTAATAGTATTAGTAGTTATTTCGTACGTGCTCCCTATTATTTCAATTCGTCTGTATTGTTCGGTCTAAAATCCATAATCCTGGATGTAGTCCTTACGGAATATCTGTACCTACTTACTTTGTTCTCTACAATCAATCCGATAGATATTTTCATAACCTGTGTCCATTTAATTGCGAAGAGAGTTCTGTAGAGTTGCCCAATGTAACAGGTAGAAGAGTATATATGTATGTATGTACATATGTACTTCTACAACTGCGTCGGTTCAGGCATGTCAGTATGTATGAACGTATCTCTGAGACTATAAAAGGTAGATATACATAAGTATGTACATACATACGTACATACGTATGTACATGCGTATGTAGGTTTTCGTATGCCAAACACAGATCACGTTTATTAAAATTTTCAACGTTCCCTCCTTGCGCCCCGCATATTTACGAGAATAACTCAAATTCCAACGACAGTTTTATTGACTTAATCAGTGTTATTCCAAATTCCGTGTTTTACGTATTAATGTTCAAAATGGATCGCCTATATTGAATTTTACAAAAAAATAAATACATAAATTAAGTAGTTTCTTGACACAAAAACAAATTTACAAGCGATAAAGTTATTTTCCAGATGTCAGTTTTTCTTTACCTTCACACTTCAGCTATAAAAAGGTTTAGAAGCGAGACTTATAGAACTTTTTATGTGGCAGATACTTTACCTCCCCATAGGTTTTGGTATCTCAGAAAGCTGAATTGAGATTGATAGTATCGATTGTGCGCGATCGATTGCCACCATCGATAGTTTTGAAACTGCTGGGTATCGATTCTTTGAATTCAAAAAGTTACACCAGTTGTCTTCCGAAAATATATTAAATTGTCGATAGAACTGGTACTGCAGACTATCGAAATTATCAATTGTACTATAAAAAAACATTAAATATTAAACTCAGTATGCTGTTTTTAAAATTCTGTAAAAGTTATCTATTTATCCTATTTCAAAAAACAAAAAGCCACATTTCTAATATAAAAAAAAAACTATCTTCTAAGAACTTTCAGCGCATTTATCTAAACCGTAATTTACATTGTAATCCAAACTAATTTTAAACCAAGTTACATACTATTTATTTAAATAGTTAAGAGATAAGTTCGTGCGGGGCAAAAAGAGAAATCAAGTTCATAAGATTGGAGATTGCCGCGTTCAAGAGTTAGACCCGCTGAATAGGTATAAATAATTATAAAAAATACAAATATATGCAAATAGCTCAGGCTCTTGTATATTTATACGAGAAGCAAGCTATTTTAGTATTGTCTTTTAATAAATACAACAACACGGCCAACACTTGCCTGGGGCAAGATGACCCAAAACGAGCTGTCATATATTTGACATTAATAATTTTCTTGTGGGAAAATGTATTATTTTTTCGCTGCATGCACGTTTTCAATCTTGAGAATAATATAATATAATAGAAAATTCTTGATATTTTTGCCATTGTGATAAGAAATATTGCATAATAACAAAACAAATTTGAATTCTTCTTAAATTAAAGGGTACTGTACGCGGAGGATAACAATTCAAAATGGAAGACGGCCACTCGAAAACCGTCGAACAGTCTCTGAATTTCTTTGGCACAGACGGAGAACGCGGTCTAACCGTTGATCAGATCAAGGCCAACCAGAAAAAATATGGACCTAATGGTAAGCATTTGTGCATACGTATACTATATGTATAACGAAATAAATCTACATTTGAAACCGATAATAATTGTTTGAATTTCACTCTCCGTCTACTTTCAGAATTGCCAACTGAGGAAGGTGCGCAACTAACTTCCATGCGGGCACATAATGTGCCTAAGCATACTCATATTTATATATATAAAATAACATATATTTGTTTTGCTTATAGGAAAGAGTATCTGGCAATTAGTTTTAGAGCAGTTTGACGATCTTCTGGTGAAGATTTTGCTATTGGCAGCCATTATTTCATTTGTAAGTTCTTTAAATCGTAAAGTCCCTAATATTTTTTTATTGAATGATAGTATCTAATCTATTATTTTACCAATATGTTTCTATTTCTATTAAAGGTATTAGCGCTATTTGAAGAACATGAAGAAACGTTCACTGCATTTGTAGAACCTTTAGTAATTTTACTTATTCTAATAGCAAATGCTGTGGTTGGTGTTTGGCAGGAGAGAAATGCCGAATCAGCAATTGAAGCACTAAAAGAATACGAGCCCGAAATGGGTAAAGTAGTTCGTCAAGACAAGAATGGTATCCAGAAAGTCAGAGCGAAAGAAATTGTACCTGGAGATTTGGTTGAGATCTCCGTTGGTGATAAGATCCCAGCTGACATTCGTATTACTCACATTTATTCAACAACACTCAGAATTGATCAGTCCATCCTTACTGGTGAGTCAGTATCGGTTATTAAGCACACAGATCCCATCCCAGATCCCCGTGCTGTAAATCAAGACAAGAAAAACATTTTGTTCTCCGGTACAAATGTTGCTGCTGGCAAGGCTCGTGGCGTTGTCATTGGAACTGGCCTCAGCACTGCTATTGGTAAAATCCGTACTGAAATGTCCGAAACTGAAGAGATTAAAACACCACTGCAACAGAAATTGGATGAGTTCGGTGAACAGCTATCTAAGGTCATCTCCATCATTTGCGTTGCTGTCTGGGCCATCAACATTGGACACTTCAACGATCCAGCTCATGGCGGTTCTTGGATCAAGGGAGCTATCTATTACTTCAAGATTGCCGTTGCTCTAGCTGTCGCTGCTATTCCCGAGGGTCTGCCAGCTGTCATTACCACCTGTTTGGCTTTGGGCACACGTCGCATGGCCAAGAAGAACGCTATTGTGCGCTCTCTTCCATCCGTTGAGACCTTGGGCTGCACCTCTGTCATTTGCTCAGATAAAACCGGCACACTCACTACAAACCAAATGTCCGTATCCCGTATGTTCATCTTCGACAAAGTTGAGGGTAACGATAGCAGTTTCACTGAGTTCGAATTGACTGGCTCCACTTATGAACCCATTGGCGAGCTCTTCCTGGGCGGCCAGAGAGTAAAGGCCAGCGATTTCGACGCTTTGCAGGAACTGTCTACTATTTGCATTATGTGCAATGACTCGGCCATTGATTACAACGAATTCAAACAGTGCTTTGAGAAGGTCGGTGAGGCAACTGAGACTGCATTGATTGTATTGGCCGAAAAGCTGAATTCATTCAATGTCAACAAATCTGGATTGGACCGTAGATCAACTGCTATTGCTGCTCGTGGTGAGATCGAAACCAAATGGAAGAAGGAATTCACCCTGGAGTTCTCTCGCGATCGTAAATCCATGTCCTCTTATTGTACACCACTGAAGGCCTCCCGCCTGGGCACTGGTCCCAAACTCTTCGTCAAGGGCGCCCCAGAGGGTGTGCTCGAACGCTGCACCCATGCTCGTGTTGGTACCAGCAAGGTGCCACTGACTTCTGCGCTGAAGGCTAAGATTCTTGCCCTAACTGGCCAGTATGGTACTGGACGCGATACACTGCGTTGCTTGGGTCTTGCCGTTGCCGACAGCCCAATGCGTCCCGATGAAATGGATTTGAATGATTCCACCAAGTTCTACCAATATGAAGTAAACCTAACCTTTGTCGGTGTCGTCGGCATGTTGGATCCCCCTCGCAAGGAAGTTTTTGATTCCATTGTACGTTGCCGCGCTGCCGGTATCCGCGTCATTGTTATCACTGGTGATAACAAGGCTACAGCTGAAGCTATTTGCCGTCGCATTGGTGTATTTGGTGAAGATGAAGATACCACTGGCAAATCCTACTCTGGACGTGAATTTGACGACTTGTCGCCTGCTGAGCAGAAGGCCGCTGTTGCGCGTTCCCGCCTATTCTCACGCGTGGAACCCCAGCACAAATCGAAGATTGTTGAATTCTTGCAGGGCATGAACGAAATCTCCGCCATGACAGGTGATGGTGTCAATGACGCCCCCGCTCTTAAGAAAGCTGAAATTGGTATTGCTATGGGCTCGGGAACTGCCGTTGCCAAGTCTGCCGCTGAGATGGTCTTGGCCGATGACAACTTCTCATCCATTGTGTCTGCTGTTGAAGAAGGTCGCGCTATTTATAACAACATGAAGCAGTTCATTCGTTATCTGATTTCATCCAACATCGGTGAAGTTGTTTCTATTTTCCTGACGGCTGCTCTTGGTTTGCCCGAAGCTTTGATCCCAGTTCAGCTTCTGTGGGTCAACTTGGTACGTTTTTGAATACGGCATTAGTTTATAAACATTTATTTATGAACAAATATTGCTCCTTCCCTTTAGGTTACTGATGGTTTGCCAGCTACAGCTCTCGGCTTTAATCCTCCCGATTTGGATATCATGGAGAAACCCCCAAGGAAAGCTGATGAAGGTCTTATTTCAGGATGGCTGTTCTTCCGGTTCGAAACTACCCAAGCTACCAAGCTGCTCATATCTAAATTTATTTATTTTGTAAAATTTAGTTACATGGCTATTGGTTTCTACGTCGGTGCAGCAACAGTTGGTGCCGCTGCTTGGTGGTTCATTTTCTCAGCAGAAGGCCCCGGACTAACATACTGGCAACTGACTCATCATTTGGCCTGCTTGGGCGGTGGTGATGAATTCAAGGGTGTCGATTGCAAAATCTTCAGCGATCCCCATGCCATGACCATGGCCCTATCTGTGCTTGTCACCATTGAAATGTTGAATGCAATGAACAGGTTGGTTATAATTTAAACTAATTACGCAGTGCGTAATATAATGATTATTTATTTGTTGTCCAGCTTATCCGAGAACCAGTCTTTGATAACAATGCCTCCATGGTGCAATTTGTGGTTGATTGGTTCAATGGCCCTTTCCTTCACTCTTCACTTTGTTATTCTTTATGTTGATGTCCTCTCTGTAAGTATTACTTGAAGTAGCATGATGTGGTACACATACATATGTACATATATGGATATATAATTGAATCGTTTATTATTTTTAGACTGTCTTCCAAGTGACACCGTTGTCTGCAGAGGAATGGATAACTGTGATGAAATTCTCAATTCCTGTAGTTTTATTAGATGAAACGTTGAAGTTTGTTGCTAGAAAAATCGCAGATGGTGAGAGCATGATATATAAAATGCATGGGATTGTGTTAATGTGGGCTGTCTACTTTGGCCTGCTGTACGCTATGATGCTTTAAGAATATAATTATAATCATTAAGCCCAACATCATTATTCTAATTACTAGCATAAAGTGTTACTAAATATAAACAAAAAGAAATACCCAAAGTAACGACTTTAACCACCACATAGATTTGTTTCCGAATATTACTAAAAATTCACGCGTGATATTTTGATAAGAGATCGATTTATCCTTACTCTTTACTCTATACACACAACAAACGCCGTGAACTGGTCAATAGATTATGAGCTAACAGATTATTTAATACATACCTATAATTAATATTTCTGTTTTGAATATTTTTTTTACATAACATGGCATTGCTTTTTGTACATACAATGCTGTAGCTAAGACTCGTGCTGCAGAATATGAATATTTGAATTTTAATATATAAATATACATACGTGTGGTAGGTTTCACAAATTTTTTAATTTGGTTAAATAACAGAAATGATATAACGATTGTTACTGCTACAGTGATGATTTTTTATACAATTTTTAGTTATTTTTTTTATTACAAATTCATTTTCTCTTTTAAAAAAACAAAAAACAAACAGTTTCAATTGTAGTTTTTGTAGTAGTATGTATTAACGAACAAAATATGAATTGTATTTATTGTACGATACTTCAAAAATTTCATTCTCTACAAGCGCTGAATACGTAAATCTATGTACATATTTCTTCAATTAGGGGTCATTATATTAAATAAAACTACTACATTTTCAATGCATTAGATAAATCCTGAATTCCTATTTATATATGACATATATGTATACATATAATCCATATTTTATTTATTCGTCAAAATATTGGTTAACATGACTATTTTCATGGATGGAATTGCGGATATATATTTTGTATTCAATTTATTTATGTATTAAGTAGACTTATTACAAACGAAGAGTTCGGCTTAAAAATCTTAAAGAAAAAAGAAAAGAAAAGAAAGAATCGAAGAAATAATTGGTTCATCCATTCCATAGTATATAAGAAGTAATCTTTGAGCAGCATGAAATGTCTACTTTAAAAACCGTACAGATGGATTTTGCCGACGTTGTAAGACAGTAAATTTTTGACAGAAAACCCGATTTAGAGAGTGTATTACATTGGAATTTTAGTCTATTAGTTCAAAGATCCGTTCCAAGAATCGACAATTCTTTTTTGTTCTTGTTTCAAGACTAAGTGAACGTAAATTAAGATAATTGGGGTCCATAGATAGTGTCGATGGTATTTATTTTTACTGCATACACTTGATAGGCACACTATAAGTTTTTGCAATTTGTGTCGAGGTTAGGTTAAAACAAAGAATAGCATAATTTTTGCCTTTCTGTTACAAAGAAAAGAAAATGAAGAAAATAATTAAGCATCTAACCATTTTAAAAAAAAGTTCACTTAAATTTTACATTATGTACTTTGTTATAAAATTATAGACGCTGTGAAATAAACAAAAATTACAAACAACATAATCATTACTATATGCGAAACTAAACTAAAATGTGCGCCTAAAAACCCATTGAATTGGGCAAGGTTGGCGTTAGCTCATACCATAGTTAGCTTTTGAATGCTCGCTCGCCCTTGCAACTGCTGCTGTTGACGATTGAACGATTGATCGATTGAACGATTGAACGTCATACAAATTGATTATTCCAACCAATATACAATTTACAAATAATTTATTGTTTTATTTTATACAGTAAATCCCCGATTTCATTAATTGGATGACACCTTATTAATTTAACATAAATTAAGTCCATCCCTGCTATAGAAAAGTATGTGAAGTTGTTAAATTTTGATATACCACTAGTGTGCCAAATCCTATGTGAATGCAACAGATCTATTGCTGTACATTATGGTCTACCACATATTGACACTCAGACGTATAAGCGAATGAAATTCATTTTTCAAATTCAGCATGTAAGATATCCAAAACATGATAACGATAACGAAATATAAATACTGAAACCCGAACTGGTCTACTTCTTAAACGCGTATTATCACATTATCAATGAAGCGGCTTAGTAGTTCCTGATGCCCCGACCTACATATATATACCTTTTATTTCCGATTTTGGTTTGCAAATGCGTTAATTAGCTAATTTGAGTGCACTCATTTTGGTAATTATCGACAATATTATTTATATGTATGTAGTTCCTGAAGCCGTCCTCAAGACATGGTAAAGGCCATTTGTTACCGATACAAACATGGAGGAGATCCTCAAGGATGTCAGATTTGTATACCTTATCAATCTTGTATTAATTGCTCAGACAGCCCTGTTACCTGAAAATTGCAAAGTTTAATCCAACATGAATAAAATTATTTATTTGATTTAGAAAGTAATGGAAATATATCTTGACTTACTGGTTTGTAAGAATGGATTTAATAAATAAACACTACAAAACTATCTAAATCTTTTTATTTCATCAGCTGCAACAATGTTAAGTATATCATAATTATATTTTTATTTTTCCACTTCTAACTTATTTGCTCAAAATGATCGTAATTGAGAACACATTTTGTAGGTTTCACCAAAATTGGCATACACTATTTAACATGCAAGTCATATCTCTAAATAATTTTAATCTTCCAAATCAATAATGAAACTTAATTAAAAATTCCATATGTAGAGTTATACGTTTATCGTTTTTATAGCCTTGCGGAGAGTATTATAGTTTTTTCATTAAATATACATACTCGTACATATATATTTGAGCATTGCGACTAGCTGAGTTGATATAGCCAACAATATCCGTCTGAATGCCCATAGGCAAAGTGGACTAACCTGCGTACATGTGCCTCATTAAATCTCTCTTATTCGCTATATAAATTGATCAATATCCCCTACATCATATACTATTTAGTTGTCGTATCTTGTAGATATGTATAGCAGTTATAGCGGAGAATAGATCATTATTATACGCTTGCAGATGGTATTATAATTTTGTCACGAAATGTGTAACGGTCCTTCAAGGATACGTTTCGGACTCCACAAATTATATATATTTTCATTATCAACATCATAAGCCGAGTAAATATAGGAATGGCTATCTGTCTGTTTCTATGCAAACTAGTCTCTCAGGTTATCAGCTTAACTGATGAATTTTGATAAGATCGGACGACTATATTTGTCTGTGTAACTTTAATATCGTCAAGATATCCTGACCAATTTCATAGAGCTACCGTTACTATGTTACTCCGTTATGCAAGCTGACCAAAATCGGACCATTATATTATATAGTAGCCATAGAAACGAATGGTCAAATATTTAGTTGTATGAAATCCTTTTTGTTTACAAAGATTTATGAAAACTCACCAAATCGAAGTTTTATTATATTTTGTACAGGCTGATCAGTTTGGTCTATATCTGATACTAGTTGCAGTACGAAAAATTGGATTTAAATGAGTTTTTGTATGACAAACTTATTTTTTTATACAGATATTCATCCAAACTCTACAATTGCTATCCATTTTGTATAAAACTGCTGTAATAGTATACTAGTAGTATATCTTCGGCACGCCGAATATAGCCGTTCTATCTTGTTTCTTGTAGAAGATTGTGTTCCTAATAAAAGCAAGATTTAAATTTAAAGTAATCTCTTTTGTAACTATATATTTTGTTAAGTGACGATAATGCCTAAACCAGTACACCCTTTATGCAGAACATCTGGAAACAGTATGCCCTTCCAATATTCTAGATTAAACATAAAGCTTGCGTTGGTCTCATAGCGCGACCACGAAATCACAAAATATATTACATAATTTCACGAGCAAGTTCGTCTACCAAAATTGAATTACGACAGCTAGGTGCTGTTAAGGTATACTATATATAAGCAAACGTCATAGATAAGTATTCATTTTTAAAACAAACTATTTTTATTTGCGAACATTTTTTTCTTAGTTTATTGTAGTTCTATTTTTGTACAAGCTAAGCTAGTGTTTATTATTATGATCTTTACAAGAGTTACATCAAGGCACACATAACTATCTATTCTTTATTAGAAAAGAGATATGAGTCGCTTGTTCCTACGGTCAATTTGACAGCACTTTCATTTCCAACGATATTACTTAAACTAAGTAGATCATATTTGGTGTAAAGGACATTCACACTCATTGCATTTTGTAAGCCATCTCTAGGATTCTGGTTAGTTTCAAGCATCAAATTTACTAACTCCGAATAAAGGTTTGGAAAGTTCGGAGGCTGATAGAAAATCAAATGACGGACTCCTTTGATTCGAGTACGGCGAAAGAAGTGCGCTCTCTCCGAGTAGAGCAAAAATGGTGCGCCGCTATGGAAGAATATATCTCTCGCACGGGAAATCTTTTCCTTTTTTGTGTATTCGCTTATTTGAACGAAATTGATCATTTCAGTTTTAAAATGATTGCGTAAACGTACGTAATCAAAATAGCTTGGTACATACAGCAGACAATGTGAGCTCCCCGACCTATTGAATTGTGGCAGAATATGTCTAACGAAGTGTTGAAAGCGATCCTCAAAAGCCGACTCAACACTTGAGCAATCGATGCGTTGGAATACTTGTTCAATTGGTGTAAGTACGTTAGATATATCGCCACGTTCAATCTGATTGGTAATGCGCACATTTCCTTGGAAATTGTGGCATTTATTATTAAATAATCCACGAAATTCAGGCAGCTCATGCGATGAGAATAGTAGTGTTTGCCGGTAGAAACGCGATGTTCCATTGAGGCAGTACGATCGCACGCGTTGGCAATTTGTGTCGGGCAGCTTTTGCGGCTGCAGATGTAGATGATCCAGTACGTGGAGAAGATTCTCCCAGTTCTGAGCTATGAAAAGTTCTGCTTGGTCAATGATAAGCAGCTCAATTGAATTCAGAAAATCAAAGTCCCGGTCCTTATCGTTAATAATCATGCGTAGAGCCAATGGAGAAGCAATTAGTATGTCTGATGCACTTATGTCGCAGTATAAAGCCATCGTTTTTTTAGTTAAACGAATACCAAGTTTAAAGTTGTCATCTGTATTCCCGGAAAATGTTTGCTCATAATCAGACGGTTTGGGATTTGTTTTTGGGAAATAAACGGTATCCCCCGAAAACTCTTTAAGAAACCGATCATATTTCGATATTGGGTAACTTTTGTTTTTATCTAAAATGAAAAGATATAATAGAAAATATAAGTCAAGTTATAATTTAAAACCAGTCCCTTATAAAATTCATTTCATATAGTTCGGTGATAGATTTTATAATACACATGTGTACGTACCCTTTGTAAACAACAAGCTTGCTATAATTTGTACCGTCTTCAAGGCTGATTCGCGGAAGGGCAGTATGAAAAGTATCTTCATTCTCGTAAGACCCTGATCCCTAAGACTGTCTGGTATTGAGATTTCGCTCGGCAGCAGCTTCGGGTCTTTCGCAAGTCCAACAATTTTTTCGTTATTATTTAAAATAAGTGCTCTACTTTTTAACATATGATTCATTGCATGAAGACAGTACGCGTAACGGATTTCCTCCGCATTATCATGACTGCGCCGAGGATAATAAAGGTCCAAGTAATTATTTGCAATATGAAAAATCTCCATCTGTAGGTTAGATAGGGGATAGGAAACATTTGTAGACAATTGTTTTTTTACTTCCAATATCTGAAGGTCTGTCGGGTTTGAAGCTTCTGGAGGTTGACAATATTTGGCATCTGAGCTAATAGATGATTTTAAAAGTGGTACTATAATCTTAAAATCGCCAATCGCAGACCACTTAAACTTAAATATTTGTGACTTTTTTGAAACTAATTCGGTAATATCATCTGAACTAAGGTCGAAATTAAACCGCTTTGTAAATGAATTATGTGGCTTTAGCTCCGTAGTATTTCTCTCGATCTGATCTTGAGCGTCGACCTTTTTATTTTTTGGTGAAATGCCTTTGTTCCACGCTTTAACTACTGTTGGAGCTGTAAAGTAGATTTTATGAAAACAATAATATGACAAACGTTTATTTATCTCTTACCTGTGTTTGCAGAACTATATTCACTGACAAGTTGATCGTAAAACCCATTTTCATCTTGTGATGGTGGCAAAAGATTTACAGTCATTTTTAATTCATCCTCTGCTATTGAACTCTGAACATGGCTTTCGGATCTATGCGATTGTTCCATTTGCCTGCTCCGTTGAATGAAGCTATTGTTTTTGGCAAACCTATCATTCCGTCGTAAGGGAGCCTCATTCCTAGTAGGTCGCTTGATTTTATTTCTACGTTTTTCCTTCATTATTATAAGTTTAATTCAAAACGAAATTGTATATAACAAATAAACGTGGGAAACAGCTGTCAGTTTGTTGCCTCACAATAGGGATGGAACCGATTAAGTTAGAGATGGTGATATCAGGCCGAAATATCGAATATTAAATTAGATTCTCAATTTTTAAAGTGATATTAAATGAAAGCAATTGTATCTTATGGATGCTTTGTGCAACAAACTGAAACTAACTTTAAAATAATTATAGTGCAGTTCCTTAACGGTTGACGACATATCTTAGAAAACTTATTTAATGGTTTTTAGCATATTTCATATTTAATACATAAAGATTTTGAATTTTAGATAATTTTAGCTGGGGAAAGTGATTTTATCTAAGGAGCATATATATTTCAATTCTCCAAATATAAAATTAATATTTTAACTTAGTGTATAGACTTAAATTTACATAATATCCTAGATAAATGGATTTTAAACAAATACTCCATTATGCAATATGCTGTTCAATATATTGTTATGTCAACCAGTTGTTAAATAAATTATTTAAAACTATAACCACTGAGGAACTAACAAATAGAGATCCCAGAGTTTGGGAACGTTGGTCACCAAAAATTTTCAACGAGGCAGGTCATCGTTGTACTTGCCAGCTTATTTATTTAAAGTCACAAGCGAAGATACTATTTTAAAAATTGGGTGCCTGCATGTGTGGGGACTTTGGTGGCATTTTTCAACACTCTTTTGTGACCAGTTACTTTTCGATATATAGAAAACATTAGAAATCGATATTGCATATTTGCCTGTATGACATCGATATTCTAATGGAGAGTGTATATAAGGGTGTTCCTGTGAGTGATTTAATTTAATTGCTTTAATGGTGTCTATACCAAAAATTATGTTCTCTGCAAAATCTTTAAAGTTTTTAGTCTCGTAGCAAATAACCACGGTCAGAAAAATGATCGGAGTATAATCAGCTCATAAGCAAATCTAGTATAATTTGATATCACAAGTCACACTTACAGATATCATGTGACATTGCTTTTAATTACTTTAGGAATATGCATACTATAAATGTAAATATTATGATTGGGCGAGCTTTCAAATTTGAAAATAGTTTGTGTCTATGGTCTGCCTATAACATGGGGTGTGATTGAGATCATTTAAAAACTCTGTTATTTATATAATACATTGCAATATGTAGGAGTTGTTCCAGATTATAATACATTTTCTAGTCAAACAAGTGTTCAGGAAACTAAAACCAGATAAACAGTGCGTTTGGTTTATTTCCCTATACGCACAATTAATGTTATATTATTTTCAATTCAAAATCAACTAAGGGAATACCCAGATACAAAATTTCATTATAGTACATATTTTCGTATATGTATCTGGTATTTGTCCTACATCACTAGAAAAAACGATATACTAAAATTCTAACAATGAAACTATCGAAGATGGCACATCTCTAGGTTGATACATAAAATAAAAATACATAAAAGTGAGTTTTTAGTTAATGAAAATAAGTTAAAAGCCCGAATAGTATTTTAATGTGGAACGTAAAGGCGAATGATAAATCCCTTCAGTTATTAGGATTCAGACACTTAACACATGTGAATAATATCTATCAAGTGCATTTGCAATAATATGTGTAATCAAGGTAGATTTTTCCTGATATTGCCTTCATGGAGGAAATGTGTATTCATTTAACTCCAAATTGGCTATAATAAACTAAAAAATACATCATAAACAACAAAACAGTTACATATTTTGTGAACGCACATTGAATAATTAATGTGTATACATACATATATACATAGATACATTTGTATTTGGTTCTTTAGCTCGCGAAGAAAAAGATTGTGATACGCGTCTGACCTTTCAATCCTGAAAAAAGTTAAAAAGTGTGAAAACAATATCAGATAAAATACATCTAAATAAATCGTTGCATGATGTACTTGCGTACATAGATACATATGTATGACATACGTGCGTATGTACATACATATATAAATACATTGATATAAATGTACATACTCGTACATACATACATATACGCGACACACTGAGCTGTGCATATACATACATACATACATACAGACATATGTATGTATACATACATATTTATGAAATGTATTTATGTATTCATGCATACAAATACAAAGGTATCTATATTTTTGCATGACACTTGGTGGAAATATTTTGGGTATACGGCAATATTTATTGGATTAAATAAATTTCGTTAGCATTTTATTATCGTCGAAGTTTAACCCACATAAGTATGTACAGTATATATATAATATGTGTGTATAATATATATATATCTAACATTATTAATATATTAATATTTATGTATAAATAATTCATTGCAAATATATATATATATATATATGTACTAACGCATGTCCTCGTGTATGTGCCACAAGAAATATGGGTGTATATTATGTACATACATGTCTATATACATATGTATGTACAATATATTATATATTAAATTCAATAAATTATGTGTTCGTACTGCGCTTGGCAGAAAAAAAAATAATGCTGGTATCAATGTGCATATATATACTTACATACACATGTATAATATGTACCTGCATATATATACACACACAAACATATACATACATATATGTATGTAGCGTCAGTGTATGCGCAAACCATCCAACCCACTCCTTCACCTGTTACACTGTAGTTTTCGACCAGTGCTCGTGCTTAGCATCGTTCAGCTAACTCCACATATACATACATACATACGCATGTGGGTATGTGTACATAGCGTATGTATGTCTGTGAAGAGTTATGTACATTAAAAGGATACTATGTTTGTGTGTAAATGAAGTTGATTATTATGTTTATACAAGAGATGGCAACGGATTGGAAATTCGATCCCGCGCCGGCCTGAAAACCCAACCCGCCCGTCCCGCACTTTTTTAAAACTGTTCCGTGAGTCCCGAATCCCGCCCAAATTCTTCAAATTGTAAATAATTTGTTAAAGATCTTATTAGTGTCTATTTATGATATTTTTGCCCCTCGCCTACAATTAAAAAATCTTTTTTATGGTGTCTTTACAATAACAATTAAAGTTTGCATCTCTTGTCCAGTTTATTGCATTTTAAAGAAATTATTCATTAAAATAAGTTATTCATATGAATGTGCAATGTATTTAAAGATTCTTCAAGTAACTATTTACTTATATTATAAGTTCAAGAGTAAAGGAAGGCGCCGAAATAGGCCCACAAATAGAGATCAAGTTTATTTAAAATATACAATAAAATTACTTAAAAACTAACATTACATTTTGAGAATTACCCAGAAGAGCTAGAAACACAAGTGCAAAATAGTAATAAGTATTATTAATATTCTTTAAAATTGGCTTAAAAAACTGTAAAAAAAGATACACAAATGTGCATAGATGTAATATAAAAAGGCGCTTATATCTTATATTACATAATATTTGATGATATCATATATGATAAGGAATTTCAAGGTCATATCTCTTTATTTTTTGGATTTTACAGTTTTCTTACATACATGATTTTTCAAATATATATTAATTGGTTTATAATTTTGAATTTTATTTGATTTAGATTAAACGGAAACCATCTGTTTGAGGGAACTTTCACAATAAGCTGTCACTGGCACTGCACAAATTGATAAGCATATACAATTGTGTAGAAAAGACTCAGTTATACTGGAGCAGAACGGAGAAAGTACTAGGGGTGCAGAGTCCCCCGACGCCAACCAAGAGAATCGAGCGACGTGTTGGTGGACTCCGTGGGCTGCTATGGGTTGTTTTGGTTCTCCAACCTCAAAACAGTCAGATGTAAATTCGGAGGATTCGAAAAGTCAAAAGCGTCGAAGCGATGCCATTTCAAGGCAATTGCAGAAGGATAAACAGCTCTATAGAGCTACACACAGGCTGCTCCTTTTGGGGGCGGGTGAGTCTGGTAAATCAACTATAGTCAAACAAATGCGGATATTGCATGTCGATGGATTTTCTGAAACAGAGAAGAAACAGAAAATTGATGATATTAAAAAGAATATTCGAGACGCTATATTGGTAAGTTTTCAACTCTTCAGAGTCTTTACATTCCCACAAAAGGATACGAACTTGAATTTACTTGAAGTTTGTTGAAAGAATTTCTAGTTCAAACTAAAAACTTTTGAATAAAAATTACTAAATATGTATTCTTTATTATTTACAGACTATTACTGGAGCCATGAGCACACTTAATCCACCTGTAGCTTTAGAAAAGAAAGAAAATGAACCCAGGGTGGAATATATTCAGGATTACGCCTCTAGTAAGAAAACCCAAAATATTGTAATACATATAATATAAATAGCCACAAATTTAAATTAAATAAAACTACACAAAATTACAAATTGATTCCACTCTGAAAGACTATAACTCCCTATTAAACAAGTTGGAAACTATTGACTTCCTCACCCCAATAAATATAAAATTATTAACATCTCCTTAAAGTAAGCTTTAAAAATAAAATCAAGACAGATTGGCTTGCATCTTAACTACTATTTCAGATATAACATATGTATTTGTATTGTTTTACAGGTCCCGACTTCAACTATCCACCTGAATTTTATGAACACACAGAAGAATTATGGAAAGACAAGGGAGTCCTTCAAACCTATGAGAGGTCAAATGAATATCAATTAATTGACTGTGCAAAATAGTAAGTATAGAATGAATATATATCCTTTAGTATTTGTTTTACTCAAATGTTTGTTCAAGGCTAGTTCTACTTGCATTAATATTATTTTTAGTTTAAACTACTTAACTTACATTCATTTCTTTATTTAGGACTGTGTTGTCAAAAGTTAGCAAGGAAAATGTTTGGATATGTAATAAGGGGTAAATTGTTTTCACTACACTTGTAAAAATACAATTTGTGATCGCCTATGTAGTGTAAAAAGCAAGCTAAATGGTGCTAACTGCTTAACTATTTATATTCCTGAGATTTTTGAATATATATATGAGGTTCCGATAATTAGAAACTTTTACAGACATTAACAATTTATTTCTATGGCGTATGCAACATAGTATTCATGATTTTATCAAAATTTCTTAAGTTACAATTTTGGATTTTCAAATATCAAATGTGTCTCCTCTAAGGATATAGATATGACACATTTAAAAATTATATTCGTTTCTCCGATAAGGATTGAGGCTGTGCTTTGATTACCAACATGTTAGTCAGTAAATCAGGGCAAACGGTTCTATAAATTGAGATATATGGTTATAACTTTAGACTTTTTAAGGAAATTGACAAAGACATCTCTGTAAGACTAATGAAATTGACTAGAGGTAGTTCCTCTCCTTAAGGGATTAAGTATTTCTTTTGCATTTTGAAGAAAAGGTATTATAGAAAGCCGAGCTCTGGCAAAATGAGTACTTTTGGTGCTAAGATATAAGATATTGGTTTGTTGTTGATTAAAAATGCTTTGGTTTCTATGCATATATTTCAATGATTGGTTCGTAAGTTATATGATATATAATATATTTTGCATTTAAGTTTTCTGGATCGAGTAAGCACAATTAAGAATCCAAATTATACACCCAATGAACAAGATATTCTTCGGTGCCGTGTTTTGACTTCTGGAATATTCGAAACAAGATTTCAGGTGGACAAAGTTAATTTTCAGTGAGTAATAATATATGTATTTAAATATTATATAGGAATGCTTACATATTTTCTATTTTCTCTACAGTATGTTTGATGTGGGAGGACAGCGTGACGAGCGCAGAAAATGGATTCAATGTTTCAATGATGTAACTGCTATAATATTTGTAACAGCATGCTCAAGTTATAACATGGTTTTGCGTGAGGACCCCACTCAAAATCGGCTTCGAGAATCGTTGGACTTATTTAAGAGTATTTGGAATAACAGGTAATGACATCCATCACGAGACATATTCTTTGAATTATATTTAATCGAACTTTTTCTTTATAGATGGCTACGCACAATTTCCATCATACTTTTTCTAAATAAGCAAGATTTGTTAGCAGAGAAAATTAAGGCTGGAAAAAGTAAATTGTCGGAATATTTCTCCGAGTTTAACAAATATCAAACGCCAAGTAAGTGAAAAGATAACATATTAACTTAAGCTGAGAAGCTCAATGCCAAGAATATCAAATAAAATCGATTAGAAGTTTATTACAAACGTTTAATCATAATAGTATGATCTGCCTGTGTTAAGACTAGTAAGAGTAGTCGGGAGTGCTTCACTAGGATATAATCTGTACGTAGCTCAAAGTAAATATAACGCATTGGTATAAGACTTAAGTCATGAAGCATGAGTACTGAGGTTTGAACATTGCTCAAGAAATAGTTAAACACAAACTTTAATGTTATACAAAAAACGCAACTCAGGGCTATTTCCTATTTCATAAGCTTCCCCACTTCCTTCTCTATAATGAAAGCTAATTGTGCTATCTTTATGAATATATTAGCTGGCAATACCACAGCGTTGCCCGGAGAAAAAATATAGATTTAACATGCATTATATTGAATTTTACTATGAAAATACACCTAATAGCTTGCCACAATTTTCCCGCTTGTGGGAGCAGACTTTCCTAAATAGTTGAGCCTAATGGTTTTTTGTGTAGGGCTTTGAAAATGTCTTCCAGCCGATCTAAAAAAAACAATAATTTCATTTATCTGACCTTGATGCCAATTTCCCGCCCGTGGCGACGGGCTGGAGTACAACTTCTAACATCGGTTAATAGTTTGGAATATAAGTTTGAATCCTCTTCCAAGACTAATACTACCAGACAAAAGCCATCCACCTATTTTAGTATGAAGTCGTTCGCGTGAGCAAATGAAATGCTGAATTACAGAGTTTTCCTTTACTTTTCCGATCGTTGACGTGCTTTTCCAAAATCGGTGCCACATGTGTCGTACTATTATTATGTAGAGCTTTGAAATTGAGTTTGAAGCCACTCGGACGACAATTTGAAAAGTTTCATACAACAGTTTTCCACGAATTTTCCGACGTTTGGGGTAGATTTGCCAAAATCGTTGAGCACCGCGCCAATTATGTTTTTGTGTAGTTTGAAGGATCTTTGGTTTGAGTTTAAATGAAATAATTATAACGAATATATGAAACAGGTGACGCAATAATGGAATCCAATGATGACCCAGAAGTAATAAGAGCAAAATATTTCATACGGGACGAGTTTCTGGTAAGCTTCTGATATCCAATTAGAAATCTTCGTTCACAAATTATATGTATATATATATAAATATATTCCAACAGCGTATATCAACTGCAAGTGGAGACGGTAAACACTATTGTTACCCACATTTCACATGCGCCGTTGACACAGAAAACATTAAACGAGTTTTTAATGATTGTAGGGATATAATTCAAAGGATGCACCTTCGTCAATATGAATTGTTATAGGTTATCCCTATCGCCGTAATTCAAATAAATAAAGTAAAGAATATATTAATGAATTACTGTTTTAAATATAATTATCAAATGTAATTTGTATTTAAATAGTCCCTTGAAAAAAAGAAAAAAAAAAGCGCTGCATTTAGATCTGGTATGACCTTTCACAAAACTCAACATTAAAGAAGAATAAATAAACATGTTAATAACAATTATAATCGTTTTTATTAATTGTGGTATCATAGGTATTTTAATTACAACTGTTTTTGGTTCTTTGGTTCTCTTATGTTCTGGATATATACGTTTTTACAATTTTTCCCTTGACAGAAAGCGGCCTTGCGTTATTTATGATCTTGTATATAGTTATAATCAGAATCGTGAGTATTTGGAACTATACAAGTGGATTAAGTATACCAAAGCTGACGGAAGCCTTGTCAATTTCGTCGAAATTGCGTTTCAATTTACTTCTCCAGGCATTCTTGTTGTAAATTGAATCCTTCCTTACCGGTAAAGGCCTTACTGCGAGATGTTCGTTGCTGCTCCCCGGTGAATCATTAATGAAGCCCTTAAAGTTATTCTGGGTCTTGTACTCCGGCTGCCTACACAAGAGACACTTCACCGGTTGCCCTTTCGAAAGGAAAATCATTCTGGAAGTAAGCAAGCAAGTATATATCAGTTTAAACTTGTCCTAATCATATGCCCTAATAATGAAAAGAAGTTTCATTGAGCGATGTGCCCCGAAAGAATTGAGAACTTAATCGGAAAATAGAAAGCGATGCTTTTGAAGAACAATAGAGAACTCTTAGTAGAGTTGATACTCGAACTTCCGGGTACTTCCTTCAAGGGTAACCCATAGATGGACATACGTATTGAAGGACCTTGTTCTCGAGACAAGTAGGGACTCACACCTCTAACAACCACTTTCGGAGTAAACAACTCGACTAAAGAAAAACTTTGGCTTGGAGGTTTATAAATTTACAAGATTTAAGCTAAGATCGGATGAAGTATGTATAATTCTGTTGGTACAGTCATAAACATTCAAAACTAATATCTCCAAATATTGTTGGGTAACCAATCAATAATGAAAACTTACCTCACAACAAATTGTCCATCCATTTTTTCCAAGTCGGCTTTTAAAGAGAGGATATAAGAAAGGATATTGATTTCCTTTATTCTATTGTTTAAGAAGTATGACGAATGAATGCATATTTCATTTAAGCTATAAATATTAAACTTTTAACTTTGAAAATTCATTGAGTTTACAATCTATGAAAGTGTACACCATTGCCGAAAACTGTCTTAAAGAACATATTTGGGGTAGAAAACAAAAGATGTTTATCGATTGCCAACTATTTACAAAACTTTAACTTCTTACAGATGTAGTATGTACATTTTACACTTAATTACTATATAGTGTGTTCAATCAATCGGAGTTATAAGAACAGTAAATTAAAGGTAGAGATGACTCCTGAGTGTGGTATTTGTGCTAATCAATCGGACTATATCGTGAGTTAACTCAATTAAGAAATAAAAAATTATATTTGATTACAATTATGAAAATGATAAAGACAATTATTGTGTTTTGCGTGTTTATAAATGATCTGTTTCATAAATCTATTATGGTGAACCCCTGATAAATGGAAAAGTCGAATTTGGGCAACGATTTCAAATGTATATACATATGTATATAAATGCGCGCCATATATACAATACATATACACAAAAGTATATAATCTGTATGTAAGTTTGGCGCTGTTTGCTCATAACTATTGAATATATTGCCACTAATAGGCCATTTGTAACCCGATCATGCACGGCTTCAAATACTACGTGCGCATAAACTCGTAGTAATCATCCATTCACGTAAACCAGAAAGTTTCGCATTTGCGCATATATTTATTTACAGATAGGTGTTGCTAAAGTATAAGTAAGCTAAATAAACGTGGACACTTGAAGACATTTAAGCTAACAATAAAATATGTCAAATTGGGTTCTCTTGGCCAATTGTTTCTAATAGTAGGCCCGGAGTCAATAGTCAGTTCTTTTAATTAGATGCCCGCCACCAATGCTGTCTAAATTGCGTTTCGGTAGCTTTGGAAAGATACTTGTCGGATCAATCAGAAACGCATTCTTTTGGGGTATTGAAAGCTTTAAGGTTTTCGAAAACATGCTGAGAATGTCATTTAGTATGACTGCTGTGGTAAGAACTTTCCCGTTGAAGAGAACTCTGGGTTGCACATTGCTGTTGATGTCATTATAAAGTTGTACACTTGAAGCATCTGTCCAAAATAAATAAAAGAACAAAAAATAAATCATAAAATATAGAATTTAATTAATTAAAAGATGCATAAATATCAAAAAGATAAGTATTAAATTTAAATTTAATTTATACGAGTACATACATACTATATGTTAGGTTAGGTTGGGACGATACAATATTATACAATTTAAATATATTTAAGTGCTTTTTTTTACATATATACATATATTCATATGGACATGGGTTTGTGCATGAAGGAATCTTTTTTTTTTTTAGATATAGTGATGAAAATGGTGAATTGATGAAAAATACTAATTTAAATTTCCCACAACCAAAGATATATATAAATAGATATAATTTTCATCTATTACAGAATGATGAGGGATATGGTAAGGGTCTGTAGGAGTTCTTAAAGCTGATCTAAGTATAGTAAAACTAATCTAGTTTCTTGCTTAACACTAACTTGAAAGATCTATTATATATGATTATGATGTATTATGTACGTGGTGAAGATTTGTGTTCAGAAATGTGGTAACAATGAAAAAGTTAAGTTTAGGAATAGTTAATAAAATAACAAAATAAAATAAAATTAAGAACAATTAGTAAAGAGAAATATGCGAGTATGGGGAAAGAAGGAGATAAGTTAGTAGGAAATGATACGTAATATAGTTTATCCTTTGGAATTCATCTTCCTGATAGACTAAGCGTTGTCTTTTGCAGATATGGATATGTTTATTTTTCTTTTTGACTCTGTAACATTATTGTCGACATTGACTTTTATCTGCACTTCTAAAGCTCTGCTATTTTTGCCTTTTGTATTTTGCCATATTTCCAGACGTGCAGTTTTTAGTACTCAAAACATTTTTGTATATGATTTGTGGCTAAGTTAATAAAATCAGCCAATACATAATTAATTTCCGCATTATTAAATTGACACTTGTAGATCTGAACAATGAAATCTATTTTCCTTCACAGTTTCGAGGTAATCTGTTGTCTAAAATTTCTCGATATTAATATTTACTTCTTCAGAGTACAAACATTTTATTAGGAATAAACTCTCAGTGATAGGGGTTAGGGGGATAGGGGCTGCAGTTCCTTATTATTTGAGAATTTTCCTGTTATGAAAAGAAAAGAATGTTAGTGACAATATTGTTTGTTTATTAATTTTGTAGTTTTAAACAAAAGCGTTGTAACACACTTCCAAATGAGTTCCCTTTCTGTACTATTATTTTTAATGCAGGATTATTAATCTCTTTTTTATGTCTAGTTATAACTTTGCAAAGGAAATAATGCAATGAACTAGGTATTACTGACTCCATAAAATATAAATACATGCTTTTAATCAGGACGACAAGCTGATTCAAAACCGTTATTAACCTCTGTCTATCTGTCCGTCTGTTTTGATTATCTTTAAATATACCATTCCCGAAACGGCCGGATCGGATTACTATTTCATATAGCTGCCAAAGTAAATGAAAATCCTTGATTTTTGAAAATCCCTCTATTGTTCTTATAGAATTTTGAACAACCCCTCACCAATCACAAGTTTGTATATGCCTTATAAAGGTTAATCACATCGTATTAAAATCAGACACACTAAATAAAATATCTACCATTGGAGTGGTACGAAGGATGTCAAAGATATATTTTGTTATTCAATCGAACTACATTTATTGCTTGGCCTTTAACACTGATACATATGTATATGACAAGATATAGATAAAGATCAGATAGCTATATCACATCGCTGACATAGGAGCAATTTACAAACGCCTTGACTTTTAACAAACCCAATACTGTTATTTCTTGTTTTATGTTTGTTTAAAACAATTTTAACACCAGCACAGAAGGATATTAATTCAAAAATTTAATGTTTACTATTATTAAGGAAGGAAATTGTAATATATTAAACAATCCACTGTCAACTGTAGGAAACGACTGCGGTATTCACTTAGAACTCAGCTCTTTTTATACCATATTGGTCCTAGTAAAGGCAAACAGGGTGTTGGCGATACTACCGCAAAACTACATTTATCTAAAGGCAAACAACTTAAAAGCGTACCCATTACGAACAACTAAGCTGCATTTTTATACTCTGTACGCATGGCCAACGTTTAAAGAGGGTATTAGAACTTAAACATAATAGAAAGTTATTATATCAACCGGAATCATTCGATTTAGGCCAAAACAACTGTCTATCCGTGTCTAGATCCAGTATATCTAGTATATTTTATATAGTTTACAGTGTCACCTCATCCATCCTAAAGAATACAAGTTAAATTCGCTTAATCAATCATTTATAAAGATGTATATATGATATAAAGCAAGTCACCACTATTCTTTAACCAATGAAACTTTATGAGAGTTTAGATCAGGATTTATTTATTTTCGAGACAAAACAGTGCTGCTTTGAATCAAAAAATATAATATAATACATAGATATATGGAAAAAAATTAAAAGTCTACACGAAATTACAATTGAAATCCAATAACGACAGAATACAGGGTAACGCCGAGTCCAGCACTCTCAATTGGAACTTTCTAACTTGTTCTTAATGCCTTTTATGCGTCAGTTCCACCATATTTCAAATAATTTGTGGTAAATAGTCCAGCAAACAGTGGCGAAGAATTAAGCAAACAAACATGGATGTTTATATGTCCGTGCATTTAAAACATATGTTCACTTATATTACATATGTCGAAGGCCCTGCTCAGTCAGTTTAAGTTGATTTTCACTGTGATTTTCATTTAGATATTATTTTAAATTGCTTTAATGTCTACACAAATAAGGCCAGGAACCGCAGTATGTTTATATGAATAGTTAAATAGGCGTTAATATTTGATTGAAGCAAGTAGTCCAAGATTTCTGCAGCTTGCTGAGGTGAATATAGTGTAGGAATAATCTTAAATAACTTTAAGGAAGAGTAGTACATTCGAACAGTATTTAAAGTGATCTGAGCGCGATGGAAAGGATATCTGTATATATATATATTCTATGCGATATATACATATATAGCTGTCATATAAATTGTCCCTGCATTTTTCTATTTGACAAGAAATGATCCTTAACTCGAATATATAGTGTTCTTTCTACTTTAATCCTGCACCCATACAAAATCGGTATAATCAGAGTTCTGAGTTTATTACGATATTTTAGTAAACAGAGATCACATGCTGCAATATTTGTTTATATAATTAGAAGTCCAAATACAAATTTTTAAAAGAAAAACAAGAGAGAACGGCTATCTTCGGAGTGCCGAAGCTATATACCCTAGCAAGAATTAATTTATATGGGATTAATTATGGGAGCCATGTGGTCAAATTTTGATAAAATTATAGGAAACTATTTGAAGTATAATAAAACTTTCACTTAGTTTGGATGTGCATAAATAAAACGTTTGATATAGCGAAATAGTGGTTCGATTTTGACCAAATTTGGTCAAATTGCATTTTTCACCCGATCGTTCCTATGGCAGCTATATGATATAGTGACCCGATTTTGATCAAATTTGGTCAGATTGTATAAACTATTTGGAGACTCGGTTGGTATAAATTTGGTGAGGATATCTTAATAAACAACAAAGATTTTCATACAAAACAGTTTTTTAATTTTGATCGCCCTTCTCTGCGATTCTCAAGAATTCAAGGGACCCCACTACAAATTATCATTTTGAAGGTATTTTTTGTGAATAGCAATAGCTTATTTTGGAGGTCCACTTTAGTGTGTGTGCGTGTGTGTGTGGGAGAGAGAGTAAGAGCGAGAGAGAGTGAGAGAGAGAGAGAGAGAGAGAGAGAGAGAGTGAGAGAGAGAGAGTAAGAGAGAGAGAGAGAGAGAGAGAGTAAGAGAGAGAGAGAGAGAGAGTAAGAGAGAGTGAGAGCGAGAGAGGGAGAGAGAGAGAGTAAGAGAGAGAGTAAAAGAGAGAGAGAAAGTAAGAGACACAGATCGCCCTTCTCTGCGATTCTCAAGAATTAAAGGGAGTCCAGTACACTACACTACCCTAGCAGGCATTAATTTAGTTTGCATGAAATATTTGTATAAACAAAAAGATTAGATATAGCGATATAGTGGTTCGATTTTGACCAACTTTGGTCAGAATGTATAAACTCTCTAGAGACTCTGTTTTGGGAAAGATTGGTAAGGAAACCTTTATAACCAAAAAAGTTTTTCATACAAAAACATAGTTGTCGAGCGATCATTCCTATGGCAGCTATATAATATAGTGGTCCGATTCGGCCGGTTCCGGCATATGTAGTGCCTGCAGTAAAAAGAAGGGTCTGTGCCAAGTTTTATTACGACAGATTTAAAATTGAGAGACTAGTTCGCATAGAAACAGACGGAGAGACGGACAGACGGACGGACGGACAGGCGGACAACGCTATATAGACTCGGCTATTCATGCTGATTCAGAATATATATATACTTTGTTGGGTCGGAAACGTGTCCTTCAGTCCATTACACATTTCGAGACAAAATTATAATACCCTCTGCAAGGGTATAAAAATGTTGACCTTTAAGATAATCGAATTCAAAGATAAACAATTTACTGCAAAATTGCAGCCTATATGGCAGGAGAGAAATTTGAGTACATGCTCGGTCTCCAAACTCACCTGGATTAAACTCAAGGGATATCAAATCTCGACAATTATAGGGGCCCTCACAGGCCACTGTCTGATAGGAACTCATGCTAACAGACCCTCCGTACGCACTTTGACTTCCGGAGAACATCTGCTCTGTCACTGCCCCGCACTCAGCAGGAAGCGGTTCGAATACCTAGGACACTTTAGTTTTGACAATCTATCGGACGTATCCGAGGTTGGGATAAACTATATCCTCAAATTCTTAAACTCTTCTAATTGGTTTGGCCCAAGTGTGGAGCAGGATATCATTAGTTCTCCTGTTCCAGCCACCGAAACCTAACCAAACTTTTGGCAGGAGATGGTTTGAAGCTTAAGATGGGATGGGGAAAAAGAGAGAACTTACCCATTGTTAACAACATACCTAAATACATGGTTCCAAAAATATTAAAAACACAGAAGGAGTTCGTAAATAGTTGATACGATAAACGATTTATTAAATTTGTAATTACACATTTGACAGCTGGCAACTAAGCACCATTCTACTTTAATTACTTTAATTACTAGAACAACAATAGCACAAAAACTATTTACTATAATCGATGACTTAAAGACACATACCTTAATTGTGAATATTTAACTTTATGATGAATGATCAAAAAATGTATGTGTGTATGTCACAGTTTTATACAATTTTCAGAACTTTGATATATTTTGACACAACAGGCAGAATTTATAATATGTATTAATGAATAGACAAATGTATGTAGTATAACAAACAATACTTGAAGTAATCGACTTAAAACAATAAAAACGATACTCTTGTCCTCCTTGCATCCCCTTTGGCTCTTCGAGCCATTCCATAATGTCACATACTCCCCTCGCTGCTACTGGTTGTGCCCTTGGAGTCACACATTCCTCCGGCGACATTATCATCTCCGCGTACTGATCCCGAAGTAAGTCCTCCAGTAATCCCGGTTAAATTTAATTTGTACTGTTGCGATAGAAAAATAGAATATTATAATAACAATAAATCGTACAAATTGGCGTATTTTAATTTTCATATGAATCGAAATGGTTTCCTATAATTAACATTACTTATCCATTCCTTCAAGTACACTTTGTACACCCCTCGCTAATGGATCAAAATGAATCTCAAATAGAATTTTAAAGACACTTTCCCGATATTGGTACGCTTTATTTTGAGGATTTATTGATGTGTCTACCCTGAAAATCTTATATGTATCCGATAATATATACCGCTTGAATTAACCAACTGTTGAATTGGTTAATGTTTGGGTAATACTGGATGAAGAATATAAAAATCGATGAAGTACACAGAAACGCATGTAAATATAGACTGAAGAATCATGACGATACTGTAGGAATATTATATATAGATTATAAACAGACGTGTGGGAAGACAAACTTTAATAACAAAACACAGATTATTGGTAAAATGAACTGAAACACCTTATGAACTCGCTAAACAACACACATTTTTACAACATATAAGGACACATAATTATCTACCAAAAGACATTTAGGTAGACTAAATCAAGTATATTAATATTAATCTTTAAAGTTCCTGATTTTACAACTCAATATTGATATATTTTCCACTTAGAAATGCAACAGAAAGATATATCTTCTTCCAATAATTAACAGACATTTTAATTTCGAATATTAACTAAAGCAGGGGACACCACATGAAATATTCTTAAACATTTTTAAACTTAATATTCGCATTTAAAACTAAACATCTAGCTAGTAAAACGATTATTAAATAATTAAAATAATTACCTTTTCCTTTAAGAAAAATTATAAGCCACGTTAATTGCTCAATGCCTGTTTTATGGTAAAAGGGAAACTTTTATACAAGTATTTAAGAAGTAAACAAAAAGGTAACCTAATATCGGGACACTACTAATAATAACCTTTACTGAAATGTCATTATATAAATACGTTTACAACTCTAAATGAGTAAATACTTCATATTATATTTTAAATATTAGTAATATTTGATTTTTGATAACAACAAATATACGCAAATTACAAAATAGCCCTTTTAAACGAACCTTCCTTATTTCTACATTTTGAAATAGAGAACATTAAGGATGGCTGCCTAAATTAGAAGGATGGCATTAATGTAGCATACATTATTACTTCATAATGTTTAAATATTTGGGGAGATGGGAGGCCTACAAATATATAAAAAATATTGTATATAAAAACAAGAAAGGACGACTATCTTCGGAGTGCCGAAGCTGTATACCCTAGCAGGAATTCATTTTTATACAAAACCAAATTTGGCCAAATTGCATTTTTGACCCGATCGTTCCTATGGCAGCTATATGATATAGTGTCCCGATTTTGATCAAATTTGGTCAGATTGTATAAACTCTTTAGAGACTCGGTTGGGGTGAGTTTGGTGAGAATATCTCTATAAACAACAATGATTTTCACACAAAACATAGTTTTTAATTTTGATCGCCCTTCTCTGCGATTCTCAAGAATTCAAGGGACCCCACGACAATTTTATCATTTTGGAGGTATATTTTGTGAATAGCAATAGCTTATTTTGGAAGTTCACTTTAGTGTGTGTGTGTGTGAGTGAGAGTGAGAGAGAGGGAGAGAGAGAGTCAGAGAGAGGGAGAGAGAGAGGGAGAGAGGGAGAGAGAGGGAGAGAGAGAGAGAGAGAGAGAGAGAGAGAGAGAGAGAGAGAGAGAGAGAGAGAGAGAGAGAGAGAGAGAGAGAGAGAGAATAAGAGAGACAGATCACCCTTCGCTGCGATTCTCAAGAATTGGAGGTCTACAGTTGATGGCCCCTCTCTAGCGACTCTGTTTGGGAAAGTTTGTTGACGATACATTTATAAACAAAAAAGTTATTCATACGAAAACATAGTTGTCGACTGATCATTCTTACTGCGTGCAGTAAGAAGATTGGTCTGTGCCAAGTTTCATTACGATAGCTTAAAAGCTGAGAGACTAATTCGCATAGAAACAGACGGACAGACGGATATCACTATATAGACTCGGCTATTCATGCTGATTCAGAATATATGTACTTTGTTGGGTCGGAAACGTCTCCTTCTGAGACCCTCTGCTAGGGTATAATGATAAAGTCAACACCAAAAATGAGAGTTTTTAAAAAAATTATAGAGCTAAAATTGTTGTAAAGATGAGTTTGGGCAGTATACTTGAGTCCCCTTTATAAGATGAATGTTTGTTTGAAATTAATATAATGAATATATATAATGTACTATTAGCAGATTTCTATGTACTTATAATGTTTCAGTTTCTGCTCAACAATGTTCTATGTTCGAATCCTAGACTAGCGTATTGATGGTGTGTCTAGTTCTGGTATCTACAACTTAATTGATATTTATCAGTATTATACAAGTCAAGTTACCTTGTTTGCGCACTCAAAGCATTTGGATACTACTTTATTTATAACATTCATAAGGTTTTTCGTTTCCCTTATGACGTGATCAACCTTAACGAACGTGGCAGCTTTTCCGACTGTATGATCTTTGACCGTAAATTGAAGTGCTTGGACAAAAGTGGGCACTCTATCTAAAATACCTAGAAGGTCCTTCTTGTTATCACTTGCTGGGACCTGAAAAGGGAAATGGAATTTAAGTTATATAATAAATCAAGCGTAAAATCAAAATCCATGCAATTGCAAAATAACAGAAGGACAATTCCGACAGTATTCCTAATTATACAAACATTTGTTCAACTTTATTATACAATACAATATTTAAATAGTATATTTATGTTTTCTATACCTGGTAGGAAAAATGGCGAAGGACTTTGTAAAGTCGGTTGGCTTCTTCAGCAAAATATTCCGCCTGAGTAAACAAATCCTGTGTCGTTCTTAGAGAACCGCTTCCTTTTGTAAATTGATACATCAAGAATGCCATTGCCGACATATTCTTGGCTCTTTTCAATATATCGTTATCGTCGGACAAGTCCTCTGTCCATTTCGATTGAAATGCACCTGGATCTCCGTTATTTTTACTTTCTAAGCCTGAATACTCCACCATCTCTCCATCATCAGTGGCAGGTACATATGGTTTTGAGGATTTTATTGTAGTTTCACTTTTCTAAGGTGGCAAATATCAAAAATATGTATCCTGATTACAGTGCATTCATAGGATACTTACCTCTAATTGAGTGTCTATATCTGTTTTCGATGTGTCCACCGATACAAGAATCTTCTTAGCAATCATTGAAATCTCATTTATTAACCATTTCCACATGTCTAGAAACGATTCAAAGTTTTCATTTGCTGCGCTGCTGTTCGTATATTTCCAAAGGATTTTCGCCGCAATAAATACTTGGGGTCCGTAGATCCTTAAGTTAATAGCCAAACATTTTGCGTGAACCTGAAGTCTTTCCGTGGGTGCTATATGCTGCAACAATTTGCAAATATCAAAAATGTGATCACAGCAGTCGTGGAACTTGGTTGAACACTGGTTAAGATTCTCCAGATCGTGTGTCATTGCCAGGACATGAAACGATTTAACAATCTTTGTGCATATTTTCAGCGATTCATTGAAGTCAGCTATTTGGCTGGTCACGGATATAACCAGCTGCTTGCACAACTCCTCCAGACTCCCCAGCATACTTATCTCGGGTTCCCTGCCTTGAACTTGCACCCCACCGCCCATATTATCATGCTGATCCTTGATTAAATGATTGAGATACATGTCAAACTCGAGTTTGCAATTGTCACAGTAGGTTAGTATATTCTTGCGGTGATCGTGACTGATATAGGGGGAATCTGTAAAATCGTGTGCCTTCTCAAACAACTTGTCGAACGCCAGGGATAGCTCCTCCCTGAGGTCCAAGCTTTCGTAGGTCATATGTTTTTTAAAATTTGTATTTTTTATCATGTGTCCACCAATTGGTGCTAAATTCTTTTCCTTATGGTAGCTATCACTTTTCCAATGTTCGTCATCGAACAAGGAGTAGAAGGTATCTGCATTGTTGTTGCCCTCATTATTGCTATTGCAATCATATTGGCTCGTCTGCAGCTTGTATCGCTTAATAAGATTGATAATACGCTTTATTGTGGTATATATACTTTCGTTCTCATAATTTGAATTGCATCGCGCATTGCGAAATGCCATATGCTTGGCCGAATCAAAGATACTATCTTTTATAACGAAATGTATCAAATCCATTGCCCGTCGTATTTGACAAAATACGGTATCTCGATTTTCCTTAACTATTACACAATCGCTGTGTATCAAGCTGTTCTTTGATGATGTTAGTAGAATTGATATCGACTTTTCAAGAATTTGACGCGCCGAGAACATTTGAGCCCGCCGACGCTCCTCCTTAAACGAGTTCCGGTGATGGCCCGTTAGGTAGGCTAATTCAATCATTTCCGTTCCGAATATAGAAAACGCACGAACAAACTCTGTGAAATTCATAACGGACTCCAGTTTTTCCAAGCTTTCAGATGCCCGCTTCTTTGCAGTTAGTAGCTTCTTAACCACAATAATATCCACTAGCAGTAGAATTCTTGTTATAGATGATAGAAGAGATCTTGCTGCTAGAACTATAGCACCATAGTCTTTCAATGGTTCAATATGGTGTCGAAGTTCCATGCCACTCAAAGGTGCAAGATCGCATAGTTGTTCAATGGATTTCCCTAAAAATAAGGTAACATCCATCAAGTTTGAATAATTAGCAAATGTATTCCACACATTTCCGTGTTTTAGCAATTTTTACTTCGAGTAGATTTTAGTACTTAATGATTCCAGATATATTACTTTAAAGACAGAAAATCGACAGAACACTTACCTGCATCTCTCGCTTCCTTAGCAGCCTCATACATATCGGCTTTGATGTCAGTATTTTCCTCGGCAATTATCTCTCCAATTGTAATAAACCTCTCCACAGCTATACTTAATGAATGTCCAATATTTCCAAAAGTTGACATGATTTGTTCGTTATCAATATCACGGAGTCGATAGCGCTGATTCTGTTAAAATATATATTAATGGTATTTACCATTAACCAGAAAGATAACTAAGTAGTTATTGGGTTTACAATGAATTTAGTGCCTTAACTCTAATGCTCTCTGTGAGAGAAGGCTATACGAGTAAATATCAACTGGTATATCACTTTCGAGTAGATCATTTAAATAAGATTTGCTTTATAATTCTTAGATTTTTGATATCTGTGGCACCTTTTAAGCCTTTAATTACGGATACGGAACCCCTTCTTTTCGGGTACGGAACACCTTCTAGTAGAAGAGGATACTTTCCACTTTGCACGTTATTATACCCCTTTCCCAAATCTTGGAAATGGATATAATTCTTATACTTTTGGTTCATTATACACTAGGGCCGGCTATAGACTTACATTAACATCAGTCGCTGATGGAGATAACCCATACATATTAATTGTGCTGCGTTTTGAATTACTTAAAAAACCTTACAATTAATGTTTGGTTTTCGCACATTAATGATTACTTTGAACTTTTTTTTTGTTTTATTGATTTTCCATACAAAAAAAAAATCGCGAAAAATATTTAGTAAGGCTTTAAAATGTAACCTTGAGCGATTGGCACTTTTTGATTTGAATTAATTTTTTCGATTTTTCTGTAAATGTTACAAATGTAATAGACAAACTGGTTAATGTTTAAAACCACCTTGATTTTTGTATTCATTTGCCCATACATATATACAAACGTATGTCTGTAAACAACATAAAAGTAACTGTCAGAACCTGCAACGAGCTATACAAACATACACACATGTTTTGCACGCGCATACATACATACATTACTCAATTGGATCTGCGCATACATATCCTCTGCGCAGAAAACGATATAGTGAAAACAGTGTTGAAAAATGTAAATATATATATATAACTACCAACCAGGGACTGAACACAATCGGAATTTCCATATTTATTAAAAGAAATTCATTCAAAAAGATCAATAATTCAGTAGAGAAGACTATACAAAACCTCTACTACTCAAAAATAATCAGAACAATACATGACATGTTTGTGGAATCCTCTCTTAGCTACCATAAAAGTCTTATACAGCTAAATATCCTCTTATACTGATAAGAGGCGTTGATTTGACTTGAGTGTATACATTTTGTCTGGTACCACTCGAATGTTTCCACTACAGGTACATTTGATGCTTTCGGGCATACAGTAAGAATATGTAAAAATGGAGTAGTTCATTGCTGTGGTAAGAAATCGCTGGATATTTGTAGACCCAATTTTTCCCTTAGTTTTTATATGATACGTCTTCAATATAGAATTCAATTGGGTCTAAGAATCCTTAAAAACAACTAAGAGGGCGGAGTGGCCCTGCCGCATTTGAGTTTCAAATCGTGAGAGCGAGCTTGCGCTGCGGCAGGGCCACTCAAACGAATACGAGAGAGAGAGAGAGAGAGTTGAAGAAGCCCTGTAATGTTTGAACTGTTCGATGTCAAGCAGAAGAACATGCCGGTCGGATACTTAATCATAGTTTCGATATATTTAGTATTATTTTACTAAATTAAAAATGAACTGACTACACAAAAATCAGCGAATGGGCACAATCAATGTAGTACTAGAAAATTGTGCCTGCTAACAATAACTAAATTTAAAGTAAGTGTTGAATTTTGTCAAATAAACAAAAATATAATGCAATTTTTATTAAATATCTTTTAATGTTGCTCTGTATACCAATGCAAAGGTAATGAGGTACGTACCCAGCTAGAAAAGCTTACCATCTCTAATTGTCGATGAGAAAATAGACCATCGATAGGGGCAATCGATAGATTTTCAGTTTGGCCAGCCGTCAGCTGTTCTGACCAGAGATTCGATTTGGTAACCTATACGAAATTATTAAGTATGAAAATAGTTTTAATAAATTAAAAGAGTGTCTTGCATATTGGACACTCACGTCTTCTTTCAGATTGGCTAAAACTCTTCGCCCAGACATAAATCTGCAATTAGTTACCGAAAGATCTATATAAAAAAGTATACTACACATATGTAATTCTTTCTACACAATCACAACATATATAGCAATAACCAAAATGATGCGTGGGCCAAAAATGATATGGCTGAGTGGATTGTATCACAGAGAACGATCATGGATGGGCGTTATGCGGCGACTATACGTAACAGATGTGGAGACTAGTAAATACACATTTCCCTTAATTCAGAAATGCAATATAACACGAGCTGTGCATGGAAATAGCCGGGAAAACCAACTAAGAAGCAACCCAAGTTCTGTGGACAAAAATGAGCAAAAGAGAAGCCCTGAGGATTTGGATCGCGCCTTCGAAGTCCTTAAACGCACGCTGCCAAAACTGTTTGTCGAACCGCTTGACTATTCCATTTACAGTCCAAACCTCATCTTCCAGAATAACATTACTGGCAAGCATACAGTTGGGCTATATCATTATGTTAAGCAAATCGCAATTCTCCGAACTGTGGGTCATTTGAAGTATGCGTACGTTAAATTTGAGATACTCAAAATAACAAAGCATCCGGAGGATTACACAGTTCGCATAAGATGGCGTGTAAGAGGCATATCTGGCTTGAAAGTAATGTTTCAGTTCTGGAAGTACAAAGTGTGGCAGCTGAAAGAAGTGCTTAAGGATCAAGAGGCATGGTACGATGGATACTCTATCTGCTACCTTGGGGATGATGGCTTAATAGGCAAGCACATTGTTGACAAAATAATGCCGGATGAAAGTCGGGAGATTATTGAAAACAGTTCAGCTTCAACGCTGCCAACTGGTTCCTTGGCGGCAACGGCATCACAGAAAATTAGCTTTCAGTAATTTATTGTATACATTTAGTAAATAATACCAGGTCGGTCGCCAGTCACAATGTGTATAACTGCTTAAAGAAATAAATTTAAAACAAATGCTTAGTTAATGCGTTATATTATACATTTCTAACATAGAAACATTTGTGATTTATTGTTTAAATGTGTACATAGATCCCTTCATGATGTATCTGTATGGGCGCAAGCGAGTACGTTTGGAAAATGCGCTAATGTACGGCTTTTCCTTGTTGTATTCTCTTGTCGCTTGCATTAATCCCTCTGTCTCAAGGAATATATCAAAACTATATATGGTTCGGAACAGTTGTGCATAAAGCAAACGAATATTCTTCTCCAATTGTTTGGGCTGCAAAGAGTTTGTCCAAAATTCCATCATCTGCAATTATATTGAGTTTATAACAATTTTACATATTTAAGCAAGTCGTAGTAGTGTGAACTCACCTTGATGGCTGAATTGTTCATCGCTGTATGTCGACCATTCCAATGTACGGTTAAAATCCAAATTGGGATTTCTAATGGATAATTGCTTGGAATTCGTATAAAGCACTCCATTTTGGCTGATCCACGCACGATTACAGCTCTATAGTACGTATATGTGATTCCATTATCAGCCGATAAGTTGCTTAGTAAATCGGAGTTCTGGACATTGAAATCTTCAGTAGAGATCGCTGTCCACTGTACAAGGCTGCAGGACAAGCCTTCCGGATAGATATTTTCCTTTAAAGCGTACAAATCGATATCTTTATAAATCAAGCCGCGAATTTGCTGAGTTAATCTCAACCAAGCATGCCAACGTTTGGAAATTCTGGCGAAGACCTCACGAGTGTACTTATGCAAATTGAATTCGTGATTGAATAGTTTTAATTTAGTGGCTGTCGCTATCGAACACATGCTTTGCAGCCAACAGTATGGTTTTCCATATCCATTTTTAACAAGATAATCCAAGCACTCTTCCGTGCTCAAATTCAGGTTTTGTAACTGAAACATAGAAATTGTTTAATAATGCTTAGGACATTACGATATACATATTAAATACAAGCTAAAATGCATATAAAGAAAACCAATGTAATTGGACTTACCTCATATTCTATGCCTGGAACAGGAACATCATTTCCCAAATCATTTGGATACAAATGTCCAAGAAGATCCTGAACCATATTAGGATCTCTAAAACAAGAAATTATATTTGAATTGAAATAGTTATGTATATGAGTAATATCAATTATACTAACCCATGTAGATGGTTGTTACCATTGCTGGATAATTGTGCTCGCACTGTTGCACATTTAAGAAGTGTCCAATAACGTACATATAATATCAATTCACAAGCCTTGTCGGGGCTTTCAATCTATGAGAATTGAAAAGTTGGGATTACAATCAATGTTCTATCTTGCTGTGTATAATATACTTACAACCACGCGTATATGAAGGGGATGCGATTTAAGCATACGTGCCAGTATGTCCTCAGGAATATTTTCCGAAACATTATTCTTTTCTGTAAAATGTCGACGTTCCTTCAACGTATTTTCTGTTTCCAAAAGCAATTCCTGCATTTGGGCATCACTCTCAAAACCAATAACTTCTGAATTAAACGATAAATCTTCTTTTGTACGTTGCAGGGACTGCAAGTTTATAAAGAATATATACAGAGCCCGTGGTAAATACTTGACAATAGAGCTTAATTTCCATTCAACGTCAAGCGTCAGCTGCAGTGCATCGTGCAGTGGTTTTGTCGATTCCTGCAGTGTGCGTAACGCTGGAGCGAATGATAGATATCGCTGGTTCTGATTGATATTCTCTTGCAGCAGTTCCTGCTTTGAGTTAAGCAAGCTGCTATACTGATTATTAAGGTCTTTACGCAAACGTAACTCGCATTCCAACCGATATAAATGTGTTTTGTGATTGGAACTGGGCATTTCCCCAGATTCATCAGCAAACTTGTTGGCATACTCTTTATCCGACAACAACTCTAAGTAGGAATCGCGACTTTTGAATTTCTGGCAACGCACTATCTCCTTCTTCAGATGGCTAACTTCGTACAACAGATTTTGCAATTGCAATCTGCTAAGGTCCACTTTAGACTTCTCCAAATGCAAATCCTCCCGTCCCCATTTGATGTGTCGTTTTACTTCCCGGTTTGAATGCTTCAGTGCGACAAATGTTAATGCGGTCGCAGATTGCTTCAATTCCACATCGAGTCCCTGTAAGTGAAGAGCCGGTTTAGAATGTGCCGACCACATACAAACTTATACGCACTTTGTTCTTCATCTCTAGAATTTCATCTATAGCTTCTTTTAATTTCACAAACTGTGTGTTTAATATATTTGCCATGTTGATCATATTATTAAAACAAATTTATCCGAGTATCTTTGCTATACTATTGATGGGAGATTTTGTTGTGCTTGAGGTGGAGAATTATCGATGTCACTGTTGATATTATCGATACTAATATTGTTGTTCACGGTACTCTAGTTGTGATTAAATGGTCAAATGCTATGTTCTTAAATTACCATTGAAAGGCTTATTTATTATTTATATCAGTTTAAAGTATTTTACAATTACTACAATTCGTTTGAATAATTTTAAATCAAGTTAACACTGTGGCTCTAACTACTATAAGATACTTGGGTACATAAGAAGGTTGCGCTCATCTCTAACACACACATTATTGCCTGCAAGCTTATAGCAAAGAATTTTTGTTAAATTGAAGAATTAGAGTCAGAAAAGAAGAAAACTTAAAGGAAACTTGTATTTTATATATAAAAAGAGTGTCAATATTTCTTTACAATGCTGCGGTTAATGTGTCAAAGAGCCAATGCACTTAGAACAAAGTTTCCTAATCGCCGGCTACAACAAACTCTTGTGGACACTCATATTAAAGTAGGTATTTTGTAACGATTTATGTCCGCCGCACACAAACAGCGGAACTTGGCGGAGCTTAGCAGAGCTTAACTGAACTTACTCGCCATATGAGCTTATCAGAAAGGAGCGGTACTGACTGTTCCCAAGTACATTGGCAGAAAGGCATTATTAAATAATTCATCAGCTCTGAGCTTACAATCCGCTGAGCATAGCTTATTCGTATGGATAAGTTCAGTGCTTTTTGTGTGCGAGGGGCTTACAGTGATTTAATCTGCATTGCAAGATTTCAACCTTAACTCTGTATATCTTTAAATTAAAACATTTAGCACATAACACCGCCAACTCCTCCACTGAAGCAAATAACTAGTTCAAAAGCAGATCTTGCAGTTGGAAAGTGGTTTCTAGGATGCACCGGCATGGTGTTTGTTGCCGTTGGGCTTGGTAAATATTAAAATCCTCTAAAATTGCTTCAAAGTATTAAAGAATGTTTTACTGATGAACAGGTGGCGTAACAAGGCTAACAGAATCAGGACTCTCGATGGTTACTTGGAAATTAATGGGCGAACATATGCCGCGAAATCAGGCAGAATGGATTACGGAATTTGAGAATTATCAACAATACCCTGAATTTAAGCTGTAAGTTAGTTCAAATTTGTGTGGACAGTTTGCTAATAAAAATTATTCTTCGTATACTTTCAGGAAAAATGCCACAATTACTTTGGAAGAGTTTAAATTTATATATATGATGGAGTATATGCACAGAATGTGGGGTCGTGCAATAGGCGGGGTTTTCTTAATCCCGGCCGCATACTTTTGGAAAAAGGGCTATTTTTGTGCTAAAACCAAAAAGGTTGTTGTTCTGCTGGGAACTTTAATTGGCCTTCAAGGTTTAATGGGCTGGTACATGGTGAAGTCTGGTCTGGAAGACAGATTCGACAATCCAAATGATGTGCCTCGCGTTTCGCAATATAGATTGGCCTCTCACTTAGCTGCCGCATTCGTACTGTATTCCCTGTTTTTATCCAATGCGATGTCTAAGCTGATGCCTTCCGAAAGATTTGTGTCTACAGCAAAGCGGGCGCTTAATATTAAGCATCTGTCACATCTAACAAAGGGTTTCGTTTTCTTGACTGCTATCTCTGGAGCGTTTGTTGCCGGACTGGATGCTGGATTAGTTTATAACTCGTTCCCGAAAATGGGCGATAACTGGATACCTGATGATATATTACAATTTAAGCCCATACACAAAAATGTAACTGAAAACCCAACGACTGTTCAATTCAACCATCGCATCTTGGGAATTACAACAGTTTCCCTCATATCAGCATTGTGGCTGGCAACTAGAGGCCAGAAGCTACCCAAACGTGCTAACTGGGCTCTTCACGCTGTAATGGCTATGGCCTGGACACAGGCTACATTGGGTGTAACTACTTTACTTAATTATGTACCTGTACCTTTGGCTACAGCTCATCAATCTGGGTCATTAATTCTGCTAAGCTTCGCTGTGTGGCTCTCGCACGAACTTCGGTTTCTAAAATACATACCGAAATAATAATATTTACCAAATTTGTTAAATACATCTATAATAAATAGCACTTTGTATAACTATTTTAAGAATTTAGTTTGCCTTAACGCAAATACGGAGAATTTGGTAAGGCTATCAAAGATATGCAACCAACTCTGTGTACCTTTATTGAGGCAATAACCTCACCTCACACTGTTACCAACAATTGAAAAACTATGCCATGTGTAAAATTATTATTAACAAAGAATCAAGCTTTCAAGAAGCGCCGATTGATACATTCTAGGTACTCTCAGTTTAGACACTACTTGATTGTCTAGAAAGGTGCTCAGAAAGTCCTCATCCTTGCGCATTTGTCAAGCATATATTTAGGAGAGAATACAGGACCCACCTGCTAGTGAAGCCGTTGTGGCTTAAAGAAAAAACAAAGATCAAATATAATTGCTATTTTAAAAAAATTCCATTTTATTCAATATTAATTTTAACAGCGGTTTTTTCTTCTTTCAACGGATTGTAATCAATCTCACTTATACAGCTTGTAATGTTTTGTGTTGAAGAATCGATGTTTTGCTTGGATACATGACTGTAGACGGCCATGGCTTGGGCAACAAATCCGTTTACATCTGCTGGATTTGATGGTAATATCATCGTATTATTGGTTTTAGCCAATTTCTTGAAAGCTCCAATGTATTGTTCAGCCAGTGTAAGGGAAGCAGCATTCTTGCCGTCCTAAAATAAAATAAAACATAGTTTAATTTTAAATTATGGTCACCTTAACTAGATTCTTATAATGTGCTTGTCAAACCCGCTGTATTCCTTACCAAATGAGCCAGGGATTTGGCAATAGCTTGCAGACTGCGAGCTCTAGCATCTGCAACTGCAATCATGGCAGCGGCCTCACCGCTAGCTTTGTTAATGTGCTCTTGCCTTTCCGCTTCTATAAATACACAGAAGAAAACAAATACATACGTTAAGTTCGATCAAACTTTGTGTTTAGCAAAAAAAACTAAAAGAAATGTAAACCGAACTTCAAATACCTTAAGCTTTTTCTCAAAGTCTGGTTAAAATTAGTCAGATTGATATTTTTCTATATGTAATTATGTCACGAAATTTTAGACTTGAAAAGGGTATTTGCGACTGCTTAATTACTGTGTTCCATTAGTCAATTGGTTTCAAATATCCTATGGAAATCACATCATAGAAATCAGATCATACATACCAGATGCAAGAATTCTTGATTTTCTTTTGCCTTCAGCAATATTAATTTCAGCTTCACGAACTCCCTCTGACTCTAAAATTGCGGCTCTTTTTCTTCTTTCGGCTTCAACTTGCATCTGCATAGCTTCATGAACTCTAGTAGGTAGCTAATTGTGATTAAAAATACAAACAATAATCTCTCGAACCTTAATAACATTTTAATGTATGTACTTACGCGAATGTCGCGAATTTCGTAACGCAAACAGGCAATGCCCCATGCTTCACTGGCTTTGTTTATTGAATCGACAATGCTAACATTCAAAGATTCTCTTTCCCGAAAGACCTTGTCCAATGACATTTTTCCAAGTTCGGATCTCATCGTCGTTTGGGCGAGTTGAGTGATGGCAAACTCTGGGTCCTCAACACCATACGAAGCTGAGAATATTGAAATAATTGATTGAATAATTGTGCAAGTCAAATGGTAGGGGTGTCAAACCTCTATAGGGATCAATAATGCGCAAGTAAAGTACACCATCAATACTGAGCGTTACGTTGTCGGATGTAATGGCACTTTGTTTGGGAACATCTATCGCAATTTCCTTCAAGCTTTGCACGTATTTGATTTTATCAGCTACAGGAACTAGAACGTTAAGGCCGGGATCAAGAATTCTATGAAATCTTCCCATACGCTCGACCACCCAGGCCTTTATAAAAATTGTCATGTCGTAGGATAAAAATGCGATTATTTAACATACAAAAAAAGCATGGCATATGTGTATGTATGTGTGTATACCTCTTGTTGTGGGACAAACATTACAATTGTGTTCATTGGAGTTGAGGCCTTCCCTCTTGATTGCGTTGAAATGCAAGAGCCGGCAAGCAAAAAGTCTTGCTGCGAATGTATACAATTAACGAAAATACTTTGCAAACTAGTAATACTTACTTGCGGCAATAGTCTTCGCGCTGAAAACAGTAGCCTAGACATTTTTATTTTTTTTAATATGTAAGTTTTTCTGAACTTTAGACAAAAATTATCATGTAGAAAACATCATATGTTCCTAACACAGGGTGATTCGTTGAACAATACAATATATGGGCATTAGTAGCTGTGTGCTTTATTAATGTCAAGTTTCCACTGTTAATGTCAAGCGTCTATTGCTACTATAACTATGACTATGGTAATCTTTGCAGATTTGTTCTATTAAGCTGTTAAAAAAAATATAAAATAAATACTTCCCTACTTTTTCTAACTTGTCTTTGATATAAAGTGTCAAAAGCTGCCAGTGGGATTAAATTATCGTTTCGACAAGCTCACAGATTTTGGTTATCGATATGCTTGGATGTCATCATTTGTCTTCTTTTCAAATTTAGCCATTTTGGGTTGTATCACTGAGGAGGTAACTTATAGAGATGCCATATCTTGAGAACAATATTTACTAAAAATTTGCAAGTTACCTCCTCAGTGGTTGTATTAAGCAAAAGATAAAATCATTTATTATAAATTCACTATATATTTATAACATTGGTGTACAAATTCGAAATTTAAGAAAAACAAAAGTATTAACTATTGAAGCCTTGGTTAACTTATTACAAATCCGTTCGCAAAAACTTAAGTTTCTTGTCAATTTTTGTAACTACGTTGATGGGTTTATTAATCTTACATCCTTGTGTGCAGAATTTATCAGTTGTAGTTTCCAAGTCGGTTTGAGAAGTTGAGGTTTTGTATTCTAACATTTGTTTAAAAAAGAATAGGTCTATGCCGAATAGAGCCGCACATATAAACGACAACGCTCCAAGAGAATAGGCATAAGCTGAAATACTATCTGCCAATTGTTCCACAGTACCAAATATTAACAATCCTGAAAGAAATATGAATGTGTATTTTATTTTCCGATTTTCCGGTCCGATGAATATATAATACACACCTTGTACGGTAAAAAATATTAGGCCGAAGCTCAATAAAATAATCTCAGATACGTGATAGTTAGATTTCCTTTCAATGATTCTAAGAATAAAATATATAAAAATATTTATTTAAATACAAATTTTCATAATAAACAAATAAAATATTATTCAGGTCTTTAAGCTTAAGCTTATATACAAATAAGTACAAACATTCGTACCTGGAGATCAAAAGAACCGCTGAGATAAATGTAAATCCCATTATAGTCAGTATACTAAACTCATCGGATTCTTTCGAAAATGATATTGTATTCAGGAGCATCCATTCCGTTAAATTTTTTTGATTACTTGCTACCACTCGTTCAGAATGCTTATCAGATAATTTCTTCAAAATGAATGTTGCCACAGTAAAAATCTATTAAGAATTAACAAAACTGTAATGTATGATATACATCATTGAAGTAATAAATATATATAGATAGATAGATTTAGATAGATATAGATACAGATACAGATACAGATACAGATATATAGACATACACTTTGAATGATGTAAATATGTATGTAGGTCTTCGTGTATGTATAATTTAAGTTTGTATGTACATATGTACAAGTAAAGTGAATGAAAAACGAAAGTGTTTATTACAATAGTTGTTAGATAGAACAACATTTGAGAACACAGATACTAACTAGTTGAAGAACTTTAACACAAATACAAGCTGCTAACTTCATCTTAGACTTAAATATTTTTACAACACAAGACACCACAACACTCAAGACTTTCGAAGTGAATAAAAAATTATGTGTTAAGCAAACTTACGTGCCCCAAACTGACTAGAATGCACCATGAAAATATAAATTTTTGAGAGAATTCTAGCAGTTTGTATGCTTGTATGTAGATATAAGTATGTACGGGTAAATAATGTATGTGAATTGCAGTGATAATGACCATTGTCTCCGAACAGTTGAAACGGCTTATATATAGATACATATGTACCCAAGAAATATTTACTATTACGCCAAGTTGGACCTTGACAGAAGACAGATTTTAGCGGACAATACTTATTCGAATCTTAAGATTTTAACTTTACTACTTGACGGAATCTTTCACAGGCTCTCGCAAGACTTCTCCAACATAATACACCAATTTCTATTAATAAACTTAGATACAAAACAAGAGTGTTATCAAATCCCAAATAAAATTTATTTTAAATCAAGCAGTTACAGCATACGAATGTGTTCAGTATCTGTAAATATGTGGTTTTACTAATTTGTTTTTACAAAAGTTTCACTGTCAATAATCTTAAAATTATCATCTCGAAAGTGAAGCAAGTTATCGTTAAAACAATTGCTGCTTTCTATATGTAATTTAGCCATTACAGGTTTGATGTTCTCAATTTGAGCTGCCTGGGATAATTCAGTGTAATAGTCCATCTGAAAATTGTAGCAAATTCATCAATGTATGAAGAACAAATTTAAAATACATATTTGTTCAAAGAATTATAGAATTAACTATCAAATAAAAATTGTATTATATTTTAGAGGTATTACCTGATAGTTTCCCAGCATGTGTGCCTGTCGTTTCCTGTAACCCCTTTCCCAAAGTTTCTTCATGTTTTGGATGGTATCTTCCTGCATTTCCTTTGTAGATGGCAAACTGTTTGATCCGAAAAAGTAACTATATACAAAACGTGCCTGCAAATCCATCATTTGAGCCGCGCAGACGTAGAATGGTAGACCAATTATTGCCATGCTCGGGTTTCGTATGTTAATGCACTGTTTATAAAGCGTTTGGACATAGTTGTCCTCAACATATATGCCAGAAGTGACACTGAGAAAGGGGAAAGCGTATTTAAATCCAGTGCATAAGAAAATTGTGTCAAATGATTTGTAAGATCCGTCAATAAAATGTGCTCCATTATTATCCAACTCCTTTACATCGGGCTTAAGATCAACGTTTTTGTAGAAGATTGATTTTGAAATGCCCTCCAAATGATGGCTAAGCGTAACTTGCTTAGCCGATTTGGATATAATATTCGATAAGTCCAAAGCACTTGGTCCGCCTCCAATAACCAACACGGATTTTCCTATAATGTAAAATAAACATTATTGGGTATATATATATTTTACACAGCCTTATATTTACCTTCAAATATTTCGCTGCTTCTGTAGTCATGGCTGTGTAAGAATTCGCCTTTAAATATATTGGCATTGGGTATCTGAATGATGTTTGGCGTATGATAATGTCCGTTGGCAATCAGAATTTTGTCGAAATAATGAATCTTAACAGAATTCGTTAATAGATTCTTAACCAGCACCTATAAGAAGTAACATATTACTCATGTATATACAGTACAATATATAGAATATAATCAGCTTACTTGCCACTTGGTCCGTTTTTTTACAACCCGTATTACGTATGAATTGAACTGTATATACTTTTTCAGTTCGAAATGTTCTGCATATCGGTTAAAGAATGCACACATGTCCTGTGACGAGATATAAGAGTTTTCATGGATACCAATTTCAAAATCTGGGAATCCCATAACCTCCTTAGGCAAATTTGTTCTACGAAATTGATCAAAAATGTAATAGGAAAGCTCAGCGGAGATTCGATTACGAGTACTTACCGCAAATTCGTATACATACTGCTGTGTACATCGATGCCGTTAACTATTCCAGTATCCTTGTTGTACACCCATGTCCCTCCTATTTGGTTGGAGAGTTCAAATACCGTTGGCACTAAATTATGCTCCAGTGCCCTTCGGGCGGAGCAAAGTCCCCCCGTTCCAGCACCAATTATGCACAAGCTCATTTCTCAGACCTAATATTGGCTGGATGTGTTCGAACACAGAAATCTTTGTTGAATACCACATTTAATCTCTATACGCTTTGCTTCAGCCTGTGCTTCGTTAATCTGTTATTAAATTTAATCAGGAATGTTCCGATTTCCGCCTTCGGCTATTAAATTGTTGTCATAAACACAATCTCATTGTCTCGATTGATAAGGGTTTACTGGCTTGATCAATTTTCAGAAACACATTTTGCATTATGGTTAAATTTGTCTATAAGATTTAACACCAATTTACGGTTGTAAATTTAATTGAGAATTTTATTGGAACATTCCTGTTTATATATGCATATTGTGTTATGTATTTGTGCGAACGAATTTGATTAGCATATCAGTAAAAATAACAAAAGTGCTCAAGACGAGGAGATAGTCCGAAGCCAGTTCATGGGTATCACTAAGCAATCTTTTATTTGTTCGTACTACCTCAAGATTTTTATATGGGTATATTCGGTCTAATTTATGCTCCAAGTGGAAATATTTCAAATTATTTATTGCCCTTATAAACACAAACAAGAAAGGACGGCTATCTTCAGAGTGCCGAAGCTATATACCCTAGCAGGAATTAATTTTTATACAAAACTTAATTTTTATCTGATTGCTTCTATGGGAGCCATGTGGTCCGATTTTGATAAAATTATAGGAAACTATTTGAAGTAAAATAAAACTCTCACTTAGTTTGGATTTACATAGACAAAAAGTTTGATATAGCGAAAAAGTGGTTAGATTTTGACCAAATTTGGTCAGATTGCATTTTTCAGCCGATCGTTCCTATGGCAGCTATATGATATAGTGACCCGATTTTGATCAAATTTGGTCAGATTGTATAAACTATTTAGAGACTCGGTTGGTATGAATTTGGTGAAGATATCTTTATAAACAACAAAGATTTTCATACAAAACAGTTTTTTAATTTTCATCGCCCTTCTCTGCGATTCTCAAGAATTCAAGGGACCCCCACTACAATTTGTCATTTTGGAGGTATTTTTTTTTTGTGAATAGCAATAGCTTATTTTGTAGGTCAACTTTAGTGTGTGTGTGTGTGTGTGTGTGAGTGTGTGTTGTAAGTGTGAGAGAGAGAGAGTGAGAGAGAGAGAGAGAGAGCGAGTGAGAGAGAGAGTGAGCGAGTGAGAGAGAGAGAGAGAGTGAGCGAGTGAGAGAGAGAAAGAGAGAGAGAGAGCGAGAGAGAGCAAGAGAGAGAGAGAAACAGAGAGCGAGAGAGAGAGAGAGAGAGCGAGAGAGAGAGACAGATCGCCCTTCTCTGCGATTCTCAAGAATTCCAGTCCATTACAAATTTCGAGACAAAATTATAATACCTTCTTCTATATTTTATTCTCTAGAATTGTAAACAGTGTTGATAGAACTTGCATAATTTCCATAGGTCATGCACAACTTAAGGAACTGTTACTTAGCCGTGTAAGTGTGCGCCAAAACGCTGAAATCGAAATAAAAGTTGCTTACAGCCCTCGTGTAAATGGGATCTGAAGTTTCTGTTACCAAGCAAGACCGCTTCTATCGATTGTGGGAAAAGAATCGATAGTTGTAAGAGACAACCACCGTCTACTATCGCAACTGGCATCGAGTATTTTAGAGCTTTATGATAACCAAATATATTGATGTTGTCAACATTTTATCCCATCTCTATTTTGTTATTATAATAATATAAATTGAAAATGATAAAAGCAATATTGGTATTTAACAATCATGGAAAGCCTCGACTATCGAAATTCTATCAATATTTTGTACGTAAAACTTGAAATTTACTTGTGTATGCACAAACATATGTATGTATGCATCTGTGAATAGCATATTGTTTAGATGCAAATCTTGTAGCATATGTATCAAAATATGTACATATGTATTTAATATACGTATGCAAGCATACACATGTGAAACATCAATAATTTTACTTATTAAACATTATACAATTAATACTAGGATGAGAGCCTGCAACAACAAATAATTAAGGAGACGTTCCAACTGGTTTCAAAGCGTGATGATAATGTTTGTAACTTTCTGGAGGGCGGCAGGTAATGCTACGATGCTAATAAGAATTATTATTTAGTTTACACAGTTACCGATCTGAAAGCATACCCTGCAAAGTGTCGGCAGGAAGACGACAACGTTGCGAATAGTAAGGAGGCAGTTTCGTTGATAATAAGCCAGCATATTGGTATTGTCTCTCAATTTGATTGATTGCATGTTCATATTTGGGATCTATTGATTATCACAGACTTTTATTTAATTGTACATTCGACTATGTATTAATTGCGCATACATTTTGTTATTCCTACTCTACAGCTTAATTGGCGGCTCCGACTATAAACTTATATACCGCCATTATGCCACATTGTACTTTGTGTTCTGCGTCGACTCCTCAGAGAGCGAGTTGGGTATACTCGACTTGATACAAGTGTTCGTCGAAACTCTGGATAAGTGTTTCGAGAATGTTTGTGAGTTGGATCTGATATTTCATGCAGATGCCGTCCATCACATACTCTCAGAGCTGGTAATGGGCGGAATGGTGCTGCAAACCAATATGAACGATATAATGGCCAGAATCGAGGAGCAAAATAAGTTGGTCAAACAGGAGGCAGGGATATCGGCTGCCCCAGCTCGCGCTGTAAGCGCTGTGAAGAGCATGAACATTCCCCAGCAAATTAAGGATATTAAACTGCCAGATCTACCACAGGCAATCAAGGACTTGAAATTCTGATATGATAATGGTATGTAACTTACACATAGGCTACCTTTTATTTTAAGTAATATCATTTTCTTTATCAACAGGACCGTATAAAGGTCTTATCGCCGCTACAATTATTAAATCAAAGCCGGTAATCTTAAGTACTAATAGATGATATCTAACTTTAATAAAACCAATTCGCTACCAATTCATCGACTACACATTTAATAAATTTATCATATGTGATACATATAGAAATGATTGGGAACTTATTATTATTAAAATTGCATTGATACCCAATAATGTACCTAGATATACAGAGATTGTACTTTATATAAATATCTACATGGATTGACATGTAGTTATTTACGTTTATTTAAGTAAAATGATGTTATAATCAACACGAATATGAAAGAAAAGCTATTGTCGACTTACTGACGTTAATTTCCTCGTTTGGCCTAGAATTGCAGACCGATAAGAAAGGTGCATTTAGTTGGCTGTGCTAGTTTTAGATTATAAATGTACTTTGCTTCAGTATCAGTCACATGACTATAAGGTCCAAAGTAAACCATTTCGATATAGCTTATCCAAATCAAAGTATCCAGGCCTACTCCGGGAACTACTACTCGCTGAGAACTCGTGCTGATAATAGCAAGGGACGATTTCAAAAAGGACAACATCCAACTCGATATTGCGGACATGCCTGAAGGTGACCTTATAAAATGTTAGATCCAGGCGCTATACTTACACGACGACTTTATAGGGATATTAATGAAATAAATCAAACTTATTTTCACAATTGCAATTTATTAAAAAACACCAAATACTACAAGATTACCGATACCATATTAATATTTGTCACAATGCACATTAAACCATTTCAGCAATATGGATACATATATGTATGTATTTATGTTTGTATGTATATAAATGAAAATTGAACTAAGCTGCAATCGATATTTCCAAACGGGGACAATTCGGAATGCCACACTCCAGTTCGGGACAATTATCTTGATGCCAGCAGTTTTCCGTGTTGCAAAACATGCAACCGTTGGGTGTAAGTGGAACGTTAGTAGAAAGCTCAAGCATTTCCCACACCTTTTTCAAATCGGTAACCAGGACGTTCATCATTTCGAATGTATGGAACGGAGTGGGAGCTAACCGAAGTTTCTCCTCGCCCCGAGCGACTGTTGGATAGTTAATTGCTTGGATGTAATGTCCGAACTGTTCCATCAGCACGTTAGAGATTTGATTACATTTGAGAGGGTCTCCAATTTTGATCGGAATAATGTGGCTGGGCGTATCTTCTACTGGAAAACCTGTGAAATAATATGGAATATTCGTTAAAATAATTGAAATATATGCATATCCTTCGCTGCAGCCATCCGAACGAAATGAATGAGCTGCTGATTCAGTTCAGGATATTTCAATTTAATATACAAATGATTGAGATACTAATGTTTTTATAAACTAGCAAACTGCTAATGAACTGTTTATACTGAATAAGAGTTCAAATCGAACGTTTAGAGTCTATGAAACTCAAACCCAGCAATAGAAATTCATTTTTGTTTGCATATAGTATATGCGAAGAGATATTTATACTGTTTATCTATTGCATTCGCATTTTATAAATAGTTTTTCATTATCTTTGGGCTGAAAGCTTACATCACAAAAAAAATAATCAACAAAATGCGAGAATAGCCACAACAAATGGATTCGAATTTAGGAGATTGTAACCAAAGTGGGAAACAACCCTAATGGCATGATAATATTCTAATGAATTCAGTATTTCCGCTACATATAGTATACACACATTTTAAATAAATACATTATTTATATGCAGAGCTTATCGCGTCAAAATTGCTGTGAAGGCCCCTTACAAAACTGCTGACGTTTAAAGAGAAAAAATGTGCTTAAGTATGCGTGCGTATGCGAAAAGTGGAAGTACTTGACAAAAGTACATTTATATATATATATATATATATATATATATTGCTGCTGCTTTTATAGCATATATAGATACATACTTATATAAATAATATTACATCATATTTTACCTTCTCTTTTGAGCAAGCTTTTCAAGTAGGAAACATTGCGTTGATGAAGACTTCGTAGCTGTCGCCCCTCTGCCGATGCCAAAATGTTGACTGCCTCCAGAGAACCGCAGAGCACAGTTGGTGGCAACGAAGTGGTGAAGATGAAGCCCGCGGCATAAGATCGTATCATATCAACCAGAGCCGAGGAGCCAGCTATGTAGCCGCCAATGTTGCCAAATGCCTTGCCTAAGGTTCCAGATATGATGTCCATTTTGGGTAACACTCCGTCCCGTTCGCCAACTCCAGCGCCGTGGTCGCCATAGAGGCCAACCGCATGAACCTCGTCAATAAACGTTATAGCACCGTATTCGTGGGCAACATCGAGCAGCTCTTCAAGTGGGCATATTGCACCTGACATGGAATGCACAGTCTCAAAGGCAACAATTTTCGGGATGGCCTTGTCCACTTGCTTGAGAAGAAGGCGCAAGTGATCGACGTCGTTGTGGCGAAAGATATGTTTTGGAACGCCACTGTTTCGTATGCCTTGAATCATGGAGGCATGATTGCCAGCGTCCGAAAAGATATGACAATTAGGCAGTAATTTCGCAAGTGTAAATAGGGTTGAATCATTTGCCACGAAGCACGAAGTAAATAAGAGAGCGGCATCCTTCTGATGCAGCTCAGCCAACTTTCTCTCGAGTCGCTCGTGATGCAACGAGTTTCCCGATATATTACGTGTGCCCCCCGCACCTGATCCGTGCATATCCAACGCTTCACTCACCGCCTGCTTCACACTTGGATGGGCAGACATGCCCAAGTAATCGTTGGAGCACCAAACGGTAATCGGTCGCTCAGATTGGGTGGAATATTCGAATGCATGGGGAAACAAGCCATCGCCAGCCAAGCGATTAACTCGCTTAAAGACTCGATAAGAGTGATCCCTTTTCTTTTTCATAATTTGATCATTGAAGAATTTTTCGTAATGAAAGCTTGAGTTTGCGTCAGCAGCGTTGGCGTTTCCATGGTTACCCCTTACATCATACAGTGGGGAGCAAGCGTCAGACGAGTAGCTTTTCGACGAGTATGACCTTGTGACCGTTGATGAAAATGGTGACGATTTTACCAGAGAAAGTTTTTTTTCATTAGTGTTATGAACAGTTTTGCCAATTACTGGGCAGAACACTCCATAAGACTGGTACAAAATTTCTGCGTAATTGCGTACATAATTTGCACTAAAACGGTTTAAAAACGGACACTGCATGACTAATCAACTCTGGAGTTTGAAGGTATCTAATGAACGAACGTTGAAGGCAGTCTACTAATTATGCAAGAAAAACGAAAGTGGTGCAAAAACATTGAGCAATTTAGAGATGTTGAAAACGTATCGATATATCGATAGTAAACACTTAAGTGCAATCGTTCGATGTATTTGCACTAATATTTCACACAATCGAAATGCTTATTTATTGACACAAATTGAAGAATTAGTAAATATACACAGATTTGATATTCTTCAGGTAAACCAAAAAATTACAATGTCTTTCTAACACTTTTAAAGTATGAAACTTGATAACGACCTCGAAAATAGACTCACAAGAATGTATATTTGAATGTGTGTAATATCGATAATTAGGCGCCATATAATAATTGTTTCTACTGATTTGAATTCTCACGATGACATGTAAATAATTTTAAATTGGGGAAGATTTTGAGATAATGATTAATTTCTATTTTTAAATTACTCTGGTCATTTAGGGTATTTCATATATAAAATAAAGAAATCGCACGCCAAATTAATCAATGTGAAAAATAAAAGTGCTCTCTCATAGATCTTACATTTTCGGATACAATTTTGCCATAAATTGTAAAACATTTATTAAAGTTTCCAAGTCTAAATCCTTAAAAAATGCTGCTAGATTATAAACTCTCTTAAGTTTGTCAACATTTTTTAAATTATTTTATGTATTTATTTCGTAATATTAATAGATAAGGTTACAAAATGAATCTAACAAGAGATTATATATAGCGCTGCAATAGGCCTTCGGCTAACTAAACCAATTACATAATTGCGGTGAACTATGGGTCATTTTTATTTTGAAATCTTGAACTATACAGATTACAGAAAGTGTACTTTTTTTTAGGGCAAATACAGAAATTACATTTAATAGGAAATGGGGTTACCAAATGGGGAATTTAACGTCAAATCTAGCTATGTGGAAAGGTCAAACACGGGAAACTTCAAACTCAATAGGTCTATTTTAAGCATACAAATAAGTTCTCTGAGAAGAATGTTTTAACTTCAATATCGATTAAAACTTGATGTAAATATTATTTATTATATTATATCAGCGACAATTCAGCGAAGATGTTACATCTAGTTTATATTTTTCAAAAATGACTGCTATAGTTTAAACTAAAGCATTTTAATCCATTTTAATAACCATTCAGCTAATGTATTCAATATCTCCTCTTTCCTTTTGACGATTTGCCTTATTATACTATGTTCCCGAAGGGAAAATAGTATATTGGTTTTGCGAAATGTCCGTCTGTCCGTATGATCGCAAACTTTTTCCACACCCTTGAAGCTAGAGCAACCAAACTTGGTACACATGTTGGTGTATATCGTCAATTTATAAAGTGTCAAGATCGCCCCACGACCCCCACCCCCTCCCCCACAATTTGGAAAAAAACCTGTATCTTCCACATTTTTGAAGTTATAGTCACCAAATTTGGCATACACACTAATGTTGAGATTCCTTACAGATCTGCATCAAAAATTTGTTGGCACCCTCACCCTCTTTCCTCACAAATCGGTACATAGTATCCCCCAAAACACGTTTTTCACAGTGGTAGATCTCCTACAGTTTCATAGCTAGAGTCACCAAATTTGAAATAGAGACTAATGTTGACCTCCTGGACAAATCTGCATCAAAAATGTTTGGAACCCACCACCCCACCGCCCCCAAAGGAGCAAAACAAATATCTCCCACACCAGTACAGGTAGAGTTACCAAATTTAGAATAAAGACTAATGTTGACCTCCTGGACAAATCTGCATCAAACATTTTTGGATTACGCTTGAGCCTTAAAGACATGGATAATAATTATTCAGCCTGAGAACTTGAGCTTTTGACTTTAAATGTGATCGCAATGGCTTACAAAAGTATAGTAGAAAGTTCACTTTTTATCTTTTCAAGTGTTGAGCCGATGGAAAATCCACACCTCTGATGAAACATTTGCTGTTGTGGTCAAATCTAATTTGATTTTCGCTACAGACTGCTGGTAGTTCAATTAAAAGATAATCTTGTTCCTATTTTAGTGAGCGTCAGTATATTTAGAAATGTTTCTTAAATTATTTTGGTAGCATAACGGCACATTATATTCAAAATCAAACGAATAGAATAGTTTATTTACATGGATTAAGAATTTATTAATTTAAAAAACACCATAACCCTATTTAACATCTAAAAAACGATCCTTGTAAACTTTCTCTCGATGATTGGAGCACAGAATAACATTGATTATTGGCGCAACACGTTGTATCCTGTGCTGAAATCTTTCCCGATCCCGAGCGATCTGTTGCCAACAACCACCCTTTCGAGCCGCTCGATATGCAAAGTTCCATGCATGCATTACGTGAATTTTTGGTTTCAAATTAAAGCGCACCTAATTGAAGAGAAATCAAAGAAACGTTAATTTAAGTAAACAAAAATTGGCAGTATTAATTTACCTTTTTCGCAAGGCCTTGGCTATCGATGTTCAGATCAGCAACGTCATTATCCGGGGCATCACGATCGTTCCGCTCGAATGTATCCGAGTCCACGCTACTGTTGTCATCATCCTCCTCAAAGCATATGAAACTGTCATCGCTACATTCGGAAATACTTTGTTGACGTTGCGCTTTCAAAGGCGCAGTGTCCACCGTTGAAGGACTGGTATCCAACGGATGTTTATCCGGTATATTTTTGTAGTTCGATTCCTGGCAGGAATCGAACTCGAAGTGCGTTTGCATATCGACAAAAAAGTAGCAAAACGACGGCGCACTGCTTGAATCAAACTGAATGCCTGTCATGGTAGCAGCGTTTGGAGGCTTCTGAGATGTTGCACACTGGTGGAAAGCTCTGTTGACCACATCTGAGGATAATATAAACTGCAGTGTGTCCAGTATAATGCTGGCGGCCCCGGCCCCCTCCTTAGCAGGATTGTCCATCTTTCGCGATTTCTCAGATTCTTGTACTGATGCAGCCTGGGTACGCCGAGGTGGCGCGTATCGAAAGTGATCGTGTAGAGGAGAGCTCATGTTTACGATCATTCGCAACAGATGCAGCAAATAGTCAGGCAGCAGGATGTAAAATATTGACAAGTGAATATTTTGCAGTTCCATTTAAAGCACAATGATTCGGGCGTAGTTGTTTTTGAAAATCCATTTTTTTTCTTCGTTTTGTTGGTGCTGTTGACGGCATTTTTCCACAGCCACAATTAAAATTCAGTTGCTTTAGTCATTCTATCTTTTGTTTAAATATGTACAACCGTATATGTATGTATGTATATAGCCTAATGTACTAGAGTACTTATACACTCATGCATACAAGGAAATAAATCACGTAGTTGCGAAATGTCTGAGGCTAAAGATAAACGTTAATCCTCAATTCAAACAATAGAAGTTCATTACTTTGTTGGAAAACTCGCTAATATTGGTTTTATACGATGCCCACAACAAATTACACAATATATCAAGAAAACTTAAATCACACGTTTTGTACAAATTAAATTCCATACTTTTCACCTTGGATGTAAAAATTGATTATGTTTGTGTTGGTTCTATCACGTAGCTAACAGGGTTGCATAAATACTTATCGATAGTTTGAGACAACAGCACATTCCCATTACGCGCGTTATGTACTCGATTATTTTCTACAAGCAACTTCTGAATATGTTTGCCACCAATGAAAAATAGCTCAAACTACATTTAATCTGTAATTTTAATTATTAGCATAGGTTGCGGAAGCAAGCACAGTTCTATTTTGTCTTATGCGGTCTAGAATTTTGATTTTTACATATGTAAATAGAATATAATCGATGCATATCCTAGAAATTAGTTATCTTTATAGAATTTCCTTACTTATTTGCTGGTGTAATTTAAAAGGATAATATTAATATATTGTATATATCTACAATGATTTGGAAGTTTTAAACATTCTTTTACAAATATTCCATACAAATCGCTCTCATGGAAACGTGCAGATCAGGGTCATTAGTATAGATGGAAGGACGGACCTAAGCTTTATTTGATTAATGGATAGATTCGCGCAGCAAATTCTTCTTCCACAACTTCCAGCTCGGAAGTGGAAACAAATTATAAGCAGCTGGGCGCTTCCGACTACGATTTTCTTAATATAATTTTAAGAAACTATACATTTTTATGATGATCATCAAATGAACAGTTACAGTGATTGCCACTAGCCAACAATGGGAAATATGAAATCAAATATCAAATATTATCCTACTGTGGATCCGTCTTCTAGACAAAGACAAATAAACTATAGTCAAAATACGTATTACGTATAAACGATGATAGATTTGAAAGTAATAAAAAGTAATACTTATAGCTAATCATACTAAACTAGAATTTATAAAAACAGATGAATTTAATTGACGCTCGTGTACTTTTGATCGTCTTCTTCACCTATTTCAAGCATAACTTGCATAATTTTACGTTTCAGTTTCTTACGGGAAATCGCAGAGTTTAAATTACGAAATTCATTTGCAATCAATTCACCGAACGCATCCCATTGATCACGGATAACGCTAGATGGAGCAGGCACATTGCTGCTGCGATTTTCGAATGAGGGAGCTGGAGTGGAAGTAATGTTTAACACTGCCTCCGATTTTGGAGTTATTTGGGACTCGCATGTGCTGCGGGCTTTTATACAGCTGTTGCCGGCTTCTGCAGCATCTGTTTTCAATATCTGTATCTCTAGAAGGTCCTCCAGCTGGCTTTCTGTTGTGGAAATATGAGGTTCCGTTGTTGATTCTGACAGGGTGTACTCATGGTTCTTAGTCAATTTCTGCAATAGCAATAGTTTGTAAAAGAAACTTAGGCTTAAGAATAAATAAGAATAACCTTGCATTGTGGTTGATATCCTGGTCGTGGCTCAATTATGGGCCGCAGAAACATCAATGTCTCAAAATGCTCCCAGCGGCAAGTTTTAGCTGATCCAGCTTTATTGTCTCCCGTTTCCTCCAGACGGCGCTCATACTTTTTCAATTCCGAGTTAAACTGGTTGCGTAGGTTGTGCACTTTCTTACCATAGTCATTCTTTGTAATTCCGAGAGATATACATATGTGCTCAATGGCTTTATTGCGACAGTCTTTATTCTTGTACAACTCGGAGTAATGATTCCACAAGCAATCAGATGCACGATACAGATCGATCAGTTTGTAAATTTTCTCTCTTGTCCATATGGTAGGCTTACGACTTTGACGGCTGCTTCGTTTCGTAGGTGAAGTTGAAGATTCTCGAGTTGTTGTCGATCTGTGCGGCATTTTATCTATATATTTACAAAACCTAAGAAGATCAAGGGAAAATGTAAGAAAGCCATCTAAATTAACCGACAATTGTACTCACTAATAATAATAACAATGCTGTTGTTTGTGTTAGCATTGAAACATTTTGTTATCGAAATTACGTATGTATGTATTTGTTGATTGATTTACGTATGCAATAAAGTGTTTCCACTAGGTGCTTCTGCATTTCGGGAACAATAAAATGCAATTAGTTTTGCTTCAATTAATATTTCGAACTTTTATGGTGAGAAAAATTAAAAAAATGTATAAATGATTCAAAATTATATTCTCATATAATGACTTCAACAACTAATTTTTAATTTCCTATTTGTAAGTGAAAGTAAGATTATAAATAAATTCAATATCTCGATAAATAATAACCACATATACATATGTATATAAATTTATATTTTTATTGTTGCATAATTAAACAGTTGATTGGGGTGTGGTAAGTGTAAAATATTTTAGTAAATTCGGATAAACATTTTTTTTTTAAGAATTGGGAATGTTAATACATATAATAGAGTACGGCACGAATTCGATGTATTCAATCGAATTCTACTATGAAATAAACTTTACTATTCTGAACCACGCTAAGGCAAATTAAGATGACGGATTCTTCATCCTCATTTTACATAGTTTTCCTGGTGTTCATCATCATTATATCACCTAATATAATATACCATTGCCAAAAAAGTATGTATATAACATATTATGTTTTCTTGATAGTTCAAAAGAAATATATTTAAAATATTATTGTCTTAATATATGATTCATATAAAGAAATTTGCTCCAGGCAATGTCAAATAAGAGCTACAAGAAACATCCCCCATTTCACATATTCGTAAATGCAAATTCTTGTTGTGGAAACATTGTGCCAGGCAATGGGAACCTCTTTTATGTCTATCGAATAATCGATAATTCTCATCGCAATTAAAATTATCTTCTCTGTACGACATAAATAAAATAAATGAAGTAAATTATTGTATTTTTTACCGTACTGAATGTTTTGTTACTGTCCCGGAAATGTGTGAGGCATAAACAATATCGACCAATACTGCGTTTATTGTGTTCTCGTGATGTACAACATTTTTTTTATAAGTATGGCCGACGCCCACGCCCATTAATTATTTTAATATTTAATAGTTGCTGCTTCGGTAAATATTATCGCCGTAAATTGCTATAGCATCGATTTGAGAAACTGAGAATAAACAATATATTCAATTGCAGGCATTCTTGAAACCGGAACAAAATCAATCTTTGACGGAAAATCAAAGGCGTAATGTCACAAGTAATTCCAAACACGCCCACACCTCAAATGCTGACGACATCAACGTTAACGCCAATAGAAGCAACGAAACCACCACTCGCATTTCCAACGTTAGGCGATACAACGCACGCAAATGAACATGTTCCGGCTTCAGCAATATTTGGCAACCTTAAGGATAATTCGCCATTGGATCTCGAAAATGTACATAACGCAGTAGAGACTGAAAACAATTTAACATCAAGTAGTAGGGGCCCATTAGAATTTAGCGGCGATCCGAAAATTCGAATAATGCCAACAATAAAGCTGCTGGCTGCACCGCATGCCGATCCGAAGCGAAAGTTCGTCTGCCCGTACGAAAACTGCACAAAAAGCTACGGAAAAAGTTCCCACCTACGCTCCCATCTCACGTGGCACACGGGCATCAAGCCATTTGTCTGCAGTGAGGCTAAATGCGGCAAGGGCTTCACGCGATCTGACGAGCTCAATCGTCATTTGCGCACACATACGGGTGAAAAGCCATTTGAATGCGTACAGTGCAGTAAAAAGTTCTCGCGGAGCGATCATCTAACCAAGCATTTGGCAACACACGATAGGCAATTGAAGAGTAGCAATCCGAAGCGTTCCTTGCCCAATAATGCCAGGTTAAAGTCATCGAAGTCATCGAAAAATGTATCAGAGCCGGAATCGGGGTTTCATTTTATGGCCGTACTTAGTGGAGGTGATGCGAATTCCAATCAAAATAGCCACCATCAAACAAAACCGCCAGAAATAGCTGCCTTCGATCATACACCGCTAAGAATTAAATTAGAACGGCCAGAGCATAGTGACAAATATCAGATAATAGCGCCCGAAAGCCAATTGACATCGGGCTTTGGCGGTAAGCCCGATGTTAAATATGAGCCTGCCGATGAAATAGTGCGCACACTCTCTCAATTACCGCCACAGGATGGTCCCGGCACCTACGGTATGCCACATTTTGTACAAGATCGCCCCTTTCGCTGTCGCCAATGCGAGAAGAGGTTCAAGCGGCAAGATGATCTTAACCGGCACATTCGAACGCATACGGGGGAGAAGCCCTATGCATGCACTCAGTGTTGTCGGCGATTCGTGCGCAGCGATCATTTGAAAAAACATCAACAGACGCATTTCAAATCACGGTAGTTTCTTAAATAACCATTAAGTTTCAAGGCCAGTGGCATCCGAATAACTGTTAGTTAAATCAGGCATGTGTTTGGCAACAAACACAGTACAATAAAATTAATTCACAAATGAACAATAATCTATGATTTCTTGTTTCTGTTTATTGATGTACTTCTGCCAACAAGTGCCGCCCACTAGCAGAAATCTCTGCCGTATGCAGGACGCAAAGGATCGCCCAAAGTATTGGGATACCAGCAAAGCATTGCCTTGTGATACGCACTACACCCCACATCCCATGAACTACACTGAGGCTGAAAGCCACTAGTCTTAAAATTGTGCAAGATACAGGTTTTTTGTAATGAATTTGTTTTCCTATGAGTTAAGGATGATCTATCCGTGCTGTTTGCGAACGTTTGGTGATTCTAGCTTAAATTTGAAGTAAGTTATCAGAAGTCCTCATATTGAATCTGGTGGCCTTAGATCTTAAAGCTAGTTTCTGTCTTTAGTATACTCATCTATCAACGGGGTACAAAAATTGATCATCCTTTCTCTGATCATTTCCAAACAAAATGATGTTTACACGAATGGGCCAAGTATACACGAGCTTTGGACATTCTCGAATATATTACTCTTGTTTTTAATTTTAGGATGTAAACACTATATCCTATAACCTGTAGTTTCCCATCAAAGTACCAACCGTAGTGTTGCTAAATATTTGATTTATTTATGTTTATGTCGATATAGCATATTTTATATATACTATACTTTTGCTAAGCGATCAATTTTTGTTTATAAAGAAATATATATTCCAGAATATCATAATCGAAAAATTACATATTTTCCAAATTGTTATTAAAAATTAAAAAGAAAATATCTTTAAAAAAAAATAAGTATTTTGGAAAATATTGAAGTGGGAACACCCTTTTACATCAATATTTATATTTTCAAAAATATCTACACCAGGGACCAACATTGCCTTGGTTTACGAAAAGTTGCTCTGACCTGAAGTATTATTTATATTCAATACATCAATGCATTAATTAAAGAAAGGTTCTGAAAGTAATCTAAATTGAAATGTTCTACCAATGTTTAGTTTTTATATGAAAGACGATAATGGTACACTATTGGACCTTGCGATCGAACTCGATTTAGTTTCCTAATGTTCACAAACCTGTTCTTCTGTTACTGGAAGGCTAATCTACATGACAAGTATTTGAAATGGAAATATAAAGGATGTACCTTGTATGTACAATATGCATACATATACATATGTACATACAAACATACGAAGCTTGCAAATTGACAGTTAAATATGAATGCGACCCGCCCTGCCAAGTTATCGATATAGATACAAAATCCCCATAAATTATCTGCACGACAATCTAATCTTCACGATAACTTCAGATCGCTGGCGTGAACGGGAGCAATGCCCTAACAGGATAAGGAATCGAAACAGGATATTTCCTAGAGCTTTCTGTTACAAAAATCTAACTTTTATTCTACTTTAAACTCGCTGAAAAAATATATATACTAATTATGATCAAAAAAACAAACAAAAATTAATATTGGGCATACTAATACATGTGAAGCCTGTGTGTATGTACATACGTACATACATATATATGTAACTATTCAGGGATAATTCTGAAAATTATAATTACCAATTATGCATACATATGTGAGTATTGAAATACATACATACATATATTTGTAATACATAAATATATAAATTTACATGTACACACATAAATTAAATGTTAATTTGTAGATACATCCGTACATAAAATGTCTGCGTCTAAATACACACATAAATATGTACATACATACATACATATATTCTGCATGTAAAACGCAGTTTAAAAACTGCTCTGAAGTAAACAGCAGCAAGGAGATAAATATATACAGTACGTATGTATGTAGTCACACATGTACATACACATACACGTATTTGTGTACACACACTATGTGCATTTATACTTGCGCACATACAATACATACGAAGGCATGTCAGCCAACCATATGATTAATACACATTGAACAGCTGATTCATCCGCATTTACCTAACGTTTATATACATGAATGTATGTTTGTATTTGTATGGATACACACACACAACATATGGACATTCATTCGTGCTCTGCTTGTTACTCACACTTACACAGCCAGCTGGAACAGCTACTAAAACTGTTGATAGCACTCAGGCACCAGGTCCGCACTTAGGGCGCACTTGCCTTCCTTTATTATGCCTATATGTACATATATACATACGTATAAATTATTTAGGTTTGTGTCCTGTGTCGATTTAACTAGATTAATAAGCCTAAGATAATAAAAATGGATTATTCCTGACGTAAAGATTCAACTAGCTTACTAAACATTTGAAACTTGAGCAAGCAACCATTCATTTACTGTACAAACTTGTGTAAGCAAAAAAATTTATTGCCTTATTTATTGTCATTTACAATACACTTGTTATTGGACTTGTCTGCGTATAATTTTGCACTGAGAATCCCATATGACATATGGGCCACAATTTAACCGCGCTACAGCACTGTGCGGTCGTCTGAGAGCCGTCGCATGTACACACACATGCAAACATATATATGTAAGTATAAATACACTCTGTCTGGTCTCTCGCTCTCCATTTCAAATATGCAAGCGCAAGAAATGCATAAATGTGTATGTACGTATGCATGTACACATGTATGTATGTATGCATGTGGGATGTATTGCGGGGATTCAAGTCGTAAACTTTGCAAAGCAGTTCACTTGAACAGCTGTAAGCGATCGGCGACGACTTCAACGGTTAATACAAAATAGAAGCGAAAACGCTAAGAAAATATACAATAATAATAAAACATACGTACATACATATGTATGTATGCATGTACATTATATGTATGTATGTACATATGGTACGTACATACACGAGCAAGTAAAATAAAAACAATCTTAAATACAAATAAACGAATGTACATACATACAAACAAACGTACAAATGTATGTATGTACATATGTATGTAGTATAATCTTCTGCGTAGAGTATTCGTACGAATGTACTTATGTATGCATGTACATATGTATGTATGTGCGCTACAACAGACATAGTATGTTTGTATGTATGTACGCATGCATGAATGTAGTTTGTCGTCGCATTCACCTCGTATTCCAATCGTCTCGCGTTCGTCGCGTTCGCTGCTTTGCTCCTCTTGGCTTGGCGCTGAGATTGAACTGAACAACAATGCTGAGTCTTTGGCGCGGAGCAGTCGGTCGCATAATGTGTTCCGCTCCGTCGTAAACTCGCTAAACTTTAAAAGTAAATAAATTCGACGAAAAAAAACTTACAAATAATATTAAAAGCAACAAAAGCAAATGAAATGAAACCAATTTAGCAACAAGTGTTTAATAAATAAATACATACATACATACAAACGAACATGTGTTTGTATGCGTATGTATGTGTACTGCAATGTGATTAAACCAAAAAATATAAATATATATTTTATAAAAACTAACCTGCATTTAAATGCAATTGTTGCTGGTCATTGTGCTTGTGAGTGGCATGTAAATACACACATTCATATGTACATACATACATACAAACCAAAATAAGAATATACATATGTACATGCACAGTACACAGTACATTCATACATATACATATACATATGTATTTATCCAAGTGTTCGCTTAAATGTATGTATATACTTACATATCTATGAGTGTACATACATTCATTTATTTGTATACATGCATATATCTAAACATTATAAATATACATTTGTGCATACATACATACATATGTATGAATATAAAGTGCATGTGAATATTAAGAATTATTCCGGGAGCGATTCATTGTTCAAAAGCAAATGCAACAGTCACAACAACAACAACAAATACAAATACAATATAACAAGCAAAAGCGTCGTACGTACGTGCGCATTTGTGTGTGTGTGTGTCTGTGTCCGTGTGCCTGCGTATATACTTTTATGAGTGTATTAAGCGCTCAGCCAAGAGTATCTCTATACAAACGTTCATACATACATAAGATACGTATGTACTTACATATACATATACATGCATGCATGTCTGTATGTATGTATAAATAAAATAAAATAAACTCATTACCACAGACGAAACTCGGAACGTGAGTCTTTGAACATTGCAAACACAAAACAAGGAACCAGTTTCACCTTGAGTCAATATGCATGTGCGTGTATATGTATATGTGTGTGTGTGCAAGTGTATCTACATATTTACATACATAAGCACGATCAAATATATCCATATAGTACATTTACATATGTATATACATACATACATACATCAATTTGCACGATCATATGTGAGTGCATACATATGTATATGTATGTTTTGATGTTCCTTATGCATACACATACATTATTTATGTAAAATTATGTAAATATGTATATAAGTATGTAATTATGAATGTTCAATGCAGTTGCAATTTACGCGTTTTGTATATTTTACGTACCAGAGTTGCGTTTTCTTGTTTCAATTCATAATTGTTCCTGAACTCAATCATTTTGTTCAATTCATTCGTTCATAAAAAGTTCAGCCGTTTCCTGTTCTTGTCGTTCTCCAAACCAAGGTGACAGAAGAGAGCCACCTGCGATGCTCAAAATGCATTATGTGTATACTTATTATACATATATTTATATATATACATATTTTCCTGAATTACCATTATCACTTGCAATGAATGGAACGGGTTCGTTCATGAGCGAACAAAATGTCAGATGTGGTTCATGATCTGCCAAATAACTCACTCGTTCTTTTAAATGACCTGTTCAATTGAACTCGTTCTTAACGAAATGACAACTCTGGTACATACATACATGTGTATGTACATTCATACTCACACATACGAAAACGCAAAATTTATACACGTACATACATACATACTATGTTACTTCTGCGTACATATTTATTTATGTACATAAAACATAAATAAGTATGTATTTATGTACATAAAACATAAATAAGTATGTATTTATGTACATAAAACATAAATAAGTATGTATTTATGTACATATGTATCTACAACTTTATTAACTTTAGTCAAAAACTGTAAAAATATACATACATATGTACTAGATGTATGTACATACATACAGTCGTAAAGCTTTTACATGTACATGTATGTGTGTATATGTATATACATCTTATATATATTACATGCATGTACATATCTATGTATCTACATAACGTGTACATATGTATGTACATATATGTATGCATGCATGCAATTTCATTTGTACATACATAAATATATTAATAAATGGAATATTATTGCGCAGTCTACTCAGGGATCAACACCTTTTGATACAGCTCTATATTTTGGAGCCCAGCCACGAGCTAACTTAACTCTTCCTGCCATACCAGAGCGGTAGTAACAAACCAGAAACCCAAAAACAAAACAAACAAACAACAAACAAACAAAACAAGAACTAATAATATATATTATACAAGAAACTTTTACAACACTATAAGAGAAAAACAAAAAGAATTCAAGTCTGCAAGTTAATCCTCATCGATATATACACACCCATATATATATATACAAACACATTACAATGGATAACGATGACAACAGCAGCAACAGCAAAAGATCTCCAGCAGAAAACGCGCTCGGATTGGAAACAGGAGACGATAATTTCAATTTGGTTTTTGGCTCAGCACGCGTTTCTGTGAACTCAAGTACACCGTACTCAGATGCAACTAAAGTAAGTAATATCTATAACCGGATAATATCTATAATATCGCTGGATACATGCACATGTATATGAGTAGTAGCGACAGGACTGTTCCGGCTTCCACTTTTGGCAACATTTCCCATTTACACTTTCAACAAGATTCAATTCAGTTGTCATTGAGATTAATTCTCAAATTGTAATTCCCCAGCTCAACGTCAATACTGAAAGGGAAATTCATTTCCGCAAAATCTTGTAGAAAGTGAAAACCGGAATGGGATAATCTATTAGGCAAAATTAGAATAAATTTGGGTTAGGATAAAGTTTACAAATGCAGTTTTACAAATATTATATGTTTGGTACATCAAATATAAAACTTCTTGTAGGAATTATACATAAACATACATATATTTATTTATATATGTATTTATACGGATATATACGGATCTGTTTTGCGTTTTTACTTTCGGCTAGATTTTGCGGAAGTAAATTTCCCTCACCTGTTTCGACTCGACGCTGAGCTTGTGAATTATATTCGCTCAACTGAAAATAATTAAATGTATACTATATGTACTACATAAAAGCACTGCTGACGGCTATAACATTGTGTATTAATTTCTATAAATAATTCATTAAATATACAATATGTTTTAATATATAATGATGTTATAAATGCATATTATCATAATACGTAGTAGTCATAACTCAATTTAATCACTTTACTGATCTATTAAAACTGATACAATTCCTTATGTAGACTTAAAGCGGAAAAATATGCAATATTTTCAAAGATAATACCTCAACTAACCTAAAAACTACGATATCTGTAATTTAAATGAATTACCTAGAATATAAAATGATGAAATTCTCAAGAAATTGTAGGAAAATTCTTTAAAATTCAGCAGAATTACCAAATCTGCAGAATCAAAGTGTAAACCGGAACAGGCCAATATAATAACAAATCGCAACGTAATTCACAAACATATATATATTTGTATATATATTAATATATATGTACTATATGCAAGTGCATATTGAATTGAAATTTCACCTTGAGAAATAGGATTAATTCTTGAATATTTTCTACATGTACATATATTTGTGTTGTGTGTGCATACATTCACACGTATGTATGTATTGTATGTGTGTGTCTAGTAGCAGTCATGAATTTCGTAGTTGCAGACCGCGAGTCAATCGAATAGAACAGGTCAACGAAACCTAAGACTGATAAGATATTCTGCGCAGATTAGATTGAAATTCTATTTACATACATACATATGTACATATATACATCCTGCATGTATGCGCTTGTACATTTTGTGTTGTTTAGTACAAATTACTCATTGGAAAATATAATTTGTGTACGTCAATCGCTGGATAAAAAATAAACAAACAAACAAACTATAGGGCGTATCTCGGAAATACGAATTTGAATTGTCAACAATGGAGAGGGAGGGGAATCCTAGCTTATCCTGAAATATTTTCCTTTGAAATCTATCCCATTTTGGGTGAAATGATAGCTTTGAATTTCCGATTTCAATTTAATAATTATCCAAATAGGTAGAACTCTTTAGATTCCCAAAATATTATATTAATAGATAGAATAGGTAACTTTCTCAGTTATTTTGAAGTCTTCAATTTATTGGATGGATTTTACATATTGACTTCTTTCTGCACAGTTCTAGCAGAAAAATTGTTAACAAAATACCATATTTTATAAACTATGACAAATACTAAATTGATTAAATTTCTTTATCTTATGGAATCGAAAACGTTTTGCGCTTATTACGGCGTATTTATTACTGCTTTTATGGTACGCTTTCATCATCATTTCATTTCATCATTTTCCGTAACGAAAACGAAGTTCAAGCCGAAGTAGACAACACTTCAAACTTCAAACTCAGCGAGATTTCATGAGAAGCTGAGGCGCAGCCAACTTAATAAGGTAAAACTACGCATTTGAAACATGTGGCAACCCTGTGAATAGGATTAACTTTTAAATGATGCATAAGGAAATCATCATTTTCATATCATAAGATACTACGCAGATAAAAACACGAGTAGAAACTTAATGCAAAGTGTCTCCTAGTTGAGTAAACATATATGTACATATATTCGTACATAAAATGCAGACATAGTATGTATACACATACATATACATACATATACTACGCATTCATACTTATAATTGCGTCTGGTCGTGTTTATTTGCGCGAGGAAAATCTTATTAGACATCAACAACGTCAAACGACATTGAAACATTTTAGAGCTACATTTTTAGCAAGGGCACAAGAAATGGCAATGACCGTTGTAGCACCCGTCTGGTCCCACCTCCCCACCATCGCTGGACATCCCATTCGTTTCAGCTAATACATACATAGCTGTTGTTGTTGCTGCTGCTGCCTCTGCTGCCGCTGCTGCTGCGCTGCCTCGGTCGTTGCTGCTGCAGGCTGGCTACATCGGTTGGTTGAACTCGAGGTTCACGAACCGCCACAAGGTCGAAGTTAACGCTATTAATAGTGTTTTTACTGTCTGTCTCTCTTTCGTGTAAATAAAACGGTTATTCACATCAACCATTTTTGGCTATATAAGTAGATACATACGTATCTATTTGAATGGATGTACATACTATGTATGATGTATTTTCATATACATATATCAATATATGTGTACATAAACATACACCTGTATAATAATAATATAATATATTCAAATTAATAATAACGTATTCATATACATATATATTGAGAGGGTGGTTCCGATATATTCTATATGTATTCTTGAATAATATACATATATATATCTACATACATATAAACATACATACATATATGATATATTCAAATGAATAATAATAATCATAATAAAAATATTAATTATAATAAATATAATATATTCAAATGAATAATAATATAATAAATAATAATATATATACATATGTACATATACATAGAGAGAGGGTGGTTCGATATATTCTAGAATATTGTTGATTGTTTGGTATTGTGAGGTTAGGTATACTGTTAGGAGCCGCCATAATTATTTACCATGTAGATGAAATGATTTTGCACTGGCTTGCACGCTAACCTGAGTAAACGAATTCCAGTTTAACACCAAAATAAAGTTTGGTTTTTAGTTTTGACTTGATATCTTATACTACAAGTGTATGGGAAATGGAGATACATCCTAAATGCAGAGATACATCCTCTTGACTTAAGTTTTAGAATTTAAAATAACAATTGTTTACACGCAACATATCTTAAAGTAAATTTTTGTATTAGCTTATGTTTATATTTATGTTTTTTATAACTTTAAATAATCAATTTCTAATTCTTACTAATTTTAACTTTTTATCATATATTTCTAGACAAAAAAACACTCTCCTGGCCATATTAAGAGACCGATGAACGCATTCATGGTCTGGAGTCAAATGGAGCGAAGAAAAATCTGCGAAAGAACGCCAGACTTGCACAATGCTGAGATATCAAAGGAATTAGGAAGAAGATGGCAGCTTTTGTCAAAGGATGAAAGGCAGCCATATATTATTGAAGCGGAGAAGCTGAGAAAGCTGCATATGATAGAATATCCAAATTATAAATATAGGCCACAAAAGAAACAATCGAGGATATCAGTTGTTTTAAAGCAAAATCAGGATATAGATAACAACGATATTAAGCATGACACAACACACAATACATCGACCTCTGTCGCAATTAATGGAACATGCACTGCCGGTCGGAAGAACAACAAAAGATCTACCTCTACATGTCAATCTGCAACGATGTCGAAGCGGTCGAGAAACGATTCAGGTGATATCAATAAAAACAAATACAATGTGAAGATCCCCCCCACAGACTCTGTCGATATTATACTACCTATGGAAAATAATTATATAAGCTATCAGTCATCGGAATTTTTACATGCGAATAACAATAGTGAATGCGGCTTAAAGCAAAATACTGACGAAGGCACAATTAAAATTGAAGATATATCTGAGATTAATCCCATCAATACGCAAGAGAATTTATCAGAAGTTGTTCTCAAATATTTGCCACTTTTCGACAATTCGCCGAAAAACGAAGACTCATTGCTGGAAGTGAATTCACCGTCAAATAGTCGGGGTGTTAGCCATCATATCTTAAATGTCATTAAATCTCAGTCAAATTATGAGGATTGCCAAAACATCACCGAACCCGTATTTGACTCCGAGGAGAACATTGTAAATGATGCTAATTTGCATTCGGCTAGCCATCATTTACCTCCCTATGTGCCAGATACGACGCACGAGTGTTATGCTGAGGACTGCAACTCGGAAAGTACATCCAATCAGCCGGCATTTACAGTACAGCCGCAAACGGTTACAATGAACATTGAAATACATAACAGTGCGCTTTCCTACGGCGGGCATACATTCCAAAATGATGAATTCAATCCGATACCTTCGGCAACCGAAGATAGCGACTGCAGCATTCTGACCTCAACACATTCGCCGCATATTGGCTTTTGTAGCAGCAGTATAAGCAACAGTTTGGTTGAATCGGATGGTATTGCAAACCCATGTTCATATTCCACCCAGGACTACAGCGGTAATCTAATTGGAGCACATAATGATCTCAACTACACAGTACATGATAACAATGGAGCTCTCCTAGCTTACACATTTGAGGACTTACCACCTCAGCCAACTGGTAGTCATTTAGAATTTAATACTAACAGATATGAGTTTTCAAGTTTATACAAAATGTGAGCTGTCAAATGTGAGAAATATTTAAGCTTTGTGTAATTTGTAATTAATATGTTTTTACGTTTATAAATATACACCAAAATATATATACATAAATACATATAGCTATATTATATATATACATATATATATATACACATAAATTCCATATATAAACGAACAATAAAATGCAATGCATATGACAAAAGATGTTTTATCTCTTAGTTGATCGACACAATATGGATATATATATTTATTATAGTAAGTATTGATGTAAGTTTGCTCATGAGAAACAGACTCAACCATCTGGGAACCCACACCTTCACTTCTCTGGAGAGTGTATCGAGGACACCACTGAACCAACTCTTAAAATTCGCGAAGGTTATCTTCAATGTATCTAAAACGTCGCAAGGGTCAAATATGCGGCAATACTAAGGACCAGATGGTCTATGTGAGGGTGACCTGCCATCTTAACCTAACCTATTGATGTAAGTCAGAAAAGGTGATGAAAAGTTCATTATACAACTTGAATTTGTTCTAGTATATATGTATATATCTTTTATTTGACATGCCGTTTTTCGAGGACGATACTTCACAGTCATTGACTTAGAGCTTGATTGATTTAGCATAGGAAACAAGTTTACAAAAGATAAGTTCAATATCAACAGAAGTTTTTCCAAACTTGTCCAATATCTTCCGACTACTATTAGTGAGATTTAAGGGTGTTTTGAGTAAATAATCGATTGGTACTGATTTATTTTCAATATAAAAACCATATTTTGAGTCTTTCTATCTAATGAGAATTGTTACGCATTAAAAAAGTTGATTTCTTAAGCTGGACCTTGGTAGGAGTACTAAAACTCGGTTGAATCGAAGTTTTTGTATTTATTTTTTAAAATTAGTAATACAAACAGTTGTATTTGTATGGGGAATATACGAAGTTTGATTCTAGCTTATTACTTATTAAATATATAAAAAGTTTATATTACAGTAATCCAATTGAAATGAATATGAATGTCTGTGGGGCACTATTAGCCGGCATGCCTATTATCGCACAGATTGCTCCAGTCGGGCACATGCTCAGTCCTCAAATACGTCTCCTTGGATAAGGATCGTGTTTGAATGAAGTCTGTGGCGCCGCTTAGGGAACCGCCCAGCCAGGCGGTAAAGTTTTGCTTGCCAATTGCATTGTAGAACTTGAACTGCAGATCGCCATGAAATCGCTCCGCGTAATAGCTATCGTTGGCCAGAAAATAGTGCAGCTCCTGCTTAAGTCGTGACAGCAAACCCATGGCCATGGCGCCGCCGCCAATCACAAATATGCTTTCGGGCAGCGCTCGTCGTACATCCAGGCTGCAGTCGAGGATGGCGCGCAGTATGAGATGCGGCAGGCTGTCCCGCTCGTTGTTCTGCTCGAACATCAGCTCGTAGACGGTCTCCCGCAGGATGCCCGGCACGCTGATGACCGCATTGCTGTCACAAATGGCATACTCAACGCTGGGCGGCGGAGTTGGCTGCTTCTCGACATGGTTGGCGCGTGCCTGGGCACGCTCAAAACTGGTCACAAAGCAGGAGCGCAGCTTGATGTCCTCCAAGACACTTTCTGTAAGCAGCGGCTCCTTGACGCTGCTCGTTGCCAGAAGCTGTCGCTTGATTTCCTCATGGACAGCCTTGCTGCCATAGTTGTGATCCTTAAAAGCGCCCATTATTTGCACACCACTAAAAACTGGCATTATGGTTGTTTCGCTGTACCCAATGTCCACAACGACGCCCGTGGGCACGGCCAGCGTGGAGAGTGCCATCAAATGCGCGGGCACAAACAGCACGGAGGACACATCGAAGTGTTTGAAGAGCGCTCGGGCCAGCGCCTCCCGGATGACGGTCTGTCCGCAGATGTTTTCCACCACAACGAATTTGCGCTCCTTGGGACTAACCAGCAGATGCTTGAAGAATATGATTTGCAGAAAATCAACTATTTGATTGTAGAACTCCTCAGTTTCCACATAGTCAAATAATCGCTTTGTCTGCCCAGTTGTCGTCAGTACCAGCTCTGTGGGTATAATCTTACGCGGATAAGCCTCAGCTGCAAATCCCAGCTTGGTATAGGCAGTTCCAATGTCCAGCACAATTGGCGGCTTCTCTAGCAATACGCTCTCATATAATCGCATATTTACCATGTTACAATACAAACTAATTAAAAACTAAATAAGCTCTGCCTTAATCACAGCTGTGTCTGCAACAAGAAAACAAAAACAAAAATGTATACTTTCCTCTTGGGGGTTCCTTTCCCTCGTAGCCGGCACCAAAGCCTGGACTGGCATTATAGACGCAGGTGAGTCTTTCGTTTTAGCGTTACCTTTGAGCCAAGATCTGTTATTAAGACGTTAAGAGAATTATTTGTTTTTCCCAAGTAATACAGCAAGCGGTTCCTAGAGTTTAGCTGGTTTTGCGTTAGTTTATTTACATTTATCGATAACAAAATCATATGTTTCATGCCAAATTAATACTACATCAAGTTTACTTGATGATACCATCTGCTACCACAATTTAATTGTAATTTTTTCTTGGTTTCTAAGTTCATATAACTAATTGTATAGTCTACGAATTCATTTACTATAGGGTCGCCTTTCTGTTCGCAATTACATATATAATGGGAACCATAACATGGCATTTATTGCTCAATAATTAAAAATGCTTTATAATTGCAATTTCAATTTCAATTTGCAGCGCTTGCGATTCGACATACTTTGTAAAAAGTACTTAAGTACTTAAAATGATAATTCAAACGACCTGCAGAAAATGCGGTCCGATTACCCTATTTTTTACTCGTATGTTTATCAGCGCAAGTATGTAATCGGATTCCAAAGTTTTCATCGATAGTCAGACGGTTAATCCCCTTGCTTGATAGGTTAATCGATAGTATCCCACCTCCAAGAAAATACCTCACATACTTGATAAGACGTCTGAATATTAAATACATATTTGTGGTCAAAAAATTCTCAGTTTTTAAACACAACTCGAAAGTTTTACATCCGCATAACATACATAAATATATATGTCGAAATGACACTGCTGCTGCGGGTATTTTATTCCTACATACTATTGTGGAATATTATAACTGCGTACGGGCTGGTGGATCAGAAATTGGGATCTGGAACGTATAATGGATACAACGATGACGACGAGGACGTTACTGGCTCATTTCCGTTCCTAATGCCATCGGTTTCCCCCAAAACTGTAAGATCCATATGTGTTTAAATGGCATTTTCCAAATTTATGTGTGTATGCCCAGACGCATGTATGCATGTATGTGTGTATGTAGTATATACAAATGAGAGAGAACAGATGATTGCAGGTACATACATATGTACACCTGCAAAGGGCTTTGAAATATCAAACGTGGCACAGATGCTGCGCCACACAGGATAGGGATGTGACAATAGGTTTGAATCCTTTTAAAAATATTGCATATGGCCTGAACTTATTGTTCCTATACCCTGATGAAAAATACGAAGGATACAAAATCCCGAGGTCTAGTGATAAGGGTATAAATAAAACTGTGAAAATATTTTGTAAAGGGTCGTCCCTACGATTCATATAGCAGGGATGGCATCGGGATACACAATTCGTTTCCGCCTGTTGCCTTTTCCTTTTGCCATCCTGTTTGTGCCGTTGTCTTATCAAACAGTAGATAACACTTGGTTACCTCAATTGACATGTCCTTTTATTGCGGGACGAAACTTGTAAACTGAATATATTACAATACCTAGAGAAGTGGCGGGAAATGTATGGGATTGTCATGAAGACTCGCTTATCAAGTTTGTTTTGTTGTGGACTTTTGAGGTAGAGGTAAAATTACCATATGGTATGCGGGTTCGTTCCATATGGACGCTATCTCTGTATTATCATTCCTTCACCGCTAATGGAAAAACACAATCAAGCCCAAATTTTGACGATAAGGATAGCATTTGATGGCGAACAGATACAATATTAAAGTTATTCAACAAAATTGTTTTCTCAATATAGCGGCAAAGAGGAAGGCAGCAGCGCTGTCGCTGTGAGAATACTTCAGACCTGGGTGTAGGCATTATCCTGGTCTTATACATGTGTTATCTATATGTACATACATTTTATAATTTAAAATAAAAATTAGTTTTTAAAAATTGTTTATAATTATGTTAAAAAAAAGTATAATAAATTATCTTAATTTCAAATTATTGTTTTTCTTCAACATAAATTTTCATAATTGGCAAGCAAGTGATTCATGAATTGCGTAAAATGCGTAGGTTTCGAGTATTGACGTACATCAATGCCTACGTGTCGCTCTAATGACGTATGCAACAGCGTCAGCGTCATCCGTTTATACTACGTAACGTTGTCTCGCGTATGCGTATTACGCGAATATTGTTACAGCTTTATTTATTATTTGCATACACGCTTTTCTACTCATTGTGCTCATTCAAGAGCTTGTTACATGCTTTCTCTAGCACTTGTGACTTTAGTCTATATTTACAGAAGTTTTTATTTAAACAAAACTATTACAATTGGTTGTTAGACAATATGCCCATACAAATAGGAAATGCAAGTACAAGTGGCCTAGCCAACTACGAGATATCCTAACCCAGGTGTGAGATACCCACATACATAGACACAGATACACATAGGAATCCAGCAGTGCACTACTTGCACTTCAAGCAGTTCAGCGGCAGCGCAAGCAAGCAGAGGAATTCGGGTGGCGGCTGTGCTGCTGCAAACCTCTGCTCCATATTATGGAAAGTAATTTATTGAATAGCTTCGGTCCTTTTTTTTATCTAATCCTTACGGCAAACAGAAATCAAGGATATATGCTCAATAGTTTTTATCGATTTGAGGGAGTACGGGAGAGTATCTAAAATTTGATTTAATATCCTTCCTGATTACCTAATAGGGTGTCTCTAGACTTTGAGATAGACTCGGTTGTCAATACTGATGAAGAATACTTACCTCCTTACCTTATAGGAATGGTGATGTCTCGATTTGTCGGCTACATAGCTTTATTTTCATATATTATATATCAGTATATGTAGTTTCAAAGATAAACCTTGATTGTTATATGCCATCTCTGAATCCTACATCCTCCTAAATATGATATCATTTGAAATATGCTACATAAATGAACAGTTTGAGAATATGTTGTATTATGCAGATTCAAATACTAATAACTTACTAATTGATAATATAATATTTTTAGGTGGATTTGTACCTGTGCACTCCTATCAAAGTCGATCCAACAACGTCATACTATATTGGTACGTTAAAAAGATCTTTGATTGCCTTATAAGATTTGTAACTATACTATTTTACAAAAGTTGGCTACAAACCAAATGCAACCATGAATACCGCCCATCATATGTTGCTCTATGGATGCGGTGAACCAGGAACAACAAAAGAAACTTGGTAAGTTTAGTAACAGTTATAATTATTTGTTGCAACAGTTCTATAGAGTTTTATAATACATTACTACATTCTCAGGAACTGTGGAGAAATGGCTCAAACAACTGATGAAGAAACGGGTAGTCCCTGCGGTTCCCACTCACATTCTCAGGTTAGTTTTGACTCGGGAGAGTTTTCGTTTTCCTACTTTATTTAATCATACATCCTTTTCTGTATAGATTCTGTATGCTTGGGCAAGAGATGCTCCCAGACTGGACTTACCTCCGGGTGTTGGATTTAAAGTTGGCAAGGATTCCCAGGTCAAATATTTGGTTTTACAGGTCCATTACGCTAACGTTGATAAATTCAAAGGTATGTTTTCACTAGTTAGATTGCAATTTCTTAATAACTATTTGAATATGTTACCTAGATGGATCTACGGATGATTCTGGCATATTTTTGGAGTATACCGAAAAAACGTAAGTAATGGTTTTTACGACTGTAATCTTTCCTACTATAAACTTTACTTTCTTACAGTCTTACAAAATTGGCTGGTACTCTACTCTTGGGCACTACTGGACTGATTCCAGCAATGAAAACTGAACATTTGGAAGCCGCCTGCGAGATAAATGAAAATAAGACAATTCATCCCTTTGCTTACCGGACTCATACCCATGGATTAGGAAAAGTAGTGTCCGGATACAGGGTTCGGTCGGATAGTCAGGGCGTTCAACAATGGACGTTACTTGGCAAGAGAGATCCCCTAACACCACAAATGTTTTATAATGTGGAGAACAGGTCACCTATAATAACCGGTGATTATGTTGCCGCGAGGTGTACTATGAAAAGCTTTCGTAACCGTGTCACAGTAATCGGGTAAGACTTTATAACCACTCGTAAGAGAGTAAGAGATTTAAGCATTAACTTTTACCTCTTTTGTTTAATTATAGCGCAACAAGTGAAGACGAAATGTGTAACTTTTATCTGATGTACTACGTTGACGAAGGAGAGCCCCTTGATATGAAATATTGTTTCAGTCAAGGCGCTCCAAATTATTATTGGGCCAATCCAGATACAGGCCTACATAACATTCCACATATCGAAGCCAGCACTTTGTGAATCTCAAAACCTATCAATTTGTAAAAAGTGAAACGAATGTATACTGATTTATCTGGGTTATTTTTGATCGTATACCTCTCTATATATAAATATATATATATATATATATGTACATTTTATTGTTGAACGTCATATTGTATGAAATTACAAATAGTTATGTTTACTTTTAACATTACCAATGATTTCATTATACATACAAACCTATATAAATATACATGTGTAGCTACATTCCAATTTGATTTTTGTTTTCAATGTAACACTTTAAAATACTTCAAAATATTTAAATAGTGTATCTCGTGGGGCATTCGAAAATAAACTTGGTCATGTACTATATGTAATCAAAAGCAACTAAACTATTATTTTAATCTATTTGGTGATAATTCGAAAAGCTGAACTTTATTTTGTTAATATATGTTTGGAATCGGATAGTTTTATTTCGTCTAGAGTTAGGTGATGTCTACAATCCTAAATAGTATGTATGTATATATTCTTAAACAGCATTAACAAGTAAGTCTATCTATCTATATCAATAATTGGAGATACCTCTCAAATTCTATATATTTTAATAAGCGCCCTTTTTCCCCACTCTGGAAAAAACCCAAAGTACACCCATATTTTATACCTAACTTATAGTAGAGGAAAACTGAATTATTTTCGAAATAACAGCGTTTACTAAACAGAAGCGCGCTACAGAATTTATTAGTTACTATTCATTAATACACGTATTATATATAATACCAACAAATTGTACAATTTTTGTTTGTTTTGTGTGCATTGGAACTTGTGTGTACATGCGTATAAATCTGTGTATACGAGTATATTCATCTAAAATATTGTATTTGCATTGTTGTAATTGCGATCCCAGTAGCATCCAGTATATTGCCACATTTCAGTTTTTGTATAAGGGCTGTATACCTTCTTGAACCATCTAAAAAAAAACACAGAACTTTAAAGTATACAGTATTTCGTATTCCAAAGCCAAAGTACCTTGGACAAAAGTCTCCTCCATTTGTCGACTTTAGATGTTTTCTAGAGTCTCTTTGTTTTTCTTCCAGTCTTGTCTTTTCCTTAGATGCTCCGTCTAAGTCGCCGTTCTCCAAGCATAATATATCAGGGCGCAACCGAGCATCGGTGGGGCAAAGTGTTTTAGGTGGTATCATATTATTATCCATTGCATTCAATTGTAGAGCGAAATTGGTAAAAGAGTAATACTAAAAGGAGGGAAAGAATTGGTCTTATATATATAAATATCATAAGAAATAAAAGGAAACAAATCTGAAAAGTTTTAGAACAGTTCTACAATAGATACCAGTTCTTATACCTTCGGATAAATTGGTAGTGTTAATTACCTCGCTACTGTTGTCAGGCCTGGGCGAACTACTCCATAACAATGTAGAATCGGGAATATCTAGGGAGAGCGCCGATTCACTCTTTGGCAAAACGCCCTCCAATTCAGCAGGTGGGAAGTTCTCATTCTGTAAACAAATATTTAAATAATTCCAACCTTTATCCGTATCTATGGTTAGTTGTTACTCACATCTTGTATAGATAAACTACGGAAAGAGTTAAGCTTAAAACTATTTAATTTGGAAAACATTTTTCTTGGAGTGACATCAGGTGAAGCTGTGGAATCGGTTTCATCCCTAATTTTGTTCCCATGATGGAAATGTTGATTGTAGTTCTCGAATGTACAGCATTTTAGAAGCTTGGTCCATTTCCCGTACAGAAAAAATATATTTTTCTGACTGCAATAAAATCATAGGATAAGTTCACTAATTAAGATACTTTTATAAACATGGCTTAATACTTTTCATCCTTCACAAAGCCTTCTACTCTGTGTAGATCCTTCTCTGTGGACTCTGACGGCTTGAAGGTTAATGTGGCAATATGTCCACTGGAGTGATTTCTTATTTCCATGGTTCCATGCTGTTCTATCCAAAGTTTTCCAACAATTATGTTGTGCACACAACAATTGACATTGCTCCATGTGTATGTTTCGTTCCACCTGTCGAATAAGTGAACAATACTTAATTAAATATTAATATTTACTCAAATTTTCCTGATATTAACATAAAGTGAGATAATGTTATGCAGCTATCTTAAAGATGCCAGAAAGAACCACTATATTAATACCCTTACCCATACGTACTTGGGAAACTCAACAGTGACAATTCCATTTGGATGTATTTCAACGTTTTTACCCCAGAACTTAATTTTTGGATTAATTGCACCGTGAAACTTGAAATCTTCAGACTCTGCATGAAAGGCAGATACTGGTGGATGATGAGAGACCTGTTCACAAACAATTCGATAATCGTCCCTCTGTAGCTCGTAAGTTTCTCCAAGAAGTGGGTTAAATGGTTTCCCTAGCCGATCCCAATTGGAAGCTAGGGCGGAAACGGCAAATGCTGAAATTTGTACATTTTATTAGTAGACAATTCCAGACTACAAATTATTATTATATCCATATAACTGGGGTACTTGCCTGCAACATATTTCATGCGATCTTCAGCGGTTTCTTGTCGTGAAGCTTGGCTCAGGACATGGGCATATTCCATATATTCACATAGCCTTTGAAGGAAACTTAATGGTTCATTAAGCACAACCGGCATTGTAATTTTGCTCAAGTCCTTCCCAATACAGTTCTTAAGAATTGACCAAACACTGATTTTCTTTCGAGACATCATTGGAACTGGAAGTTTAGTCCTACAAATGTATATAAAATAATAATTTCTGTTATTTTCTTTGAAAGTAAAACAGTCAATAGATATTAGCTTACCGTACAATATGTTCGCCTTCTGCCATCCTGCTTAATATATTAACAATCCTTCAAAGTGCAGCTTAAAAATTAAACGCCTTTTGGGAAAAAATACAATAAACATCATTTTTTTTATTTAAATTTTTTTATTAATTAATTATATTAACTTAAGAAAGTGTATATGAAACATAAGCTTAGACTGAGCCGTGGAAACTACGCATAATGTCATTAAAAGTCGTTATAAGTAGTTGTTTGTCTAGAGTCCGACAACTTAGCCCGAATATAGAACTATCTTGTAGAACTGATTTATAGAATGCAAATAATAAACTGAATTAATTAATTTTGCAAAAATTCCTAACAACAAACAGAAGATGAAGGAAAAACAAGTACAATAAAACATTTGGTAAACAAAAACATTTTTATCCATCCATCTATCCGAAGCGTCTGTATCGATGCAGGACAAATCGATATTCCCCTGGCTGGGCGCTATTTTGGCATTAAATGGTATCAGTTTTGTGATTTCGCAAAACTTTGGCTTTATCTATTATAATTGAATGTAATTAATTATATTTTTATTATTGGCTAGATGGCCTTGTAAATTAATTGAACATGTTGTCTTTAAATGCACACGAATGCTTGTAATATACAGAAATATGTATATGCATAAAGGGTTTTTTCGTATTTTTGCAAAACTAACACAAGATACACGTATCATACAAAGAATTTATGTTTTATATATCTAGCTCGATTTAGAATATTATAATGTAACACCGTTGCCAAATTACACCTACTTGAATTTGTACGTTCTTAGATGAGGTTGTTTATAATACTAGATCTTTCAATCAATATAAAGTGATAAGAAAGCTCCATCTGTATGTGATAAAGCTCAGCTAAAACGATAAACCAACAGTTATTAGAGATGCTTTAATTATATCGGATATTGAATCCTCCGCCTGAATATGCTTTTATTATATCGATAACGGTTATTTTCATTTAAATGTAGGTTTATTCATTATTTCTATCATTTTCAAATCGCAAAGTACGTGAAACGAAGGATATACAATAAAGTTATCTGAGCTAAGCTATAATTATGTTAACTATTTATGCTAACGACTTCTGTGTTATTTATTAATTAACCAACTCAATTTTCTATTGTTTCTATTTATGCTATATGATATTTTGATCGAATTTTACTCGAATAAGACTAACCTGTAAAAAGTATAATGCATCCTAATTAGATTTTCCTGAGATACTAGATACTCCTGAGCATAAGATACTGAGGGTAAAAACGAAATTCTTAACATACTAACCCAATTTTTAACCACAAATGTCCATCTATGTGAGGTCACCCTGCGGTGGTAGGGTGTTCAGCCGTGTCAACCTGACCCAACTTTTAGGGATTGTGGTGCATTTTGGTTGTCTACTAAGGTAAACAATTAGGTCTAAGGACCTAATTTGCTTAACGTTTATGGAACTTACAATTGTTGTGTTGGGTTAAGATATCACAAAAAACATAAAAGAACCTACATACCAAATTTAGTATCTCTAGATCTTATGGTACGTCCAATTTGACATACCCTTTCTGTGAACATTTTCTGGGTACAGGGTAGAAAATTGCAAAATGTACTTACAGACATACATATGAGTGAAGATGTATGTATGTATGTATGTATGAAATTATCAACATTCGTCACATGCCAATTCATGTGTTACTTACATACTCGTACATATGTATGTATGTATGTATGTATTTAAATATTTACCTATTTATGTATGCACTTATGAATGTGTGTACATTTAATTTTGTGCTTGGCAAGCGGACACATTTTATCCTCATGCATACGTATGTATGTCTGTATGTATGTATGTATGTATGTATGTACATACACATGGGGGTACTTAAGGCGCATGTATTAGATTTGTTTTATGTACAAATTACAATATACATACAAACATACTTAGATATGTATGTAAATTTCGAAGTGCATGTGCATTATTTTTAAATTGTGAATCGTCTATTTTTTTTTTTTTAGGAAAAACTTTTGTTGTGATCAGCAAATATCGATCAGTATATTTTGTTCAGTCGCATAGTCGTCGAGATGCAGTTAAAATCATTGAGGTTTGGTGCTACTTATTAAAATCGTTGATTCTGCGACCGGAAACTAACTAAAATATAATCAAATATTCTATATACACTCGAATTAGTATCTCACTGCGACAATATATTTAATTATAAGTTTTTGCGACGGGTCCAACAAGGTTACGCAATATTGCTGCTCAGTAATTTGTGAAAAATACAGCTAAATATATATACATACATATGGTATTATGTATGTAGTGTAGTGTAGTGTAGTGTAGTGTGCTGCAATTGTGTGTAAAGTGTTTTGTTATCTAAAACAATATGTGCATCCATATAAATTCATAATATAAATTTATCCATCTTTATGACAGCAATCATGAATACAGTAAGTATGAATCCATCCAGATGCAGGATATTATATACTATATAGTGCATATATCTATATAAATATATATAGACATGACATTTTTACTATATTCTTAGCCTAAAAGATAACCTAAGGCTGAAATAACCTAAAGAAATGTCCATGTCCGCACTTTTTCTATCCTTTATTTCTGATAGTGGATACTGAATCCAGGTCATCAGTTTTACAACTATATATACATCATATACACATACATATATAAATGTATATATTGTATAAATATATATATGCACGCATGTATCTGTGCTAAAAAGTTACACATACGCTCAGGCGTGTATATGTATATATATATATATATAAATATATAGACGATATAGTCTATTTGGGAACACACGATTGGAAGATACCCTGTGGTCAGTTTGAAGTATCTTTACTTTAAGTAATAGCTAATTGAAAGTTTATTTTGATCCTTATGAGTTTTTTAGGTTCTATAGCTTATGAGGTTTCTAAGATGCAGTCAGAAATAAGTTTAGACTTAATGATCTGCCTACAACAAACAATTGTCTGAATGGGATTGGATCTTTGAATCGAACCTTACATCTTTACTTTATGATATTACCCGCTGCTAACACAATGACATTTGTTTCCTATAGTAGCTAGGCTATTTTCGATGGGGTTATCTTTTTGTGGTCAGCAGAAATACTTAAAATAAACTATATATTTTATAGAAACCGAAATACTTTCGATGTGTTGATAGGTTGTAAAACACATAGACAGATTGACAGTATATAAAGCTTATATTGCCGGTAATACATCCGATGTGCTAACAGAGGGATAGACTGATAAACAGATACTTGTATGTTTATCCGAATATATAAAAATATTTCATTTTCAATTTAGTTTGCTTGAAAGGCTATATTTTAAAGGGAACTTTCAGTTATTTTGAATATAATCCTTTTTTCAACATTATTAAATGGATTTGTTTATTTAATGTTGTTAATATCTTACATTAATATATAATCTTCGGCCTGTCGAGAAGAGTTGTTCATACTTGATTTATTTTATTAGATTTACATTTAACGGAATTCTCTTTTCTTAGAGTTTAGATGTTGTGTTTGTCAATCAAGATTATCAGGCTCAATCGACCGATTCGATTAGCGTTTCCCGAGGAGATTTGGTGGAACTTGTGAATACTACTACAACGTCTGGAGAAACAAGGTACGTACTTTTTATCACCATTACGAATACATAGAGATCTAAGATTTGAAATGAGTTAGATGTATGTTGGATATTAGGATAATGAAGAGTTACTTGTCCGCTTTCTTGTTCCGTATTTATGGCCTATCACGCAGAACGAAATCGATGGGTCTGTAATAAGGATCAATTTTTTATCGAGATAGATATTGAGGGATTTTCTGAGACATTCTTTTAGAACATTAACATTAACAATAGTATGTTGCAGTCTCTTTTTACATAAGGTAAGAATGAACGTATTTCATAATCGCAATGATTTCTCTTAATCTTGCTACCCTTATTGATGGTTGATTAGAATACGTTGAAGTTTACCCCATACACCTTGTTTAATGTAGCTATCCAAGACTCTTGAACTTCAGTGGACTGTTGGGCTTTGCGAGTACTTTTGGACACGTCAGGATTCTGTCATCTAATAAGTTTCATTCTTGCTCTTTTGGCACAACCCTAGGAGGACTTTAAGCTTTGGTAAGGACAGAATCAATGTTCTGTTCACTATCTCCAGTGTAGCACCCTTTCACTGGTCGGTACTCTTCCGCAGCAATACATTATCGTAGCTCCTGTCTTATAGGGCCACAACTAGATGAATTTTAGAATATAACAGTGGTACTGCCTTCGCTCAGCTTCTTATGTGGTATTTGGGTTTTCAGCTATTAAAGTCCTTCAAATAGATAAATTCAAACTGTAGTAAGACATCCTTCAGTAATAGAAACAGAGTATTTTTAGATGAAACACGCACATCTAATGAATTGGACTTTTTCTTCTAAAATTTCTCTCCGAAAATCATGTGCTACCCAAATGCATTAAATTTTTGTATATTTCAGATGTTTTGTGAGAGTATTTGACGGTATGAAATCTCCAAAGGAAGGATTAGTTCCAATGGAAATTTTAGAAGTGAATCCAAATTCTCTTTCCTTAAATGGAAAGGAAAGCGCCCAATTGGAAAAACTTGGAAAGGAGGAATTGGAATTTAAAAGAAGGTAAGTACACATTTCGAAGTTCTTATTCTTCCTCCCAACAACAACTAAAGTAATATCTTTGTACAATTTTTTAGCACCATCATCGGAGAGCTCATTGAAACTGAAGAGGAATTTTCAAGAGACCTGCAATATGTAGTTGATAAGTATATAAAGGCTCTTGATAAGCCTGCTGCCCCAAGATCGACGCGAGACAACAAAGATGTTATTTTTTGTAATTTTCTACAAATTGCGGAATTTCACAATATGTATTTATGATATATAAAGTAATTATATATGTAATTGATGATATTTATATTTTGTTTAGGGTTCTGAAAGAAGGCCTTAAGTGTTATAGTCACCAACCCAAAATGGTGGCTAAAACCTTTCTACGACTCGAACGAGATTTTGATAAGCATGTGAAATATTGCCAAAATGAGCCAATGGCACAAGAATTTCTATCAATAAACGCTGAAAGCCAAAATTATTTTCAGGTAAGTTTGTAATATATATATATATAAGACATAATTTTTGTTTATCTTGTGTGTGACACTGACCGTTTACGCTGACATTTGAGTCATCATGATTGGGACACAACAAATTTTGTGTTGACAGGGTGGCACACGCACACCCTAACATCAAAAACACACCACACACACATTATACTCACCACACTTGAAAACACAACACACAACTCAACACTCACCATACACAGTCTGCTTATTTGGCCCAAGGGGTAATCGAACTTGGGATCTTTGCTTTATTAGCACGGACTCTCCAACCTGTCAGAGCATCGAATGTTTACGTTCTAAGGTTTTCAAAAAAGTTTTCGAAATTGAAAAACTTTCATTGCAATTTTGATTAAAATTGTTCAAAGAGTATTTTAGGAAATTTCAATTAAATGTTATTATGAAAAGTATACTAAATTGATAACTTGAAAGATCTTTTGGAATATTTAGGGTACTTCAATTATTTTTGCAAAATAATATACATTCTTGGGTACATCCGCTTTTTGACATTAAATAAAAAAATAAGGAATATTATCCAAAATTCGAGGCAGCAAATATTATAAATAGTAATGAGTAAGAATCCCACTGAATTCACGTCAATCTTGCGGAGGAAGTTTCCCAATGTCGTAAATATATTATATGTGTGTACATCTATGTATGTATGTGGTATGTATTTACGCACATACATACATTAGTATGTAAGTATATAAACTAGGGTGCAATATTTGCAATATGTGTTTGATTTCCACTGGCCATATGTTCTGTTCAATGCTTTACGAACATTGTGTGTATGTAGAATATATCAGTTTATTTTTAACACCAGGCGTTTCTAAATATTAAAGCTTTTGCACATCTCAGTGTCGTTTGAGTAGTGTTTGCCGACGTTTCGTGTTAGTTTTCTCCTACACGTGGATTTTGCTCTCCCTTTGGTACCTATATTCCTAATTTATAGCTCCAATAATCCCATATATATTTTTCAATAAAACATGCTATTTTTTCGTTATACACATACAACAGATATTACAAATTTTGCAAATATTCTGTTTGGATCAAAGTATTTTCTTGTTATGCAACATTATTAATATAAAAAAAAAATTCATTACTATTTTTTTTTATTTTAAATATACTATGTATGTATAAAAGTTTCGTGTGAAAATAATTAAGTTGTACATACATACATACATATATTTGTAAGTATGTATTTCATGAAATAGTTAATAAAAATAATGATGTACATAAAATTCTATATACACAAATTTTATTGACAAGAGTAAATACAAAAACATTTATGTGCGAAGTAACAAATACATAGACATCTTTGCAACAAGTGATAATTTTTTGAAAAAAATATATCCAAAAATAAAAATGAAAGCTTTGTAGAATTATTTGTATGTACGTCTGCAAATGTACATACAAACATACATACGTACATACATACATACGTACATATGTATGTATGTACGTTATGTACGAGCATGTTGTGCGGTTTTGTGCGTTTTGTTACAAAAATGAGAAATGAAATGAAATTTTGAAATAGAACTTTATAAATTATTAATGAGTATATGTTAGTTGCGACGCTATTTTGACACACATATTTTAAATAATCAAGACCTTCATTTCATATTTACTCCCTGTACCCAAATGTGGGTAAAAAGGGGGTATTGGATCTGTGCAAAAGTATGCAACGGGCAGAGGGAGACATCTCCGACCCTATAAAGTATATATATTCTTGATCAGTATCAAAAGAGATTTCGATTTGGCCATGTTCGTCTGTCTGTCCGGATGATTGCGTCGATCTCAGCAACTATAAGCGCTAGAGACACCAAATTTGGAAGATCAAGTTTGTTTCCGATCTCAGATATCTCCCACCGTTCTCCCGCAATTCGATAAAAACGTTTTATACAAACAATTATAAAGATGTGGCTTTGGGATTTGGCATGTACAATACTTTAGTCACTCCTAATCTACTGTTCGAATTTCAAGTCAATCGGATAATAAACAGGAAAGACATTGACGAAAGAAGATTCAGTGGAAGAAGAAGCACAGCCGCCATTTAAAATGCCTCGCTTACGCAGTGGCGCGTGTGTGTGCGGCTTTGTGTATGTGTAAGTGGACGAAGATGCGATCGGAAATTTTCGACCTGGGCACAGGGAGTTTCGTAGTCGGGTATACTCGACTAGAGCATTCTTACTTGTTTTTTGTTTGGATTTAACAAAAAGTACAAATGATCATTGAAATTGGCTGAACTAATTTATTTTTTCAACACTTTTAAGCTTTTTCCAGTCTTTCACAGACCCATAGAATCCCTATTTATTTAAGTTATCTTATTTACTTATTTCAGGAACTTTCTTCAAAGCTTGGAGACGATAAATCGTTAGCTGAACACCTGAAGCTTCCACTTCAAAGAATCAACGACTATAAGCTTCTGTTTAAGGTTTGGATGTGTTAATTAGTATAATACAACAAAAAAGTTACTATTCATAACTATGCATAATATACTATATATGTTTTTTATGTTACATCTTTCATGCACACGTACACGTAATTGCAACACGATTGAAATAATATTTTATAATTTGATCATCAATCATTTTTGGTTTAACTTTAATTCACAGGACTTAATAAAACTATCGCAATGCTTGAATGAGAATGTTAGGGACTTGGAAAGAGCTTTAGAATTAATGCTTAGCGTGCCCAGTAGAGCATATGATAATAGATTTATATCAAGCATTGAGGGATATCGAGGTAACATATATAAATTGGGCAGATTATTGCTCCACGAATGGTGTACATTCACAGATAAGGATAACAAATCACATGATCGCTATTGTTTTTTATTCAAGTCAAGACTTTTAATAACAAAGGTTCGAAAAATATCTGATAAGAAATCGGTATTTATATTGCAAAATATCATTAAGCTGCCACTTTGCAATATTGAGCACAGAGTAGATGGAAAACAAATTCATGTTTCATCCAAAACATCCGACGCTAGTTTACCTATTTTGATAAAACCCCATAATGAGGGAAGTGATCTTATTTGGTATAAAGAAATTTGTGCATATATCGATCACGAAGTGACACTGCAAGAACATAATGCAGATGATCTTAAAGTAGATTCTACGAATATTGCCACTGAAAGTGAACTAATTCTTCGTCTTCCCCAAAAGATTGAGGCTCATGATCCAAACTTAGGTATACGTCCCTCTGATGTTGCAGAAAACTACTTTTTGAGTAAGGAAACTAAAGAACGTCTACAGTTTGAACAACAAGAGTTACTTAAACTCGAACAGGAAGCTATAGAATTGTTTAAATCCCAACAGAATCGACCAAACCCTACTCAATCAAAGGTCCAAATAGCTGATGTATCTGAGAATCTCTCACAAGTTCAGGCTCAGCATAATTTGGAATTCCAAAGTAGCAGCGTTGTGAAAGACGTTGAAATCAAATCAAACACAAGTGAAATAAAGCAAACTATATTAGATATTGAGAAGGTCGAGCCTGTTGTAGTGCTTGAGTCTACAAACTATTCCGAGATAGTCTCAGAAGCGTCTAATAAATATGAGCAGGAAACAATAATTGATAAGAGGTCAATTGAAGTGAATGAAACTAGTATCGTAAAGACATCAGATGATAATATTGCAACAGAGGAATCACAGCAACAAATAGAAATTCTAACCGAGGGTAAGGACTCACAAGATGAGAAATCTAACAAAACGATCGATTTGATACCAAGCATTGAAATAAGCAACCCTCCAGAAACCGATAACATCTGCATTCAGACTAAACACAAACCAATCGAACTGCAACATATCGTTGGCTATAATGAATCTCTACAGGACAGTGATAATGTGCCAAAGAACACCCAGAGTCGACAGGGATTCTCTAATCTTACTAATATAACAAATTCAGCTTCATTAACCCAATGGAATAATCAGCTAGCAAATATCGCTAACAATAATGGTGGAGAACGTTCTGCACAAGGTCCACCTCCACCGCCCATACCTCCCCATTTTGTTCGAATGCCTGGCTTCTTTCAACCGCTTCCGCTTATTGCGTATGAGACCACCATAGAGATACTAGTTGTTAAGGCACGGCCACCATCACCTCCCCGCACACCGCCAACCATTAAGCGCGTTCTTGTCCATACTGAAAGCCTAGAACAAAAGACCCAAAACTTTTTGGAAGGCATCTACGACGTATCGAACTCAGACACGTCGCTTCGCAATGCAAAGCAAAAAATACGCCATATTAAAACCACAGTGTTAAAATCAACCGATTCGACCAATTATGCGCAAGATACTGTTAAAAAAGCAAAAGCTCGAGATTTCTTACATATATTTACGCCGCCCATTAAAAAAAAACGACCCATATATGAGATTATTGAAGAGCCTGTAAATATATGCGAACTTGATGGCGATTATACTGAGTCTATTGCTGACGATTTCAGAGAGTCAAGTGCCGATTTTGAAACCCGGGGCCAAAGCGTTGGCGGTATGGATGATAACTATTCTGGGTATTCCCTGGCTTCTAGACGGCGTCTTGAAAGTAAGTTGACCATTAACAAATAACATCAAAAAAACAAAAAAACAAAACAATATTTGTGTAACCATCGCTCAATGGCTGTAAGGAATCTTTGTGTAAGCAATGGTTAAAGAGTTATAGACTTTCATAATCGAGATAATAATTCAAATTCAATTTCTTCTCAACTTCTTTTGCGAAACACGTGTTGATATCGAATAGATGCCTCGCCTTCCAAACAATATTAGTTACCCAAAAAACATAATATACTCATTTGATATCTAGTATATAGTATACTCACATTTCCAAACATGCATTTATCAATTAGTTGAAATTGGTGCGAACACATGTTAAGGCTGTGCAAATACCATATTCCCGTAATTTTGCAAGTTTTCATCTTATATTGTATCTATGTTTTAACTTCCGTATGATTTGATCCAATTGAATGAGATATCAGCCATTGTAATTGACCGTTGCTTTACCAGCTCCTATAAAACAAACGTTGAATATATGTTGTTCCTACTTACTTACCTATGTGTGTGTATCTTGATCCTCAATGTTAACATATTCTTATTATTCACATTAATCCATCATCTTCCCAATAAAGAGACTAGTAGATCCAGGGACTACGATAGGGGCACCTCCTATGACAGCACTGTAGAAAAGCAGTATGGTATTAGTTCTTCAAGACGCGATCGAACTACCTTAGATAGAGTTGAAGCACACTCAACTCTACTGTCAACCAGCCGTGCCGGAAGTCGCGCCGGAAGTCGGGCCGAGAGCCGCGCAGAAAGCCGAGCTGAAAGCCGTGCCTCCTATTCGCATGCCGAGTCCCGTACTGGTAGACGTATATCTGACGATGGTCCTCAACGATCTGTTGAAAAGCCTGTAGTCACCAAAATGCTTAAAAGTGTACACGTTGAACGTAAGTTAACCGTACTTTATAGAATACTATATATAATTATCTAATAATATATGTTTTATATTTTGACAGGCGGAGAGACTGCGCATTTTGAGATTCAATTTAAAGATCAACCAGGATTGGTTACTTGGTTAAAGGATAATAAGCCCTTAGACGATCGTTTGGCGGATCGTATTGTTCAAACTAGTGCTCCAATGAATTCATATCGCTTGGATATTAAAAACTGCAGGTTACTTACTTTTTTATACAACTTGAACTATATTATTTACTAAAAGTAAACTCTTAGTAAAGCCTAAGGCTGAGCTAACTGCCTAAAATTTAAATTCAATATTAATGTGAGCAAAACTTAACCAAAATTCATCGATTCCTTCGGGTGAAGTCTAACTTTTGTAAACAGTTCAATGGTTAACTTAGCTTAGATTTAATTTTCTAACCAGTTAGCTCAGTGAAATTTGAAATGAAATATTAACGGATAGAATGAGCCAATCTATAAATGTTTAAGGACTAATATGAGAGTTTCCTCTTTGCAGCGAGAATGACTCTGGCACTTATACTATTCGGGCCCAATCGGCATCTGAAACAACGACTCTCACTGCCCAGCTCGCTGTTGGTCAAGGTGAATATTATTATTAAGTGCAATTTTCATTGGTGAGTTATAAATTGACTGCATTTTACAGCATCTGGCCACGACGAGACTAAAACTAATATTGCGCCAGCATTTCTGGTTAGTTTAAAGGATGCCGAAATGATTGAAAATACTCTGTTTCGTTTCATGGTAAAGATCTTGGGCGATCCTAAGCCCAGAGTGAAATTGTAAGTAAATTTAAGAAAATTCATCTTATAAAAAACTACATATTAAAATATGTATTATGATTTCCGACACCTTATGCCATTTTAGTATTCTGAAAACAATTGAAGATAACATATATCTAATTAAAAACATTAAAAATCATTATGAAGTTAACAAATACGTTTTAATTTAAGAATTTCATTTAAATCTTTATATGTTTATTTCCTTATAGCTATAAAGATCAGGAAGAAATCCTTGAAATCAATGATCGAATTCAAATTATCAGAGATAAGGATTACCTAGGATTCTATGAATTAGTCATTGCGGACGTTCAAAAGGAAGATGCTGGAATCTACTCCTGCAAAGCCACCAATAAACATGGTGAAGCTTCTTCTGAGGCTACTGCAACAACAATAGGCAAGTATTAACAATTTATATTATAAAACATATAAGATATTAACTAAATGTCTATTAAGTTCTTTGAGCTTGAAGGCCATTTTGAATATCAGCCTGATCTTCGTCTTCTCCTATTCATATTAAAGTTACAATTTACTTTAACATGTTGTCAAACCCTTGAGAACTCTGTTATACTATTTTAATGTCTAATAGTATTTACCATGTAGATGAATTCCCTTAAAGATTTACATTACTTGCATAGCTTAAGAACTCTTGAAATAGATTGCAGTTATTAGGAAACTAAATATCTAATAAGATTTTTTGTTATATTTCGTTTAGATTTCAAAAATCCTTTTGGAGCGCTTAGTGGTCAAATCTTACCGGCTGGAGAGAAACCAGTGTTCGCCTGGAAACGTAATGGAGAAGATTTTGATCCCGAAGAGAGATTTAAAGTACTCTTTGGCGAAGATGAGGATTCGCTTGCTTTGGTGTTTCAACATGTCAAGCCCGAGGATGCCGGAATATATACGTGTGTTGCCCAAACTACAACTGGAAATATATCCTGTAGTGCCGAGCTGTCTGTACAGGGTGCTATTCAAACACTGAATAGGGAGCCCGAGAAACCCACCCTAGTAATTGAACATCGGGAGGCAAACACAAGTATCGGAGGATCCGCCATATTGGAGCTCCAATGCAAGGGTTTCCCCAAGCCAGCAGTGCTGTGGAAACATGAGGGTGAAATTATTCAAGTGGATGATAGACACAAGTTTATGTATGAGGATGACGAAAGCATGTCCCTCGTTATAAAGAATATTAATACTGAGGATGCTGGCGCATATACCATTGAAGCTGTAAACGAGCTTGGAAAGGATGAAAGCTCCATAAGTTTAGTTGTTCAAGGTAAATTATGTTTAAAAAATATTTGAATTAATTGAAAAATGAACCTGTTTGAGAAACATACGTTATAACTACAATATATGTACGTTTCAGCTCCACCAAAAATCAAAAAGGTTAAGGATATAACATGCTCAGCTGGTGAAACGGTAAAGATTGAATTAGAAGTGGAAGGATTCCCACAGCCAACGATTAATTTAACCAACAACGGCAAGGAGGTGTCCGGTGAAAGCAATGTAAAAGTTGTATCAAGTTCCATTGGAAAGAGCTCGGAGAAAGTTGTTATTGAAATTGCCGATATTAAACTTTCACAAGCCGGCAACTATTCTATTAGAGCCACAAACAGTCTTAGTCAAACTTCTGAGTATTGGAATTGCACAGTAAAATCCAAGCCAATTATTGTAAAGCATTTTGAAAGTGAATACATTCACGGTGAAAAAGAAACCGTACAGATGTCCGTACGGGTAGATGCATTCCCCGAACCAAAGCTGATTTGGTATCACGAAGACACTGAAATCAAGTTGACTGATAAGAAATTTAGTGTTAGTACTGACGGTAATACCTACACCCTAAAAATCACTGGTGCCACCCGCGTAGATGCTGGCAAATATACCGTCAAGGCGGTAAACGAGCACGGATCGGCAGAAAGCAAAACTCAGCTACTTATGAAGTGTACACCCGAACTTAAGAAGAAACTACAGAACATTACGGTTAAGGAAGGTGATTGCAACGTAGAGCTCGTTGTAGGTGTAGATGCCTATCCTGTTCCTCATATTAAGTGGTTTATCGATGGCATTGAAATCGACGAGAAACGTAACGATTTCCGCCAAGTAAAAGAGGGCAATGATTTCAAACTAATCTTAAATGAAGTTGCAACCAACCAGCAGGGTACTTACTGCTGTAAGATAATGAATGACTATGGATTATTGGAGGACAGCTGCTCTGTGACTGTGAACTGTAAGTAAACTCAAGATATATATAATGATACGTACTGGTCGGACACTTTCAATAAAGAAGTATCCTTCCTTTTGAATTAGAACCATCTTCAAGGATTGATGCTTAAATTATATTGATTTTCAGGCAAACCTAAGATAAGAAGAGCTCTTAAGGATGTAGAGGTCAAAGAAGGTGACTCGCTCACCTTAGAAGTTGAGGTATATAGCAATCCTGAAGCCAACATCAAATGGTAAGCTCATTCTTAATAAAATTCGAAATTGCTACGAATATACAAATGATCTTTTACATTATAGGTTTAAGAATGGTCACGAAATTCACGAGGATGCACGCATTAAAATCAAAAGAGATTCCCAACGTATTGAAAATTATTATCTAACTTTGAATCTGGCCAAAAGCGAAGACGCTGGTACTTATGAAGTTAAGGCAACAAATTTCATTGGAGAAACAACATCAAGTTGTAAAGTTTTGGTTTTGAGTAAGTACAACATTTTAAGACACTTTCAAATAGACATTTCTTTCAGGCACCTGGAACTATTATTATTATTATTTTTCAAATCTATTATGTTCTATTGTCTCACTATATGTGATATTATATTGGTAAAGTTGCGACTACTTGGTATACAAAATAGTTTTATAGCTATTACATTGTTTGTTTCAATATTCCTTGTTTTCCAACAACAAACATATATGTTTAAATTTCCAATTATAATAGTTTCCTTACCTTTTGAATAACCATAAAATTAATGTACTATTTGTATTATTCAGCATACCAAAAGTGTTTTTACAATTTACAAACAAGTTACAATTACAAAATAAAATAAATAAAAAAACATTTATTTTCTGTTTATCAAAGGGGAATATGTTTCCTTTTGGTAATGAAATATCCTATTATAATACCTGATGGTACACTGTGAAAAACGCTTTCCAAAATTAACTGTAGCTCAAATACATATGTATAAATGTATCAAAGAGAGCCAGTTTTGAAAACTACAACCTTAAATATCTCGAAATTAAACAAAACTTTAATTTAGCCAGTGACTGTTTATCCGTGGAAGAAACCGTGACAAAGACAATGATTGCTACTACAGAACAACCTGAAGAAGGGGGTAAAAAAGAATTTCCTTAAATACTTCAACTAATACTTATATTATAAAAAGAACTACCTATTGCTTTATATGCTGTAATGCTGTAAAAAAGAACTTACTTTATAACCAAACTATTTTTATCTATCTTTATCTATATGTATGTGTATATAAAAATGAATGTTTGTATGTGTGCTTGTAATACTTTGTATGTATGTTTGTGTGCTCTTTACGAGCCTCTTAACTAATCGATCGATCGATGTGACTTCTGATCGATATAACATATAGATATAGAACAGCTATGAAAAAGGTAATTACCACTGGAAGCTGGAACGGAGTCAATCTGTGGAAGGATGGGAATTGGTAAATGTTAAAGAGTACAGGTAAAAGGGGCAACAAATATATGGGGATATTTTGGTATATATATATATAAATGGCATCCCTAATTAAAAACTCAACTTAAAGATATATGTGATATATCTTTTGTGACTCATATATAATATTATATGGTCTCGTGTAAATATTGTAATAATAATAAAACATGCATCTTTCAAATTTAAGATTAAGCCTAACAAAAAACTTAAAAACTTAAACAGAAACATTGTATTTAATGCGACTGAGTATTATAATGAACATATGTGAGTTCATACTTGTATAAGTGAAGTTAACTAATTAGATATTTTAATTTTCAGCTCTACCTGAAATTGTTCACATTGATGTGTTCCAAATACATAGCTTTGAAAGCCTTCCGCTCAAATATGAAGTTATCGCCACGGGCATACCCAAGCCGGAGGCAATATGGTATCATGATGAAAAGCCGGTTAAATCCAATGATCACTTTGCTATAACAAATGAAGGGGTTTGTCAAATAAAACATACAATTTGTATCATAACGATAATGAATTGATTCTTTTCAGGACCATTATAAGTTGGAGGTGAAGTCAATGGATCTTGTGGATGCCGGTGAATACAAAGTTGTAATCAAAAATAAGGTCGGCGAGAAGAGTCATCAAGGAGAGTTATCGCTGTCAAGTATGATATTATGAAATAAAGTTACAAATAGATGTTAATATATTACATAATCTATATACATAGGTGTAGCAGAGTATAGAAAGCCCATACTTATTTCAAACAGCGGATTACGCGATATCAAAGTTAAGAAGGGTGACAATGTTGCGGAAACTGTGATATTTACGGCTGATCCAGCTCCAGAAATCATTTGGCTCAAGGACGGGGCGAAAATTCAGGGAGATGAGGCGGTTATCCTGAAGACGGAAACTAAGGAGCTGGAAAATGGCTTGAAGCAATATACTTGCAAATTAAATATACCAAAAGGTAGGTCTTGGAGAAATACCTATCTCAATTAAAACATTTTCTAATGTTTCTTTCCACACCCAATTAGCTGACATTAAGAACTCTGGCCGCTATGAGCTTAAAGTTAAAAACAAATATGGAGAAATGGTCTCAGGTGGTTGGATAGATGTTTTGGCCAAGCCAGAAATATCCGGCTTGGAGGATCATAAGTGCATGCCCGGGGAATCTGTCTGCTTCGAAGCATTGGTACAGGCCAATCCGAAACCAAAGGTCTCCTGGACCCGAGGCAACGAAAACCTCTGCAACAACGATAACTGCGAAGTTATTGCTGATGTTGATGCCGACAAGTACAGGATTGTGTTCCAGTCAGTATCACCCAATGAAGATGGCAAATACACGATTACAGCTGTGAATACGGAAGGAAGATCTGATAGCGACTTTAACCTACACGTGCTGGGTAACTATAACTCACACATAAGCCAACTATATAGCAAATTTTATAATTATTAATTATAATTTCAGTTGAAAAGCCTTCATTTATAGTTCCACCAGAAAACCAATCAATTCATGACTTTAAGCCTGCTACAACAAATGTTAAAGTACATGGCGTTCCTACACCAACTGTAGAATGGCTTAAGGATGATAAACCCATTGATTTTGAAGCTATAAACAATTTAACCCAGCAAAAGGCTTACAGCAAGAAATCTGCAGAAACATCAGCTAATCAAGTGGAAAGTCAATTTGAAATAAATAGATTTAGAGCAAATGACGCTGGAACGGTAAGAATATATTTATAATTTAAACAAAATACATGATAATATCAAAAACTATTCGCTTTTAGTACACATGTGTTGCCAAGAACGAGGTGGGAGAAACGAAGGCGCCATTTAAATTGGCCCTGCAATCCCTGGCACCAAGTTTTGTGAAGAAACTGAACAATGCCTTGGACGTCCTTCAGGGCGAACCTCTTGTACTAGAGTGTGCCGTGGATGGAAGTCCTCTACCAACAATCCAATGGTTCAAGGATAGTGAAGAAGTCAAACCCAGCCAAAGGTATTTATCTAACTCTCCTTTGTCGAGACCCTTATTAATTGTTTTCTTTTCTACTTCACAGTGTGAAATTGTCAACAACACCCGAAGGATTGGTCAAATTGGAAATCGACAACTGTGAACCGAATGACTCTGGAGCATACAAATTGGTTATTTCTAACCCGCATGGAGAAAAAGTAGCATTATGCGCCGTTGCTGTCAAACGTAAATATTCTTTATTTGATAAGCAAAATAACAGAATAATCTTTAAAGCCCTTAAACCAATCAAAATTTATAGTTAATTCTTCATATTCAAATTGTATAGGCATTTAAATAAGCATATGTACTTGTAAAAGTTCAAAAACATAGGATTACTCGTTAGTTTTGATAAATAAGTTGCATTTCCTGTGCGGAATCGAGGAATTTCTAATACCATCTCCTCTGACTAATTAATAATACGGACCTTTCTAATCTATTATAGCTGATGCAATGCAGCCAAAGTTCCTGAAGCCCATTGAAAATCAATCAGTCACCATTGGAGAACCATTAAAACTAAGCGCCCATGTCACCGGCTTCCCTGCCCCGGAAATAAAGTGGTACAAGGATGGTTTGCTCTTACGTCCTAGCTCAACGATTAATCTAATCAACAATCCTAATGGACAAATTGGCCTAAGGTAAACATTTGAATACTTATTAATAATGATTTTATAAACAATGTTTTTGTTACGTTCCTGAAACTAGCATTGATTCCGTCGATGGCCAAGATGCTGGTGTATATAAATGTGTAATTGTTAATAAAGATGGCGAAGTGGAGGGAACGGCCAAGGTTGAGGTGCTGGCTAAGGAATCAAAGCCGTCATTTGTTGCGGAGCTTCAAGACGCATCAAGTGTTGAAGGATTCCCTGTTAAAATGGATATTAAAGTTATTGGCTATCCGAAACCAAAACTTCAATGGTTCCATAATGGTCATGAAATCTTGCCCGACAACAAGCACTTTGCTGTTGTGGAAAACCCTGACAACACTTGCAGCTTGATTGTCGACAAAACATCTCCCGCTGACTCTGGATTATATGAAGTCATTGCCCAAAATTCGGAGGGATCAACAGCCTCGAAAGCAAAACTATATGTTGCTCCGAAGATTGATGAAACGTCTACCGAGGAAATACCTCAGTTCGTTTCAGGTCTTAGGGATGTGAATGCCGACGAAGGCCAAGAGCTGGTACTATCTGCACCGTTTATTGCAAATCCTATGCCGGAGATAATGTGGTCTAAGGATGGGGTTTTATTAGCCCCAAGTGAGCGCCTATTAATGACTTGTGATGGAAAACACGTCAGCCTAAGCATAAAACCTGTGGAAGCCGCTGACTCCGGTAATTACTCCTGTCTGCTGGCAAACCCCTTGGGAGAGGATTCATCTACTTGTAATGCCAATGTAAGAAAAGTATATAAGGCGCCAGTCTTCACCCAAAAGATATCGGATCAACAGCAAGTTTTTGGAAACAATGCCAAGATTCCCGTTACCGTTTCTGGAGTTCCTTACCCAGAGCTCACATGGTTCTTTGAGAACAAACCAATCAAAATGGGAGACAAATATGCGATCAAGAACGATGGAGATCATCACACGCTGATAGTCAATGATTGCCAGAAAGCTGATCAGGGTGAATACAAATGTATTGCCTCCAACAAAGAAGGTAAAGATATTACCCAAGGTCGTTTGGAATTGGTCAATGAAATGTAAGTATTTTGTTCGGTAAATATGTTTCTTTCGAATATATATCTTCTGATTTTCTTAGTAAGAAACATATGCGCTCCGAAGCACCAGTATTTCTCAAGAAAATTGGAGATTGCGATGTCTATGAAGGGATGGCAGCTAAGTTTACTGCCTGCGCAACGGGCTACCCAGAACCGGAAGTCGAATGGTTTAAGAATGATATGAAACTGTTCCCATCTGATAGAATTCTAATTGACAAGGAACCAAATGGTCTTTTACGTTTAACAATCAAAAATGTTACGGAACATGATGTGGGACGCTACTCCTGCCGTATTTACAATCCCTATGGTGATGATGTCTGTAATGCCGAACTATTTTATGATGGTAAGTTTAAGTAGAAATACTTCTCTTTTATTGTTACATAACTATTGGGAAGAAATTGGCCTGTCAGGTCTTATATGTAGTACCTATGTTTTAGAATGAAAACTATTCATTATAAGCTTAAATGAATTTTGTAATTTCAATAGTGATTGATTCGCATCAACGTCCTTTGGGAGAACAGTACACAGACTTCAAGCAGTACAAAAAGTCCGGTGCTCCTCCTCCGCTACCAGATGGCCCTATTATTTCAAGAATGACGGACCGCCGTTTGCTTCTATCCTGGAAGCCATCGGTACCACTGACGCCTCGCTATCCAGTCACATATCAGGTATATAGATATTATTTGAGTATTTCTCTTAACTGCTTACTTATGTCTGCATTCCTTTGAATGAAAATAGCTCGAGATAATGGACTTGCCAGAAGGTGATTGGCGTACTATCAAAACTGGAATCCGTAGCTGTGCGTGTGAAATGAAAAACTTGGATCCGCTTAGGGATTATAGATTTAGACTACGAGTGGAAAATAAGTTTGGTGTAAGCGACCCCAGTCCGTACACTCAAACATATAGGTAAATATTTAAAAACAATTCTTTTCACATAAATAGTATGAACATTTATTTATTTTCTTATAGGCAAAAACTTATACCAGAGCCAACAAAAGCATATACCTATTTGCCACCGGGCACTGACTTCAGACCAGAAACTTCTCCCTATTTCCCCAAGGACTTCGATATTGAACGTCCGCCCCATGACGGATTGGCACAAGCTCCACAGTAAGTTCTTTTCGTTCGATTTAGTTCATTTCAATTATATCATACAGATTTACCTGTGGATGCATATAAATAATATAGGACAATAACTAAACCTTATTATACAAACACATGTACTATGTATAATGCAGGAATAATTATTCATACAGCGATCGTTTCTGTAATCTGACTGGCTCCGTCTAAGTATCTAACTTTACTTATTTATTCGATTCGAAGCTGATCATTAAATTAATTACCATTTACCAGTAATGCATGTACTCAAGAGCTTTTGTATAAAGGGTTACGGGTTGAATGCTTGCTTTATTGCATAAATATATTAACTGGGCTTACGTTATATTTATTCAGATTTTTACTACGCGAAAACGATATATCCTATGGAGTCAAGGGTCATAATACTGAGCTGATGTGGTTCGTTTATGGATATCCCAAGCCAAAGATGACCTATTATTTCGACGACAGGCTTATTGAATCTGGTGGTAGATTTGATCAGAGCTATACTCGCAATGGTCAGGCGACACTCTTCGTCAACAAGTAAGTTATAGTACTATTACACACCAAACACAACAAAATTAAAGTACTCGTAATATAGTGAAAAACAGAAACTTAGTCTTAATCTATACAAAAGTACGGGTACTTAATTCTCTTATCTGACATTGGTCAGAATCGGTGAAAAGTCCCTTGAGATTCTCGAGTATACCGGGCAGAGCCCAGCCTTACCGATATATTCGGTCTACACAGTTTCTTTCGATAGATAAGACATTCGAATATAAAGCACTTATAAATCCTATCCTATATTCATATAGCATGTTAGATCGGGATGTTGGATGGTATGAAGCAGTCGCCACAAATGAACATGGTGAGGCCAGACAGCGTGTGCGACTTGAAATTGCCGAGTATCCACGGTTTATAAAGCGACCTGATGAGACGTTCATAATGTCTCGCAAAAATGGACGCATTGAAGCAAGAATTATTGGTATTCCATTGCCAGAAGTACATTGGTACAAGGATTGGAAGCCACTGGCTGATTCATCTCGTATTAAGGTAAGCTGTTTAAATATCTATTGTAACATGTATCCATTGCTTAATATTCTTCTCTTGTTATTTAATTAGATAAGCTCCTATGATCCCGATATATACGTACTGTCTATACATGACTCCATCATAAAGGACGGTGGCTTATACTCTGTTAGCGCACGAAATGTAGCTGGATCTATAAGTACCTCTGTGACTGTGCATATTGAGGAAAATGAGGATCAATATATATATAAGACGTATGGAAGACACCCGTATGTTCGGTCTAAGCAACTGCGCTATGAGGATAAATATGATATTGGAGATGAACTTGGTCGTGGAACTCAGGGAATAACTTATCATGCCGTTGAACGCGCAACAGGAGATAACTATGCAGCAAAGATAATGAACGGAAGGCCGGAACTTCGACCATTTATGTTCAACGAACTAGAAATGATGAACATGTTCAATCATAAGAACTTAATTCGTCCCTATGATGCATATGAAACAGATCGATGTGTCACCCTGATAATGGAACTGGCCGCTGGAGGAGAACTTGTTAGGGATAATCTACTCAGGCGGGATTATTACACAGAGCGGGAGATCGCACACTACATACGTCAAACCCTCTGGGGTCTGGAACATATGCATGAGTTGGGAGTTGGTCATATGGGCTTAACGGTAACAATAACTAAGAATTTCGAGTCGAACTGAAATAACACTTCATTTTGTATTTACAATCTTTTCAGATTAAGGACATGTTGATTTCTGTTGTTGGCGGTGATCATATTAAGGTTTCTGACTTTGGCTTATCAAGGAAAATCAATAAACATAATTTATCAACATTGGATTATGGAATGCCGGAATTCGTCTCTCCCGAGGTTGTTAATAAGGAAGGCGTTAACTTTTCACATGATATGTGGTCGGTTGGATTGATAACATACGTACTGCTTGGTGGTAGAAATCCTTTCCTAGGAGCAGATGATAGAGAAACTTTAACCAAAATTCGCGAAGGCCGCTGGGATTTCAAAGATACTATATGGACACATATATCTGAGGATGGTCGCGATTTTATTAGCCGACTACTTCTATATAGTCCAGAAGAACGTATGGACATTAAAACAGCATTAAAGCATCCTTGGTTCTTTATGCTTGATCGTCAAATCTCGAAGGATGATTACCAAATTGGAACCGATCGGTTGAGAAATTACTATGATCACTTCAGGGATTGGTATGCAAACGCTTCCTGCAAAAACTACTTCCGCAGGCGTCGTCTTAGCGGCTGCTTCCAACATCCATCAAAAATGGTATACCCCAGTGGACATTCATATACGCCAGAGCGTACTCCGGAACCTTTGCCGGAGCCAAGAAAGAGAGCTAAGCGTGAAGAAGTTGTCTCTAAATTTTTGCATCCCGATTACGAGTTGGGTCTCATACAATCTGAAAGCCAGTGAGTAAATAATATACTAATACACCAACTATAATAAATCTATCGCTGACTTTATAATTGTTTAGCTACCAGTACGGTCCTGACACCTATTTGTTGCAACTAAGAGATGTTAGCTTCCCTGTAAGATTGCGTGAATATATGAAGGTAGCTCACAGGCGATCACCATCATTTGCTTTGAACGATTCAGTTGATTGGTCGGTAAGTACTACCATGCCATATAGCTACTGTTTACTAGGGTTTACATCAAGTCAGATAACTATTTGAGTGCCCTTACATTTAGTTTAGTGATATTAATCGATATGTATTTTCCAGCTTCCGGTAATTCGCGAAAGACGTCGCTTCACTGATATAATGGATGAAGAAATCGATGATGAACGAACAAGAAGTCGTATAAGCATGTATGCTGCCAATGATTCGTATTCTATTAGGCGTCTGCGTACTGAACTGGGACCGCGTTTAGATGAATACACGGAGGCTGATGCAATGATAGAGACTCAGCGAGAAGGCTACCCGCCCTTCTTTAGAGAGAAACCACAAACTATTGCAATTACGGAGAACAAGCCAGCGCATATACACTGTTTCGCAGTTGGTGATCCGAAACCATGCGTACAATGGTTTAAGAATGATATGGTCTTGTCTGAGAGTAAGAGGATCAAGATAACTTATGACGACGATGGTCGCTCCATATTGCGATTTGAGCCAGCTGTACACTATGATGTAGGTGTCTACAAGGCAGTAGCAAGAAACAAGGTTGGTCAAACTGTAACGAGATGTCGCATAGTCGTTGCAACTCTGCCCGACGCTCCAGACTCACCGGAGGTATCAGCAACTAGTGCAACAGAGATACTACTTAGATGGAAACAACCGCGTGATGATGGACATTCACCAGTTTTGTGTTATAGTCTTCAGTATAAATTACATAATTGTGATGCGTGGACAACAGTGGCTGATAATATCGATCATGAGTTTTACCTTCTACATGAGCTGACGCCCAATACACAATATCAAGTTAGACTTTCATCGAAGAATCGCATTGGTTGGAGTGAAATGGGAATACCCGTGAACGCATCTACTTCGGGCCCTGAATCCCCGAAAGTTCATATTACCAAAGCCATGAAACATTTACAACAATTGACAGAACAGGGTCAGGAAGTGGTGCCTGAAGAAGAACGTGTACATACGGACTATCACTGCGAGCGTGAGCCGCCAACTTGGGTAACCGATTCCTCCGTAAGTGATAAGTACAGCTTTATTTCCGAAATTGCTCGGGGAGAGTTCAGCACCATCGTCAAAGGAATTCAAAAATCAACGGATACTGTTGTTGTTGCCAAAATATTTGAGGTGACTGATGAAAATGAAGAATCAATAGTAGCTGAGTTCGATAACTTTAAAACGTTGAGACATGAACGTATCCCAGCGATATTTGGAGCTTACAAGCCAATGAATGTACCAATCGCAATTTTCGTGATGGAGAAACTACAGGGTGCAGATGTGCTCACATACTTTAGTAGTCGACATGAATACTCGGAACAAATGGTATCATGCGTAATCACTCAAGTTTTGGACGCCTTGCAGTACCTACACTGGCGTGGATATTGTCACCTTAATATACAGCCAGATAACGTTGTCATGTCATCGGTTCGATCTATTCAAGTCAAGCTTGTCGACTTCGGCGCGGCGAAAAAAGTAAACAAATTGGGAGTCAAGGTAACACCGTGTGGAATGTTGGACTTCCAGCCACCAGAGATGATTAACGACGAGCCAATTTTCCCTCAAAGTGACATTTGGTCGCTGGGTGTGCTTACTTACCTGCTTTTATCTGGATGTAGTCCATTCCGCGGGAATGACGAATACGAAACTACACAAAATATTTCCTTTGTTCGATACCGATTCGAAAATCTCTTCAAAGAAGTTACTCCGGAAGCAACACGGTTTATTATGCTACTATTCAAGAGACATCCAACGTAAGTACAATTATTCTGCTGGTGAACTTAAACCTTATATTTAAAAATATATATATTTTTGTAGGAAACGACCATACACTGAGGACTGTCTGGAGCATAGATGGCTAATGTCTTCAGATTATATGGTTAGGAAACGTGAGCGCGCCATATTCTTAGGATGTCGACTAAAGGTAATTTATTTCAATTCTTCAATTTGCAATTTTTATAAATATTCCTCTTCATCAGAGCTTTTGCGATGAGTATCATGACAACAAAAGTAAAACCGCCACAACATCCAAGTCTCTTTACGCAGTTGAGGGCGGACCTACCCCATCTCAACTACTTCGATCAAATAGCATTCAAGAAGAATTGCTAACAACGTTTTAGATAAATATGTAGTTGCAAAAAAAAAAAAAAAAAATGTTAATACGAATTTTCTCTGTATATCAGTTGATGGATTAGGAAAAAAATATAATAAACGAAATGCCTTTTTCAAATGCTATCGTCAAGAGTTTATTTTTCTAACAGAAAACATTGTTGCCTTTAAATTTACCTATATCAATATTTATGCAATATTAAGAAATAAATAATGTCTTCAAAGAAGTTGTATCCCAAGCGATTGGAAAGATCTTTGGATTATGACAATGGGAAATAAATAAAAATATATTCCTTGCTTTTAAATATGGTATTATTTCAGCAGTTGTCAGTCAGAAGACGGGACTTTTTAATCGATAGTTGGCAACGTTGACCAGCATACTAAGCTCAATAATGTTGACAAAATAAATGGGGCACGATGATTGTCAATTGTAAATATCGATATCTTAAAGTCGATATAGTGAATCGATAACACAGCAGCCATATGAAAGTTGGAACTTGGGTCATTCTTGAACATTTATTGATTGATCTAAAAAAAAGTATTGATGCTTTTGTTTTAATTAATAGCTTATAAACATGTATTTAGTAATTTTATTCCTAAAGTTTCCATTCAGTGTCTTTTAGTATAATAATACATGTGCATGCATACATATACATGTTTGATTTAAGGTGAGCTTAAAGGCGCGTGCACATATGTACATACATACATATGTACATGAGTGTAAGGACATTGTTATATCTATTTTAATATACAATTATGGCAGGTACATTCAAACAGCAATAATCCAATAATGGCAAAGTACACCCTCTACAACATCAGTCGGAAACATAAAACATATCCGGCCAATATCAATATGGAGTGCAAATCACAGTTACTGGAAGAACACGAGAATGTCACCTTAATTGTAAACCGTAGAAATTCAGTCCGCCAAAATCCCAAAAGGTGGACATTATGCAGGTGTAAATGGCAGAAAAAGCTGGCACTAGCATTAATACTTGTTTGCATTTGTGTTCTAATCATATTCGCGTATACAGACCTGCTATTTCGAAATAAACTATTTTCGGTATTTCTATCCAGCCGATTAGACAAGGTTACAAACGTTGGAAAGCTGCAGACAAGATATCCCAATTACGAGCAAGCACCAAATACATCGAATAATTCAATCTTAAAACCAGTGCAATATATATTAAACTCGTCTTCAATCCAACTGAACCTAAGTACGCATATTAAAGCGCTTTCCACAGACTACAATATATTTGTAATATATACCAGAGAGAACTATCGGCTACATATGAAGTTTGATTTGTTTGCCCATAGCTTATTTAAACATACAAATGCTCAGTTGCATTTACATATAATAACGGATAAGGAGAGTGAGGTGTCTGTACTAGATATACTACAGCGAAAGATTAAACGATTTCGGCGAATTGTAATATACACAATGTACGACGTTCAAATCTGTTCCAATATTATACAAGATATAACCGCTAAGCTATCGCCATATTTTAGCTCAGCGCCCAATTCGTATTATAGCGATTCACTATTCTTTTTGTCGCTTGGCTTGCATCGCATCGCTGATATAAGTTTAAGTCGTGCTATTCTTTTTGATTGTGATATTGTTTTTCGTTCAGATGTTCGATTATTGTTTGCGGAATTCGATCGGTTTTTGCCGCATCAACTTTTTGGACTGGCACCTGAACTAACACCCGTATATCGGCATATACTTTACCGTTATCGTGTACGATTCCCAAAATCAAATTTTGGGAATCCCTATCACCCAATGCAATTAGTTAAGAACAATGAAAATAAATTGGTATCCAACCGTATTCATGAGCGTCATGGTTATCCTGGCCTTAATTCTGGTGTCGTACTTATGCTCTTTAATCGTATAAGAGATTCGAAAACCTATTTAGAGTTGCTCACACAACACGAAATAAATAGATTAGTTGCAAAATATTCTTTCAAGGGTCACCTCGGAGACCAAGACTTCTTTACACTACTCGGATATGAGTATCCAAATTTAATATATAGATTAGACTGTGTGTGGAATAGGCAACTCTGCACGTGGTGGAAAGATCACGGCTATAGTAATATATTTGATGCATATTTTCGTTGTGAGGGCGTCATTAAAATGTACCATGGCAATTGTAATACACGCATCCCTGAGTAATAAAAATACATAAATTAATTTAATAAAAAGAAAACACCGCTGTATAACATAACATTGGCATAAATGCGTTTTTTATTTTTGCAGCTTTGCTATAATTTAAACTACTATAGAAAATATCTACATACAAAATACAAGATGAAGACATATTCCATCATCTGCTGATAATCATCAACAGCTGAGACGATCTGATAATGACCCCTTTAAGAGATAGATAGATAAGCAGTTTAACTTTCTATCAGAGATACCAATTCAAAGTCCCTATCTATGGTATAACCAGAGAGCATACAATATTGTATTGTATGATCTTTGGTATTACAGTATTGAAGTATTCCTCTGCAAAATAGACCGAGATTCGATGAAAAATGGAAAGATCCAAAGGAAATATATATTCAAGCAAATAAAAACCAGAAGACAAACTAAATATATAAATTAAGAGTTGCAGTAAATCAGCAGAATACCTAGTTATGCTCAAAAGGGTTACTGATAGCAGACATAATATGTACATTTAACAATTGGGATTCAAATATATTTTCTATTTTTGCGCCTTTGCGAGAATTTATTTATTACTTAACTTTTTTGTTTTCGCAATTCAAATTCCGACCTTCACTATTCTACATTTCGATCACAATAGTTAATCGAACGGATCAGCTGCTATGCGTGCCATTTTTATATAACCTCAAAAAAAGAAAGATTTCATTTTCCTCTATAGATGTGATTATATTAATTATTTATTTAAATTGTTCACTTACCTTTAGTACTTACCTTTTGCTTAATTCGCTTTACCATTTTTTTTAACAGCACATGCATATGTTTGCATGTACTATGCCACTATATACACAACGGCCACCGATAATTAAAATAATTAAAATATTCATTAAAGAAACCTTTTATCAACGTAGACAGTATTTTGATAGAAATTAAATATCTTTATATTATTTTAATCAGATTTAAAATGTTATGTTTGGTTTTTAAATAGGCACATTTATGATTTTGTTATCGATAAGCAAAATAAATAATGAATGCAAATATTAATAGCAACAGCTAACGTAAGTAATTTGCTATATAAATTTTTGGCTGCACACCAAAAAAAATTATAAGTTTTGTCCACGCTGTTTATTAGGAACATAACAACACTAGAAATTCATTTCATATGATGCGAATATAATGGCTTTCTTCGAAATGCGATGAGTGGGAACGTTACATTATTCAATGAACACGATATATACTCGATACTTTTCACTCCCAAAACGTGCACTGTTGTCTTGAATCGAGTCTGTTCAGTTCAGTGAACGGTTCGTTGGTTCGTTCACGCCACCCCTCTCCCTCATTTACTTGGACGCTTCACCAAGGTTACGACGATTGTTATTATCAGGAGATATAAACGTAATGAACAGAGGTTAATTCGAGAATAAGTAAAGTTTTTATTTAAAAAACGATGGCGCCAAATGTATCGATACCAGTGGAGCGCTACGAGCGTACTACCTTTGGCATAAATGCCATTTTATTGGGCCCACCAGGCTCGGGAAAAGGGACACAGGTGGGTAAAATGTTATATAACAACGGAGTCAATAAACACATGCATTTGTTTATCAATTCAACTAGAGTTTAAGCTTGAATTCAGCAGGTTGTTTAAAGCAAGTGATTCTTAAATAGAGCCATACAATTGACAAGAAAAGTTGTGCATATCTATGCAAGTTGTCGGCTTATCCACTGTGGTTCAAGTCGACGTATACATACATACATATTTATGTACCTTGTACCCATGAAATTTGTATAATAAAGTTGTGCAAGTGTGTGTAAACGACATAGCGGCTCTATATGGTATATATGTATATGCACACATGCATACATATCTTGACCGGCATCAACAATCGAGTCGATCTGGCTGTATCAAGGGATGCAGCATCTTCGATGCTTACTAGTGATTTCAAAGTATCGAAAGCATCGAGGTCTTATTGTTTTGGAGAAACTCAGATTATCCAATACCCATCCATATAATTTGTTATATATTCTTATAAACTTTTTTTAAATAATGTATGTTTTGACGTCCTATTTAATAATTTTCAACACGACACAATTTTTAAAAGCTTGATGAGATGTGTATAGACGGTATTTTAAAATTTTTAGATTGTTTAAAAGAGAACATGACTCCCATTTAATTTTTTTCCAGAAATATATGCACTTTTTGGCACTATTGAAGCTTTATCTTACAATTATCAATACTCATTGATAGCATTTAATTTTAACACTCGAAAATTTCGATAGCTTGACATCAATAGTCAGAACTGATAATAAGCAGATAAAGTCCGCATTTTTACGATAAAGTTACTTCAGAAAGCTTCCGTAGCAAAATGTAGACGAGGGGCAGGTAAGGCGTGGATATCATCATGAAACCCCTTCATAAAAACCCCCATAATATAAAGTTTGCGTTAATATGTAACTATTTATATATAAATGAATAATATATATATTTACATTTCTTCTCAGGCTCCCTTGCTGAAGGAAAAGTACTGTGTATGTCATTTATCCACTGGTGATATGCTACGCGCGGAAATTGCATCGGGCTCTAAGCTGGGTTCAGAGCTCAAGAAAGTAATGGACGAAGGAAAACTTGTATCTGATGAACTTGTTGTGGATATGATTGATTCTAATTTGGATAAGCCGGAGTGTAAAAATGGATTTCTTCTAGACGGATTTCCTAGGACAGTCGTGCAAGCTCAAAAGGTATTATTTTTTGTTCATACTTTTTTACAAGTAACATTCTAACTTTTATATTTTATTATGTAGCTGGATGCTTTGCTTGATAAGAGGAAAGCGGGCTTGGATGCCGTTGTTGAATTTGCGATAGATGACAATTTGTTGGTAAGAAGGATAACCGGTCGATTAATTCATCAAGCAAGTGGAAGATCCTATCACGAAGAGTTTGCTCCTCCCAAAGTACCAATGAAAGATGACGTAAGTTAATTGCATTGGTTTACAGCTTCTGATATTCTTACTAAAAAAATATGTCCATTTTACAGGTTACTGGCGAGCCTTTGATGAAACGGAGTGACGATAATGCTGAGGCTCTTAAAAAACGTCTTGAATCCTACCATAAGCAAACCAAACCATTGGTTGACTACTACGGCTTGAGAGGATTACATTTTAAGGTTGATGCTGCCAGGAACGCCAGTGATGTCTTTTCAACGATCGACGCAATTTTCCAACGTAAACATGCAAAAGTTCAATTATAATCCGGCTCATCACCTAAAATGCTAGTTTTGATACTGCCTGTTGATTATCTTGATAACCAAGCAATAGTTAAATTCTGAATGTAATTATCAATAGTTGACAAGATATAAAATAATATAAGCGGCACTGCAAAACTCTTTGTACAGTTTTACAAATAAATACGGGTTTATAAAATATACATTTGTAATGTCACTTGGCCTGCAAAGTTCAAATATTACTTCATACATGAACAGTAACATTAAGCCAAGCTCTTCCGGCTGTTTTAGGAGATAATGTCACTATATATTAAGCCATACAATACAATACATAATGAGTTTAAACTAGTAGACACTCGAAAGTTATGATTCACAATACTAGCCATAACTTCTAACGAAAGATACTTCTCCATTACTTTCCACTACATTCTATTGAGATCTGAGATGCGGCTATAGTTTCGAGGAGGAGGATGAGGAGTCAACCTTTCCTTATTTCTACAAATAAATGCGGATGGTAACGACTAAAGTCCGTTTCACACTCACTTCACAATTGTTATGAGCACGAGTCTCAAAGCACACTCAGACAATTTTTAAAACCCTAATTACTTTCCACTGCACTTTGGAAGCGATAACTTGCGAAACTTGCTAAACTTGCACGAGGTGCTGCAATTGGGTAAACACATAATTTACTGTATTTAGCGTCGTTACTCAGAGTTCTCTTAGCTCAGCCCGATAATCATCGTGTACATAAAAATTGCATGCCGATTTTTGTTAGTTTTTAAATATATATAATTTATATTGTCTCTGGTAGTTGCTGTTTTTATGCACACTGAATATTTGTTTACGTACACTTTTCATTATTTTCTGACATCATTCATATTTTCTTTACTTGCGTTTATAATTTGCAAGTATATATTTTATTTTAGCTTGAGTTAAAAGGAACTTATTAAAATTTTAATGTACCTGTTACTACAGGTAAGTATATAAAATTAATAGAATAAATACTAAGGCAACCTAATCTAAGATTAAGTCCGAATATATATTATAATGAACCTTTTACTACGAGTAAGTATATAAAATTAATAGAATAAATACCAAGGCAACCTAATCTAAGATTAAGTCCGAAAATATATTTATTCTATTAATTTTCATTTAAGTTGTTTATATAATAATAACAGTACAATGAAATATCTCATATAGCCTAGTCGCTTACTTTGGAACAAACGTAACATAAAACTAATACGCTCGACTAACCAATTGAAAGGGAGCGCGTCACTCGCTAAACAGCTAGGCCAGCGCCTCGGCCTCCTCAACGGTAAGCATTAGAAGGCTGACAGAGGGGGGAGTAGAATAAAGCATTTAATGCAATACAGCAATAGGAAATTGTTAGAGTCAATAACCTGTTGGCTAATGCCATAATGACAAAAATCAAATGTAAAGCTAGCTCAATTACATGATATTGCACATTATTGTAAAACAGGCTAATAGCTAGTGACTGGTAAGGGTAAAAATCGTGCTAATCATATGAAACAAATTGTTTACGAGTCCCGTATAGGTATAATCATATTTATTATAACAAATTAAAAATTAAAAAACAAAACAATTTGCAGATTCATTTTTTTTAAATTTTGATTCCGGCTTGAGTAGCTTGTGCCCTGTAGCGTTTGATGTAGGTCTCCTCAGGATCATATTTGGCCTGCAGAGTTTTCCATTCTTCAGGCTTATTATTGATAATGTAGCGTATAACTTTGTCGGTGTTTTGCTTTTGCTTTTCACTACATTTGCCGCACTCGGTTTTCAAGGCATCAGGTAGAGATTTCTTCAGCTCGCGGCCTTCGGGGGTGCAGTTTCCAGTATCGATAAGACATTTGAAATAGTTGGTAAATAGGCGATCTGATTTCAATATTTCGTCAACATCAATATTGTCATATTTGGTAGTATATTTTTCTTCAGCAGTAACGCATACTACAACCGCTAGGGCCAATATCAAAATCGATGCCTTCATTTTTCAATAAGCTATGGAAGAGATCGTGAGAAGGGTTCAAATTATAGTGTAATTCTACTTATTTACAAAACGAGTAAATAATTATATGTATGCATACAGAAACCTCAAAAGAAAATAGATTTCCACTTAAAAGATGTACTCCTACTTTGTATATTCGATTGTCTACTTTATTAAGTCCAAGGTCTGAATAAACGTATTTTAGAAGCTATTGAAGCGAATCTTGTGTGTGCACATAATAAATACATATATATACAAAACATTTGCACGATTTTAACTTAAACAATTTCTTAACACGATAGAAAAATGATATAAAAGCTATTTTATTTGCTCACCAACTTAACTTTGTTGGTTAACTAAGTCACTTATTTAAGTCAAGGGCTTAATATCGAAACCAATACAAACTTTTGAAATTCGTGGGACAATACACTTATGTATTAATTCAAAGAGATGAAATTTGAATAGATATATACTCGTATTTGTATAGATATGTACGTATATGTATATACTACGTATATTTACAACACAACTCAAATAACTAATTGAAATGCAAATATAATCTTTTGTATGGCGCTCTTACTATTTATGTCAAATGATAATTGAAAGCTCCAACAAACTTGTTGTGTAGTAATGAAAAATCTCGAACGAACTAACGATGATTTCAATGAGGTTTGCTTTTATACTTGGTCAACGGTAGATACACTATAGTATACGTACATATAGTTAGTATACTTTTAATGTACGCTTGTATGGACTTCGATGCATTAGACTTTAAAACGTAAGGCCTTCTCGCTCGAATGTCAAACAGGTGATTAGTCAAAGTACATTATTAAGTTTTGTATAACTTATCGTATATATCTAATTTTTTATAAATGTATTGGTATATTACAATTAAGAGTTACTTCAGAATCGATTATAATGTGTGACGCATAACCTGATTTTAATTTAAGGTACATGTACCTCTCTGTATAAACTTGTACTACTTACATAAATGTATCCATAACTAGGAGCTGTTGCCCGGCTTCGCCCGAGCCAAATCTACGGATCTTTCTTATTGTGTAGAATTCACCTTCTCTTATTTATCCCACTACCAGTAGAGGGAGTTACCCCGAACTTTATAGGCAGATGGGAAAAGTACAACCAGCAAATCGCGCCCGGGGGTCAGTTATCAATACAATCAATTATTTTTTTAGTAGAGATTTGAAAATTTTCAAAAAACGATAAGACACGTGTTGAATTATTTAATTTGCAGAGCATTGAAAATGCGTTGGAAACTGCTCGGACTAAAATTAGACTTTCGGCTATACAACTTTGAGACCACAATTTCTGAAATGTTGATTGTGATAATAAAAATAAAACAAGAAAGGGCGGATATCTTCGGAGTGCCGAAGCTATATACCCTAGCAGGAATTAATTTTTATACAAAACTTAATTATTGTCTGATTGCTTCTATGGGAGCCAAGTGGTCTAATGTTGATAAAATTATAGGAAACTATTTGAAGTATAATAAAACTCTCCCTTAGTTTGGATTTGCATAGACAAAACGTTTAATATAGCGAAATAGTGGTTCGATTTTGACCAAATTTGGTCAGATTGCATTTTTCAGCCGATCGTTCCTATGGCAGCTATATGATATAGTGACCCGATTTTGATCAAATTTGGTCAGAATGTATAAACTATTTAGAGACTCGGTTGGTATGAATTTGGTGAGGATATCCTTATAAACAACAAAGATTTTCATACAAAACAGTTTTTTAATTTTGATCGCCCTTCTCTGCGATTCTCAAGAATTCAAGGGACCCCACTACAATTTATCATTTTGAAGGTATATTTTGTGAATAGCAATAGCTTATTTTGGAGGTCCACTTTATTGTGTGTGTGTGTGTGTGTGTGTGAGAGTGAGAGAGCGAGAGAGGGAGAGAGAGAGAGAGAGTAAGAGAGAGAGAGAGAGGGAGAGAGAGAGAGAGAGAGAGAGAGAGAGGGAGAGAGAGAGGGAGAGAGAGAGAGGGAGAGAGAGAGAGAGAGAGAGAGAGAGAGAGAGAGAGAGAGAGAGAGGGAGAGAGAGAGAGGGAGAGAGAGAGAGCAAGAGAGAGAGAGAGACAAAGAGAGAGAGAGATAGAGAGATAGAGAGACAGATCGCCCTTCTCTGCGATTCTCAAGAATTAAAGGGAGTCCACTACACTACACTACCCTAGCAGGCATTAATTTAGTTTGCATGAAATATTTGTATAACCAAAAAGTTTTATATTGCGATATAGTGGTTCGATTTTGATCAAATTTGGTCAGATTGTATAAACTCTCTAGAGACTGTTTTTGGGAAAGTTTGCTGAGGATACATTGATAAACAAAAAAGTTATTCACACGAAAACATAGCTGTCGACCGATCATTACCATGGCAGCTATATGTTATAGTGGTCCGATCCGGCCGGTTCCGGCATATGTACTGCCTGCGGCAAAAAGTTGGGTCTGTGCCAAGTTTCATGTACTATAACATTAAAACTGAGAGACTAGTTCTCATAGAAACGGACGGACATCGTTATATCGACTCGGCTATTTATGCTTATTCCGAATATATATACTTTGTTGGGTCGGAAACAGGCAATTAAACATTTCGATACAAAATTATAATACCGTCTGCTAGGGTATAAAAAACAAATTAAAAATTGGGGCGGATTGTTCAAAATCGGTGCAATACGTGTAGAATGTTTTTTTTATGTATAGGTTTTTGAATATGAGTTTGAAACCGATTGGACGGTAAACAAAAAGGTTTCGTACTACAGCTATCCACGGCTTCCGACACTTCCAGACAGAATATCTTAAAATGTTTTTTCGGAGTGCCCACCTACCGTTTTGGTCGTTGATAAACAATCAATAAGTCAGTCAATCAGGTTGCACAGTTTTATATACGCATCATTTCGAAAAGCTTAAGCCTTACTGAGCTGAATTGAATAAATATATAGATAAAAAATACATACATATACACTTTAAACACCGGCTTCGCTACTACTTCTGGAAAAGGTCTGGAAAATTTTGTAAAGTACTTTAAGTGATTAATTTTATATTGGTATAACACTCCATATAAAAGACTGCTATAAAAAATAAATGGTGTGTAATAGATAGGAGGAGGCATTTCCGACTCGCCCTATCTACAGATACATTTTTGAGCCAGCAACTAATGTATTTCACGAATAGGGGCTGGGCAAGTGTATGTATGAGAATGTCGATTGGTACCCTTCTTACGAAGTCTTTATATTTGACCTGTGTAGGTATTACCGAGGCTTAACAATCCTGGCTTAGTTCAGTTTACTAGTCCTTTTACGTGGCCCTCTCAGATCTCTTCAGACAATTTTGTAGAGCGGTAAGGCAGATAGCTTTATGGAAAGAGCAAGTGAAATTCCGTCTATTGTACAACTGAAGGGTTTCTATAGAGCTGCTTCACCGGAAGACATCACACCTAACCTCGTTTTCGTACTCACTTTGGGAAAGTAGAGAGATCGAATCTCCTAGAGAGGCTTGGATGAGCTTAAGCTAAATATACATAATGCAAACTAATGAAGCTATATATCAATTCATTCAGTGTGTACTAAGTAGATAATCATAAAAATGTATCATTGAGTTAGTTATGTAAAACTTTCAAATTGAATTACTTTTAAATCTTGTATTCCTCGATGACATTAGCACATTTCAAATGCATTCGAGATGTTGATAGGCGCGATAGGTTTTGTTACAAGTTGAACTCAGCTCGTATAAACGGCATTTAATACAAAACCTAACAATCGATAACTTCAAGAGCATTTACAAACGATAGTATCGACAAGTTGCTCAGCTCTGGCACTTACACATACATATGTAAATAAAAACAAACGTAAATAATAATAATAAATCTTTTCTAAAGTTAACATACATTATTTTTCAGTTTATATATCTGATATATTGCTCATGAATTATGGTAATTAGAGCGAATCATATTCATAGGTTGGATTCAGCGCAACGTCTAAACAGAAGTAAGTAGATACATTGTACATCCATATGTATGTATGTACATAGCTGATTTCACGTGTGCGGGTTAACTTTAATAATAACTTTAACAAGTTTGGTAATATTGGCGTTTCCCATGGCGTGTTCCTTGATGTTCCATAGTCCGTATGTATATGGCATACATGAAGTACATGCCTCGTTCATTCAGACGGACGAACAGTAAGTCTACATCGCCTGCGCCCTCGTTATAGATTGAAACAATTTACTTACCCACACGTACATTAACATAGTTTATAGGGTGGACAATGTGATCTTCGGACTGCTGATGTCGAAAGAATAGTTTCTTCCCAATGCCAAGTTTCATTAGGATAGCTTTTAAGCTGGGAAACTAGTTTACAACAGACAGACTCACATGAAGTTCATCACCTCCGCTATTTATGCTTATCAAGAATACATTCTTTGGTCTGAAACACCACTTTCGTATAAAAACTTATTAAAAGTAATTTTAACGTTTTCATTTTTCAGAATTTCGGTCGATGGAACTTTAATTTAGCCCTCCTAGGTCAATGTACAATTAAGCAGCAAACATAAGTTCATTGGAATATAGATAAACCTATAGATGTGAATATAAGAATAAACGAAAATGTTTCTGTCGATCGCCCCACCGTTGATGGATTTCGAAGACGAATTGTTATGGATTAACCAATCGAGCAATCAAAATTTAACTGTTTTATACGATAAATCAAATTATGTTACTCCCAATACAAAGCTTTTGATTGAACAAGCTTTCATTCAGCCACTAAGTCTGCAAGATCAACAAATTCTATTTGATGATTTGCTAAAGCAAAATAGAAATATTGCGCATCAATATGGATTGACACCGGCTAAAGTATGTACTATATGACTTTTATATATACAATAAATTTATATATATATTTTTTATTTAAATACAGCTTCCCCAATTAGTCGAAAATAATCCTCTCATTTCAATTGAAATCTTGTTAAGGCTTATGTTGAACACCGACATAACCGAATATTTTAACATTTTGGTCAATATGGACATTACTCTACATTCAATGGAGGTTGTTAACAGGTAAGTGTTTTTCTATTATATCTGAGATAATATAATATTAAATATAACCCATATTTTTTCTATATTTTAGATTGACAACATCATGTCCCTTACCGACCGAGTTCATCCATTTGTACATCAGTAACTGCATTTCAACATGTGAAACTGTAAAGGATAAGTACATGCAGTCACGATTGGTTCGATTAGTGTGTGTATTTCTTCAATCCTTGATTCGCAACAAGATTATAAATGTCAAGGTAAGACTGTCTATTGATATACAAATTGAATTCATTAATATACTTCATTATTCATTAATATTACTTATGAATTAACATACACTTATATTACAGGAACTGTTTATTGAAATTGAAGCATTTTGCGTTGGGTTTAGTAAAATTAAAGAAGCTGCTGCTTTATATCGCCTTATAAAGCACTTGGAAACTGGAGACACTATACAAACCTCGAATTCCTTAACTAAACAATAAGATGATGTGCTTAAAAAGATAGCTGCCAACAGATCCAGAATTTTAAATTATATTGATCTTTCAGGAAATAAATTATGTGTACACAAATAAAGCTTTAAAAGAAAAACAAAATGTGAAATCTAAATGTTATTGATTTTGTATTTACAGTATTAACAGTAATACGAGCACTGAATTCTTATTAAAGAAATATTTATAAGGATTGTAGGCTCTTGGTCTATTTCATCCCTTTTCGAGCCTTCATATTTTCTTTCAATGAGTATACATCCTCTTATTTAACATCACACATTGGATTAAACAGTCCATTTAGTGCAAACAGTTCATTTATTTAGCTAGCTGATAAACTCCACCAGAAAATAATAGCTTATGTTCACGGACTTTTCTTTGCAAGAAATGCTTAAGTTCGTCCTGGGTAAATTCCACTCCTCCACTGTGCGAAGCAAATAGTTTAAGCATCTGATGTATTCGATCAATCGGCATAGAATCGAGGTTAGTCAGCATGCCAACAATATATGACCAAAAAACCTAAATGATTTGAAGTAAAATTAGTTAAAACAGATAAACAAAAAAAACTATACAATACATACCTGAAGTTCTTCTTCCCTCTGGTCACTGGCCGAGGCCATAGCCGATTCCAAGTCCTCATCGTCGGCATCTGTAATGTTCATCTCTTCAAACTGTGTTTTTTCCGATTCCTTCTCTAATAATGAAAAGACTCCGGGCTCAGTCTCTGAAATCAGACCATGATTTTGCCAAAAACTTATTCGACGCCTTAGCGCGGAGGGAGGGATCTTTGTAAGGCTGCTGAGTTCTTCCACAGTCCATACACCTTTAAGGAATGATATATTTAGATTAGTTGGATATAGCAATAACTGACAATATGTAAATACTTTTATTTTGGAAGTGGTAAATTATAACAGCCTGTGTTGGCGGCACCGTCATCTCCATTACTCTCTCGCCGATTTCGATGACGATGTTCACACGTCCGGTTACCGTGCGCCAATTAAGTGTACGATTTCCTTTATAGGATTCATAGGCTTTCGTAAACTTCTTGAATTCGTTTTCAAGTTCCTCAGGCAACTGCAGGCTTTCCTTATTAAATGATGGCCAAAATTGCGCCGAAATGATCAGTGACGAAATGTCAAATAATGGACCTTTTGGATTTGAAGTATATGGAATTAGAAATATGCATATTTCCATATAATTTGTTTCGATTGTACTTACTGTCATTACAGTTGCCATCACCATGTATGTGAGAGTTAATACGCTTTGAGTCAGTAACATCTTTCAACATTACCTCGCAGCTATGTAAGAGTGACTCACCAAATCGAATCTTTAGAAGTTCCAGGTTTCGAATTTCTTTTTCTGAATTGAAATCAAGCTGCGACAATAGCCTATCAGCCATCAAATTGCGATATTCAACCATAAACAGCTCTTTGCTACCATATATATCTACCACCATTGATATAATATCAGCGGATCTAATAGTTTTTGAACTATTAAACTGCACTACATTGGGATCTATACCAAATGGGTCAGGTTCCCAGTTTTCCCAATTGCTAAATTCATTCAGGCCAGTATCTTTGGCATCTTTTATGAATTCTCCCTTGGCTAACTCCTCAGAGAGATCCGTTGGTCCTTCTTCTGTCAGACCAGTCACAACTCGCCTCACTGTGTCGTTGCGTTTTCTTAAGTAATCCTTTATTGGCGCAGTAACTATTTCCAGTATCACTCCAGTGTTATCCAGATGACGAATAGCTTTGATTGCAGCAACGTATCCAGTTAGTATATCCATAGTGTTAACGCCGGGATGCAAAATTCTTGCCTCCAATGAACTTCTTAATGAATCCGTTAAATGTATTCTCATATCTATTTTCTCCATACATATTTTTAGATCCTCTATGGCAGGCGTAGAGTCTGGATAATCTAAAATATCATAAATATTTCATTAAATAAGTTACTATATTAAATTATATCCTGCCTAAATCAAAGCAAGTCCTGGACTTACCTATAATAATACTGAAAAATTGACTGATAACGTTCTGAGCAAAGGTCTCATACATAAAATATGTCAATTTAACTTTGAATGCTTGAACAGATTCGGGAATTTGGTCTTGCGAAATATCATCCTTCAGTTTGCATTCTGTGAAAATGGTAGTTAACCAAGTAATGACAACATCGTTGATCCACTACGAAAGAAAGATTATTACTATATTTTGGTCTCAGTACAGATGAAATTACTTACCGTTTCTAGTTGTTTTAGGTGACTTCTATCAAATATGCCAAGGCACGTGTCGTTGATGTGCTCCTTGATTTTCAGTTTAATTAACGTTGTTAAAGCACTTCCCGCCAAACGGTCTATTAAACACATCTCCAACAATTTCATGTTTGTTGAGTTTACCATCTCAGTAAGCTTTTGACAACAACATTGGTCGAGATCAAAATTGCAGCCGGCACATGGAAGATCGGTAAATACTTCAGAGTCTAAAATAAACAACTTGCTTAATATATGTTGCACTACTGGATCATTTAAGATTAGTTACCAATTGTAGTCGACGCCAGCACCGAGTCCTTGGTATAAAGGCGAAAATGTACGGCGTAAAAGTCTGAAACGAAACTATTAAATGTGGGCGGTAATTGCGCCAGCAATGCGTTCCGCAAGGTCGTTTTGATGTTATCCAATTTTGAAGACGTTATTGAGTTCTTAGTTAGTTTAACCAGCCGCGGTTTCAATTGCTGCAAACATTGATAGCCATCATAAAGTTCATCAATTGCGTCGATAAATTTGGCAAACAATCCATTTTTATCAGTAAGTGCTTCAATAGTCAAAGGTTGGTCCAGCTTCACTTTTTGTGCTGCGCTGCCAGAAGAGAAATGTTTCCAAAACTTTGGGGTAAGTTTATTTCGAATTGCCGATTCAACTTCAAGGTCCAAAACAGCGGACAATGTTTCAATGGTTCCTAAGTTTGAAACATGCCGGTAAACATTTTCGTAGACCTCATCTTCCGCCACTTGATAAGGGTAGGCAATCTAAAACAAATATATTTCATTGAAAGAACATGATAACTGGCATTACTAATTACCTCGCCATTCAAAATTGGAAATATTTTTAGCACATCTGCCCACAAAGCGTTAAAATCGCACATTTTGCTTTTTGTGCACAATTCTCTGTCCATTAGTGATGGAAGTCTCAACCAAATCTCAACGATATATAAGAGTTTATTGGGCTATCGATTGTTATCTACAGTTTTCTCCTACACGGACCGATGGTTTCCATTCACGACCGAAAGATGACTACTGCGAAACTGTTGCTGAAAAGGTTTGTAAAATATTACTCGTTTTGCCTATCGATACTGAGTACTTATTGATTTGACTTTGGCGCAAGTTCAAAATCGTATTTATAAATAATAAATGGAACGCAGACGCCAGAAGAAAATCCAAATTAAAGCATTTAAAAAGCCAACGGAAATATTCGCACGCTTATAAAAGTTGCACGTAGTGCTGCAGATATTGCAAAATGCTGCAGATATCTTGAACTTAATGACTCCGGACGCCGAGTCCTGTACTCGGCCACAAGTAAGATCAACATAAGTTTGTACATATAAATGTATGTACATGCTCGACTTATGAACTGATAACTATATATTTATATATCCAGGCTATTCCTAAATTGCACGAAAGTGTCTCTGTGCACATATTAAATTCGAGTATTTCATAAATATCATATAGATTCTAGATGTGTAGTCGTGCAACTAATAAATGCAAGGAATTTATATTCATTGTATTACTCACGGATTGCTATTTGTACAACTTGGAACGGCAGCTAAAACACTGTAAAGTTCTTGATAATTTATTCAAACATGAACATTTACAAATTACAATTGTATAAAGGTTTTTTTTTATTTTTTATATTAATGTAACAATTTGAAACAGTTTAATTGCGTTTTTATGTTATTCATCACGCAACAGGAAAATTTCGACCTGCATAGTCCAGGTCTTATTCGTAGCAAATCTCAGCTGTATCTTATACTTGCCTTGTGGAAGTGGAAGTGTTTTCAAAAATGAATCCATAAACACCAAATTTTCTATTATAATATCATGCTAAAAAGAAACACGAGTTTAGAAAATAGAAAATAGTCGTATAGGAATCTATAGCACTCACATTGAGGGGGCAACTGTGATTCAAATTGGAAGCCGAAGTAATGGCACCGAGCACGAGTCCCTCGAAGGAGATCCTGTGCGGATGTAACAATAGCTGGCATAAATCGCAGGAGACATTATATAGAAAGGGTTGATATCCGTTGTAGCGACGCCAGAAACTCCAATTGATCTTATACAATACAATAAAATAAAATCGGTTTATTCGCTTTAATTGCAAAAACAAAACTTACGAATATGTCCTTGACCGGCAATTGCAACAGATTTACGTGTATATTGGCGGCGACCACGCCCCTGCCGATCACATTGAGCCTGCACTTCTTGAATTGCAAGAACTTCTCATCATAGGACACGCACTTGAGATCGGTGAATCTGGAGCTGGATTTCCGACAATTGCCGCATTCCGGCAAGGTAAATACGGCTAAGACCAACAATACCACAGCTAACGCGGCCATTACTCATCTAATACTGAGTTTGGATTCACTTAACATTCAATAATGTGTTTTAACACGATATAAATCAAAATATATAAATAGCATTGTACATTTGTCGGGGTTCATTGATTCTGAAAACACAATCAGTATTATTATAGTCATAAGCTTAGTTGCTCATTTATCTATCAATGGTCAGTGAAGCAGCGCCAATCTGTTGGGGATAGCTTATTGGAACAGTAATTAATAGGATTCAGTTTGATTTTAACACAAACATGGAAATCAATGATAAGAATTTGCCACAGTTAAGCACACATATGACATCATAAGATCATTGCACATAAATAGCTATCAATTAGTTTTTGTGTGTGTGTGTGTGTGTGTGTATTTGGCATACTTACCCAGATGCCTAAATGTATCTAAACATGATTCCTCGCCAAAAACATAGCTAGACTCAACGAAAGAGCGGCCGAAGCTCAAGCGCGCGTTAATGCGAACACTCATTAGAAAGCAGCTGGCGCGAACAGCCCCATTGCCCAGCCCCAAGAGCAGAGCCACAATCGGATGCCCCAGCGACATGTTCAGCTTTCAGTTAACCAGTTTACATCTGACAGCCGTCGAGTGCACAGCGGAAACGGCAGTTGGCAAGCCAAACGGCAAATATATTCTTGTTATTCTCGCATTCCTATATGCAGCTTTTCATAGCGTGTGTTTCTGTGTGTGTGTGTCAACATTAAACAATTGGAAATCGAGACGGCAGTCAAGTGAAATCTGATTTGAATTTAAATCCGTCACAGCTTTAGGCAGCGTTCACAATGAATCAACTGCCCATGTACGCCTGGCGTGTCAAAGGCACAACCCCAGTCACAGCCGTAGTGGCACCTGCTCTGAGACGCTCTGTGTCAAAGATCAGTGGCACCAAGGCGGCCCCGGTTCCGCTGTTGCAAGCTGAGCAGCAACAACGTCGCCTGGAAGGGCAGCAAGTGCGTGACAACTCGGCAGCAGTCACTGGGGCAAGTGCGGCTGCAGCAGTTTGCCCACATCTAACTGTGGAGCAGGCACAGGAGCCTGCTGCGGCACGCATACATGCCACGGCCGAGTGGCGCAATGCATTGCCCTATAAGGATATACCAGGACCAAAACCATTGCCCATACTTGGCAATACTTGGCGGTGCGTGCAAAAAACAAAAACCCAAGGAAAAAAACAAAAGACTTAGGCGACAAACTTGCTTTCACTTTTCATTACGCGTAGCCCTGCAATGCGATTAATGCAATGCACTCTGCAGAAAGAGAGAGAGGAGAACAAGAGTGCGACAGAGAGAGAATATACTCTTTTTCTCGTTTTCATTTGGCGTGCTTCTCTTGACCCAATTACTAAAGTATTTGTGTTTGTGGCCAACGATGGCCATAATCATGATTGGATTGTTTGAGTTTTGCTTGTAAGCAATCATTTCACTGACCATAACCAAACGGGTTTCCCACTCCCCTGCGACAAGTGTTTGACAACTAATTGTATATCACTTGCGGATTCTTGTGGATTTACCTTAATTTACACCCAATTTACCTCACTCTACCATTAACTCTGATGGTGTATAACAGGGCACTTGGTTAGCGTCTTCTGTGGCTTGAGAGTCACTCAAACGACGCATATTTTCTTCTTCATTTTGATTTTTATTAGCGTTCAATTAGCGCCATTTTCAAGGTCGCCACAATGTGTGATTTGTTTTGTACGTAAGTAATACAAGTGCAAACAATAGATACACGGGTATTATTTATACACATTGAGTTTCGAGTGCGAATGCGAATTCTATTTGCAAAATGCTGCACTCGACATTCATACTAGAGGGAAGAGATGAGCGAAACCGTGATTGACAACCTGGGAACGTTACTGTAATACAAGTAACGTTTTAAGCTCGATAAATCGATTACAAGCTATCGTTTCCTGAAGGTATCGAAGTATCACTTATCAGATCATTTTTCCCATATTTTCTGTCAGGTGACTTTTAATTCAAATGAAGTTAAGCTTGATAAATTAAAATGTGGCAGCACCACAGCAATCAGTTGCGAAAAATTCAAATTCAAATTTAACTGTTTAAAAAGCACAATTGACTTTATGTAAATTGCAAGATTGGATGAAACTGCAAACATTATTTAACTACAACACTGCATTTTAATCTTATCAAGTACCTAACAAGTACATAGATGAACTCACTGATTGTTTTTCATACCAACATCATCAGACATAAACATGAAATAAGGGAATTTAACTTTGACAGCATGTTAAGTGATTATTCAGTTTCACACAAACATGACAAAACGATGCTAAAACCATCTGTCTTACCTCAAATTTGTTTGAAGCGTGTAATAATGCAAACGAGTTCCCTATGGTATTTGCTATTATGTCATTATTTTACAAACAATACAAAGATATTTTAATTTAATTACTTTAACCGGTACAATGCACAAAGCCATTATACACTTATCAAGTCTGAAATAGTATATTTAGTCTAAGGTATTTTTGAAGTCTCCGCGTAATCTAATAATAATAATAATCTCATCATGTTAAGACAGCTATTATATCTAAAAGAATTATCACTCTAAAACACTATCTTATTTTTAAAGATACCCCGAATAAACCTCATATAATTTTGCTCCAAAATAACGAACTAAATTTGATTAAGCTCCGAGAAATTAGTTTTTGTAAACCTTTAAGTTTTTACAGACATCTGTGCTAACTATTAATTAATAACAAATTGGGTTTTTGAATAAAAACCAATTCTGCGACGTATGCACAAGATAAACGTTATTTATTGTTCTAAAATATATCTTAAATATATACATTTATATAGAGTACAAATGTAATTTGTCGCATTCATCAATCATTAGCTGAACAAATAATCGGCGGCTGCAACTTTCAATGACAGTTTACCCTATAAATTACTGATCTTTTGACCTTCACAGACTAATGCCAATCATTGGCCAATACACCATATCGGACGTTGCGAAAATCTCGTCGCTGCTGCATGACAGATACGGGAGAATTGTGCGCTTCTCTGGTCTTATAGGCAGGCCCGATCTGCTCTTTATCTATGATGCCGACGAAATTGAAAAGGTAAGCACAAATCACAAAGCACAATCTATCTGTGCGACGGAACACGTTAATATACTCGGCACACGCTCGACTGGCCACGAAGGCAACAAAGCATTAAATTCAAGTACAATTTGTGACATAGAAGTTGTGAACTACCTCAAATTGCTTCAATGTTGTTGTTGGCGAATATAATGAGTGTATTTTATTGCAGTGCTACCGCAGCGAAGGACCCACACCCTTCCGGCCATCGATGCCCAGTCTGGTCAAGTACAAGAGTGTGGTGCGCAAGGATTTCTTTGGGGAGCTGGGCGGCGTAGTGGGCGTGTAAGTAGATACACTAAACGAAAGGACTTTGTCCCAAATGGTCCTTTATCTAGTTCGTTATTGCATTGATGATGAACTTTCAGGCACGGGGAACCCTGGCGCCAGTTTCGTTCGCGTGTGCAGAAGCCAGTACTGCAGTTGTCCACCATACGACGTTATCTGCAGCCGCTGGAGTTGATTACAGACGACTTCCTGGTGCGCTGTGAGCAGCTGCTGGATGAAAACGAGGAGCTGCCCGTTGATTTTGATAATGAAATCCACAAATGGTCCTTAGAGTGTGAGTAGCTTGAGGGCTAAGGCTCTTGGCCTGATCTAATCAGCTTCTGCTTCTACAGGCATTGGCCGTGTGGCGTTGGACACGCGCTTGGGCTGTCTGGAGGACAACCTGACGCCCGACTCGGAGCCACAGCAGATCATAGATGCGGCCAAGTACGCATTGCGCAATGTGGCCACGTTAGAGCTAAAGGCGCCCTACTGGCGCTACTTCCCCACACCGCTGTGGACTCAATATGTGAAGAACATGAACTTCTTTGTGAGGTAAGTGAAAAATAGTTAATCTAACTCAAGACTTGATCCTATCTCCTTCAACTGTTGCAGCGTGTGCATGAAGTACATACAGAGCGCGACGGAGCGCATGAGGACACAGGATGGCAGTCAGCGTGCCGGTGAACCATCGCTGCTGGAGAAGGTAATTACTTCGGAGAAAGATGAGAAGATTGCCACCATTATGGCTCTGGACTTGATACTCGTTGGCATAGACACGGTAAGTGATTGCTTAGCCTAATTAAAGAGAGAAAGAGAGTGTGAAATCAAAGACCATGCAATATTGTATTGAGGGCTGTTGTTTTGTATTTTGTTTACAGATTTCCATGGCTGTGTGCTCCATACTCTACCAACTGGCCACACGGCCCGCGGAGCAGCAAAAGGTGCACGAGGAGCTGAAGCGTCTGCTGCCTGATGCCAATACACCGCTGACCATACCGCTGCTTGACCAAATGCACCACCTGAAGGCGTTCATCAAGGAGGTCTTTCGCATGTACAGCACCGTCATTGGCAATGGACGCACGCTGCAGGAGGATAGCGTTATATGCGGCTACCAGGTGCCCAAGGGTGTGCAGGTCTGAAAGCAGAGCAGTGTGTTCATTTATTTATTACAAATTATTTGCTGATTACATCAAATATTGCAGGCCGTCTTTCCCACCATTGTCACCGGCAACATGGAGGAATATGTGACAGATGCAGCCACATTCAGGCCCGAGCGTTGGCTCAAGCCACAACAAGGTGGCACTCCCGGCAAGCTGCATCCCTTTGCCTCACTGCCCTACGGCTATGGTGCACGCATGTGCCTTGGACGACGATTTGCGGATCTGGAGATGCAAATACTGCTGGCCAAGCTGCTGCGCAACTACAGACTGGAGTACAATCATGCGCCGCTGGACTATGCAGTCACGTTCATGTATGCGCCGGATGGTCCGCTGCGTTTCAAAATGACGCGCATTTAAGACTCGTTTATAAGTGAATAGATAAGCATATGATTTTGTTATTTGATACGTTGTTAAATTTAAATACATATATCGTACCAAAAAACATAACAGTTTTATAACTACATATTACTAAATTGATAATTCACATTGATGGTTTCCTTATTTGCGTTTCCACATGCTATACCAGTTTCGGACTGTTTTAAAGCTCTTTTCGGCATCCGCCTTTGTGGCCCCGCTTAACTCGTAGATAATATCTGATTTATATGATTCGCGAGCCTCTTCGAGTATTGTGCCAAAGATTTCGCATTGCATATTCGATGTTATCTTCTTTTCATTATAGTTGCGCTCTTTGAGCCTGTCGTAGAGCGTTGTGTTGGGGCAAGTGACAACAAAGACAGCGTGAAACCAGCGCTCTGGAAAAAAATCACAGCCGTGATACTCAACAATGTTGCCACCGTTGGTCATCAGCGGTTCCAGGTAATCCATAAGCTGAAACAACAAGGCGTTAGTTGCTTATTCAGCGACAAATATACTGCGCTTACCTTGTCCTCATCGAGTATGGGACAGTCGAATTCCTCGTCATGTTCCTCAATAAAATTATTTTCCTTTGCTATTTTTGAGCAGTCCAGCCAGTTGAACTTTAATTGTGCGGCCAAACGTTCGCACAAATACGATTTGCCCACGCCGGGTGTACCTGCAAGCCAATAACCTTATGCTGCATTGCTCAGTTATAGTTATAAGTATTGTGCTTACCGGCAATTAATATATTTGGTTTGCCTATTTCCACCATCTCTCGGCTGGTTGTTTATTCTGCGTGCGACTAATGTGCGACTAGCACACACACACACCAGTGTTGCCAAACTTTTTAGCAGCGCATGCCTCTCTCATACGGTTCGTTCATTGGAGTCAAGAGAACCAAAGTCGTTCCACAACCAAAAAACAGTGACGTATGCGGATCCAGCCGCGGCCTGTCGAGTCAAAAATAATCGGTCATCCTGGTGGACAACGGAAAATAATTCGAAATCAAATTGATAACGGGTCGAAGTTGTCGAAAAATGACTTAAAATTAAAGTTTTGCTAATTGGGCGATGAAAATGAAGTGCCGAGAACGGTAATTAAACTAACTATAACTAGAACTAGCGAAATTTGCATCTTTCGTTTGTATATTCTGAAAACTGAAAACGTGGGGACAGTTATTATTATTCGGTGTGACCGAATCTTGAAAGCAATACGGTGTCATTTTTCTATATGGCGCATTTCGGCATTTTTAGGAACGTTATTATGGCAATTTGCCGCAAATTTTTCAAGAAAAAAAGTGCCGTTAGTTTTGTGATTTTGTTTTCTGTCGGATATTTTATGCAATTTGGTTCTAATTTCGATTCTTGATTTAAATTCTCTATATTTGGTTCTAACTTTACGTTATGCGGTAGTTAATTTAAATATTTCTTATTAGTTGTAATCAAGTTGGCTATTCAAAAAAATAATGCCTGGTACAAAGCGTTTAAAAAAAATGTATTATACTTACTTTGTTATTGTTTGCTAACTGCTTGTATTTAGTTTTAGGTATATTGTAAAAAGTTCCAATGTTTAACAAACTCAACGACGACTGCTGGCTAAACATTCTTAAGTATGTAGATATACAGGACCAACTGACACTAACACAGGTTTCCAAGAGCCTGCATGCCAATGTGCGATACCACTGGAGTCACCTAAAGGAGGCTGTCTTGGACAATGATGTACTGTCACATTTCGAACTGCACCCAACGGATATGCACGATTTCCTGCAGTGTGTTAGTGGATCGTTGCAAAGTCTGGTGCTGTCGCAAGCCGGAGGCCGTTTACTTCGGTTGGAGTCTTGGCAGTCCTACAGTTTTCCCAAAATGAAGAGCCTCGATTGCAATCTGTGGTACATGAACAACGTGGAGGAGGCGGACAAGGAGACACTGCTGCTGACTCAACTATTTCCACTGCTGACCAAAGTGACGCTACAGAGCAGCACCAGTGGACGGCATCTGTGGCACTGGTGCCAGCTGGAGGAGTTGCATTTGATCGGCTGCGTATCGTTGGATACGTCAACGTTTGAGCAGATCTTTAGTACGCTGCCGTTGCGCAAGGTCACGCTGTTTTTTTATCACTACAATGTTGTTCTGGACCAAGGGGTGTTGCATGCCTTAAGGTGTGCCACGTTGGAAGAGCTTGTTATTGACGACCATCACTTGCTCGGCACTTTTCTGCCCAATTTGATGGAATTGCCTCGGTTTCGACGTCTGGCCTTCTACACCCGCGACTACTACGAGGTGTTGCTTCAAACGGTGGCCACTCTGCAGCCGCTCAAGGTGAAAACGCTGCTCTTTAATGATACCCACTGGTGCAACTCTCGTGTGTGCGATGCCATCGGACGCATGGCGAATCTGCGTCGTCTTGTGCTGCAAGATGATGACATTGAGACCAGGCAGCTATACAACTTGTGTGCCACCCTGCCACATTTGGAGGAGCTGCATTTGATAAGAATGCGCGTAATGCCAACACCAACAAAGCTCTGGGACATGGTAGCCGCATGCAAATCTTTAAGGGTTCTGAACTTATCCAGCTCCAGGCTGGATAAAAAGTTCTTGACCCTAAGTTCCTCGTGCCTAAATAGAGTGCTCAATGAACGCAGTGAAAGCTCGCCTCTTACACTCCACGTCCACAACACCTTCCTGACACGTAACCTTCCCGAGACCCTCGAACAACTCAAGCATCCGAATTTGAGAATCTCGGTTAAGGCAGTCGGTTTAAATATTTGGTGTTCGCGATTTGTCGAAATTGAATTTAGTCCGTCCATGGCTTAAGTGTTTTTAAATTGCTTAGTTTTACTAAAATTATAATTGTAATTTGCCTTTAGTTTTGAATATAATAAATATTATTTGATATAATTTATTTCACTTAAACGCAGTACAAGCGATATGTGCGGTAAATCCAAGATTTTGCCAAGAATCTAAATTATGGCAAACAATTTTCAAATTGCAATCTTCAGTTTCCCCTCTTTCCGACTTGCCACGCCTCATTTTCTAGAACGTAAGGCGACCAGGGCTACAGCGCGCCAATAGGCAAAAGCATCGATAACATTTCGAGTACATTTGTGTGCGCGCGAAGCTTAGGTGAAATTATTTGAAAATATTTAAATCAAATCATATACGTTTTTTAAATGTTTTGCGCTGTGAACCAAATATAATAAATGTTATATTAATTAATTATGTGTCAAATTAATTAATTAATGTCATCGCTGTCAAATTCAACTCCGATTTGCACTCTTCCATCTTGCATAGAAATTTTTTTGTGATTCCTCTTTATCAACAGTTTGTACTCACAGATGCATGTGCGTGTATCTATTTCGGCAATTCTTCACTTCCTTTTCGGCACGGACACACACACATGCATACATTTTGAGGCTGCATGCACTGACATATGTAATAGGGATAGAAAAGTTTAATTGCATCAGTCAGTTCAAAGGCAACGGATCGCTTTTCGGTGTGTGTGAAACATTTTTAACGCAATGCCAAAAGCACAGCAAGAAAATGGCCTGGACGAAAATAAAGAGCCAAGCCAGGCTGAAATGAAAGCTGATCCAGAACGTCGCCAGCACGTACCTTACATATTAAACGGCGAGCTCTATCGCATTGAAAGCCAGATTGGCGATAATGTAACCGTGAAGTGTTGTTATTGTCCGCCGGATCGAATTTATCGCGGCAGCGTGCGCTCCACCGGCAACTTTCATATGCACATAAAGGTAGGCAGAGAGAGGGGCAAGTGAGATACACGGAACAGGCAAATTTCCCAACAACAATATTTAACTTGCAATTATTTTTGACAGCGCCGGCATACATCTCTGCTGGGCAAATTGCATGAAATGAAGGTGGCGGCGCTGTTGGAACGCCGTGATCGCATTGTTGAAAATCGACGCATTGCCAAATGCCGCAAGAAATCAACTACGCCGGTCGCAACTACATCTTTAGCTGCCGAAATACCAAAGACTCCCGAAACGCGCGAGTTGAAAATTAAAACGGTATTTCAACGACACAAACAAGAGCATGACGAACAGGAGGTGGCGGCAGCTATACGAACAGTAAGAAAGCGATAAGTCGTGTTGTCTTTGTCTGGCTACATGTATAAGCGGTGATTAGAGCGAGCGAGATCGCAATGTTTACACATTGAATGCACCGTTAAATGTCGACACATACATACATACATACATACATGCGAATCTGCACATATGTGAATATATTTACATATGTTTTGAGTATCTGCTGTAGCAGAGAGAAGCTCAATGAAATATACTTATATACATATTTAGCTAATATGTATGTATTTATGTAAATACATATTACTATACATATGCATATGTATTTTATGTAAAACTATTCAATTCTATCTATTCTTTTTTCTTTTTAGTCTGTTTCGGTGTGCGAGTCTTCGCTGGATAATAGCGATAGTACGGGCAAAGTCTCCAGCTCGGCCTCAAATCAAGACAACAACAACAACAACACTAATAATAATGCAGAAATTCTACAGGATATTCCAAATGTAAGTAAATATCCCATTTATATCCCACTCAGATCGCTTTTCTTCTAGTAGGACTTCCTCTCATTTATTAATATTCATATGTATAAGATATTTTTGTTTAACGTACAAACATATGATTATTTTTAATTAAAGCCTTCCAATCAGGGCACAGGCGTAAATACATCCGACTCCAATCAAATAGAGGTTATTAGCGTGCCCCTTGCACCGCCAGATTCTACTAACTTGCCATCCATGATCGGAATGTCGCGCCTTTTGCCCTTTAATCTTATCAAGCCGGAGCAACAGAATCAAGTGGCTGCAGAGCAGCCGGAGGCCATAGATCTCAGCAGAACATCGTCCTTGCAAAGTGACGATACTGCCGAAAACGTCGTAGGTCATTCCATGCAGAATGTACATATTGAAATCTCACGTGGACAGGAACTAACTCCATTTGCTAATGGGCCACCACGTGAAGTTTTTCTGCGCATTGACAACAATTTGGTCAATATTAAGGATGAGCTGCAAGAGCGCAATCAAATCGAGCGCAAACGTTTGCTGTTCGAGATGGCTAAATTTAAGTATCTACATCCAAATTTCAACTTTGATGCAGCTCAATAGATGGTTTCTGTGAAATTATCTTCTATTTTTCATTCCATGTTACTTACAATATTAAGTATTTTGTATGATTATGTTTCCAAAGGAGAAATAAACCAGTGAATATGACGGACGAGCTCATATTATAAGAATTTTATACATTTTTCTGTTATTTCAATTCTAATTTAAATACTTTCGGTATTTTGCGATTCAAAGAGTGAGTATAAGAATCGAGTATAAATTGTAAGGTATCGATAAGCATCGCGGTTGTCGTTGTGGCATCGATATATCAAAGCTAGTTTGCGTTGGGCAACTAGTTGCGGCTGTTTGTTCTTTTACTATGTTTGTTTTATTTGTGTGTTAACGTGATCTTTTAGTTTGTAATATGGATGAAAAAAATCGTCTTATTGTTTTTGAAGACGAGCTCTCAAGCGAGGACAGTGAAACTGAAAAAACTAATAAGCTACCACAGTTACCCCAAGCCATTAAAGAAGAATCGCCAACAACAAGCCATAGCCAACAAATTTTTGAAACAGGGACTTTTGAGAATATTGTAGATGAACCGCCCTTACTAGACATAGACGCACCTGCCTCAGTGCCACCCAATGTAAGTTACGTGCCAAGTAGCTCATACTAGTGTAAGAATATTGAATGGATGATTCATGCCACAGCTGAAATTTATCGCAATTGCATGCGTTCACAAAAGATATATGTATATGCAAGCAAGCAACTCATGCACTTTTCTTAAAGGGGAGCACAACGACGCCACAGATCAGCAGCGGCAATGGGAGCAACGTACCCGATGCGGAGCCTATATTCCATGTGCGATCGCGTACATCGGCAGCAATAGGTGGATCTGATCAGCAAACTCACAATCAATACGAGGTATAATGCTCAACTTGTTTATTATTTATTTGTTATATTAGCTAATATTCTTATCTATACACGCCCAGAGTCTAGACTATGATGTGTGCGAAAACGCGCTCTTCCAGAAAGAGCAGCGCAGTCGGCTTAGGGATCGATTCTCGTTGCGCACCCATGTCACACGCTGGATCATCTTCATACTTATTGGCATTATAACGGCCCTAATTGCATGCACCATAGATATTATCATCGAGGAATTGTCGGAACTGAAGTACAAGTTTCTTAAATCGTGTATGTATAAATCATAGAATAGTCTAAGTATTTAATATATCAAAGTTAGAGTGGTAAGTTTTTATATCATTTTAATTTTAATTTCTTCTAAAGATAATTCAAAACAACATTCTGTTTGGATATCTGTTAAATTTTGAAAAATATACTATATAAATCTGCTGGAAATATAGGAAGAAGTATTTTTAGATATTTATTTTTACCAAGGCGCTTTAGTTTAAAGAAATTTGATCTTGTTTGCTATTTATACTAATCTAAACTCTCTTTCAGCTGTGGACCACAATGTGCCTGTTAATGACAGCATTGGGGATCTGGCAGTCCCCTTTCTCTGGTGGATTCTGTTGAGCGTTATCCCGGTGGCCATTGGCGCCAGCATGGTAACCTATATCGAACCAATTACGGCTGGCAGCGGCATACCGCAGGTGAAGAGCTATCTGAATGGCGTGAAGGTGCCGCGCATTGTCCGCATCAAGACGCTGGCAGTGAAGGCCATTGGCGTCATAACGTCCGTTGTGGGCGGCTTGGCGGGCGGCAAGGAGGGGCCGATGATACACGCTGGCGCCGTTGTTGCAGCCGGTATATCGCAGGGCAAGAGCACAACGTTTGTGAAGGACTTTCACATATTTAAGGCCTTTCGCGACGATCACGAGAAGCGTGACTTTGTTTTGGGCGGCGCTGCGGCGGGCGTCTCGGCCGCTTTCGGTGCACCCATTGGTGGCATGCTGTTCTCGCTGGAGGAGGCAGCCAGCTTCTGGAATCAGAATCTGATTTGGCGCACACTCATTGCATCCATCATCAGCTCGTTTACGCTTAATATTGTGCTCTCCGCCTATCACGGACTGCACGACTTCACATTCACGGGCCTCTTCAATCTGGGCAAGTTTGATCAGCCGCTGACCTTTGAGTACTTTGAACTGCCCTTGTTCATGCTGCTTGGCGTGACGGGCGGTCTTTTGGGCGCCGCTTGGAACTCGATGAATACGCGCATCAGCAAGTTTCGCAAACGCTATGTGCCCTGGAAATTTGGCAAGGTGTGCGAAGCCGTACTGGTTGCCATATTAGGCGTCTCATTGGCCTGCACCATGATCTATTTTATTAACGATTGTCGTCCCCTGGGCAACGATCCGACCATATATCCGGTGCAGCTGTTCTGTGAGGATAACGAATACAATGCTGTGGCAGCGCTCTGGTTCCAAACGCCCGAGGCAACGGTGCGTGCACTTTTCCACGATCCACCAGGTGAGTTGTCTCCTCTCACACTTATGGTTTCATCTAGCTCATTTGTAATGTCTTATTTGTAGGCTCGCATAAGATACTCACGCTTGCTATGTTTGTACTCGTCTACTATTCGCTGTCGTGTGCCACCTTCGGCCTCAACGTCTCCCTGGGCGTCTTTATACCCACGGCACTGGTAGGCGCTGCCTGGGGAAGGCTCGTGGCTATGCTGCTCTTCTATCTGTTTCCCTACGCTGTATGTTATCTGCAGGGTTATTTGCTGCTTCTGTTCTTACCTATCTTAATTGTATTCCTTTTCTACTACAGCAATTTCTCCATCCTGGCAAATACGCGCTCATTGGCGCCGCTGCCAATTTAGGCGGTGTGCTGCGTATGACAATCAGCTTATCGGTCATTCTAATGGAGACGACGGGCATTGAGACGTCATTCTTCTTTCCGCTGATTATAACGTTGATCAGCGCCAAATGGGTGGGTGATTATTTTAACGACGGCATCTACGACACAGTCATCGAAGTGAATAACGTGCCCATGCTGTCCTGGGAGCCACTGCCACAGTATAAAGGCCTAACTGCTAAAGAGATATTGAGCAAGCCTGTTATCAGCATCAAACTTCAGGATAGTGCCCATTACATCTATGAAGTGCTCCAGAGATGCAATCACAATGGGTTTCCCGTTGTGGATGATGTTAAGGACGTAAGTTTGCTATAACTCCGCGTTGATATCTCTGGCTAACCTTTGGGGTGTTCGTTTTTGTAGAATAAACGCTCCGAGGGTCGTGTTTGCGGCATCATATTACGCTCCCAACTGATTGTCATATTGCTGAAATCGTTGTACGTTGAAAACAAACGTTTCTGGCTACCGGAGACAACAATACAAACATTTCGGGATGTCTATCCGCGCTATCCCTCCATTAAGGTAGGCATTGTTTTATATATACAGATTTAAGCTTATGCTCAAGCTGCGTATATTTCTTATAGAGCGTGCGTCCGTTGGACAGAAAAATCAATTATACTGTGGACCTATCTATGTTTATGAACTCATCACCTGTGCGCGTTAATATTGTATGTATTCATATTATATTGTTGAACCTTAAAATTATAATACTTATATGCGTTTGTTTGCAGCATGATTCAGTGCCGAAGATCTTTAATAAATTTCGTGCCTTGGGATTACGCCACATGCTCGTCATCGATATTGAAAACCGTATTGTTGGCATTATAACGCGTCGCGATTTTATATACAAGTGATATTTCCAACATCAAATTAGGATATATTACCCGAATAACTCTTCTTATAATTATGTGTACGATTTTATGAGTATGATTTTATGTATGTTAATTTAATATATGGTATTTAGCTGAAAAATATATCTATCTTCTGTTATCTATCCAAAACTTGGCAACGCACTCATTAGTTAACAGTTCTCAGTCCTGTTCTCCAAGGTGCCTCCAGGAAGCGACCCTTCGCATCCTCTCCAAGATCTACCCAATTAAGAACAGTTTGAATATTAAATGTTTTCACTTTTGATACTTATTTAATTAGCTCATTGGATTTTTACAACTTAAATTAAACTTACAACTATGTGTATAATCAATAGTATTCACAAGGAATTGTACAAGGTTTGTTTTGTATAAAAATACGTTAGAATTTTTACCTAAATTAAAAGTTGTGTATGTGGTATTATGGTTGTGTTTGATAAAATCTTAACACTAAACAGACGTTGATATCAACTTAATTAGCACGAACTCCCTAACTATGCCGCCCACAATCATATGCAGCGCGTATATAGTTTATACTATTTAACATGCGCCTAGGGAACTTCCGTAACATCTTATGGGTGGCCCTTCACAATTGATTCGTGTGTGTGTGTGTGTGTGTGTGGTGCTTATAACTAGAAACGCTGCCATATTATATAGACTAACATTAAGACGATTGATACTCAAGATGATGCAGTAAGCCTATTAAAAAAATCTAATTAGGAGCAATACTACGCCTACAATTTAAATGACTTTTGTACAAAGTGAAATTAGCTTTGTTACGGATTTCGGGCTTCCAGTTTATATAGTATATGTATGTATGTGCAATTGCAATTGCAATCTATCCTAATAGCCAATATCCTCCTCAATTGCAATGGCATGCTGGTCGTCTGCAGCGCGTCCAGGAACTGCTATCACATTTTGTCTAATTTTATTATTATTGTTGTTAACATTTGAATAAAGTGCTTCACATGAACGCATTTGGCCATCTGGCAAGGGCAATTGCCGGTTAGCTTTCCATGGGCCGCACTTGCTGCAACGTTGTCTCCGTGTTGCCCGCTGTGGCAGCAGCAGCCGCTGCTGCGGCGCTGTTGCAATGCTGCTGTGCTGCAGTTGTCGCACTGTCAGCGTTTAAGATATTGCTGCTGATGCTGCTGGCATTGTTGCCAACTAAATGTGGGGTTGTTGCCACAGGCAGAACGGTTGCGGTTGCTGCAACTGTAGCTGGCATTGCTGATGCTGCTCCAATGATGATTTGTGCTGCCGATGTTGCTGCTGCACCAATAGCAACACTTGTTGTTGCACCAATGCTATTGTTGCCTGACTGCAGCACCTTGTAGCGCGTATAGATGCGATACGGCGTCCTTGACGTATCCTTTTGCTGCAACGATTTGGTCTTGCTGGTGGCGCCCCAGCCGCTGGCATTTATCTGCTCCGGCGTCTTCCCCAGCAGCCAGTCATTGCAGTGCTGCTGCAACTGATCGCTGACATGCTGCTGCAGCCATTTGTTGACATAGTTCTGAAAACGCGAGTATTTCGCCTGTGTGACACGACAATGACTCTGCAAAAGCAAAAGAAAAACATAATTAGAACTCGCACTGAAAGAGAATCATTCTATAAAAGCCCAGTCAGCCTAGTCTAGATCTGAATTTAGACGATAAAGTTCGAGTTAACTTTGTGTGGGGCAAAGTTGAACTTTATTGTCTAAATAGAATATAAATATTATATAGTCTGACTGCGTTTTTTGATGCAAAGCTTCAGCTAACCTTCTTGGCACGACGCACTGCATCGTATTTAAGTAGATTGAGATTCTTGCTGGTCACAAAGCAGCGTCCATTGCTGGTATTCGTGCTGATCTCGTCGCGATCATTGAACGCATACTGCTCCGCCAGTCCCAATTGTGGGGCACCCAACCGCTCCGGGGCGCGCTTATTCCAGCTGTTGTTGTTATTGTTATTATTATTATTGTTAATATTGGTGTTGGTGTTGGCATTGGCATTGGCGGTCGTCGGATCGACAACGACAGCAATCGATTCGCTGCAGCTGCGCTTCTGTTCAAACAGTTGACGCACTTGCTCCTCGTGCAGCTGCGATCGCCGCTTATTTCGAAGCAAAAATCGCGCCTTGCGTGCCCCTCGCACCAGCTGCAAGTAGGAGAGAGAGAGAGATGACAAATAAACAATTAATCAATTTTGCAGCCACTCGCAATCAACAAAGTTGTAAATGCAATTCAACATGCTGTTCACAAAACATATGAATATTGGCAAGTTAATTAATTATTATTATTATAATTATAATATTACTTATGCATTTGTGTTTGTGTGTGAATCTGTTTATTATACGTATATATATAAATATAACTAACAATGAGCACTATGAACGAGGTTTATACGAGACAATTTACAAGATAAGGCTAAGAAACAAAACCAGGAACAAAAACACAAAGTCTTGGATAGTACCAGGCCAAAAACAGAGCCCAAGATTGGACACACACACACACACACACTAAATTTGAGGTTGGAAGCAACAATTGACAATAACATTCACATATTTAAACAAACAAAAATACAGTTACATAATATGTATATGTATATATATATATATATGAAACGCGAACTGTCACTGAGCGCATTTCTTACAAAACATCGACTGCGTTTATATAAGGGGAATTTGAAAAGGGTTTGGGGGAGAAAAATTAAAAATAATAATGATCGCTTTTTTCTGTCATTGCTTGAAATTTGTTCGCATATTGAAATAAGATAAATCTTGTTGTTTTTAAAATCAGAAACGTATAAAAAAGTAACCCCTCGTATAAACGCATTCTATGTTATCTAATTAAATAAAATGTTTGATGCATATACGTAGAATGTAAGGCGTAACTTACCTTGCTTAAAACTTAAAAGCGTATACACTACATATATACACTATATATATATATATCATGTATTTATGTTTGCCAGCTGCACTAAATCCCAAGAACAAACCCACATAACTCAGCCCAATTTCAATCAAGAACCTAAACAACGTTTTGTTTTTCGTTTATCGATTTTCGATTTTTTTCGTTTATGTTTTCAAATGCTCAGTTGTTATATATTTCAATTGGAATTACAATTGATGTTTGTGTGTTTTGTGGTGAATTTATAAAAATTGTTAAATATATATAACACGCCTACGTTCTAACTCTGTCTCTCGTCGTCCATTATACAAAAATTTACTACGCTGAACACTTAAGCTACACCATAATATAAACATCATTATTTACATCGAGTTATTATTAATTGATACATTTTGATTGCTTTTGTTTTTGGACGTTGACCAACACTGTTTTCACTAGCAATCGATCATCGATTGCCAATGCCACATACACATACACACCAAATACTGCACCCAATTACTCTCTCGCTACTTCTCTTATCTATTAGGCTCTCTCTACACCTGACCACATTCACCTTCACTGTTACTCTTCTGATCTGCTCTGCACTGCTCTGCTCTGGGCGTGTGTCATTGTATTTGTCATTCTTGTTTGACTTTTAATACGAACGAACGCAAAGCAAAAACGAAATCAAAAATAAATGCAATAAATGCGTGCCTATGAATATTATTTGGAAACTACTAGTTAACATATTTATATGTATGCATATTACTTGTGGTTTGTTTTTAGTTTATATACTAAATTTACACATGTATTAATTATGGTAATCGACTTTTTTACATTCAAATGTGGTAGGATGGTTGTATGCGTGTGTATATGTGCGTGTGTGTGTATGTATTGGTGTGTGGTGCAGGTGATGGATTTTGGCTGAATGAAAACTGTTTATCTGGTTATTGCGGTTTTCGGTTGATTAAATCTCAAAAAACAAATTCATTTATTACTATTTCATTTTGCAATACGACTTTTTCTTCTTCTTATTCAATGAAATTATCAAAACTATTTTGTTATTTCAAGCCTTGGAATTGACCTGGTACATAAAATAAAGTGGAAAAAATGAGAGAAAAAATGCAGAAAAAAGCATTAATTAGTGAACATTTTTTTCTATTTTTTTGTTGGTATTTTTTTTTTCGTATTTTTTTGTTGTTTTAGTTCGCATACGGATGTGTGGGCGATTGGTAGGCGGCATGTTGAAATGAGAGACGAAACGGAAAGGAAGAGAACGATCAAATCAAAAAGAAAGTTGTAGAAAATGTAGAACATATGCGAAAGGGCGCAACAGTTCCGTTAAATCAAAAAGATAAGTTAAAAGAGAACACAACTTGGATAAACTAGATCAATAATTAGATCGAGAATGAGATCGATGATGTGGAGAAAGAATAACGGGATGAAAATGAATACACACAATAGATTCAAACTGTATATATATGCATATGTTTGATATTGGTCCGGTTTGTCATTAGCTTTAATAGTTGAATTATATATGTACATACATAGCTGAAGGAAAGATTTACTAACTGAGTTCTTAATTCTTAAGAATAATTCACATTTTCAACATTTAATGAGAAAATCATAAGTTTTGTAGTAATTTAAGGTGAATATATATATAGAGTTTGTATATATGTATGTTCCGCATTTGGCGTCTAAGCTATTCAAATTTGATGACATTTGTTTTTACAATCGGGCAATTCTAAGTGGCTATAAAAAGTGACACAGTCATTATCTCAGTAGACAAATGGGCTGAAATTAGTAGGTATATAGGTAGGTAGGTGAAAAATATATATTTGAATTTATACAGTGCACGCTCGCTAGAGTGAACAAATGGAACCCCAAGAGTATTCAGTATACCTAATATGCTTAGTCGTAATACTTGTCAAAATTGAGATGTTTCTTAAATATGGTTTAAGTAGTTATTCACTCTTTTCAAACGTGCACTATATCCGATTTGTATATATATATAAATATCACTAGCTAAGACGGATTCTCACTTATTGAACTGGCGAATTGATATAAAACCCTTAATACCTTCAATCTTATCATCATTTATCCTGTCAAAACTATGGAAACGTCTGCATTTGAGCTAAATAAAAACTAGATCGAACTTTAACTATACCGGTTTTCTGGCAGATATACACGATAAGACTAGCACAAAGTCAATTCTTTGAATTGTAGTATTTTCATAACTTAAATTTAGCAATTTTCGAAATCTTTCTTTAAGGAAATAGAAAATGTTTTCTAATTTACACATATCCGTAAGCAATCAATATAGATATTTGATTTAGCGGCACTATTTGGGTTAGTATTATGTACAAGAACCGCTGGTCAAGTAGAGACTAACTTCGACTAACTTAGGAGTAGTTGGAGGAGTACTGGGAGTCATAACTGAAGATGAAGTCATAAACTGAACTTAACATAACAATCAAATGAACACAACAGAGAATACACAAACAACATGGTTAACCACTCTTCAAGCACACACAAAGCTGCTGCTGCGTTTGTATCGCGGCTTTATCGCTTTTAGAATTTATTCCTTTGACGGTCACTTACCCCGGAGTTCTCCTCTTCCTCCTCCGTTTTGATGTCGGACGTTTCCTCCATGTTGTCGTTGCCTGTGACTGCATTGTTGTTGCTGCTGCTGTTGTTGTTGTTGCCGCTGCTGCTACCACCTCCACCTCCATTTCCGCCGCCCATTGCTGGATTCGCCAGTCGCTCAACATATTTGCTAAACTTTTGCGCCTTTAACGCAGCTGGCTTCTCCACCTCCTCCGGCTCCGAGTCGAGCAATTCGATGGTTACACGACAGTCAATCTTGTACTGCAAATGTCGAAAGATTCGTTAGATCATTCTGATTTCTGGTTTGAGAAACGCATTCCCTAGCTAAATAACATACAATGTACACTTTGAAGCAGTTCTCCTCGTTCAATATGCTCTCCGCCTTGCGCTGGTAGCTCAACTCGCGGTCGTAGCTCTTGTGGGCCTCGCGACAGTAGCCGCCAGTGCTGGCCCGTCGCTGCTCGCTGGCAAAGAGTTCCACACAGTCGAGGGCGGCACGCTCTGTGACGCAATACTGCAGCTGCCGCACGGCATTTGAGACAACCTATAGAATGGAATGATGAACGAATTAGATTTCATTACAGACTGCATATTTATATATAGCTAACCTTATCGAGCGTGAAGGATATGTACGCATAGATGCCAAACATTTCACGCATGGTATCCTCAAAGGTATTCGAGTCCATGTTGCCGTCGAGCACATTCTTGAGCATGTCGAGGAACGTGGGATAGTAATCCTCCACCTGTACATCCGGTTTGGGCTTCAATCGCAGTGCCGTTGCGGTGCTCTCCCGCCGATTAACGCGACACCGCTCCTCCTCAATGGCCAGCAGACGCGCCCGCTCGTACATTAGATGCAGACGCTCGCAGAGGATGGCGTGCAGTCGCAGGAACAGGTACCAATTGTTGTTGGCAAAGAACAATGAATAGGATTCATCCTGCATAATAAGAAATTGTCAATTTCCAATACAAAATCAATCTAATCCACAGCTCTACTCACCTCACGTTGTCCTTGCGCGTGCGGTGGTAGTTGCGAAGGATTCGCAAAGTCTACTTGTTGCTCCTGCTTAACGCTGACATCGCTGTTGGTTGTCGCAGTCGTTGCTGCTGACGTTGCGCCCGCTGCCGTTGCTGCTGCCTCTTCGCCGCGTCGCGGACTGCCAGCTGGCAAATTGTTGGCGTTTGTCAAGGAGCCACCTCCAACCTCCTCGCCTCTATGCGCTGCATCTGGCTCAGACTTTTCCTTAAGATCTCCGCTGGCTGTTGCCGCTGCCGCTGCTGCAGCTGCTGCCGCCGCCGCTGCCGCTGATGATGTGGACGGTGTTGCATCATCTGATGTTGCATTTGTTGTTGCTGTTGCTGTCGCTGGCAATGTTTTGGTTGACGACTCCTCAGACTCCTTTTTAATGACCTTAACAACGGTGAGGCCGCTGCTGCTGCTGCTGCTCGCATTGCTGCGCGCCGGGGAGGCGCCCTCGCTGGGTGTGCCAACGCCTTTGTTGGGTGCGGTGGCACGGTTCAGCAGCGGCGAGGGGGAGTCAACATCCATTTTAGTGTCATCTACCAAAAATTGAAAGGCTATAGAGAATGGCGTGCAGACAACAATTGTGTTTGTTTGGTTTTGTTTTGTTTTGTTCGATGTTGTTTTTTTTTATGGTGATCGGTGAATATACGTTGGGTGGTGGTCGTGTGGTGGTTGTGGTTGTGGTGGTGTTGGTGGTGGTGCAGTTGGTTCCCCATTTTGTTGTTGGGTTAGTCAAGTCAAAAATTATGCAATTCGAGTTACAGTTACAAAATGAATGATTGCAATTCGCAAATGTTCAGTTCAGTTCAATTTTTATTTTATTTGTTTATCGGTAAAAAGAAACAAAAGAAAAAGAAAACGAAAAAACATTCACTAAGTTAAAAATACTTTCAATTCAACAATTCGATTTTTTAGTTAATACTTTTTTCAATAAATAAATATGCATTAAATGATTAAATGTTTGGTTAGTTAATTCATAATCATCTAATAAATACTTAAAGCTTGTTAGTAATAATCAAAATTTAATTAACAAATCTATAGTTAGTTCTGCATGAATACACAGCAAAAACACTACATTTTATTTGGCTTGTTTTAGTCAATATTTAGAGATATTTATGTTATAATGAATTCTACATTTTATTCAAATCAAATGGGTTTGAAAATGGTGCATTTTAAGTAGCTATATAGTAAAAATACGACAGGAGAGTTCTTTTTAAATCACTTTTCCCACAATCCTGACACATTAACAAACGCAGTTTTCAGTTTTGTAACTCCCTGTAACCATAAAAGGGCTACAAAGGGGGGTATTAATCTGTGCAAATCAGGCAGGAGACATCTCCGACCCTATAAAGTATATATATATTCTTGATCAACTATTCAGCAACTGTAAGAGCTAGACATCAAGTTTGGAACGTAGGTACCTGTATAACATACGCAGATCAAGTTTTTCCGATTGTCCGATTGCAAATATCTCCCCTCGCACCCCCGCAATTTGTTAAAAACGTTTGCCAGCCACAATTTTAAAGATATAGCTTTGTTATTTGAAATGTATAATACTTGGGTCACTCTTAAGCTACTGTGCAAATTTCAAGTCGATCGGACAACAAACAAGGAAGTTATTCAGGAATGAAGATTCAGTGCTACAGAGCGGGAAAGAAGAAGCAGCGCAGCCACAACTTAAAATGCCTCGCTTACGCTGTCGCTTGTGTGTGTACATCTTGCATATATGTGTATGTAAGTGGGCAAAGATGTGATCGGAAAGTATAGGCCTGAGTACAGAGAGTTTCGTAGTCGAGCATACTCGACTAGAGCATTCTTACTTGATTTTTATTAGGTTCGACTTTAACTTAAGAAATGATTTTGAAAAATGTTTATAAATAATTGAAAAATGCGACTAAAGAGTAGAAAAAAAGCCTCTGTGTGGTTCCATGCTAGCATATAAATGTTAAATGACTAACTAATTGCGATTTGTTAATGTTTGTAATGTTATATGGAATGAATAGAAGAGGTTTTCCTCTGCTTACCGTCATCGCGTTCATCATCGCTGAGCGGCTGGCGTGGGGCAAAGAATAGATCAGGCACAAATTGTCGGATGATTTGTTTGATTTTCTGCTTCTCCTGCTTTTGGATGCCCGTTTGTCGCTTCACGTGATGGATGAGCAGATTGGCCGCATCGTCCAGGATGGTCTTATCCTTGTACGGTAGCACCAGATGCGGCCCGGCCGCCTCCATGGCATCATCCTCTTGATCATGACGCTCATCGTAGAGCGTCTCAATCTCATTGAAGAGACTCTTGGAGCGCAGGGCTTTCATATCGTTGGGCTTGAAATTGATTGCCTGATGGTCCAGAGATTTTAAGTAATATTTCTCGTTCTGTTCACGCCACTGCTTGTTAAAGCCCTGCAAAAGCGTAAATAAATAAAGGTGAATAAAATTTGTTAGAATCGAATTGAATTTCAGTCTCATACCTTTTGGGCATCCCGCCACTCCTCCTCCTTGACCTTGAGCCTTTTCAGCACAATGGGCACCGCAATGGAGGGGTTCTTCTTCATGCCTTGAATAATCTCGCCGGACTTGTCGCCGTAAATGCGATGTATGGCACGCTGGTGTATCGTTTGAGATGTGCCACCCAGATGGTCATCCAAATGGTATTTGGCTAGATCCTCGGGTGACATGCGAGACATTTTCTTTTGGACATTCTCGAGGACGCGAATTGTCGCGCTGTTAACTTCTATGACCAGATCCAGTTCAAAGCGCTCGTCCTCCGTTCTGTGAATATTCCTTTTGTTTAGAGCGTTTGTTGGTTTTGGTTAATTCATAAAATATAAACGAAAGCCAAAGAACAGAAACAAGTAACAGAAAGTGTAACAGTAACAGTAACAGAAAAAGTAATAGTAACAGATAAGGCAAAAGTAATAGCAACAGTTTAAGTAACAGTAACATTAACATTAACAGTAACAGAGTATGTTAACAGAATCCTCGGCTTGCCGAAGAGCTAATATTCTTGCAGAGTTGCTAGTTATGATACTATGATATTATTCAACCCATTTTAATAAAGTTTCCCAGACTACATAAGACTATTATAAGACAAAAAGGTTTAGCAGATGTAGAGAAATGTACAGACAAAACCCTGTAACATAACAGACCAATTTGTTTATAAGAGAATATAGTAATTGAGAATACAGAATTTAGATAACAGCTCAAGTTTCTACAACTAAACTACTCTCTGCAAGTGTATGAAAACAAACTGCAGTTATTTTATGGGTTTAAAGAAGAAAAACTCACCTGTAGATGGTCTCCTCAAACTGTGTTTTCCTTGAGGTCACAAAGGTTGAATCCTCACTGGCCCAGGTGGGAAAGGAGACCCATTTATCGTTGAGCACCTCGCGACAGAGCGCAGTGCGTCCGCTGCACTTTTTGGGCACTGTGGACTGGGGCAGGGCGCAGTAGGAGGCGCCCAAACGCTTGCAGAGCGACAAATCAATATCCTGGACGTAGTCAGCGCTCTGATTGCTTGCACGATCATGGGAGCTGCTATTGCTGCCCTGACGCTGTGTGCCCGCCAAGGGCAAGCCATCGATGAGGCCACCAGCAGCGCCAGCAGGTCCAGTCATTTGACCGGACGACGGCGGTCCCAGGAAGTCGGTGAACCAGCGCAATAGATCCGGAAATTTCATAAGAAATGGCGAGACGAGTCCCAGGAGTTCCGCTTTGGAGACAATCTCCTGATTGAACAGCGTCAGACAGCGCAAGAAATTATCGTAGACTTCGGGACTGCGCAACGCCTTGCGCACCTTGTCAAAGAATGCCGCATCCGAGATGGTGCACTTGCGCGATGCCTCCGAGAAGCTAACGTCGCGACAATATGGCTTTGGCCGCTTTGCGGGCGGTGGGCCGCCAATGCCGCCGCTGAGCGAGCCAGCACCAGCGCCAGCAATAGCAATCGCACTGGCAACCTTTGCTGCCAGCTCCTCAGCAGCTGCTTGCCGCCTGCTGCTGCTGCTGCCGCCGCCGCTGCCTGGGCCACCGCTAACGGTTGAATTGTGCGCATTGTGATGTGGATGAGGGTGCGCGGGCAGCTGCTGCGCTGGCGTCACATAGCTGGCCATGTTCGGTGAATTGAGATCCAGCGAGATGTCGTTGAGCTGCTGATGATGATGATGCGAGAGGATGCCAGGAGCAGCGTTCACGCTGCCTGCATAGCTCGGAGAGGATTTCTTCTGCGACATATTCTGATGCGGATGCTGCTGTGCCACATACTTTTGCGCATGATGATTATTCCGCTGATCCAGCAGAGCGCCGATGCCGCGTAGGCCACTGGGCGGTGCAACGTTGCTTAAATGATGATGCGACTGCAGTCCGCGGTGTTGCTGCTGCTGCTGTTGTTGCTGCTGCTGTTGCTGTTGCAGCTGCTGCTGTCCGAGTGCATGATAATCCTTATCAAAGATGCCACCACCGCTGCTACTGCTGATAATATGATTCTGCTGCACGGCGCAGGACTTAATGCTGACGCTGGTATTAACCGCCGACAAATTGCCAATGGCAGCGGCATGCGCATGCGCACTGCTGCTATCAATCTGCGACAACGTTGCGCCGCTGCTGAGGTGTAGCGGGGAGCCGCTGTTGGGCAACGCCGTCGACGGCGAGGCTGATGACATGCTTATGTGTGCACCACCGCTCAATGTCGCTGTGGTTGTGGTTGTACGCTGCTGCTGCTGTTGTTGCTGTTGCTGCTTGTTGTGATGATCGTTGTGCAGCGCCGTTTTCGACATGTATTGTGCGGCGGCGGCAGCGGCAGCTGTTGACTGATGATTCGTTGCATCCGGCAGAAACTGGCCAAACTCACGCAATAGATCCTCGTCCTGACCAAATAGCTTGGCCACCTGCGTATAAACCTCCTGTTCGGTTAGCATTTTGCCCTGATTCAGGCTGCTGCTGCTGCCGCTGCCCTCCTTAATGACCTTCTGCTCCTTCTGATAGGCATGCAGTATTTCCAGGAATTTCTTGTATTTCGCCGGCTGGCTTTGGAAACGATTCTGTTGGAGGAGGAGAGTCGGAGATTAATAAATGATTGTAAGCAGCTTTAGATTTAAATATAGACAGTGTCATTTGCTTAGCAGCCTTAAACAGCCTCAATTATTATGGAAAGGCAGCTTCATTTATATTTTAACTATTCTTTTAAAGCCACTACTTTTAACCTTAGAATGTTGCTGCATTTAGATTTAAGTTGTGCTTATAGAAAGGCTGAACTTTGTTACCTCATTATTACAGTAGAAGCTCACAAATTAGAATTCTTACAGAAATTAGAATTGAAGTTTGTTAAACTTTAAACGCGAATAAACGTGAATCTTTTATATTTTGTTGCATATAGTTAAAAATAAAGCACAAGTTAAATAAATTGTGCTGGATTCTTTAGTTTCGTTTACTTATTTTCATTACATTTAATAAAATAAAGAAGAAAAAAAGAAAGAAAAAAGGAGAGACTGTAGCAAATACTACAATAAGTTTAATGTAAATCAAAATGTTTGTTAAACCTTTATACATATAAATGTAAATGTATTTTCAATGCATGTAAAACCAGACTCCCTGAGGAAGGCGTAACAAACGCCGAGAATTTTAATAAAGGATGTTATATATATTTATTAAAATGAACCACAATGGCCTGATCAACTCGCTTTGGGGAACACCAAAAAGAAATTTATTGCATTTTTAAAGTAATTTTTCTCTATTTTCTTTTGATATACGAATACGAAAATTGTTCAGAAATTGAAATTTTGCAAAAATTATAAATACCCTAAAAACAAAGTGGTTCTAATTAGCGAGCTTCTACTGTATTATTATACGTTGCAACGGCTCACACTACTTACAACAATTAGAATCGTTTCTATTCAGTGCAACATTTGTTGCAAGATAAGATTCAAATGCAAATTATAAACATTGCTTTGCCATGAAGCCGCCAAGCAAATTATACTGACTGTATCTTCAAAAAGTAAAGTCAAATTCTAAATAGCTTACCTTTATTTTATTGACATAGGTTATGGCGTGGTTGAACTCCACCGGCTGGTTCTGCTGTCCCGTCGTCTCGCCGAGCAGTATGGACTGATGCGCCTGCTGTATGTGGTGCAGGTTGTGCTGTGCCGCTGAGGGGCCCGTGTGGGGACTTAGTTCACTCAATGAATTTGGCGTTGGTGGACCACCGCCAACGACAATGTTGGCTGCGGCTGGCGTTGGCAACGCACCGCCGCCGGTGGGGGCCACCTGAGCGGGCCCCGTGGGCGTTATGGTGGCACGCTGTTCGCCCCGATCCCTTGAGTAATTCTGCGGCATATTGTGCGCAGATACGGAGACACCGACACCAACTCCCAGACCTGGTGGTGCAGTCGAGCTGCTGGTCACGTGCACATGACCAGCGCCACTGGGCGACTGTGCTGCTGCAGTAGCAGCAGCAGCGGCGGCGGCAGCGGCGCCAGTTGTAGGCTGCAGTGCGTGTATTGTCGTCTGCGTAAGCGATGCGCCACCGTGTGTCATCAAATTGACGGCGCCAGCCGTTTGTATTTGTGCCACAGCCGCAGCAGCGGCTGCTGCAGCCGCACCACCCGCCTGTGTCAGCGGCTTGAGCGTGGTATGAGCCAAAGGACTATTCGCAGCGGTAATCATATGCACACAGCTGCTGCTGCCGAGCGTGCCGGGTGGGGATGGCATCGAGACAACGGGCACTGAGCAGCCAAGCGCATCGGAATGGATTTCTATTTTATAGCCAGGCGGTAGAAACATATTGAAGCCATAAATGAGTTCCGTATGTCCTTTAAATAAGGTTGAGACGCGTTCAATAACGCCCGGTGTGTCGATGCAGTGCGATTTGAACTCCTTCATAATGTCAAGGAAGTTATTGTAGATTTGCGGCTGATCGGCATACTGATATTTCACTTGATCCAGATAGCTGAGAGCATCCTCCACTTTAAGACGGGGCGCGGCGCTGCCGCCAAGGCCTCCAACGCCACCTCCAACGCCGGTGACGCTGCCACCGACTCCCGCTGCTTGCGCCTGCGGTGGCGTGCTGTTGCCAACAGCTGCAGGACCATTTGGCGGCGTTTGTTGTTGCTGTTGTTGTTGTTGTGCTGGCGTTGTTGGTTGCGTTTGCTGCGCTGTTGTTGTTAGGCTGCCGCTGCTTATGCTTGAGACATTCGTTTGTGTGCCGCTAATTGTGCGCTGACGCACCGTCTGACAACTGCTCGAGACTGTCTGGGAGCCGCCACCTCCGGCGACTGTTCCTACGCCTACGCCGACGCCGGGCGTCACGTGTATTTGGACCGCATTGCCATCAGCTGTGCTAGCTTTTAATGTGCCGCCCGCTTGTATAGAAGCAACGCTATAAGCTGTGTATAGAAGAGAAGGGTTAGAAACAAGTTGCAAGTTGACTATTCGGCTGCACTTACATGTGGTATACTGCAAGGTTTGTGTCGCTGCGCTACCAGTGGATACAACAACGCCGCCTGATACGCCAGATACAGTGGTTTGGGCGCCCGTGCTGGCGCTATCGACATGACTGCTGCTCGTTGTTTTAAGATTCGTTGCCGCCGTACCCGTTCCCGTTGGCGTTGTGGACGGCAAATAGGCAATGGTCTGTGCCCCGCCATGCTGTGGCGTCAATATCCGATGATGTATCGAACTTAAGCCACTGTGCGCATTTGGCACCACTGTGCCAATGGTAACACCACCGGCTGTATTAACACCCACACCCACGCCCACACCAACGCCCACGCTGCTGGTGGCGCTATTGGCTGCACCTCCAGCGCCTGGCACTGGGCCCGAACGTGTGCCAAATTGGACTTCATCGATGCGCGTGCGTTTCATCATGCTTGAAGTTTAGATTTTGGATTTAGCAGTTGATTTACTTGCTGCTCCTCCTGCTGCTGCTGCTGCTGCTGCTCCTCTTTGTAGTCTGCTTTTCTAATATGTTATATATATTTTAAATTAATGTATTGGCTTTGTGACGCTCTCTACGAGCGTATGTAGTAGGCAACAAACGGTCGTGGTCGTAATTGTTGTTTATAACTGTAACTGTAACTGGACTGCAGCAACATATGTTGTTCTTTTTGTCGTTGTTGTTGTCTATACATTTGGATATAGACACAGCCAGCCCGCTGATGCGGCAGGCAGCAATTGAGCTTGAACTTCTTTTGTTTTCTTGATTATTTGTATCTCAACTTTGGCGCTGTCTCTAGCGCTGCCACGTCGCAGTTACGTACGTTCTCTCTCTCTTTTTCCTCTTGTCGACGACGTCGCAGTCACTGCAAACAAAATGAAAATCAAATTTAATAAGCGTGAAATTAGCAAACTGCAAACAATATATTGAAATATTAAATCAAGATACTCCAAGGAGTGTGGATCACAAGATCGTTATGAAGTTTAGCCAGCTGTTGAACTCTAATATCGATAAGTAATCGATCTTTTTATCAATTTCCCCATTGACAATCGAAAAGGCAGCCAAAGCTGGAGACAATAGTCATTATCAATTCTGCTTCTTACTTCTTCCCACTATTTTTATGATTGTCTTTATTTTTATTTTTTTGAGGGCATTTCACGCATAGATTGCAAACTTGGGTAACGATTTTAAAATGCTTTTAATTTTACTTGATTTATAACTTTTTACACATTCCAATGAAATTCAAAAATTGTTTTAACGACAAATTCTTCAACACATCCACACACAAACTATGTATCCACACGTACGAGCCGTAGTAGAAAATTATTTCTTTGTATGTACCGCAGACAATAACAACAAAAACTACAATGCTACAATAGAAGCAGCAACAGCAGCAGCAGCAGCAACCAAACGACGTGAGCTGCGAGAGAAGAGCGCGCGTCAGATCAGAGAGTCATCATCAGTGTATGTGTGTGTATGTGTGTAAGTAAGCGCAACCGGAATTGGGCGCGCGCGCTTTGTTGTTTTTAACGGGTACAGTAAAAATCAACAAGGGAGGGCGCAGCTGAGAGGGCTGAAAGCTTTTTATGACCCATGCACGACGATGACGACGTCAACTTGCATAGAATTTACTGCGTGTGTGTGAATGTGTATGTAAGTATGACGTGAGAACGGGGGGCGCTGTTAAAAGGGGACACAGGGTGTTTGCCTGTATCTGCACAATTTACAAAAGGCAGGCTGCGCAGCAGCCGCCGCATAGAACATTCGAGTGGTGGCAATGGTAATGGTGGTGGTGAGGCGGCTGATTCTCTCTTTTTGCTCCCTTGGTTTCCATCATTCGTTCAATCTGCTGCAGCTATATGCAAGAGATTCGAGTTGTACTCTCTAGTTCAATTCATTGAAGCAGTTCATTCATTTGAGTTCCATTATAGTTTGATTGATTCCTATGCTAAAACTCAAATTGTCCGTTATTGATATGAATTGTATATTTTAATATTATAATTTTGTAGACAATCTAAATTAAAAAAGCTCGACTCCAACGCATGATGGAACGATTTTAGAATTCAAATCAAGTGAACGAAACTCAGGGGCTCAATTCATTTGTTCAGGTCGAGGATTAGTTCAATCGAACTAACTCGGACAGTTTCAATACAACTCTACAAGAGAGGAAGAGCAAGAGAGCAAAAAGAGGGCCGCATATTTGTTTTGTGGCGCAGTTTGAATATTTTCTCTCCTTTTTTTTACACGTTGGCTCAACAACAACAACTATAAACAAGTATTTGGCGGGCGCTCAGAGCAGCGGCAACTACAACGAATGTGCAAAGAACGAGAACCAAGCCATTTGTGCTCCCCAGCGAGTGCGTTTTCGTGTCGTTAAAAGTGTAAATATAACTCGAATTTAGAAGCGAATGTGTGCGTGTATGTGTATGTGTGTTTGCTAGCGGGAGGCAGTGGAACGAGAAGACCATGGGACTCGAATTGAAAGCGCCACCTCCGCTGTGAATCTGCCTGGCGTCGAGTAGCGAAAATTGTATTACATACATGGATACATACAATACATGCATACATTTAAATGAACAAATCTATAAAATATGTGCATTCGTAAACAACAAATTATAGTATGTAATTTGCATTTGAAAACTGTACCGGGGGCCCACACAGCACTTTGGCTCTCAAGAGACTGAGAAAGAGCGAGGGAGAGAGTGCGCCTGCCGCAGCCAATAATCCTTCAAGTGTTATGGCCAAATGCGAAAACAAGTTAAAACGTTTGTCGCGGCAACGGCGGCGGCGGCGACGGCACACGCTCTCCCACTCTCTAAATTACTGTGTGGCCTTTTGTTGTTATTGCTCTGTTGCTGTTGCTGCTGTCTGTATTTTGGAGCAGCGCGGCCGCCATACCAACCACAAGCACGTATACACACAGACACCATACATATATTTGTACATATTTGCGTACATATGTATGTATATACATTTGTCGCTCTCTCAGTGAGCGAACAAAATTGGGGCGTTCGTTGTAGTTGTTCGTTCATATGCGTGTCTGAAGGGGAGACATGTGGACAAATTTTCCCTCCATTTTTTTTTCTTCACTTTTATTCTTCATTGCTGTATTACGTGCACACGTCTATTATCTTATCTGTTTTGTTATGTATACACAGCAAAAGTAGACAAGTATGCAAAAATATTTAGCTTTCACGGCAACTTCTTATTTTTCAGCGATTTTTTTTTATTTTATTTGCGTATTAATAGTTTTTTTTTGTTGCCGCATACTCGGGGACTAACGCTATTAATAAATTTCGCAAATACATAAAACATATGGATGTGTAGAGAAATATGTACTTACGTATATATCCAATATACGTTTTGAGACAAAAAAAAAACAAGAACAACAAAACAGAAGGCAGACTAGTAGCTTCAAGCTCATAGCCCGAGTAGTGGAATAATAAAGAGCGAAGATGCTCTCATTGAAAGAGAGAGAGAGAGAGAGAGAGAGAAACGTTGGCGCTTGCTCTTGGAGCCAGCTGCCAGCGGGTTATTCTGTGTTGGGAGCCCATTTATATATGTATGTATATACATATGCACACACATACACGGATATGGGCGCGTACATACATATGAATAAAAGTATATACAGATATACATGCGAATGGCGCATCAAAGCAAAAATCGAGATAAGCGCACGAACTGAGAACAGACGGACAAACGAACGAATGAACGAACGAAAATAAAACGACACTACGTTGAAAAATACAGTCAGTTCACAAGCAAGCCAAAAGCAATGTTAAAAACTTGTATGTGTGTATACGCGTGTTTGAGACTGTGTGTGTGTATGTGTGCGATTGTGAACGTGTGTTTCGAGTGCGAGCAGACTGTCGACGACTTTTTGTCTGTGCGCTTTATATGTATACATATGTATGTATGCATGCCTTTTGTGCATGTCGCGTGTGTGTTTGTGTGCCGTCGTCGTATATAAACCAATTGAAATTGACCTAACCTAAAATTTTTTGTATTTTTCACAAGTTTTTGCTGCGAACAAGTAAGCAGATGGTTTAAATTATCATATAACTTAACTGTTTTGTTATATTTGCTCAATGTTTCGCTTGATTTTCTTATAGATTCTTCACCCCGCGAATGGGAACTTACATCAGAAACGGTGTACATATGTATGTATTTGAAAAAGTGTATGTATGCACTTATACATACATACAAAGGTGTATTTACTATAAACCGTTGGCTTGTTATTGAAAACTTTCACGTTTTACGCAGTATTTTGCACTAGCATTTATTTCACACTGTACAACTTTTCACCTTTTTCTTTCAGTACATGGGCTTTGTATTGTATGTATGTATTGAAGCAGTTTTTCACAATCTTTCTAATATGATTTAGATTATTTTAAATGCTACGCGGGAAATGAGCGTGTATTTAAAACATTTGCACATTTCAATTCACTTTTAAACAATTTTCCTCCCAGTGAATTTCTACAGATATTCACAAAATTTTGGCGAGGAAACGTTTTCGTACGTCTTAACGCCGCCGCAAACATTTTCGATTAAACGACGGGCCAGTATGAGCAAAGAAACAAAAGAGCGCGAAATGCGGACACACAGAGAGAGAGAGAGCGACTCACAGAAAGAGCACAAGAAGCAGAAACGGGTGGATGAGAGGGAGTAAATACGCGCGCGCAGTGTTGCTTTGGAATTCTTCATTTTCATTTTCGTGTGTGTTGTTCAGAGTTGGCATTTCTAGTTCAATTTGTTGAATAAGTTTAGTTGTTCATTTTTGAGTTATACATTACATTACTATGTACATTCATATGTGTTTCTGCCTGGTTGCCTTATCACTTACAATGAAATATGTAAATTTGTTCTTCATAAACAACTTAACGAATGAAACATATTTAACAGTTCCATTAAGGAGTGACTGAACAACTGAAAACAATGATTGCCATTGTTCATGAGCGACGGAATAAGTTCATTCGTTCATTTGAATGACACGTTCAATTGAACTTATTCTGAACGAAACGACACAACGTTTCTGTTGTTGCTATAGCTGCTACAATGGCAACGGAGAAGCAGCATATCACAGGGAGGCAACGCAGCGCAACATCGAGCCTCTTCGAGCATAAAAAAAATGGGGAAAAATGCTGCTTCGAGTACATGCTGTTGTAGATACAAATATACGTATTTGTCGGTACGTTGCGAGCCTTGTTGTTGTGCGTTCAAATTGCAATCTGTGTAGCTGAAAACATTTCGTGGAAACGGCCGAGTGGATGAAAGTGTGCTAGAAAATGGTACGCTCTATTCAAGAGCCAACGCGCTCACAGTCCACGCCAAGCGGCATTGCCAGAAATCTTCGTCATTGGAGCAGAAAAGGAAGCAAAAAAAGCATACATAATTCCAAAAGTATGAAGTCAGCCAGCAAATAATCGCTATTTGTCGTCAGAACTCTACATTTTTGATGTGCAATCTACAAAACACAAAAAAAGCTCAACTTTATCAAGCAATATGCAAAAATGGCTCATATACTCAAATACGTTGAGCTTACGTAAGTGCAAAAGGTACAACAGTTACATATAGTGTGACAGAGTCAGCATGACTGTTCAATCAATGTCAACAGGGTGTTTTAAGTGATTTCCATCAAGCGCATAGCAGAGCGAGGGTAACAACGTGTCCGCTTGAACAGAGACACCCTGTACACCGGAGTGAGAGAGATATAGAGAAAGAGCGTGCAAGGTGAGAGATAACGCCACCTACACACACACACACACATACAGAAACAATGGCAAAGATACAGGCTACACTCACGACGAGTCCAAGCAACAGCGATATTGCAGTACATAATGAAATCGACAAAACTGAAAATCAGAAACCAAACAGACGAGTAGCTGACTACAACACTGCCACGGTTACACATTTTGCGGCGGTGGCGGCGCGGCATACACCTTGCCTCACCTCACCTTACACTTGACTCACGCATACTCACACACACACACATATATATATATATGCACTTATAAGTGTGTGTGTGCATGGTTTACTAGTGGTGGTGAAATGGTAGTTTCGCTGCTGTCAAAACGGAAACGAGAAGAAGCACAGCACACGAAGACAGAGCGGGCATAGAAAGCAACCAAAAAGTTCGAGCACAAGGTAAAACAAAAAAAGACATACAAAAAGTGGATGCAAGTTGCGGCGATGCCAACGGCAGCTCACCATGGCAATGGCGGAGACGTACGTACATACATATGCCAGTATATACATACATACTACGTTGCATATGTACATACATGCAGAGCGGCGCATTGGTCTTTCTGCTCTCTCTCTGCAATGGTCAAACACATGTTGGAATTTGATCGGCCGCGAGAAAAGAGCAACTAAACGTTGAATGGGGCTGGCTGCAGCAGAAAAAAGAAATATAAAAATCTGTATACTGCTTGCGAATTGTGCGCTCAATTCGTGGTATGGTGGTGGAAATGGAAACCTTGCAATTATCGATTTCTTTTACATGCTCTAGCCTCTGCCTGCATTGCGCAGTGTGGGGGCGTACGAGCGTACGAAAGAGAGTTAGTTACAAAGTATCACCTGCGTTAACCGATAACTAAAGATAATGCAAATCGAGTGGACACAACAATTTAAACGCACATATGCGCTACTGTTAAAGTTCAAAGTTCACGAGCAGGCCAGGCAGGCGCCTGTGCAGTTGCAACGCCTACACGTACACGTATACACCTCACACCCCCGCGCCCACACACCACACACCTAAAAGCAAAACAAGTGCAAAAGGGACAACCACACTTGTACCTAAATACGTGCATGTGTGCATGTGTGTGTGTGCTGCATTCTGCCAATTGCTGTCTGTCCAAATGCCTGGCACAGTGGAACGAACGAAGGTTTGTTTGCCCTCTCCGGTAACTCGATGATTTGACGTACGTATGCATGTATGTATGTATGTATGCATGCATGTAGGTATGTATGTATGTATGTACGTGTGTTCTCAGGTGGTTTTACTTACGTACTAATTGGTATACACTAATTTCAGATGCCCCCGAACGCCATTTGCTGTTGCGCAACAATAAATAAACATATATGAAATATACAAATTTACATACTGTATATACATACATATAAACAACAACGGCAGCAGCTGCAGCACCAGAGCAACAACAACAACAACAATTATTTAATTCTGCATATTGTGGCAATTTTGATACATTTTGAACATAAAGCAACAAGAAATCTTGTTTTTAAATACTTCAGAGATAATTGTTTAAAATTACGTGCAATGTCAGCAAAAGTTTGTAATCAAAAGTGAATTCCGTTAAATGGCATTTATTTAAATACAAGTGCGAAACAAAAACATATGTCATATATCTATTATAAAGAAATCGCTGTATTCGGTTTCGAATATTCTTTCAAAATCACGATAAAACGATTACAATTCTAAAACGCTATCGATAAGCTGTTCCCTTTCCCGAATGATAGAGCAATTGGTTCTACTTTTCGATTAAGCTCAAAACAATCAAATCACAATTTAAGTTGATAAGATTTAAGCAAATGGTACTGTAATACTGAGAAGTATATCTCTCGTGAATGAGTTTTAATTGTATATTTACATACATTATATATTATCAAGAGCTAAGAACACAACTTCTCCCATTTCCAGCTCCGATTTAATTGTACAGTTTTAAAATATTAACCTTATCTAAATGGAGAACCAAGAAAGAAGCTATGTTCTTTATACAAAACTCAATTATCGTCTGATTGTTCCCATGGGAGTTAAATATGTGGTCCGATATTGATAAATTTATAGGAAACTACTTGAAATATAATAAGACTCTCGCTTAGTTTGGATGTAATACAAAAAGTTTTTCATACAAAAATTCATTTTTCACCCGATCCTATTACGATAGCTTTGAAAGTAAGAATCTAGTTTGCATAGAAACAGACGGACATTGCTATATCGATTCGGCTATTGATGCTGATTCAGAATATATATACTTTGTGAGGTCGGAAACGTCTCCTTCAGTCCATTACACATTTCGAGACAGAATTATAATACCCTACGCTAGGGTATACATAAGTTTGATAAGTTTTTCTTTTGAATATTTGAACACAACTTAAAAAGCGAACTTCGAAAGCGTTGCGAAATGTTCCCAGCAAGGAGAACTGTACTATAATTGAATTGAAAGATCTCCCCAATAAATTTAAGATGGAAATATGCACTTAAAATTGCCTGGTAGATGAAAAATACAATTGAATTTGAGAGGAAATTAAAGATAACATTCAAAGACAATACTTTTGTAGGACAATTGCGATTACTTTGCTTTAATATGACTAAAGAATTGTATAATATTTGTTTTAAATTTGTAAGCCAAACAATATAATAACATAAAATGATATGCAATTGTAAAGAACATTTGAATTGTCAGGAATTTCACACAAGTTCTATTAATATTATATTATGCCGGCTTTAAGGTTTGTTCATTCGCCCTGGGCTAACGATAATTTGTTGAATTGCAAAGCATTTCTTAGGCATTTTACAGGCGACGCCTCAAGACAAATAGCCTGAGGCTGTCTCTATTTACATAAAAGGCGACACAAAACAAATACAAAATACAACAACGATACTTAAGGTTCGACAAAGTCGAAGTTGAAATACCCTTTAAGACTGAAGATTGTAGAGCATATTGATATCACAATTTACAGACACTTAAAAGTAGCTAAAACCAACTTGCTCGCTGGATTTTTGTTATACTTTTGATATGTATTTTGGAAATGTATCTAATAATGTCTAAGATACTATAAGGACGGAGTTTAAAGTTCCTTCTTTCCTTAGTATATACTAGAATACGTAGAGATATATCTAGTGTGTTAAAATTTATACACAGAAATATATAAAGCATTATTTTTCAATACTCAAAAGTAACTCTATTCTGTTGAAAATATGATAAACACTTTTATGTGTAGTCTAATGTATCATAAAAAGGATTTTCAAACGGGATTGATTAACTATTTTAATTACTATTAAAATCAATATAAAAGAACTTGTATTACTTTGGATTCTATTTCGATTAATATACTAACTATATTTCAGTTTTATAGTTATTAAAAAGTTTGTGCATAGCATAAAACATAACCTCTAATTTTCCATAAGCTGAAACAAACAAACAAATCATAGTTTGGTTTTAAACTAACCGAAAAGAAGACTTTAGATATTTCTGTGGAACTGACTCAAAAGTGGAGTTCAGAACGATTCAAAGTAGTTCATAAACTTCAATTTTAAAAATGTCTTGAACGATAATAGAAGTCAAATGACAAAAAAAAAAACAAAAAGTCAGGGTTGCTCATTCGTTAAGTTTATCTTGCAAGTCGTTCAATTGAACTTGTGCTTAACGAATCGTTTAAACATCTGGCAAGTCGTTCAATTGAACTTGTTCTTAACGAAGCGATTAAAAACTCATTCATAAATGGTTCAATTCGTTGATTGCGTTACGCATTTAGTGACAAATTTGGAATACCCAATGGTAAGTGTATAGAAATGAAGTGCGATCGTCTGTAACTATAACTCGTTTTTCAAGTTTCTCACGTCTTTTTGGTAAATGAAAAAGCAACAGCCAAAAGCTTAAGCAAACCCCAAGCCAAACCAGACTTGGAATCAGATTGGAACGCGGATTGTGCGAGAAGCGACGACAATATTGAGGAGGTCTTATCAACAAAATGGGGGAGAAGTTGAGCAGACGAATAGAATTATAAATAGTATCCCATAAAGAGAGCTTTTCATTGCCGGCAGCAAAATAAAGTTTAATTCAAAATAAAAAAACACGCATTCCACAAGGAAAATAAAGGTAAAAATAAATAAATAAATTGAATAAAATAATATTTATTTGCAATTATTCAAACTAAAACGTTTCTTTTCTGTTCTAAGGGAGAGGGAGGGGGAGAGCTCTAAACGAATATGAACTGCTGACAACATAGTACTATTTTTTTCTTGTATTTAAAATAAAGGTGAGAGAGGCAGAGAGAGAGAGCGAGCGCGTAAATTACTCTCGCTCTCTGCTTGCTCAAATACAAGCATACATTTGTATTTATCGGTGTGCGATTGCAACCGTGTGTTTGTGTAAATGATATGCGTCATTGTTGTTGCTCCTTTCAATAGCTTACTTTTTACAGCAATTGTGTGGCATTTTTTGTTTCATACACATGATGTAGTATATATTTATCAAATTATATAGGCAAAGGCAATTAAAAATGTCTACGTTCACAATTTTCAAAGACACACACACACACACATACACACAGAGAGAAGTGCAAGCGAATTGCGGAACTTTGTACGTAGACAAAGCAAAAGCAAGTCAACCTTTTGAGCAGCGTCTATGAATAATAAATTATTAATTAATTAATGAAACATATTACACTTGTAGGCTATTTCATTTAGCTTGCGACGCTAGCGCAGATCGTAATCAATTGAGGAATTGAGGTTATGTACAAATTACTGGCACACACACACACATATAACACTCACATGCATATACATACTCACGTATATGCAAACGTATATAGTAATGGGCGCGCATTTTTATATATATGTATGTACATATGTATGCAGCCGCAACATACATACATATATTATTTACACTGCTTTTAAATATATATTCTTGCTTTTACATACCTGGTTAACGTTTATGCAGTTTGCTGCTCGCAAGCTTTCAATTTATGCATTTTCACTTTACTTTTTTAATGCATTTTTTATTAAAGCTATAGCAGAAGGGTAAAAAGAAGCGCGTGAGCCTCTGTTTCTTACATTTGCAACAAACACACACATACACGCACGCACGCACACACATCCATGCATATATATAAATATATATATTCAGTATGCAGTTGGAATCGATTTTATGCTCCTCCCGCTGCTGACGAGGCCCCAACGCCTACGAATAAATTGTATGCTCCACACGAAAACTACGCTTCTTTATAAACTTTACATATGTATGCCATATACATATGTACATATATATATGTATATATTAAAACATATATATATATATGTATGTATATACACACGCACTCACATACACTCGTGCAACGTTGTGCTTGTGGTTTGTATTGTCTGCAAACACCAATAATTTACATTTAGCTGAATTACTTGATTCTTCTTTACTGCTTCCTGCCGTTGTGTTGCGCGTTGCACTAATTTATGTTGACTTATTAAATTTAATTAGTCGCACAACTTAGATGTGACCAGCAGTTGCAGACGCGCGATATACACAATCGATACACATTTTTAGCACTGAACCGTAACAATTTATCGAGTGCCTCCACAATCATGTGCACTGCGGATGTGGCGACAAGGCTACAAAACAAAAAGGAACTATGGGCACCCTAAATTTGACTGCACGGCCCGTCGATATTTCGGGTGCTAATAGTGCCATTTTGAGCATAATTAATGTTATTTACAATTTTAAAGAAATTCAATTGGGAATGTTATTAAATGTTATCCCACAAGTTTGAAAGGTATCAGCCACACACCATGCAAGCGAATTACGGTTTATTCCCTTTATCAATGTGTCATAACATAGCCAATTTGAGTTTAATAGTGCCATTTTGAGTTTACAGATTGATAACAGTCGATTTTCTGGCCAAGACCATCGATACTATCGCACATAAGACCACAAAAATTTCTAACAGCGAATCGCAAAAACGCTTTGGGTTGAATTGTAATTTTTGAAATGGAAGAGAATCAAGGCAATGTACAATAAGCTGATTTAAAACCTCTGTTCAATTAAGAATCAATAGTGTTAAGTTACAGAAGTGATCTGTTACTAGTATGTTATTAGTCTTTTAGACATGACATGGAGTTGGCAGTTAGTAGCTGTTAAATTCAAATTCAAAGCGAATTTGCCGTATTTTTTTTAAACTACTCACGGAGCAAAGAAAACTTTTATTTTTAAACCACTCGACATACCATATCAACCAGAATTATAATAACAAAAACAATTTTTCGATATTTTTCAAAATGAGTAACCACTGTTTTTCCAAGAAAGAGTTAGTGCACGCTGTTAATAACAGTTCAGCAAAATGTTAAGTTCTTGTTGCTGAGTGTGTTGGTGTGTGTGTGTGCTAGTCGCACATTCGTGCTGGTACCAGCGAACGAGAAAGACGCGTTTTTGGTGCGTTTACAAAATTGCATGTGTGTGTGTGTGTTTGTGTGTTGGTGTTTGAAGTTAAGAAGTGCAGCTGTCGCTTGAAACAAATAAAAACCGCATTATTTTCGTATATAAATTAATCCAATTACAACCGAGCAGCATTCAAGTGCATGCGACGCTTGATAAGTGCCTGAAAACGTAAAAAACACGAAACGAGAGCTTAAATACAAAATAATAATGCATGTAAAATAATTTCAACGCCCAAAAGCCGCCGGCCAGCCGACGCCGCGCCGTCGTTGACGCCGCAGCCAGCGCAGTCGCTCGCTTGTTGAAACAAATGAAATTAAATATGTGCATTGAGTGCAAATTTCGCTGAATTTGCTAAAATGCAGTGCTGACACAGTGCAACAAGAGCATAAATATATGAAAAATATTAACAAATTCATACGAAAATTAAAAATTAACAAAAAGAAACAAAAACTGCGCTCTGTGTATGTGTGTGTGTGACTGAGATGAGAGTCTGTATGTGTGTGTGCAGAACAAGCAACACAAAAAGAAGGAACGATGGCCGCGACGGCGGCAACAGCAGCCGCATTTTGCTGACGTACCTGCTCCGCAATTAGAGTAACCATAACCGAAAATCAAGGCAAATGTTGCGGCTTCAAAAATGCAAACTGGTTACTTTAATTGCCAAACAGCTACGTAACGCTATTTTCCGCTGAACGCCGCCGTTGCTCATCTACGATATGTAGAGTTGTGTTATTTCGTTCAGAATAAGTTCAATCGTTAAGTGACCCGTTCAATTGAACTTATTTAGACGTTCATGAACGATACAGGTTATTTTATTCAGTGGCTGAGTCGCTCAGTTGTCTTTGAAGAAAACTGTTTTGTATTTGAAGAAAGTAAGCAAATTTCTCTTATTTCTGGTGTAACAGTCACGCAAAAAACCCAATGCAACGTTTGGAATCACCTTATTGCTTTAGTGATAATGGCAAATCAGGCAAATGTATACATACGTATATTGCAAAGCCTTTTTGTACATTGCAGGTGTCTTACTTTCGGGTAACTTTAGCTTTGGATCGACAAGTGGAGGATATGCTGCCAGATCAACCAAAATTTGTTATCATGTTGTATCTTTGATGAATGAATGAATCACAAAACATCTGAATAAGATGACTTATTGAGTTCATGATTCAAAAATGAACGAGCGAACTTATTCATCAAATTGAACTAGAAAGCCCAACTCTAATCTACGATATGTCTGCTGCTGCTATTGCTGCGCGAGAGCAACTTTGAGTGCACAGATAAAGAGAGAGCGAGAGGGAGAGCGAGCCGCTGGCTTAAGAAAATGTATGGCCATATTTGTTTCTTGTCGGTTCCCTTTTGAAACTATGTTCTGTGTTCTCTGCTCTGCTCTGCTGCTGCTGTTGCCGTTGCCGTTCTCGCCGTCTGCGTTTTGTTGCCGCATTTCTTAGATAAAAATGAGAAAAATAAAATAAAACGGCAAAAACGCGTCTTGAAGATAAAAATGTGCCGCAAAAAAAAGTATCTTTGAAATTTACCTTATGTGTGTGTGTGTGTGTGTTTGTTTACAATGCGTTGGTCATTTGCTGTGTATGAGTGTGCGTGTGCTAAAAAAATAATTATACAAAAAATATTAATTCATTTTGCAATTCAACAGAAATTTTTTGAAAAATCTGCAACTGCACTGAAAGCCACAACCCTCAAATAAACACGATATATAACGAAACAACAACAAAAAAAAAAGAAAAACGCATAAAAGAATAAAAAGAAATATACAAAAATGTCAGAAGAAGTCGATCGCAACGACCCCGAGCTGAAATATCTCTCGGTGGAGCGTAATCAATTTAACGATCCGGCCACACAGGCCGAATGGACACAGAAGCGTCTTGTTTGGGTGCCCCACGAGAATCAGGTGAGTTTTTTCCCCCAACATACTACCCCTATGCATCCAAATCTTCACCAAGTTCATTTTTTCGAAGCATTTTTTTGATTGGTTCTGTCCTGCGTATTCGAATTCCGCTGAAAGCTTTGTGGATGCGAAATAATCAGGCCTGTTCCGAATTCCACTCGTTTGATGGTGAAAACTAGAGACAATTTTTGAATTAATTAATAAATATGTAAATTGACTTTAATGAAATGCATGAATGGGTTAATTCGCTTCTAAAAATGATAGACTATTAGAAAATTGTGTTTACGATTATTTGATTTCATTTTCCTATGTAATCTGGCAATTACTTGCAATTCCGACGACTCAAATGCTCCTCGTTTTCAAAACGAAAAAATCACTTGTTTTGGCGTATTCGAAACAGCTAAAACGAAAAGTGATTCCACTTCCGAAACTTTTGAGTGGAAGTGGAATTGGGAACACGCTCGAATATCTGGCTTCTTTACAATTCCGATCGTATCATTCGCAATCCAAACTGTGTACTGTTCTCAACTTCAGAAAAGGTTAAAAGGTTAACTAATCAAAACTTCGAAAATGAAAAAAACTGCTTATATTTCATTCAAAAACGATAAGTTGTAAAAAGTTGGCTTGTTGATCTTCTAAATTCTGTAAAGTTTTTCATTTTTAAAAAGTAAATATTAGTTTACCAGTCACTTTAAGGATTTAAGTGGTTGCTTGATAGTTTTCCATGCTCCTTAACATATTTAAAAGCGACTTGCTTAAAGTTCGTTTCAATTTTAAGTTTTTCTCTTTACTTTATTGGGACTCTCAAAATTGCAATGCATCTGATCTGAGCAGTTGCAGTGTTGCTAAATGTGCTAAACTTATAGAAATATGTAGTTAACATTTACCAACACTGCTCCTGCTCACATTCCACTATTTTCTCATTTGTTTACGTACTCGTATTCTGTTTTTTTCTTCTTGTTGTTGTTGTTTTTGTGTTTGGGCGCTGTCATGCTCCTTGCACTCTGGCACTCTTCGTCTCTGGCACTCTCCCGTCGCTGGCTTTCACCCGGCCGCGCAGAAGTCGTCGTCAACGTCGTCGTCGTCGTCGGCTTCGTCGTCAAGCGACGACCTGAAAAACCTGTAGAGCGCCTCGTTGCGTTGCGCAGGCGTTGGCCGTGCTCCGTTCTTGTTGTTGTTGCTTTTGTTGTTATTGTTGCTGGGCGCGAGTTTGACCAGTTTTTGTTCTTTGCTTGCTGCTGTCTTGTAATTTTTTTTATCTTAATACCCTTGCAGCGGATATTATGAATTCTATCATGCACTTGGCACTGCCAAAACGAATGAAATAAAGAAAAGAAGGACGGCTTTCTTTGGCGTGCCAAAGCTATATACCCTAGCAGCTATATTTGTTTTTATACAAAACTCAATTTTCGTCAGATTGTTGCTATAGGAGCTATGTAGTCCGATTTTGATAGCATTATAGGAAACTGTATGAAACTCTCACTTGGCTTGAATGTAATACAAAAAGATTTTCATACAAAACTTCATTTTTCACCCTATCATTTTATAGCTATGTGATATAGTGTTCCAAACAGTTTGTAAAAACTTTCCCGAGCCTCGATTGGGGTGAGTTTGGTGAGGATATCTTTATAAAAAAAGTTTTTCACACAAAAGCATAGACTTCGATCGATCATTCCCATGGCAGCTATATGTTATAGTGGCCCGATCCGGTCGGTTCCGACATATGTACTGCCTATAGCAAAAAGTAGGGTCTGTGCCAAGTTTCATTACGATATCTTTGAAGGTAAGAAACTAGCTTGCACAAAAACAGACGGTCTATCCTTACATCGTTATATCGACTCGGCTATTGATGCTGATGCAGAATATATAGACTTTGTTGGGTTGGAAACGTCTCCTTCAGTCCGTAAGTCCTTTGCTAGGTTATCAATATTAGTAAGCTACAATTTACAAGGGTGTTCCCGTTTTCGATTAATCCTAGTACGCAGTTCGATATAAATTTTATGCGCAGAACTCAAACTTAAAAGTCCACAGAAATAAATGCAATTTTTAAAGATTCTTTTATAATTTTCAAATTTGTTTCCTTATTATTATAATTTAAAAATGAATTATGTTTAGCTAGATCTCAATAACCCGAAAGTTCATTAACATTGGTTTAATACAAATAAATAAATATTGATTATTCTCCCTCAATATTTAAGTCAGCAAGGGTATTTTATCTGTGGCACACTAAACTGAGCAACTTTTCTTTCCCTCTGGTGTTTTTTTTTTGTGTATTTTTGAAATTTTATTGAAAATATTTTAAGCCGATTAAGGGACAGCAAGCATTATGTTAAGGCAGGGGAGTGGCAAGGGGGCAACTCGTTGTAAGCTGCGCCACAGCTGATGCTGGAATTGGAACTGGAACTGGAACTGGAGCTGGAACCGGAATTGGGAACTTTGTTATGTGCTGGCTGCCCTGCCCTTTCATATTTCCATCTTGCTCTTTTTGCGTGCAGTTATTGCCTTCTCTTCTTCTTCTTCGTTTTTTTGGCTGCACACTCATCGCATGAATCATGCAACATGGGGAAACTTCTTTGAATTTCACGTTACTTTTGCTCTGAGCGATTCAATTAAATAAACATCCGTCGAAGAAATTCACACGTGTGTTGTTGTTGTTGATTTTGAATCACAACAGCGCAAGGCAAACATTCAGATACAGATTCAGATACAGATACATTCATTGATAATATATTAAAAAAAAACAACAAAACTATGCAGAGATTGTATTATAATATGAGCTCTCATTTGCAAAGTTGCCTGCCTGTTGACTGTTTCATTTAACAGTTAGACGCTCAATTTGCAATTTGTCAATTTGTCAATATATTCAATTTGCATGCGCACTGAGTCATCGCAAAATGGAACAGCCAGAAAGCGGGCGGGAGGAGGAGCGACGCAAGCGACGGCAGTAGGGCTTTCGTGATAGGCTTTCGACGGCGACAGCGACAGCGAAAACAAGTTTAATCTCAAACCGATAGATGTGTATTGTGTGCGATAACGATAACGATGACACGATAACAATGACACACAACGGTTTCCCAACCGTTCGCCCTTTGAATTGTTATGCAAAAATCTTTGTTGCCTCCCTCCATTCATAAGATTCCCAGTTGAGTTCGTTCGTTCGTATTGTTATTCCAAATGTCATTCAACCTGCATTTTATTAAGTCAAAACAAAAAATTAGCAGCAAGCTTTATGCATATCATATTTAGACTTAATGCCCAGAGATTAAAGTGTTCTAACAATAGACTGAATAACACTCATAGAATGTTAGCTCTGACTATGTAATGAAATAAGATCGGTTGTTGATATACTAAGGGGTACCCTGTATAGAAGCTATACTGTTTATTATAACCGATTTCCACCAGGAATCCACATGGATTCGATAACCTCTGTTAAGTGTTTCCCTATAAACTGCGTCTGAGTTTGCACCCAAAAAATTATAGTTGAGAAATTAAGAAGAATCTTCAAATATTGCTGCTTTCTTGACTGCAAAATCTGTTGAGGAAGTGGAAGAAGTGCAGGTTCATGAAACTATTTCCTACCAAACTACTTGACAGATAACATAGTGAAGGGAGTGGAGAGGTTTTGGAAGGTTGGCAAATGAAGACAAGTAGGCTGAATCCGTTTAACACGCTCCATAAGCTTATCTATTCTCTAATATCAGACATAAGGAACAATTTAAGAGCTAATTTCACATTTTTATTGCTTGAAAGCAAATAAAATATTCACAAATATCAAATTCCTAATATGATTCATTATACAATTCCTTATAACATATGCAGGACGAATGTTATTTCTTTAAATATAGTATCTATGATCTGATCTAAATATAAATATGCTCTACAAGAAGCCAAACTCTGCTCTGTTTATAGTATTTCCTGTAATTCCTGTTTCCTATACAATTGTAATATAAAATGTTAGATCTAGTGCAATTTGTTGAAATCGATTTCTGATACTGTGGAGGGAACTAACTATAATTTGAAATAGACATCACCTGAGTATGGTATTTCTTTACTCACATCCCAAATTTGCTGACTTTAGCTTTAATAACAGCTGAGTCAAGAACTAATTTAGTATATACACTAAAAAGAAACCTATTCTATGCCTGTGTATGCCCTTTGTGGGCAACAGTTTGTGTAGAGGGTATAAGCAATAATAATAGAAGCAACAACTTGTCGCATTTTTTAGTAATTACGCGTTTACTTACAAAGTCATTTGCTTTGCCCAAAAGGAATTTCAAGCGCACAAAGATAAATAAATGAAATAAAAGATACAAAACAAAGAAGAATGGAGAATAAAAGCGGCACGACTGACGATTGTCATGAGTTGTCAGGCAAAGACTGCCAGACCGACGGACAGACGGACAGATAATGTAAAGAAATTTGCATATGGCACAAACTGTTGCTCCGCTGGAATGTCCAACACACACACAGATACACACACATACAAGCGTGGATACACACAGCTGCACGGTCTACAGTTACACATAAGTATTTCTTGGCAAAAAGGGTATTCGGAATTATGTCAACACATTTTGTGCACTCGTTTTGCCTTCGACAAACAGCCCAGCAACTGTTTAAACTTTGCGCAATGTAAAAAACCAAGAGAAACAACAAAATATGTATCTCAAAAATATATACCACACTCGTATCTACATATATGTATGTATCTATGTAAATATATGAACAATGGGTGTCATTGTGCGTGTGCACAAGTAGTTGAAGTTGATATACAACTCTGTTCAGGTTACGTTTCACTTGATATATCATGGAAAGCCATCGTTTCGAGTCATTCAGATCATTCAGCTAAGCAGCATACTACAGAAACTACATATTCTATGAGAAATTCAATTATAATTTAGATGTGGAGCTGCATAAAAAAAAAAACGGGATGAAAAGAAATCAAAAATTGATTAAATTCTGTCAAATTGATGAAGGTGGAAAGTCAGGACAGCTCGAAAACCATCTATAGCTACATAGCTTAATAAATTGGAAAATTTATGGGAAAGAGACAGTTTAAAGGAAAGGCGTTTCAGGTGGGACAGGACAGTCTGGGAGTAAAGCTCAAAAACCATCAGTAGAGGATTATATAAGGATAAAATAGAGGATAATAATAAGAGAAAGAGACAGTTTAAAGGAAAGGTGTTTCAGTTGGGAAACAATATGAAAATCATCTAATAAGTCAACTCAAAAGTCATCAGTAGAGGATAATATAAGGATAAAATGGAGGATAATAATAAGAGAAAGAGACAGTTTAAAGGAAAGGCGTTTCAGTTGGGACAGGACACTCTGGGAGTAAAGCTGAAAAGCCATCAGTAGAGGATTATATAAGGATAAAATAGAGGATAATAATAAGAGACAGTTTAGAGGAAAGGTATTTCAGTTGGGAAACAATATTAAAATCATCTAAAAGGAACGATAGAATACGATCAACGTTTTCCAGAAAAATAGAAGTAGAGCTGATAAATAAGAAAAGTAAAAGTTCGATAGTGCCTTCCAACAAATCATCTGTGTATGATATTTCCTTACTCACTTACAAAGATTTTCCGACTTTAGCTTTAATATCAGCTAATCAAAAACTACAAAAACTTTTCTCTGCCTCTTTTCGGTAGAGCTGATAGTTATGGAAAGTAAAAGCTCGATAGTGTCTCAAAGAAATAATCGAAAATATCGATAACACCATCGATTGTGGCACCATCCCTATATTAATGAGTTCTTTTGATAAGTTAGCTAAGTAGATCAGTGGAGATCTTTAACCGCCAGCCAGCTAATCGATGTTAACAACTGAAACCGCATACAAGATAGATACGCGAGACTTGGTACACACATTTATACAACATACAACAATAACAATATCACACCCACACCCACACTCGCACTCGCTCCCGTAACCGTACTCACCGTTCACATTTGTTGATAAGTATTTGAGAGCATGTCTTACAAGAACCGCAGCTGAACCTTGCGGGTTCTTCCCTCTCCCTCTCTCTCTCTCTCTCTCTCGCTCGTTGTCTCTTCTTTACCGCTAATGACAGAACGTAGCCGAAGCTTTTGAATTCGGCTCTCGTCCGGTTTACGGTCAACGAACCTGCCGCTCTCAGTTCTCTCTCTCTCTCTCTCCTTCTATCTGTGTGTGTGTATATCGATATATATACATATGCCATGCATATGCGTTAATCGATTAAAAGAAATAATAAAAAATAAGAAAATACATAAATATAAGAAATACAAATACGAAAATACAGAAAAAGGCGGCCAACAAATTATTATGGCCGGTCAGCGTGAATTTTGTGTTTTCAGAACCGAGAACTTGAGCCCACGATCTTCGTAACGATCACTGAGCCGCAACGCATAAGCAATGTGTGTGTGTGTGTGTGGCGAGGGAGAGAGAAAGTGTATATATACATAGCTATATATGTATAGGTGGAATGGCAGGAATGCTGCATGAGAACCTTTTTGTTTATATAGTACATATATGTTCACTAAATATACATTCTCCACATTCGAAATATAAACAAAAGAACTTGACTCTCAAAAGGTTAATAATTGAGAATTCTATGCGAATATTTTTGGCTAAAACTCAACGCGTTTAGATCTCTGCAAAAGTTCTTCAAGTTCAAGGTTTTGGTTTCTTATTGCGTCTTATTGTTTTGGGATTAAAACTTGATCTAAGCCACGTCTTGACCTGGTTAAAATCTCCCACACATACTATCATTAGTTGGGAATTTCTTTTTGGATTCGTCAATAAGTTTTGCTCTTTGATTTTTTGCCTGGTTGTGCTTCGTTGATTGCTTGGAATGTGTCGTGTATGTAGATAACATCTATAAACTTTGCTACAACAGGGCATGCTGAGACGAGGGTGGTGGTGGTGGTGGTGGGGGGTACAGCTGATTGATGATCTCATTGGTGGCCGGGGCACAACACTCAAAAGCAATCTTTTCTTTGCCCAATAAAGACACAAGTTGCTTTTAAAGTTCCATTTACGTTCGCGATAAGTTCAATCGCAATTTTAGAGTATTCTATCAGGTCTATTGATGGATGGAGGCGGGACGGAGAAACGTTCTAATCGATCCTCCTTATAATACTAATTGCGCCCTAAAAACTCCCTCAAATCTGTTAAAACTTAGTCATTTTTCATACGAAATGCGTCCTAAATAGGAAGATTTATGATATAATGATATAATTATGATTGAATTGACTTCGAGTATTATATGTGGATAATATAAGGATAACCAGCTGTAGGCCCTGTCAGCCTTGGCTAAGAATTTAATGTTAATTCATAGTTTTAACTAGAAATTATCATTATAGAAATAAATAGGTTAGGTTAGGTAGAACCGGTTGACCACCACATAGAGCGAGCAGGTCCTTAGTGTCGCCAGATACTGAAGGTCGTTTGGAGGTTTGTTGATCCTGTAGGATTCTTGTGCGCATTGAAAGTGTGTCTGGCCGCTTCTTCTAGGGATGCGAGCCAGTGTCTGTTGAAGTATCGATGTCTTAGTGTTGCGAGTGCTGGGCAGCTGCATATAGGGTGTTCCAAGGTTTCCACAACTCCTGGTTCCTTACATTTCCGGCCGCCGTCGTCCGTTAATATCCCCAGCTTTTTAGCATGAGCTGCTGCTAGGCAATGTCCAGTTAATACTCCTATCATAAGTCTGCAATCTTTCCTTCGAAGATATAGCAGGAAGTTAGTAATATAAATAAATAAATAAGGACAATTTTTAGCTCTATAGCAAGTAAAATATTATTTAGTATGGTCACTTTGAAAAATATGTTTTGTAGTCTGGCAACTCTGTTTATTTTGTGAATAATTGATGCATAAGCCAAGCATAAGGAAATCATAAATACTTGAGTAATAAAAGTTAGTGTATTTAATGTTTGAGTACATTCATAATTAATTTTATAAATGCTGCATTTTTCGATTTCTGTTTATCTTTTATGCCGGAAAAGCACAAAGATAACACACACACACACACACACACACACACACACACACAACTATGAGATAAACAAGACCAGAATGGAAATGGAATTGTGGCCCGGAACTGATCGTTGGGGCGTGCTCGTGTTTAATTTAATGTTGCCTTTGTTTCCCCAAGATTATTCTTGTTGTTGTTGTTGCTGTTGCTGTTAATTGGTTGGTTGGTTGTTAATGCATTTCATTGCACTTCTGTTTTCCACCCCTTTGAAATGAAAACTGAGCATGAAACTCAAATTAGGAATCACAAATTGTATTACTGTGAATGCCCACAATATAGAAGTGTTTTTCCAATTCCATTTATACATATATATCAATTCCTGGTACTACATTATATTGTTGTTGCTGTTGTTACACTTGAATTTCAATTGGAAATTTTATAGTGCATTATTATTATTGTTCTTGTTTTCATTTAGCATTTCACAATTTGTGTTTTCATTTTCTGCCACATTCATTTGCAGCTTTAAGTGCTGTTAACAGGAAAAGAAAAGAAAAGTTACAGATTAAGGAAGTTTAATTGGATTCATGGAAGGACATATATAATATATAGATGTGGCATAAAACAAAATAAATATACCCTAGCAGCAATATTTTGTTATAGAAAACTTCATTTTCGTCCGTTTGCTCCTATGGGAGCTATGTAATCCGATTTCGATACAATTTTAGGAAACTACTTAAAGTATAATATAATCCTCGCTTAGTTTGAATGTAATACAAACAAATTTTCATACAACAACTCATTTTTCACCCGATCCTATGGCATATAGTGGTCCGATTTAGACCAAATTTGGTAGGATTGTATAAACTCTCCCGAAACTCATATCTTTATTTTTATTGGTGTTGGGGGCGTTGCACTGCGACCTATGAAATCTATTGGATATCTTTATAAACAAAAACGTTTTTCATACAAAAACATAATCTTCGATCGATCATTCCCATGGCAGCTATATGTTATAGTGGTCCGATCCGGTCGGCTCCGACATATGTACTGCCTATAGCAAAAAGTAGGGTCTGTGCCAAGTTTCATTACGATATCTTTGAAGGTAAGAAACTAGCTTGCATAAAAACAGACGGTCTATCCTTACATCGTTATATCGACTCGGCTATTGATGCTGGTTCAGAATATATATACTTTGTTCAATCGGAAACGTCTCCTTCAGTCCATAATACACTCTGCTAGGGTATCAAAATATAGTTTCTGTGTAGGTATATACATAGTATATACAGTAGGTAGTGCTGAAAACGAATCGATGAGTGTTCGAGATCGGTAGAGAAAGTTGCGGCTTATTTGAGTTGCTGAATATTTTGGAATATCCCTTAAATGATTAGAAAACTACAAATTAGTCGATATATATTATAGTGTTTTGTAAATTGTGTATACTTGAATAGCTAGAGAGCCTTGAACTTGCCAACAGACAGACAACAGAGATGCCAGACAGGGGGAATGGGATGAATGCTCTGCTTCTGTTCTGTTGTCGTCGCTGTCGCTGTCTCTGCCGCTGCCCCAGCTTCTGTCTATCTGCTGCAGACGCTGCTGCCTTCCCGTTGGCTGTTTGTGTTTTTGTCGCTGCTGCGTCTGCAACGGCACTTGAACGGGCGTCAGTTTTATCGTCTGCATTTCCTTTTTGTTTCTGTTATTGTTGTTGTTGTGATGCGCTTGGCGCTTGACTCATGCAGCGCTGCGTCAAGAGATGCACTCACACACACACACATGCTCACTTTGCTCCACACTCAATGAGAGCACAAGAACAACAAGAAGTTGATGAAGAAGAAGAAGAAGCACAAGAGTAACAAGGCGCATGCATTGTTTTTATTGCTGCCAGCAGGAGCTTTAACTGTAATTGCTGCTGCTGTTGCCTCATGTCTTCATCTTGTTCTTCTTTGCTAATTTGCATAGTATTTTTGCATTTTGATTTCCTGAAACACTTTTACCATAAAACAAATAACGGTGTTAACTGCTAATTGACTTTGGCGTGTGACTCACACAACATGTACAAATGAGCAATAATATACCTGTGAATGAGTCACTGTGATTGACGAATATCTTGTTACGCTGTCACTGACCATTAAGTAACAGGGTCCGCAAATGCAGTCCAGCTGCTATTAACAGTTACTGTCACTGTACTGCTAATAACAGTCACTGTTAATATTGATATCAATACTGATTTTAGAAGTTATCACAGTTATCACAATATCGCTCCTCTCTAACAAACTGTGACTAACTCGCCCTAAATTTGATCCAATTTTGCTAATTTCCTTATCTTTTCAATTTTGTTTTATTGCAGGGCTTCGTTGCCGCCAGTATTAAGCGCGAACATGGCGACGAGGTGGAGGTGGAACTGGCCGAGACCGGCAAACGTGTCATGATCCAACGGGATGACATACAGAAGATGAATCCGCCAAAGTTCGACAAAGTCGAGGATATGGCCGAGCTGACGTGCCTCAATGAAGCATCCGTATTGCACAACATCAAAGACAGATACTACTCTGGCTTGATCTATGTAAGTACATATACATATTACATACATACATATACATACATATACATACATATATATACATCTATGTACATACATATCTACTAAGTAAATAAGAAGCTTCATGGGGTGTGCTTGAAAGTTTCCACAGCTGTTGGCAATGTGACGATGATGACGCGAACTTTGGATAAACATTGAACATTAGTTTCGGTGCGAGGGCTGCTAGCTAAGTTAACAAATATATAACAGTTGACACAAAAGACAAGAATTGTAATACTCTTTTCATTTTTGACTTTATTTGATAAATTTACTTCATGCAACTTTTTATTTGCTTGCAAACAAAATGATCGGGATAGAGTTTTTTTTTGTCTATAATTGTCATTTAATACGCTATAGCTTTAAATTTAATTTAAAATATAGAACTTTTGCACATTTGAATTTATATTTTTGCAAAGCATGATAACATGGTTTTAAAATTTGGTCACACTTTAAGAATTTACGGCAACTAAAAAAAAGTGGCGGGACTATGAAACTGTAGGATTATTACAAAACTATCGGAACTGTCTGAATCGGTAAATAAACGATCAGGTCTGTACCCATTTCGGCGTACTTTTCATTACACATCCTTTCGATTTTGTAAGGCCCTACAAATAAAAACGTAATGTACAAATTCTATCATATATATGTAAACTTTGTATCCCACTATAATATGGAACTACCCTCGGTATTTGCTGTTTTGGCTGATTCAAAGTTTTGTGGAAATGTTGAAAAACGAAACGCTTTGTGCCAGCCATGTTGGAGTCTCTCTCTCTCTCTCTCTCTCGATTGCTCCTCTCATATTTGTTTAAAAGCATGGCAAATATTTGACTCAAACACACACACATACACAAATACATATACGCGTATGTACATATGTAGGTACAAATACAAACAACGAATCATCAATTGTCCGCCGTCGTTTTTTAGTGCATTTGTCAATGTCTAAACAAAGAAGAAGAGGAAGAAGTTGATGCCTTTTAAAACTTAACATATCCGCCGCTAATTGTAATGCCAAAAACGTTTTATATTTTGTTTGCCAAAAAAAGCAAAAGATAAATAAGTAAATAAATAAAGATAAAAATTCCAGGCTGCAAGCCATAAATTCGGCTTAAATATAAATCAATGAGCTGCCGTTGGGTTCTCGCGTTCAATTGCAGTTTCAATTAATAGAAATTTATTCCGACACATAAATAACCAAAACGAAATGAGGAGCGCCCCCAAGCAACAAATTGAGAATTGATTAAGCAGACGACGCAGCAGCAGCAGCAGCAACAACAGCTCAAACGGCAGCCCCTCATTAACCCAATAAAATAAACAACTGCAAAATGAGTTTCACTCTAACCCAGCCAGCAACATGTTGCGGGCGAACATGTTGCCAGCTACTGTTGCTAAGCTCTTAAACTGCGCTCAGCGCTATTCTTGACTGTGGGTGTGTGGCTTTGTTGCTCATTCTCTTTGGCTTTTGGCTTCCTATTGCTAACAAATTATGCGGCGCTTTTTTTACATAAATATTTTATGTGCTTGCTGCTTACCACATTGGCATTGTTGTATCTGTTGTCGAGTCTAATTAAATGCGCAAACTGTTTTTGGCCTTTTTAAATGCGGCCAACGTTGGTTTTGATGTGGGCGCGCAATGCTTTGAATTTGTTTATACACATTGCTGTGGTTGTTGTTGTTGTTGTTCCCACTGCTGCTGCTGTTATGCTACGCTTCGGCGCACACGACGCCGACGCACGCGTTTCAGTTTGCTGCGCTGTCAGCTTTGCACTTATACAAGCCTAGCACGCACTTTTTACTGCTCTCTTACTCTTTCCCTCTCTTTGACCTGTTCCATTTAAAAGCGTGTTGCATTGCGAAAAAAAAACATTTGCTGACGGAAGCTTTTGCCGTTGGCTGCCTGCAGAGTTTCAACTTACTGAAGTAGCTCATTAGTTCACTGAAAGAACTAATCTTACGATTCAAACGAACGACTGAACGATTTCAATCAAATGCCTTGCGTTCTTTCGTTCAGTAGGAGTGTGAGTTCAATTGAACTAATTCTGAACGATTCGATGCAACTCTGACTGCCTACATTTAACAGCCTAATTATTGTAATTCGTTGACATTTAATTTGATTTTTAAATTTCAATTAAATTAATTTGTGTGGCAGCTGCTGTTGCCTGCTGCTTGTTGATAATTAATATACGTCAAAAACAAAAAAACTGCGTAAATATATACGTACATAATATGTATGCAAATCAAATGTCAACACCTAGCGCACACACGGCAGCAACAAATATGGCGACTGGCAATTTGTTTGACATGCATGTCCAAGCGAATGGGCGTCAAATGTTGTCGGGCCACTGCGAACCCCCCTTCCCCGCCCAACTAACCCCCCCTTACTGAGGGTGTCCAATTGGACGCGCCTGCTTGCAAATCCAATTGGCTGCAATATTCTTCGATTTGATGTCTTCATATTTGATTTCTTTATTAATATTTGTGTATTTATTATGTTATTGCCAATTTGAGGTAAATTGACCAGCTGAAAAAATAACACAAACCATACCAAACAGCAAACATATGTAGATAATGTTTGCATAGCTGTCGTCAAATGCGTTGGCAGCTAAATATAAACACACTTGTCGTGTCTCTGACCTACCAAGTACCAGCTGAATGACGCCACACCCCACCCCACTTCCACTTACCCACTCACCCACCAAGCACGCTAAGCAACAACGACAACTGCAGTCGCCGCTAACTATCTTTGAGATGTGCACTAATTGAAATTGCATACAGCGCCAGACAGTCGCATATTGCGGACAGCATTTAAGCCATATTAATATGGCAACGTTCTCTTCTTTCCCTTTTCACCTCTCTCTTGCTCTTTCCCACACACAGTGCTGCCAAAACAAAAAGCTTATTTTAGAAGACTGAAAACATAAACAAAGCAAAACTGCTAACAGAACTGATAACAGAGCCAGGCAGAGCTTAACAGAAGCACAACAGTCATTTAACATAGAAGTAACGCTGCTCAAGTTAGGGATGGACGAACTCAAAGGATAGGTTATGTTATCGATAACTTAATGAATATGACAATGGAAACACATACAAAATAAATCAATTTCTATTGTTAGTTATAATTGCTAAACTTCTAATAATAAAAAAAAGCCACTTTTAACGTTAAAAATAGCGAATTTGGCAACACTAATCTCTGATGACACTTAATTTGTTTTGCTAGATTTACAATTTGCCACGAACGAATGCAAATATGCAACAATTTTTGGCTGCAAATGTACAGATATATAGATGCATATATCTATTTATTTATGATGCATGCGAATTGTGGCTACGTTGCGGCATATAAATTATATTACATATTTATGTGTGTAAGTTTGTACGTACATATTACACATTAGCTTTACAATTATTGACATCTTGAGAGCTTTGTCAAGGGAAGGGTGGCTAGTCTTAGGCGGTGGGGGAGGAGGAGCAGGGGGTGGTCAGCATATAATTAACATGAAAAGCGCCGACATTTTGCATTTGGTTTTTGCCTTTTTTTGTGCCCATATAATTGCTTGCAACATGCTCGATGACAGGTCGTTGCATGTTGAATTTACTATATACTAATATTCTCTGCTGGATTGTCAGAAACGATTTATAAACAAAATCTCTGTCGCATTTTGACAGCAAATGACTTTTGCACTAAAGCTCAGCTCAAAGCTCAATTGTGGCTTATTGAGAAGCGTGACACGTTCATTGAACAAAGCGGCGACAGCGGCCATATAAATTACATTTGTTGTTGCACTTGTACATAATACCCTGTGCCCAATGGGCCAAAGGCTATGCGCTGTTATTTCTGTATTGATGTGACATTCGCTAGAGGTGCTGATAATCTAACCTAAAAAGCGGCTCAATTCTCAATATTAGGTTAGGTTAGGTTAGATTGAGGCGGCAGGTCACCCCCATGGTAACGCATAATTGAACCTTGCGACCTCTAAGATTCTTTGAAGATCCTCAATACACTCCAGTAAGGGATAACCCCAGATGGTTGAGTCTGCTTCTCAGAGTCTTCTCTTTAGAGGAGATGTTCCAGGGTTTTGAATACCCCCGGCTTCCTGAACTTGCTTTAAATTTGCTGTTTATGGCGTTATTTATGCGAGAATTCGTTTTTATATATAATATCTAGCAGTTAATAGTTATCAGTAGACCACATACTGTAGTCTTAGTCGTCTTGCTAGTTCGGCGTATACTTTCGATTGCCTTTATTGAAGATCAACATCGATACTTCTTTTCAAACGATAACAGCTATTTATGATAACTATCGAGTACTTATTAAATACATTACGATACATTTCACACTTCATTACTTGACAAATATCTTTATGATATTTGTCGATAACATTTGAATACTTATAGAATACTTTATAACTAACGTTGATTGTATACTAATATCGCACGTGCTGATATATTGTATTACTACAATACCAAATTTTCCCATTATAGCTGCTATTCTTCCGTAAAACTTCTCCTTATATTTAGGGTTATTCTTTTGGTAGTTCCAAATTATGCTTGATTTGATTTAAACCAGGTACATATATTCTTCGGCAGTTCACATACAAAATTTCAGCAACATTGTCTTAAGTATATATCTGAAAGACTCTACATAGAAGTCGAGCTTACTGTTACACCCTAAACAATATCTAATAGTCATCCCAATCTTTTAAATTCTTTGTCATTTAATTAAATAAAGTTGTTGTCACATTTGCATACATTTCATGAAGCATGTCAGTTAATATTGACTTATTATTATGCGCAATTTTGTGTTGTGGCCACGTTTCACACTTGGAACGATCTCTGACCATATTTGGCAATACACCAAAATGCCGGCCGGAAGAGCGAGAGGAGGGGAGGAGGAGGAGGCGCAAAAGAAATGATTATCATCTCGTTGGCTCGTCGGCTCGTCGTGTGCTGACTGACCGCAGTTTTAGCCGCTTTTGTAAACTCATTTTTGGCTGGCTGGCAGGACAATGACTCAATGCCCGAGCATAAATCAGGCAGAGGCAGAGGCAGCCGGCAAATGATTCAGCATCACAGCAAAAGACTGTGATAGAGGGAGGGAAGCAGCGCAGGGCAGGGAGAGGGTGTCGTCATGGTCGTCACTTCTAAAACGATTGCCAAAAAGAGCAGCAAAAAATTTCAGATGCCATTTTTGGTTGGCCTGACAAGGTTGCTGTTGTTTGTTGTTGTTGTTTGTTGATTGTCAAGACGTGATTTTCTGGCCATATGCATGGAGTCTCATAAACGAGCATAGTTCTGCACTCTGCTCCCCTCCCCGCGTGACTCATTGGCTTAAATGAATAACAAAATACACAAAAATGCGTTGGGCGACTTGAAAATTTCAGCAAAAATAGTTTTTATTTTGATTTTCGTTCGTACTCAACTTGAAATACACAACTTTCAATTTCTCTTTTGTGTGTGGGCTGCATTTGAATTTGAATTTGATTTTTGGTTTTGTTTTTTGAACGCCATTAGCTGATTGTTTGTTGTATCTGCGAAATTCGCATTTAATGTTTGTTTAATAGCTGAAAATGCTACACGAAAAGCATTCAAGAGACGCATACTTAGTGCCCACACAGTCCAGTTATACAAACATATATAACAGATATATATATATGTATATATGTATATATGTGGGCTGTTTAGCCACTGGCTTGCAGATACAGATACAGATACATATACAGATACAGATACAGATACAGGCGTTTGCTGTTTATGGCGCTGCGACTACCCAACTTTTAAGACATGGGTTGTGCGTGTGTGTTTCTGTATAGATCTGTGTGTGTGTGTGTGTGTTTGGGCAACATTAACTAGGCCACTGAGCATCCAACGAGTTGTTTCTGTGCTTGTCGCTGCCTAATTTGTTGCATGCATGTTTCAACTCTAAAACTATTTGAAGCTGTCTCAAAGCCTTAATTCTATGAAAGGCTCCACCTCCTTCCTTCCACAGCTGTTGTCATTCAGAATTGTTAATATTTTCTATGCAACAGCCAGAAAGAGGCAACTCTGACCCCATAAAGTATATGAATCGAGAGCCGTAGTCATGCTGAACAAGAACTCAAAGTTCTCAGTGACTTTAAGTGCTACAAATAGCAAATTTGGTATGTGGGCTCCAGTTCATGTATGTTTCAGTTTTTTTGTTAGTTACGCCCACTTCCGATCGATTTACACACTCAATTTAAAAGATAAAGACATGTTTTTTGATATACGTATATCTGAACATGTTATCTTTATAACCTAAATTGCCTATCAAGTCATAAACAAGAATTGTTGCTTAGAATATAACCTACGATATCCTGAAGCTGAAGAGATATTAGTTATGGGATCGGTATAGAAAATAGAACTTGGGGGTGGTTTTTTTTTAAAACTCCCGCCTGTAGTCCCTTATGGAATATCGCTTAAAGTTATTCTTTATATCTAGAAGCTGAAGAGAAATTAGTTAGGGGATCGGTATAGAAAATATAAGGAAATACTTCGGGAACTCCCGCCTAAAGTCCCTAATGGAATATTGCTTAAAGTTTTCCTTTATTTTAACGGAGCTGAGGAGAAATTAGTTATGGGATCGGTATAGAAAATATATGGAAATAGAAGAAGTTCGGGTTGGTTTGTTTTTCTCCCGCCTTAAGTCCCTTATGGAATATCGCTTAAAGTTGTTCTTTATATTTAGGAGCCGAAGAGAAATTAGTTAGGGGATCGGTATAGAAAACATAAGGAAATATTTCGGGAAGGGAAGTCCTTTATGGAATATCTCTTAATGTTTTCCTTTATATATTGACGGAGCTGAAAAGAAATTACTTAAGGGATCGGTATAGAAAATATAAGGAAATAGTTCGGGAAGGTTTTTTTCAAACTCCCGCCTAAAGTCCCTTATGGAATATAGATTAAAGTTTCCTTTATTTTAACGGAGCTGAACAGACATTACTTAGGGGATCGGTATAGAAAATAGAAGGAACAAGAAGAAGATCGGTATGTGTTTTTTTAAACTCCCACCTAAAGTTCCTTATGGAATATAAATTAAAGGATTCCTTTATATTTACGTTTTGTTCCTATTTTTCTATAGTTCTTGATTGTCACCAAATTTTCAGACACGAGAAGTAACAACCTATTACAAAGAAAAACAAATTCAAGCTGCAAGAACACAATGAAACAAATGTAATTTATATATAATTTAACTTAGATTTAATAAAACTTAGATTTATGAAATATAAAACGAACCGAAACCAGAATTTGAGGGTATCCCAATTGAAGGCCTATCCTATCCTATCCTATCCCAATTGAAGGCCTGCAATTTGAGGAGGATTTTGGGGCATCCCAAGGATGTTTTGTGCAATTTCATGCTTGTTTCGTATTAAGATATTGATGTAGTTTCCTCAATCTCAACCATATATATGTTCAACTCTCATGCTTCCCATATGTTTTTACATTTGCAGACATATTCCGGTCTTTTCTGCGTTGTGGTCAATCCCTACAAGAAATTGCCAATCTATACCGAAAAGATAATGGAACGGTATAAGGGCATAAAGCGGCACGAAGTGCCTCCGCATGTATTTGCAATAACGGACAGTGCCTATAGAAACATGTTGGGTGGTAAGTACTACTATATATATATACATACATATATACTGCAGATAAGTCGAGTTTAATCATACATATAGGATGATATATAGAAGAGCTGCATAACTTTTACTTGATGCCATTTTTGTAACGCATTTTTTGCTGTGCTTTTTATCGGCTAAAATTCCAGGCCAGGCCAGGCCAGGCCAGCAAAGCAAACAAACAAACAGTGAAAAAAGAGCGAAAGAAAGAAGAATAAAATAAAATAAACAACGCAGCCAAAATACCTTGATAAGATATCAGTCTCTGGAAAGTCGGGGGGCTGTATTTCCGCGAACTGTGTGCGCTGTCTGACTATAAAAAAATCCATGAGATACACTTGAGGCTAATGCTGTCACTTGATGGCTTTTGGGCCCTGACATCAACTGATTGCAACACTGTAAAAAACAAAACAAGTAAGAATGCTATAGTCGAGTATACCCGACTACAAAACTCCCTGTATTCAGGTTTAAAATTTCCGTTTGCAGCTTCGTACACTTACACATGCACACGAACACAAAGAAGCGACAGCGCAAGCGAGGCATTTGAAGTGGTTGCTGTGCTACTTCTTTCCTTCCGCTCTGTAGCACTGAATCTTCATTCCTGAATAACTTCCCTATTTGTTGTCCGATCAATTTGAAATTTGCACAGCAGATTGAGAGTGAACCAAGTATTATACATGTCAAATATCAAAGCTATATCTTTAAAATTGTGGCTGGCAAACGTTTTTAACAAATTGCGGGGGTGCGGGGGAAGATATCTGCTATCGGACAATCGGAAAAACTTGATCTGCGTATGTTATAGAGGAACCTACATTCCAAACTTGATGTCTAGCTCTTACAGTTGCTGAATAGTTGATCAAGAATATATATATATACCTTATAGGGTCGGAGATGTCTCCTGCTGCCCGTTACATACATTTGCACAGATGAATACCCCCTTTTGTACCCCTTTTATGGATACAGGGAGTAAAAATCGAGTGATTCATGTTGAGGCAGGAAAATATATAGCCGAGTTTTGCATATATTTGTAATCAGTTAATGTGGCAACTGAAACAGCAACCAAATACTGAAAACTGTAAATGAAACAGAAACTGGTTTCCTTTGGTTTGGTTTGGCTTGGTTTTGGGGCTTTTGAATGGTCGAAGTCTGGTCCGTTTGAAGCGTAACGCTGCTCGATGATGACTCAGCCCCAGAGAGCTCTAGGCTGCAAAACATATGCACAACTCTACCCCACTTCTTGCCGCCGTCTACCCCCTGTTTGTTTAATAATATTGCGTATACGTGTCATTACCATATTTGGGCCTAGAACTCGAACACAGTCTGGCATTTTGTGTGTTTTTATCGTTAAAAATAACTTTAAACACTTCGTCACCATATTTGCCGCTTAATCAATTTCTGTTTATGCACAATTTTTTCCTCTTTTTAATACAACTTGGACTTTGACTTGAGCTTTAGCTTTGTCTTTTAACCCATAAATGAAAATGTTGTGCGGGTGCGGCTTTTCTGCCTGCTTTGATTTATTTCTCGCCCCTGCGACTTTGTTGTATATTTAAATCCATGCCGCACTGGGCAAGCCCACAACCATGCCACAACCAACATCGGCAACCATCTCCAATTCCATTTACCAGCTCCCATCTCCCATCTCCATTGGCCCCAAACACGCAGCACATTCCACCAACTCCACCGTCCACCGTCCACTCTGTTGTGGTCACCTTTGTGGTTAATGCTGACTGCACTTTTTTTTCCTCTTCATTTTTTATATGGAATGCCTTGTGAAGCGCTCCGTAATGCGCCCAATGTCATAAGTTTATTGTTTATGATACAACGGGCACGCCCTCAAGGCGTTGGTCTTATCGTGTTTGTTGTGTTGAGCTAACTGAAACAGCAACATTTGTTGTTGGGCCTGCTTTTGGAGTTGTGACAGATGCTTTAAGGAGCGGCTGATGGGAGCAGGAATAGCAGGAGTACCTTGAATTAGTGCTGTTAAACTATCGTTGGTCGGATTATCAGGAGTACCTTGAATTAGTGCTGTTAAACTGATCGAAAATCGGATTCTCTGGAGTACCTCGAATTAGTGCTGTAAAACTATCGATGCTCGGATTATCTGGAGTAGCTTGAATTAGTGCTGTAAAACTATCGATGGTTGGATTATCTGGAGTACCTTGAGTTAGTGCTGTAGATCTATCGTTGGTCGGATTATCTGGAGTACCTCGAATTAGTGCTGTAAAATGATCGATAATCGTATTCTCTGGAGTACCTTGAATTTGTGCTGTTAAACTATCGAAAATCGTATTCTCTGGAGTACCTCGAATTAGTGCTGTAAAACTATCGATGCTCGGATTATCTGGAGTACCTTGAATTAGTTCTGTAAGACTATCGTTGGTTTTATTATCTGGAGTACCTCGATTTAATGCTGCAAAATAAAAACTATCGATAGCAGTCTCACCTTATAATCGATAGCATCAAACTTTAATCAGTGCTGCAATAACTATTGATAGTGATGTCAGTTTATAATTTCAATAATCGGTAATCGATCATGTCGATCGATATATTTTGATTAAGAAAATCGATTGTGACAACAGAGAGAGAGAGAGTCCACCGCTAATTTTGGGTGATTTAGCTTGAAATATGGAACTTGTAATTCAATATAGATTATATTGGTCTTATAAATTTAAAGAAACTATGGGTTTTTCTTTAGGAAAGTTCAGAGGGAATTATTAAAATGCATTCCTTTGAATATTTGTGTGGCTTGTATAATGAAAATGGTAGTTATTAGAAAAGTGATTAGCTTATTCTATTAGTAATGTAACTTTTCCATTCTTCAACTGGAAATGTAAACTCATAGTTTACCAAAATCTGTCAATGATGCTTATTCAATTCATTTCAAGTATAAGCTACAAAAGGTTGATTCAGATTACAGAAAGTTAGATATTATATTTATATTAATATTGTAATTTCTAAAAGTTATCTTTATAACCATTATATTTACACTCTAATGGCTGTTTAATCACTTTTCTTTAATATAATTTGTCGTATCTTAAGTAGATAATCAATTTAGTTATTATCATTAGCGAGCATCGTTGTAATTTGCTTAAGCGTTTTGCTAACACATTTCATCTTGGCCAGCCCAAATATAGTTTTTTTCTTTTCTAATTAATACAAACGACATCACGACACGCATCAAACATCATCAGACATCAAAGTATTTTGCTGTATTAAACTATATATATTTTTGATTTTTGATGAGATCTTTTGGATACACTCGGTTCGCCACGCTTCATCAGCTTTTGCTCCAAATTCCATAAATTTGTTTTAATTGAGATAAAGTCAAAATGTGCCATAATACGTACATAATAATAAGAATAATAAAAAACCATTAAAATGTGGCGCCAAATGTTGCTTTTGTTGTTGTTTTTATAGCTCTATTCATTGCTATTATCGTTGGCTCAACAAATGCTTGAAAAAGATCGTTTGGGGCTGGCTTGAGTAGGGGGCGGGGGGGTTTCGGGGCACAATTTGCCGCCGCCTTGGCGACGTTTTAAAATCTCGTAAAAAATAAAAATAAATAAAATGAAATAAACTACAAGCTGAGATCTATGGAGAGTCCATCTATGGCTATATACTGACAGCAATAATAAGTACGGGGTCGTTATGTGCCAATTTTTTATCTTATTCGTTTTTTATTTATTTTATTTTTGTTAACCGAAAAAAATCTATGCCAAGCCAATGGATATGTTGTCGCTGTTGTGGTTACAAACTCTCATAGCTGGCAGCTGGCAGGTATCGAGTGTATCGAGTATCTGGGCTAGTTAAATGCCTATAAACTGCCTGATACAATGTTTTAGCCAGACATCAGATCATCTGAGTGGCGCCCGCAGTCTAGGGGTTTCTATTCGAGATGAGTCAATGTTATATTTCAGTTACTGCGAATGTTCATTACGAATATCAGTGACTGGGACTATGTCTCTACCAATCTTTCTGCTAAAATACGGTTTTCCGTTTTATGTAGGTTTGAAATTAACATTTTACATAATATATGAATATTATCGTCCCCAAGTCTCATTCTGTAATCTTTGACAGACATTTAACTTTAATTTATTTGTTATTCTATGAACAACTTATATTGAACTTAAAAAATATATGCAAGAACTACTTAACCTAAAAATAATTAGGTTGAATTGTCCTATCTAAGAGTACAGAGAAACTTAATATTCATAATTTCTGCTGGAAAGCTAGGCTTGATAAAGATAAATTAAATACATAAGACCAGATCTCGCATATCATTCTTTCTATAGTCTGATTCTGCTTAAACTTCCGGAAGAATCTATGCGTTATTCAATTGTAGTTGAATATCGAATGTTAGAACAGTCTGTGACTGTTAAAGTCTATTAAATCTGTTAAGGGACTGCAATTAACAGCGACAACAGCCGGAACTGTTACGTTAATAACAGGAATGTTAATGGTAACATCAGGACTCATGCTGTTAATATCAGTACTGTTGCTGTTAATAGAATAACTGTTAATGTTAATATCAGGCATGTTATTGGTAAGATCAGGACTTATGCTGTTAATACCACTACTGTTGCTGTTAATAGAACAACTGTTAATGTTAATATCAGGCATGTTATTGGTAACATCAGAACTTATGCTGTTTCCTCTTATACTTTTTTAATACAGAATTTAATGTAACACAGGACTTATGCTGTTAATAGAATAACTGTTCCTGTTAATATCAGTAATGTTAATGGTAACAGCAGGACTTATGCTGTTAATATCAGTACTGTTGCTGCTAATAGAATAACTGTTACTGTTAATATCAAGATTGTGACTTGTTACCGTGATATTCAGTCACAGTTTGTCACAATATTTGTCAGTCACAGGTATGACAATATTGCTCATGTCTAGTTTCCATATATCTTGTTCATCAGTGTGTGTATCTGTGAGATGCGCGCAATTTTAAATGATTTTCAATTGAATGTATGTGCCTCATTTTTGTTTTGTTTTACTTGGCTGTATTTTTATTTTATTTTTTTTCTTTCTGCGCACTTAAATTTGGGTCAACACAAATTTCAAGCTGAGCTTTGCTTAAACAAAACATAAAAAACTACAAAAATAGCAAGAGAAACTGAGAAATAAAAGTTTAAACAAAAAGCCAACAACTTTGTCAGCCATTTTTTTTGTTGTGTGGATAAAGTTTGTCAGTTTGTCAGTTACTCAAATGACCCATTTCTACATTATTTTTAATATTTACTTGATTTTATTTATGTTTTGTTTTGTTGTAGATCGCGAAGACCAATCGATTTTGTGTACTGGCGAATCGGGTGCTGGCAAAACGGAAAACACCAAGAAGGTCATACAGTTTCTGGCCTATGTGGCTGCCTCTAAGCCCAAGGGCTCTGGTGCGGTAAGTATCTCAAAGATACAAGCATACTTTTCAAAGACTATCTATTCACCAAGCACATGCAACGTGCCCCGTGCCGTGTGGGTTGGGTGCGCTAAGAAACAGCCGCGTTTATGACACACAGACAGCGCGCTACAATTGTTTGGCTTATTATTGTTATTATTATAATTAATCAGGCAGTAAATGTAAGAAACAGGCGGCATTTAAAGACCAATACAATGGGAATGTGTCGGCAAATTGACTATGGCTTTTATACGCCCGCAAGTTGTGCGCTTTGTGGGTGTTGTTTTCTTACAATACTCTGTAAACATGAAATGTGCAAAAGCGGTAATACAAAGGGAAATGTTGTAGCTCATATATAACAAAAACTATCAGAGCTAGAGTTAGAAAATTTAGTATGTGAGTTCTTATATACGTTAGGTAAAATGCGTTTGTCTTAAATTTAAAACATGCCACAGCAATATTTAGGAAATAAGCTTAAACTCATATATATTTTGTAAAGAAAAGAAGCGCTAGAACAGCCCAATTCGAGCTTCTTGCAGCGTATTTGGCTAATTATGTATTCTCGACTGGGAAATGTTATATGCATAGCAGTACCTCATATATAACAAAAACTATCAGAGCTAGAGTTAGCAAATTTAGTATGTGAGTTCTTATATACGTTAGGTAGAACGCGTTTGTCTTAAATTTAAAATATGTCACAGCAATATTAAGAAATTAACCTAAACTCATATATATTTTGTAAAGAAAAGCAACGCTAGCTCATCCCAACTCGAGCTTCTTGCAGGGTATTTGCCTAATTATGTATTCTCGACCATTTACTTTGTTTGTTACTATGTTTTTCCATTGAATGCATTTGCCCAGCTGTTGTCCGTCTCCAGTTACGAGTCATGATCCGCAAATGCATCTGAAAACTAAACACACAGCAACAAATGTTGCACTTAGCATTGATGTAATGACATTAAATCACGTAGCCCCCATAATACGATTATTTTCCATATTCAGCTTTATATGCGCATATGGCTGCCACTTGGCGTTCTGTCCCCCCTAAAACTAAAACCAGTAAATCCCCCCTTCTTACACACGCACAACCAACAAAGCCGCACACTTCATTAATCAGGCACACACACATCAAATACAAGGGAACACACATGTGTGTGTATGTTTTTGTGTGTAGATGGCATAAGTTATTTGATGGCTGCTGACAAATTACTTCATTTGTTGTGCCCTGCTCAAAATTGAGCATTAGAACAATTTCAGATGTTATGATGTATGTTCAGAATGTGCAGAAAATCGAGTACTTTTATATATACATATGTAATTTCTTTCGAACTGGCATCAAAAACAGTAGAAGAGCTAAGGATTTGTCCTGAACATACATTATATTTCACTTTCTCATCTTTGCCTTAACGAAATCTTAAAAGTTCTGTAGAAATATGGCAACGCTCTGCCTAAAGATGGCAGCATCTTATCGATAAGTTGGCACTGCTGCTTGAACTTTCTATCATTTCTATCGATACTCGAAGTTTGATAATTAAATACTTATTATAATTCAAGATTTTATCTCTAAGTACATCGAGTAGAAGGTAGAACAAAAGCGAACTCAATGAAATAAGTTTTATATGTATTCAAACTAGTCACCATTTTATACACAACAATTTAGAGAGTATAAAAGTTTCGTTGTTTGTTTATTTTGGCTTTTTACAACCATTAAATAAACACCAAACGAACTTTAATTGCGCTTGTCAATGGCTGGCAATAAAAAAAACAACGAAAAAGAAAGAAGGGTTGACTTGACTACCCCTACCCTAAACAGCAATTGAAAATTAAAGTAAATTGAAAATTAAATCACTTGGAAATTGCGCCAGGGCCAGCAAGTTAGAAGTTTATAAACTACAAAATATATATATATATATACAGATCGTATCTTATGGGATCTGTGTCAAATGTTTCATAATTTTCAGCAGCTACCATAATTGGCTGAGCAAGCTGCTGGCAATCCTTTAAGGCGCTGCTCTTGAGAGCTTCATGTGAACACAGATTGTTGTTAATGTTTATGTAGTTTGTTTTTTATTTTTGACTGCTGTTTTACTGCCTTATATGAGGGGTTGGCCTGACAAAACGTGATAAGCTGCAAACAAACTCTAAAAGGTAGCTACAAATTGAAGTGCAAACAGTTGTTGAATGCTGCTGTTTTTCATTTTTATTGTTTATATGAATATGCTGTTGTTCTGTGCTATTAATTATGACCATATTTGCCATAAATAGACGCTGATATTGTGCTTGAATCATCGTCCAACTCAACTCAACTCAACTGAATTGTAACCGAAGTTTGATTAGAAAAAAAATTAGTTCATGTTATGTCTATGACTCGGAAATTATAAGATAAGATCTGATAAGGAAAGGTAACTACAAAAATATGAAAACTGAAACAAAACTGAACTCAAAGATTAGAAATGTACATAAAACATTCTTCAAATGATTTATCGATTGTGACGGGGGAACTTTTTAACCTTAACACGCAGCGTTGCATTTGCTTGAGTGATTTTGAACTCTCCTTTTTCAACTACTTTACTGTATGCGGCCTTGCATAAGGGTTAATAATATTCCATGCAATTTAGCATTATAATTAGCTAAAGGAATTATATTTTCTTCTATTTATTATTAATTAAATCTTTTTATTTTCATGTGCAATTACACCTACTACTACTACACAACTATACACACACATAAACACACACTACTATTGTTGTTGTTGTTGTACAATTGACTGGTTGTTGTTTTCATTATTATTACTTTTGTCTTTAATTGTATATTTTTGTATAAAATATATATAAATTATATATAAATGAATTTAATTTGTACATACAAATTCTGTCAACTATTCCACACAACCAACCAAATCCACAACCAACAACCAAATCAACCAACCCAAAATATTACGTATACGAACAGGTGCCGAATCCTGCCGTGCTCATTGTAAGTATGCAAAAGTCTACGCAATTTTTTTAAAAAAAGAAACACAATATCTACAAATTAACCAACAAATTTATATATTTTTTGTTTACTCTGTTTTTTTTTTATATTCTGTTTAAAAATCGTTTGAGTTTCTATGTCTTAAAAAATGTTACATTTATTTACTTTATAGCCTTGCAAATTATATGTTTTTCTTTTACTTTGACAACTAACTCTCTGTTTCCTTAGGGAGAAGATATATAATTATAATTATACAGATCAAAATCGTTTGTTCGTCCATATGTCGAAACTACTCTATAAGTTTATCCTTTAACTGCCTTTAAAATATAAAGTTGTTATGTAAATTGGATTAACTTAATTGAAACAGGAAAAGACGGCTTTCTTCGAAGTGCCGAAGCTATATACCCTAGCAGGAATTAAATTTTATACAAAACTTAATATGGTCCGATTTTGAAATGATAGGAAACTATTTGAAGTATAATAAAACCCTCACTTAGTTTGGATGAAACATTTGTATAAACCAAAAGTTTGATATAGTAGTCCGATTTTGACCAAATTTGGTCAGATTGTATAAGCTTTCTAGAGTCTCTGTTTGGAAAAGTTTGGTAAGGATACCTTAATAAAAAGGAATAATACTTTTATTAATTATTATAAAATATTAATAGTTATAGTATATTTATGCTGCAAGGCTATTCAATCTTCGGTTAACCGTAGATATTTCTATATTTCTGTTGTTTTTTTCTCTTCATCTCCATTCGATTCTATAAAATATTCATGCTTTAATTCATTGTTATTAACTTTGTTGTTGACTCATTGCCATTATAGGCATTCTTGCATTGTTTTATTCAGCTGAAAATACATAAAAAGAACTTTGAAATTGTTAACTAATTGAATTCTAATCGCAATTGTGCCATGTAATTACTACTACTTCCCCCCTCATGCTACCCATACCACGCCTCGCGCTTCACGCTACGCATTTTTAGAGTAGTCAAGAAACATTTGCGGTAAAGTATGCTCCAATCAATATTTTGAATATACCTGTAAAATACTATATAGAATTGTCATTATAATTCCATTTGATTTCAATTTATACTTTGGTTCTAACTTGGCTTACATGGTTCCACAGAAGAGTCAATTACAATCTCTATTTTTCCCCCCTTCACATTGTATATAGTATGTCCTATCCTTAACCTAACCACATCCCATAATTCCAGAACTTTTCCGTGAACACGAATAAATACATTAAGGTGAAATGTAATGTCAATAATATATTTGGTAATATGGTGCACAGTATGAATACCATCGAAGCCAGCAACGGCTTGGGTGCCTCCTCCACCACGATCATGCAACTGAACAGCTGCCCCATGGAGCGTGTTCCTGAGAGAGATTGTGACTGTGTTGTTGTTGATCTGCCAGAGGTAGAGGTAAACTGTATGTGGGATGCGTAGAAAGTGCAGTGCGATCAAAGGTCCAGTGATAGAAAGATAGACTTCAAATTAAATATCCCCAAAGTTGAAAGATCGTTCTTTAAAAGTTCATCACGGTAAAATAATCGATGATAGAATCTCAAGATCTGTTGTCAAATTAGTTTCTGAAAACTCTGTGTCTTCGAAAGATCAGTGATCGTAGCCTTAGAAATTATATTCCCAATGAAAGTTTCGTTGTTAGATCATCTATATCAAAAAATATTAATTTTTCAATTAAACAGAACACATCCATATATATCTATAGATCTTCCTCAATAGATCAGCTATTGTAATTATTCGATTTAAATAGACTGTAAACGATTTAATGGGAGATATATTAGAGAAACCCAGGAAGGATTATAGATCATCATCGAGAGATGAGAAGATGATTCATGATAGATTCATAAAACTTATCTTAACTAATTATATATATCTTATATCTATACAGAAAGCGATCTGATGTTTATCGAAAGAGTATACAGCGCGATCATGTCATTGATTCTCGAAATATGATTTCTTAAATGATATTTTGTCCTAACAGTGATCAGCGTTTAATAATATCGACAGATCATATTGTGTGTAAGTTTACAAGGCAGATAAGCTGATTACAGAATAAACAAATATACTATATAATTATTTATTAAGGAAGATCTTCAACTTTGAAAGTACGATCGCATTGCACTAGCCTAGGATATCGTCCAGCGTCCATCTGTGTGTAGGCTCTGTGTTCAAATCTTGTGCCCTTCCCTATATATGTTGCTTCTAAACTAATCCCCAGCTAACTGTGTATATATATACTATTTTGTGTGCGTGTTTGTAGATATTATTTATGTGTACTCTTTGTTATTTGTTATGCTAACCAAACGTTAAACAAATAAAATGCCAGAACAATAATATTAATGCCTTACGTATTCGCAGGGTGAACTGGAGCAACAGCTGCTGCAGGCCAATCCCATACTGGAAGCCTTTGGCAATGCCAAGACGGTCAAGAACGACAACTCGTCGCGTTTTGTAAGTATATAATTATCTAATTGATTGAACAGCTGTTTAATGAACTGCATTATTACAGGGCAAATTCATACGGATTAACTTTGACGCGTCGGGCTTTATATCGGGCGCCAATATCGAGACCTATCTGCTGGAGAAGTCGCGTGCCATTCGTCAAGCGAAGGACGAACGTACATTCCATATATTCTATCAGCTGCTGGCGGGCGCATCGCCGGAGCAGCGCGAGAAATTCATACTCGATGACATCAAATCTTATCCATTCCTGTCCAACGGCACACTCCCAGTGCCCGGCGTTGATGATTATGCTGAATTCCAGGCCACGGTCAAATCGATGAACATTATGGGCATGACATCTGAGGATTTCAATTCGATATTCCGCATTGTCAGCGCCGTGCTGCTCTTTGGCAGCATGAAGTTCCGTCAGGAGCGTAATAACGATCAGGCGACGCTCCCGGACAACACGGTTGCCCAGAAGATCGCCCATCTGTTGGGCCTGAGCGTTACTGATATGACGCGCGCCTTTCTCACGCCCCGCATCAAGGTGGGCCGCGATTTTGTGACCAAGGCACAGACCAAGGAGCAGGTGGAGTTTGCCGTTGAGGCCATTTCGAAGGCGTGCTATGAGCGCATGTTCAAATGGCTGGTGAATCGCATCAATCGATCCCTGGATCGCACCAAGCGTCAGGGCGCCTCATTCATTGGCATCCTCGATATGGCCGGCTTTGAGATCTTTGAGCTGAACTCATTCGAGCAGCTGTGCATCAACTATACGAACGAGAAGCTCCAGCAGCTCTTCAATCATACCATGTTCATTTTGGAGCAGGAGGAATATCAGCGCGAGGGCATCGAATGGAAGTTCATTGACTTTGGACTCGATCTGCAGCCCACAATTGATTTAATTGATAAGCCAGGCGGCATTATGGCCCTGCTGGATGAGGAGTGCTGGTTCCCCAAGGCCACCGATAAGACCTTTGTGGATAAGCTCGTCTCGGCCCACTCCATGCATCCGAAGTTCATGAAGACAGACTTCCGGGGCGTGGCAGACTTTGCAATTGTGCATTATGCCGGCCGTGTGGACTATTCGGCAACGAAGTGGCTGATGAAGAATATGGATCCATTGAATGAGAATATTGTGTCGCTGCTGCAGGCATCGCAGGATCCGTTTGTTGTGAACATCTGGAAGGATGCGGAAATAGTCGGCATGGCACAGCAAGCGCTAACCGATACACAATTTGGTGCGCGCACGCGCAAGGGCATGTTCCGCACCGTGTCGCATCTGTATAAGGAGCAGCTGGCAAAGCTGATGGACACGCTGCGAAACACAAACCCAAATTTTGTGCGCTGTATCATACCGAATCACGAGAAGCGGGCTGGCAAGATCGACGCGCCCCTGGTGCTGGACCAGTTGCGTTGCAATGGTGTCCTCGAGGGTATACGCATCTGTCGCCAGGGCTTCCCCAATCGCATACCCTTCCAGGAGTTCAGACAACGTTACGAGCTGCTTACGCCCAATGTTATACCCAAGGGCTTCATGGATGGCAAGAAGGCCTGCGAGAAAATGATTCAGGCTTTGGAGCTCGACTCCAATCTGTATCGTGTCGGTCAATCTAAGATCTTTTTCCGCGCCGGTGTGCTGGCACATCTGGAGGAGGAGCGCGACTTTAAGATCTCCGATTTGATTGTCAATTTTCAGGCATTCTGTCGCGGCTTCCTCGCCCGCCGCAACTACCAGAAGCGTCTCCAACAGCTCAACGCCATACGCATCATTCAACGCAATTGTGCCGCCTATCTCAAGCTCCGCAACTGGCAATGGTGGCGTCTCTACACCAAGGTGAAGCCACTGCTCGAGGTTACCAAGCAGGAGGAGAAGCTCGTGCAGAAGGAGGATGAGCTGAAGCAGGTGCGCGAGAAGCTTGATACCCTCGCCAAGAATACGCAGGAATATGAGCGCAAATATCAGCAGGCGCTGGTCGAGAAGACCACGCTGGCTGAGCAGCTGCAGGCCGAGATTGAGCTGTGCGCCGAGGCGGAGGAGTCGCGTTCGCGTCTTATGGCACGCAAACAGGAGCTGGAGGATATGATGCAGGAGCTGGAGACGCGCATTGAGGAGGAGGAGGAGCGTGTGCTTGCCTTGGGCAGCGAGAAAAAGAAATTGGAATTGCATATACAGGATCTGGAGGAACAGCTGGAGGAGGAGGAGGCGGCACGCCAAAAACTGCAGCTCGAAAAGGTGCAGCTGGACGCCAAGATCAAGAAGCATGAGGAAGATCTGGCGCTCACCGACGACCAGAACCATAAGCTGATCAAGGAGAAGAAAATTCTCGAGGAGCGCGCCAATGATCTATCCCAAACGCTGGCCGAGGAGGAGGAGAAGGCCAAGCATCTGGCCAAACTGAAGGCCAAGCATGAAGCAACCATTGCCGAGCTCGAGGAGCGCATGCACAAGGATCAGCAGGTGCGTCAGGAATCGGATCGCAGCAAGCGCAAAATCGAAACCGAGGTGGCCGATCTCAAGGAGCAGCTGAACGAGCGTCGCACCCAGGTCGAAGAGATGCAGGCGCAGCTGGCCAAGCGCGAGGAGGAGCTAACCCAAACTCTAATGCGCATCGATGAGGAATCCGCGACAAAGGCTATCGCACAGAAGGCGCAGCGCGAACTGGAATCCCAGCTGACCGAGATTCAAGAGGATCTCGAGGCCGAGAAAGTAGCTCGTAGCAAGGCCGAAAAGCTGCGTCGCGATCTCAGCGAGGAGCTGGAGGCGCTCAAGAACGAGCTGCTCGACTCATTGGACACCACAGCCGGTAAGTAGTCCAGGCATCAGTTTAAGCTATAACCCACACTAACTATCTTCTCCATTTCTGCAAAAACAGCCCAACAGGAGCTGCGCTCCAAGCGCGAACAGGAACTGGCCATGCTGAAGAAGTCGCTGGAGGAGGAGGGCGTTAATCATGAGGGTGTGCTCGCTGATATGCGTCACAAGCACTCCCAGGAGCTGAACGGCATCAACGATCAGTTGGAGAATCTGCGCAAGGCCAAATCGGTGCTGGAGAAGGCCAAGGGCACCCTCGAGGCAGAGAATGCGGATCTGGCCACCGAATTGCGCAGTGTGAACAGTTCACGGCAGGAGAACGATCGTCGGCGAAAGCAGGCCGAATCTCAGATTGCCGAGCTGCAGGTTAAGCTGGCGGAGATTGAGCGCGCGCGCTCTGAGCTGCAGGAGAAGTGCACAAAGCTGCAGCAGGAGGCGGAGAACATCACCAACCAGCTGGAGGAGGCCGAGCTGAAGGCTTCGGCGGCCGTCAAATCGGCCAGCAATATGGAATCGCAGCTGACGGAGGCGCAACAGCTGCTGGAGGAGGAAACTCGCCAGAAATTGGGTCTCAGCTCCAAGCTGCGTCAAATCGAATCGGAAAAGGAGGCACTGCAGGAGCAGCTCGAGGAGGATGAGGAGGCCAAGCGCAACTTTGAACGTAAATTGGCCGAGGTGACAACCCAAATGCAGGAGATCAAAAAGAAGGCCGAGGAGGATGCCGATTTGGCCAAGGAGCTTGAGGAGGGCAAGAAGCGTCTCAACAAGGACATTGAAGCGCTGGAGCGACAGGTTAAGGAGCTGATGGCACAGAACGATCGCCTGGACAAGAGCAAAAAGAAGATACAGTCGGAGCTGGAGGATGCGACCATCGAACTGGAAGCGCAACGCACGAAGGTAAGAAACGAAACAGCTCCATACCAAATTCTATTACTTATGCCTGCCATTCCATCTCCTCCAGGTGCTCGAATTAGAGAAGAAGCAGAAGAACTTCGACAAGATACTCGCCGAAGAGAAAGCCATATCAGAACAGATCGCCCAAGAGCGCGATACGGCGGAGCGCGAGGCGCGCGAAAAGGAGACCAAGGTGCTGTCCGTATCCCGTGAGCTGGATGAGGCGTTCGACAAGATTGAGGATCTGGAGACGAAGCGCAAGCAGCTGCAGAATGAACTGGACGATCTGGCCAACTCGCAGGGCACCGCCGACAAGAACGTGCACGAGCTGGAGAAGGCGAAGCGTGCGCTGGAATCGCAACTGGCCGAGCTGAAAGCACAAAACGAGGAGCTCGAAGACGATCTGCAGCTGACCGAAGATGCCAAACTGCGTCTGGAGGTCAACATGCAGGCGCTGCGCTCCCAATTCGAACGTGACCTGCAGGCCAAGGAGGAGGGCGCCGAGGAGAAGCGACGCGGCCTGGTCAAGCAGCTGCGCGATCTCGAGGCCGAGCTGGACGAGGAGCGTAAACAGCGTACGGCCGCGGTGGCATCGAAAAAGAAACTGGAAGGTGATCTCAAGGAGATTGAGACGACCATGGAGATGCATAACAAGGTGAAGGAGGATGCGCTCAAGCATGCCAAGAAACTGCAAGCACAAGTCAAGGATGCGCTCCGCGATGCCGAGGAGGCCAAGGCCGCCAAGGAGGAGCTTCAGGCGCTGAGCAAAGAAGCCGAGCGCAAGGTTAAGGCTCTGGAGGCCGAAGTATTACAGCTCACCGAGGATTTGGCCAGCTCAGAGCGTGCCAGACGCGCGGCCGAAACGGAGCGTGATGAACTGGCCGAGGAGATTGCCAACAATGCCAGCAAGGGCTCGCTGATGATCGATGAGAAGCGTCGCTTGGAGGCGCGCATTGCCACACTGGAGGAAGAGCTCGAGGAGGAGCAATCCAACTCGGAGGTGCTGCTCGATCGCAGCCGGAAGGCGCAGCTGCAGATCGAACAGCTGACCACTGATCTGGCCAACGAGAAGTCCAACTCGCAGAAGAATGAGAATGGCCGTGCGCTGCTCGAGCGCCAGAACAAGGAGCTGAAGGCCAAGCTGGCCGAGATTGAGACGGCGCAACGCACCAAGGTGAAGGCCACAATTGCCACCCTCGAGGCCAAGATAGCCAATCTGGAGGAACAGCTGGAGAACGAGGGCAAGGAGCGTCTGCTGCAACAGAAGGCCAACCGCAAAATGGACAAGAAAATCAAGGAGCTCACCATGAACATCGAGGACGAGCGAAGACACGTCGATCAGCATAAGGAGCAAATGGATAAAGTATATAACCACATATTAAAACACATTCTTATAGAGATTAACTAACCAATTCCCAACCACAGCTGAATAGCCGCATCAAACTGCTCAAGCGCAACCTGGACGAGACCGAGGAGGAGATGCAGAAGGAGAAGACGCAAAAGCGCAAATACCAGCGTGAATGCGAGGACATGATCGAATCGCAGGAGGCCATGAACCGTGAGATTAACTCACTCAAAACGAAATTGCGGTAAGTGGGTCCAAACCCAAAATGCTGTCCTACCATCTGGATTAGAGTTGTGCCGCATTGTTCAGAACAAGTTGAAAAGAACGGAAACTGAACGAAATGAACGAATTTTGAACTGATCAATATTCGTTACGAGTTCTATTTTGGTTCGTTCTGTGCTTTTGAGTTCGATTATCTTTCGTTTGGTTCCGATTATCGTTCGTTCTTTTTATATGAATTCTCAATTTTTTTGTTTTTAGCTGATTATTTTTGTAATTTTGTTTAAAAGAGCAAATTTATATGATATTATTTTAATATATCAAACGGTAACTGTTTTCAAAAGAACTAAACAAACGAAAATTGTCTTTTAAAAGAACAAAACGAACGAGAAGGAACTCAAAAGAACTAAAGTAAGAAAACAAACGAAGGAACGAATGAACTATAAAAGCAATTCGTTCGTTCACTTGAACACCTGAACTTGTGCGTTCAATTGAACTACAATCTAATCTGGGTACAACAACAACAGCGGCAACAGCAACAGGAGCGGGGCTTTTGGCGGGGCTTCAATTGTCAATTTTATACATTTGTTTTTATTTGTTTCTTTGGTTTTTGGCTCTTGACGGTTGTCTATATATAGCTCAATACAAGTGGCCGAGACCGAAAAGGCCAAGGCCTATTCGCCCAAAAAGGATGCCGCACTCATTATGAATTGTGAGGGTCTGCATTAGGTTTCGTTTTGCTTCTTCGCTTCTTCTTCTTGGTAGGCTGTAAGTGCTGGCCACTTCATCAACACTCATCAACAACATTATCCAGAGAATGAACCAACTCTCCGTCCAGTTTATTGTGCATGTTTCTTTATATATACCTACGCATTAGTGCTGCAAGACTAGATATAGCTCTGATTGTTCATATAACGATAGTTTTTCATATGCTCAAAAGGGTAATAAACTTTGAGTATATCGATATCTTAATTTGTAACTGAAAAATACCTTCCTTTTGAGTATTTAAATTAATTATTTTCAGTTACATTTTCAACTGTTATTTAGAATATAAACTACTGATATTTAAAATAATAAGTATGAATATAGTAATCCCTAAATCCCAAACAAGCGAAAAGAAACTATCGAACATATGTATAACGATGACCACAATCGATACTATCGATAGTCTTGCAGCACTACTACTACTACACACACACACACACATATATAAAACACACATTCAATCGTGCGATCTAATTGTATTCAATGTTCGATCCGCCCAAAATCCCCAAGCAAAGCAACCCCAATAGTTTATAGTGCATATTGTCGTATATAGAGTGTTTGAAACCGATTTTTACCCCAGCCAAGTTTTTACTTAATTATTATTCAATGTACCCTAATCACTGCACGTTTATCCTGCATTCCATTTGAGCCGCAGTTTTAATACTCTTTCTTGGATTTTGACTTTTATAGACGCACCGGCGGCATCGGCCTCAGCTCCACACGGCTCACGGGCACACCATCGTCCAAGCGCGCAGGCGGCGGTGGAGGGGGCGGCGGCGACGACAGCTCATCGGTGCAGGATGAATCATTAGATGGCGAGGATTCGGGCAATTGAAGCGTTAATTATTAAAAGAAAAAGAAAAACAACAAAAAAAAAGGAAATAAACGATTATATTTTAATGTTTCTTTTATATAATTTCTCTGTTATTTTTTATATAAACTATTATACTTAATTAAAAACTTAAAAACAACAAACGCAAAACAAAATAATAATTATACAACATAAAAACAAAACTACAACAAATACGCGTATTAACTTTCCAACCAAACTTCCAATACATAAACCCACAACATGCAATATACACAACCGATTTCATAATCGCAGTACATTAATAAATACATGCATTTAATAACTAAAGGTTTATAAAACAATCAAATGTTGAACAAGCAACTAATATACGAATTTCGTTTTGTTTACAAACAATAAATATTTGCTATAACAAATTAAAGCTCCAAAAGCTGTTTAAATGTGGCCGGAAAATAACTGAATTGTGCTGGCCACGGTTGCCACCTTGCAATATTAATTCGTAACTAAATTTTAAGCAACAAGTGCAATTTTCTCTTATATCTTTTTAAATTTGACGAATTTTTGCATCAGTTTTTGTGTTTTGAAAAAGTCAAGTAGTGCTCGTTCATTCGAGTCAAGTGAACCAAAGTTGTTCCACAACCAAGAAACAGTGACGTAGGCGGAACCAGCCGCGGCCTGTCGAGTCCAAAATAATCGGACACCTTGGTGGACATGCCAACGGAAAATAAGATTTTGCTCGGACGCCAGTGTAAACCAACTATGACGCACCTTAAAAAACTTACATTTTTGGAGGCAGAGCGACGACGCAGGATAACATTTCCCTAACATTTCGCCTTGTTTTGGCTCTGGGGGCGGCGGCAGCGAACCCCAATCGCAAAAAACCTTTATTTTCCATACTAAATAAAATACGTAGAGTACTTTTGATTTTTTTTATATATTAGATAAAAAGTGTTTTGGCATTCGACATCAAATTGACGAAAAATGACCGAAAATTAAAGTTTTGTTAATTTGGGGAGGAAAATGATATGCCGAGAACGGTGAATTATTGAACCTAGTAACGAAATTGCTTAAAATTTATGGTTTTGGCCCCAAACGTTTGGAATTCAAAATTTAACGGCTGCTAATGGCTCCATAACAGTGTGCCCCTATTTGATATCTGCGTTTTTATCGATAACAGCCTTTGTCCATCTTAGCTTTTGTCAGCAAGCAAAAATAGCAGATAAGTTTTAGCATCGTCTAATTGAGGTGGATTTCTAATAAAGGAAATTTGTGAACAAGAAATCGTTAGTCCTGCTGCCTGAGGCTAAAGGTTGATGATCTTTTATCAAACGCTTATAGACACATAGAAGCTATGCCATTAAATCCAATGTTCTTTTAAGTGCATAAGCTGCAATATAGCCATATCCTTCGAAAGAACTTGTTGGGACGATCACCATCGGTTGCCTAAGGATTATCGACTTGAATATTTTCAAGGTTTGTTTCTTAGGTACTTATTGTTTATTGAACATTTGTTTCATTTTTTATATTTTACATATATACAATTTGTTAACTACATATTTTGATCTAGGCTAATAATATCGTATGCTAAGTCGTGACAAATTCGAAAATCTCTATGTTTTTAAGGCACACAAGGTCGACTGTTTCCTTCGCTTGACACAGTCGTGATACCCACCCGCCCCACCCCCCACTCGACTAATTGCTAATGGCACTAATGTTCCCCCCGATGCGCATGGCCAACGCTGTGGGGCAGGACTTGTACCACAACAACGCTGCTGTTGCTTGGTCCCACAACGGCGGCTCCATTGAGCGCCTCCAGCTCAGCGGAGGACTTGCTGTGCTCCAGCTGCTGCTCCTCGCGCTTGCTGTTCATATAGTAAACGATGGCCACGATCAGGCTGAAGGCGGTCACCGATATCAACAGGGTGCCGTATTTGAGTGCCAGCTGGATGGCATCCAGGCCAAAGGTGCTCACGTAGAGCGTGTGCAGCACATCGTCGTTGAAATCGCCGGCTGTTATCTCAATCCAAATCAAGGGCAAGATGGTGCCATTCTCAAAGCGCTCCGCTTGATCTGAAAGAGCATTATGGTCAGGATATGGGCATTACTATAACTGATTGGATTGCTTACTCCTTAGAAGGGGCGCCTTGTCAACCATTATATTGATTTGTACGCGCGAGGCGCCGCTGATGGGGAAACCAAAGCGCGGATGAATATCGGCGTAGGTCTGGTGTATTTCTGCATCCGGTTTGATGCCTTCAAAGTCCTTCCACAGTATGGGATCGCCGGAGAAGAAGTGCGGAAACGATGGAAAGATGGGCGAATCATCATAACACTTGGTCGCATTGATGACGCCACTGGGCAAGCAGCGATCCGTATTTTTGCAGAAGCATGCATTGGCAGGATTCTCGGAGGGATGCGCGAACACATCCAGGGGCGTGCGATAGCGCAGCACATCGATGTCATTGTATATGGTCTCCTCCTTCTCAAAGTACAGAGGCACCTTGCGGCACAGCACCTGAAGGAACACATGAACAGTGCTGCGAGCCTGCAGCAGACTGGGCGAGAACATGGACGGCTCGCTGCCATCGATGCGATTGCACTCGTCACCCTCCCAGAAATCCAGCTGAGGCTTCCCATTGAACTGCGTGATAATGCTGAACTTTGAGATATCGTCCTCGCCAGTGTTCAGCTGAACCGAATCCACGCTGGTGCCGTTGCGCTGCAGGTAAACAGAAGGAGGACATTGAGCATTGACAGGTTATAGAAGTCCTGAATATAACCTACGGTTCTTAAGAGGCCAAAGTGGGTTTTGCCACGACCTAGAGATTCAAGGCTTATAATCTTATCCCGGTAGCCCCATAGATACTCGTGGACTGTCAGCCGCTTGAATAAAGGCTCACCGAACGCCACGATGGCGCCAAGGACCACGAGACGCTTCCATGGCGGCATCCGCTTGACGTGCACAGCGGCCGAGAGCAGCGGCACATTTGGCACGAGCACCACATCATCCTCCCGCACTGTTGATTTATCCGGGAGAAATATGTAAGACTTGCGATCCTGAAAGTGCGTAAATCGTTAGCTATAAGGCACTTCCTTAAAATGGAAATATGCAGCGCTTACTCTAAAGGTAACTGTGTGATTTTTGTTAAAGGACACTTCGTCCTTTACCGTGTGCTCCTGGTAGGTCAGTGGACCCAAGTCCACCACGTGCATCTTATCCGCTCGACCGGTGAGAAAGTCCTCAATGTTGGTATAGTTGAAAATGTGCGCCTTGAGCAGCGTATCATATTTGGTATCCGGATTGAGCCAACTCTTAGCTGTATCCGAATCTTCGGCTAGTATTATATTCTAAAAGTGAAATGTAGGAATTGGGGTAAGCAAGTGTGAAATGTAGCGAGTAACAATTGAAGTGTTGCGAGTAAAGAGTAAAATGTAGAGAGTAACGAGAGAAATGTAGCGAGTAGAGAGTAGAATGTAGAGAGTGAAATGTAGGGAGTAGCGTGTGACGAGTGGAATGCAGCGAGAAACGAGTGAAATGTAGCGAGTAACGAGTGGAATGCAGCGAGTGACGAGTGGAATGCAGCGAGAAACGAGTGGAATGCAGCGAGTAACGATTGAAGTGTAGCGATTAACGAGAGAAATGCAGCGAGTAACGAGTGAAATTGTGCGAGTAACGATTGAAGTGTGGCGAGTAACGATTGAAGTGTAGCGAGTAACGAGTGGAATGTAGCGAGTAACGAGTGAAATGTAGCGAGTAACGAGTGAAATGTAGCGAGTAACGATTGAACTGTAGCGAGTAACGAGAGAAATGTAGCGAGTAGAGAGTAGAATGTAGAGAGTAACGATTGTAGTGTAGCGAGTAACGAGAGAAATGTAGCGTGTAGAGAGAAACGAGTAACGAGTGAAATGTAGCGAGTACGGATTGAACTGTAGCGAGTAACGAGAGAAATGTAGCGAGTAACGAGTGAAATGTAGCGAAAAACGATTAACTGTAGCGAGTAACGAGAGAAATGTAGCGAGTAGAAAGTAACGAGAGAAATGTAGCGAGTAACGAGAGAAATGTAGCGAGTAGAAAGTAACGAGAGAAATGTAGCGAGTAACGAGAGAAATGTAGCGAGTAGCGAGAGAAATGTAGCGAGTAGCGAGAGAAATGCAGCGAGTAGAAAGTAACGAGAGAAATGTAGCGAGTAGCGAGAGAAATGTAGCGAGTAGAGAGTAACGAGAGAAATGTAGCGAGTAGCGAGAGAAATGTAGCGAGTAGCGAGAGAAATGTAGCGAGTAGCGAGAGAAATGTAGCGAGTAGCGAGAGAAATGTAGCGAGTAGAGAGTAGCGAGAGAAATGTAGCGAGTAGAGAGTAACGAGAGAAATGTAGCGAGTAGCGAGAGAAATGTAGCGAGTAGAAAGTAACGAGAGAAATGTAGCGAGTAGCGAGAGAAATGTAGCGAGTAGCGAGAGAAATGCAGCGAGTAGAAAGTAACGAGAGAAATGTAGCGAGTAGCGAGAGAAATGTAGCGAGTAGAGAGTAACGAGAGAAATGTAGCGAGTAGCGAGAGAAATGTAGCGAGTAGCGAGAGAAATGTAGCGAGTAGCGAGAGAAATGTAGCGAGTAGCGAGAGAAATGTAGCGAGTAGAGAGTAGCGAGAGAAATGTAGCGAGTAGAGAGTAACGAGAGAAATGTAGCGAGTAGCGAGAGAAATGTAGCGAGTAGAGAGTAACGAGAGAAATGTAGCGAGTAGCGAGAGAAATGTAGCGAGTAGAGAGTAACGAGAGAAATGTAGCGAGTAGCGAGAGAAATGCAGCGAGTAGAAAGTAACGAGAGAAATGTAGCGAGTAGCGAGAGAAATGTAGCGAGTAGAGAGTAACGAGAGAAATGTAGCGAGTAGCGAGAAAAATGCAGCGAGTAGCGAGAGAAATGTAGCGAGTAGCGAGAGAAATGTAGCGAGTAGAGAGTAGAGAGTAACGAGAGAAATGTAGCGAGTAGCGAGAGAAATGTAGCGAGTAGAGAGTAACGAGAGAAATGTAGCGAGTAGCGAGAGAAATGCAGCGAGTAGAAAGTAACGAGAGAAATGTAGCGAGTAGCGAGAGAAATGTAGCGAGTAGCGAGAGAAATGTAGCGAGTAGCGAGAGAAATGTAGCGAGTAGAGAGTAACGAGAGAAATGTAGCGAGAGAAATGCAGCGAGTAGAAAGTAACGAAAGAAATGTAGCGAGTAGCGAGAGAAATGTAGCGAGTAGAGAGTAACGAGAGAAATGTAGCGAGTAGAGAGTAACGAGAGAAATGTAGCGAGTAGAGAGTAACGAGAGAAATGCAGCGAGTAGCGAGAGAAATGTAGCGAGTAGCGAGAGAAATGTAGCGAGTAGAGAGTAACGAGAGAAATGTAGCGAGTAGCGAGAGAAATGTAGCGAGTAGAGAGTAACGAGAGAAATGTAGCGAGTAGCGAGAGAAATGCAGCGAGTGTAGCGAGTAGAGAGTAACGAGAGAAATGTAGCGAGTAGAGAGTAACGAGAGAAATGTAGCGAGTAGAGAGTAACGAGAGAAATGTAGCGAGTAGCGAGAGAAATGTAGCGAGTAGAGAGTAACGAGAGAAATGTAGCGAGTAGCGAGAGAAATGTAGCGAGTAGAAAGTAACGAGAGAAATGTAGCGAGTAGCGAGAGAAATGTAGCGAGTAGCGAGAGAAATGCAGCGAGTAGAAAGTAACGAGAGAAATGTAGCGAGTAGCGAGAGAAATGTAGCGAGTAGAGAGTAACGAGAGAAATGTAGCGAGTAGCGAGAGAAATGCAGCGAGTAACGAGAGAAATGTAGCGAGTAGCGAGAGAAATATAGCGAGTAGAGAGTAACGAGAGAAATGTAGCGAGTAGCGAGAGAAATGTAGCGAGTAGAGAGTAACGAGAGAAATGTAGCGAGTAGCGAGAGAAATGCAGCGAGTAGAAAGTAACGAGAGAAATGTAGCGAGTAGCGAGAGAAATGTAGCGAGTAGCGAGAGAAATGTAGCGAGTAGAGAGTAACGAGAGAAATGTAGCGAGTAGCGAGAGAAATGCAGCGAGTAGCGAGAGAAATGTAGCGAGTAGAGAGTAACGAGAGAAATGTAGCGAGTAGCGAGAGAAATGTAGCGAGTAGCGAGAGAAATGCAGCGAGTAGAAAGTAACGAGAGAAATGTAGCGAGTAGCGAGAGAAATGTAGCGAGTAGAGAGTAACGAGTGAAATGTAGCGAGTAGCGAGAGAAATGTAGCGAGTAGCGAGAGAAATGTAGCGAGTAGCGAGAGAAATGTAGCGAGTAGCGAGAGAAATGTAGCGAGTAGCGAGAGAAATGTAGCGAGTAGAGAGTAACGAGAGAAATGTAGCGAGTAGAGAGTAACGAGAGAAATGTAGCGAGTAGCGAGAGAAATGTAGCGAGTAGAAAGTAACGAGAGAAATGTAGCGAGTAGCGAGAGAAATGTAGCGAGTAGCGAGAGAAATGCAGCGAGTAGAAAGTAACGAGAGAAATGTAGCGAGTAGCGAGAGAAATGTAGCGAGTAGAGAGTAACGAGAGAAATGTAGCGAGTAGCGAGAGAAATGTAGCGAGTAGCGAGAGAAATGTAGCGAGTAGCGAGAGAAATGTAGCGAGTAGCGAGAGAAATGTAGCGAGTAGAGAGTAGCGAGAGAAATGTAGCGAGTAGAGAGTAACGAGAGAAATGTAGCGAGTAGCGAGAGAAATGTAGCGAGTAGAGAGTAACGAGAGAAATGTAGCGAGTACCGAGAGAAATGCAGCGAGTAGAAAGTAACGAGAGAAATGTAGCGAGTAGCGAGAGAAATGTAGCGAGTAGCGAGAGAAATGTAGCGAGTAGAGAGTAACGAGAGAAATGTAGCGAGTAGCGAGAGAAATGCAGCGAGTAGCGAGAGAAATGTAGCGAGTAGAGAGTAACGAGAGAAATGTAGCGAGTAGCGAGAGAAATGCAGCGAGTAGCGAGAGAAATGTAGCGAGTAGCGAGAGAAATGTAGCGAGTAGAGAGTAGAGAGTAACGAGAGAAATGTAGCGAGTAGCGAGAGAAATGTAGCGAGTAGAGAGTAACGAGAGAAATGTAGCGAGTAGCGAGAGAAATGCAGCGAGTAGAAAGTAACGAGAGAAATGTAGCGAGTAGCGAGAGAAATGTAGCGAGTAGAGAGTAACGAGAGAAATGTAGCGAGAGAAATGCAGCGAGTAGAAAGTAACGAGAGAAATGTAGCGAGTAGCGAGAGAAATGTAGCGAGTAGAGAGTAACGAGAGAAATGTAGCGAGTAGAGAGTAACGAGAGAAATGTAGCGAGTAGCGAGAGAAATGTAGCGAGTAGAGAGTAACGAGAGAAATGTAGCGAGTAGCGAGAGAAATGTAGCGAGTAGAGAGTAACGAGAGAAATGTAGCGAGTACCGAGAGAAATGCAGCGAGTAGCGAGAGAAATGTAGCGAGTAGAGAGTAACGAGAGAAATGTAGCGAGTAGAGAGTAACGAGAGAAATGTAGCGAGTAGAGAGTAACGAGAGAAATGTAGCGAGTAGCGAGAGAAATGTAGCGAGTAGAGAGTAACGAGAGAAATGTAGCGAGTAGCGAGAGAAATGTAGCGAGTAGAGAGAGAAATGTAGCGAGTAGAAAGTAACGAGAGAAATGCAGCGAGTAGCGAGAGAAATGTAGCGAGTAGCGAGAGAAATGCAGCGAGTAGAAAGTAACGAGAGAAATGTAGCGAGTAGCGAGAGAAATGTAGCCAGTAGAGAGTAACGAGAGAAATGTAGCGAGTAGCGAGAGAAATGCAGCGAGTAACGAGAGAAATGCAGCGCGTAGCGAGAGAAATATAGCGAGTAGAGAGTAACGAGAGAAATGTAGCGAGTAGCGAGAGAAATGTAGCGAGTAGAGAGTAACGAGAGAAATGTAGCGAGTAGCGAGAGAAATGCAGCGAGTAGAAAGTAACGAGAGAAATGTAGCGAGTAGCGAGAGAAATGTAGCGAGTAGCGAGAGAAATGTAGCGAGTAGCGAGAGAAATGTAGCGAGTAGCGAGAGAAATGTAGCGAGTAGAGAGTAACGAGAGAAATGTAGCGAGTAGCGAGAGAAATGCAGCGAGTAGCGAGAGAAATGTAGCGAGTAGAGAGTAACGAGAGAAATGTAGCGAGTAGAGAGTAACGAGAGAAATGTAGCGAGTAGAGAGTAACGAGAGAAATGTAGCGAGTAGCGAGAGAAATGTAGCGAGTAGCGAGAGAAATGCAGCGAGTAGAAAGTAACGAGAGAAATGTAGCGAGTAGCGAGAGAAATGTAGCGAGTAGAGAGTAACGAGAGAAATGTAGCGAGTAGCGAGAGAAATGCAGCGAGTAGCGAGAGAAATGTAGCGAGTAGCGAGAGAAATGTAGCGAGTAGAGAGTAACGAGAGAAATGAAGCGAGTAGCGAGAGAAATGTAGCGAGTAGAGAGTAACGAGAGAAATGTAGCGAGTACCGAGAGAAATGCAGCGAGTAGAAAGTAACGAGAGAAATGTAGCGAGTAGAGAGTAGCGAGAGAAATGTAGCGAGTAGCGAGAGAAATGTAGCGAGTAGCGAGAGAAATGTAGCGAGTAGAGAGTAACGAGAGAAATGTAGCGAGTAGCGAGAGAAAAATGTAGCGAGTAGAAGTACGAGAGAAATGTAGCGAGTAACGAGAGAAATGTAGCGAGTAGAGAGTAACGAGAGAAATGTAGCGAGTAGCGAGAGAAATGTAGCGAGTAGAGAGTAACAAGTGAAATGTAGCGAGTAACGAGAGAAATGTAGCGAGTAGCGAGAGAAATGTAGCGAGTATGGAGAGAAATGTAGCGAGTAGCGAGAGAAATGCAGCGAGTAGAAAGTAACGAGAGAAATGTAGCGAGTAGCGAGAGAAATGCAGCGAGTAGAGAGTAACGAGAGAAATGTAGCGAGTAGCGAGAGAAATGCAGCGAGTAGAAAGTAACGAGAGAAATGTAGCGAGTAGCGAGAGAAATGTAGCGAGTAGCGAGAGAAATGTAGCGAGTAGCGAGAGAAATGTAGCGAGTAGAGAGTAACGAGAGAAATGTAGCGAGTAGCGAGAGAAATGCAGCGAGTAGCGAAGAAAAATGTAGCGAGTAGCGAGAGAAATGTAGCGAGTAGAGAGTAACGAGAGAAATGTAGCGAGTAGCGAGAGAAATGCAGCGAGTAGAAAGTAACGAGAGAAATGTAGCGAGTAGAGAGTAACGAGAGAAATGTAGCGAGTAGAGAGTAACGAGAGAAATGTAGCGAGTAGCGAGAGAAATGTAGCGAGTAGCGAGAGAAATGTAGCGAGTAGAGAGTAACGAGAGAAATGTAGCGAGTAGCGAGAGAAATGTAGCGAGTAGAGAGTAACAAGAGAAATGTAGCGAGAGAAATGCAGCGAGTAGAAAGTAACGAGAGAAATGTAGCGAGTAGCGAGAGAAATGCAGCGAGTAGAAAGTAGCGAGAGAAATGTAGCGAGTAACGAGAGAAATGTAGCGAGTAGCGAGAGAAATGCAGCGAGTAGAAAGTAACGAGAGAAATGTAGCGAGTAGAGAGTAACGAGTGAAATGTAGCGAGTAACGAGAGAAATGCAGCGAGTAGCGGGAGAAATATAGCGAGTAGAGAGTAACGAGAGAAATGTAGCGAGTACCGAGAGAAATGTAGCGAGTAGCGAGAGAAATGTAGCGAGTAGAGAGTAACGAGAGAAATGTAGCGAGAGAAATGCAGCGAGTAGAAAGTAACGAGAGAAATGTAGCGAGTAGCGAGAGAAATGCAGCGAGTAGAAAGTAGCGAGAGAAATGTAGCGAGTAACGAGAGAAATGTAGGGAGTAGCGAGAGAAATGTAGCGAGTAGCGAGAGAAATGTAGCGAGTAGAGAGTAACGAGTGAAATGTAGCGAGTAACGAGAGAAATGTAGCGAGTAGAGAGTAACGAGAGAAATGTAGCGAGTAAGGAGAGAAATGTAGCGAGTAGCGAGAGAAATGCAGCGAGTAGAAAGTAACGAGAGAAATGTAGCGAGTAGCGAGAGAAATGTAGCGAGTAGAGAGTAACGAGAGAAATGTAGCGAGTAGCGAGAGAAATGCAGCGAGTAGCGAGAGAAATGTAGCGAGTAGCGAGAGAAATGAAGCGAGTAGAGCGTAGCGAGAGAAATGCAGCGAGTAGAAAGTAACGAGAGAAATGAAGCGAGTAGAGAGTAGCGAGAGAAATGCAGCGAGTAGAAAGTAACGAGAGAAATGTAGCGAGTAACGAGAGAAATGTAGCGAGTAGCGAGAGAAATGTAGCGAGTAGCGAGAGAAATGCAGCGAGTAGAAAGTAACGAGAGAAATGTAGCGAGTAGCGAGAGAAATGTAGCGAGTAGAGAGTAACGAGTGAAATGTAGCGAGTAGCGAGAGAAATGTAGCGAGTAGAAAGTAACGAGAGAAATGTAGAGAGTAGCGAGAGAAATGTAGCGAGTAGCGAGAGAAATGTAGCGAGTAGCGAGAGAAATGTAGCGAGTAGCGAGAGAAATGCAGCGAGTAGAAAGTAACGAGAGAAATGTAGCGAGTAACGAGAGAAATGTAGCGAGTAGAGAGTAACGAGTGAAATGTAGCGAGTAGAGAGTAACGAGAGAAATGTAGCGAGTAGAGAGAAACGAGTAACGAGTGAAATGTAGCGAGTAACGATTGAACTGTAGCGAGTAACGATTGAACTGTCGCGAGTCACGAGAGAAATGTAGCGAGTAGAGAGAAACGAGTAACGAGAGAAATGTAGCGAGTAACGATTGAACTGTAGCGAGTAACGAGAGAAATGTAGCGAGTAGAGAGAAACGAGTGAAATGTAGCGAGTAGAGAGTAACGAGTGAAATGTACCGAGTAACGAGAGAAATGTAGCGAGTAACGAGAGAAATGTAGCGAGTAGCGAGAGAAATGTAGCGAGTAGCGAGAGAAATGCAGCGAGTAGAAAGTAACGAGAGAAATGTAGCGAGTAGAGAGTAGCGAGAGAAATGTAGCGAGTAGAGAGTAGCGAGAGAAATGTAGCGAGTACCGAGAGAAATGTAACGAGAGTAACGATTAACTGTAGCGAGTAACGAGAGAAATGTAGCGAGGAGCGAGAGAAATGCAGCGAGTAGAAAGTAACGATAGAAATGTAGCGAGTAGCGAGAGAAATGTAACGAGAGTAACGATTAACTGTAGCGAGTAATGAGAGAAATGTAGCGAGGAGCGAGAGAAATGTAGCGAGTAGCCAGAGAAATGCAGCGAGTAGAAAGTAACGAGAGAAATGTAGCGAGTAGAGAGTAGCGAGAGAAATGTAGCCAGTAGCGAGAGAAATGTAGCGAGTAACGAGAGAAATGTAGCGAGTATAGAGATACGAGTAACGAGTGAAATGTAGCGAGTAACGATTGAACTGCAGCGAGTAACGAGAGAAATGTAGCGATTGAAATGTAGCGAGTAACGATTGAACTGCAGCGAGTAGAAATGTAGAGAGTAACGAGTGAAATGTAGCGAGTAACGATTAACTGTAGCGAGTCACGAGAGAAATGTAGCGAGAAGAGAGTATCGAGTAAAATGTAGCGAGTAACGAGAGAAATGTAGCGAGTATCGATTGAACTGTAGTGAGTAACGAGCGAAATGTAGCGAGTAGCGAGAGAAATGTAGCGAGAAACGAGTGAAACGTGGCGAGTAGAATGTAGGGAGTAACGAGTGAAATGTAGCAAGTAACGAGAAAAATGAAGCGAGTAACGATTGAAGTGTAGCGAGTATCAAATGAAATGCAGCAAGTGGAATGCAGCGAGTAAAGAGTAAAATGTAGAGGGTAACGAGTGAAATGTAGCGAGTACCGAGAAAATGTAGCGAGTAGAGAGTAACGAGTGAAATGTAACGAGTAACGAGAGAAATGTAGCGAGTAGAGAGTAGAATGTAGAGAGTAACGAGTGAAATGTAACGAGTGACGAGTGGAATGTAGCGAGCGACGAGTGGAATGCAGCGAGTAACGAGTGAAACGTAGCGAGTACAGATTAAAGTGTAGCGAGTAGAGAGTAGAATATGGGGAATAACGAGTGAAATGTAGCGAGTAGCGAGAGAAATGTAGCGAGTAGAGAGTAACGAGTGAAATGTGGCGAGTAATGAGAGAAATGTAGCGAGAAGAGAGTAACGAGTGAAATGTGGCGAGTAACGATTGGAGTGTAGCGAGTAACGAATGAAATGTAGCGAGTGGAATGCAGTGAGTAACGCGTGAAATGTAGCGAGTAATGATTAACTGTAGCGAGTAACGAGAGAAATGTAGCGAGTAGAGAGTAACGAGTGAAATGTAGCGAGTAACGAGAGAAATGTAGCGAGTAGAGAGTAGAATGTAGGGAGTAACGAGTGAAGTGTAACGAGTGACGAGTGGAATGCAGCGAGTAACGAGTGAAACATAGCGAGAAATGTAGCGAGTAGAGAGTAACGAGTGAAATGTAACGAGTAACGAGAGAAATGTAGCGAGTAGAGAGTAGATTGTAGGGAGTAACGAGTGAAATGTAACGAGAGAGTGCAGCGAATGTAGCGAGTAGAGAGTAGAATGTAGGGAGTAATGCAGCGAGAAACGAGTGAAATGTAGCGAGTAACGATTGAAGTGTAGCGAGTAACGAATGAAATGTAGCGAGTGGAATGCAGTGAGTAACGCGTGAAATGTAGCGAGTAATGATTAACTGTAGCGAGTAACGAGAGAAATGTAGCGAGTAGAGAGTAACGAGTGAAATGTAGCGAGTAACGAGAGAAATGTAGCGAGTAGAGAGTAGAATGTAGGGAGTAACGAGTGAAGTGTAACGAGTGACGAGTGGAATGCAGCGAGAAACGAGTGGAATGCAGCGAGAAACGAGTGGAATGCAGAGAGGAGCGATTGAAGTGTAGCGAGTAACGATTGAAATGTAGCGAGTACAGAATTAAATCTAGAGAGTAACGAGAGAAATGTAGCGAGTAGAATGTAGAGAGTAACGAGTGAAATGTAGCGAGCAACGAGTCAATTATAGCGATTGACGAATCGAATGCAGCGAGTAACGAGTGAATTTTATTCAGTGAATTTAGCGAGTGAAGAGTGAAATTTAGCGAGTAAAAAGTAAAATGCATCGAGTAACGAGTGAAATGTAGCGAGTAACGATTAAAGAGTGAAATGTAGCAAGGGACGAGTGGAGTGCAGCGAGTAACGAGTGAAATGTAGCGAGTGTTGATCAATAAATGCGAGTGCTTACCTTTAGCATTGTATTATTATAGTACTCCGTGAACCACATTACAAAGAACCCAGTCACGCTTATCACAAACAGCAAAAACATGAAGCCCAACACTGTTAAGGTCAAAAACAAGCAGTAAGTGGGTTAACGAGTACTCATGTAGTACGTTATGTTATGTATGTAGATTACTTACTTATCAGCGCACCAATATCCTTGGACGTTAAATTGCGTAGGCCCAACGAATCCAATATCATGTCCAGCACCGTCAGCTTCTCCGGGCCGCCGCTGCCGCTGTACCCGAAGCCCAAGGCGGCTCCATTTCGCTGTGAGTTCAACGTATTGGACTTTGATTTGTTTTGTACGGCCAGTTGATCCTCTGGGGCGGGCGGCTGTTGTGCCACTTCGTTGCTTGTGGCATGTGACATTGTGAGCATGTGTGGTGGGGTATGTTACTGCAAACACACAATTATATAACACATGTTCATTGATAAGCATCAAATGCGAGTATAGAAAACATTTCTACTACAATAAAGTTACTTTAGCTTTGCGACAGCTAAACAGGGTTCGAATCCCAGGCTGGCTTAAGAATATATCGAAGAGAGTATACAACATAAGATCTTCTACAAGAAAGGGTTTTTAGCTTTGAAGTTCGAATCGCAGTTATGTCGTTAATATGGATGAGTATCGGAACTAAGTTCTGCTGACAGTTTCTAACCATAACATAGGAATAATTACAACTTAAGGACTCTTGCCAACCAAGTATATCATCTTGAAATATAATATATATCATATGTGCTATAACCCCCTAGTTATCTGTAACATTTCGCGCACGTGGAAGCCGCCTTATCATAAGATTGATTCTTGTAGGGTTTAGCGAGGTTCATTGAACACATACTAGTACTTGACACTTGGCTTGAGCTCAAGCCTACAAACCTACAAAGTTATTAAATGCTTGCCCATTCATAATATTTAGCTGTCAGTACGTACCTACGTTTCTATATAGTATATTCCAGATTGATCTGCCGCTTAAGCAGCTCTTAACCAGCCGATCGTTTAACTGAGTATGTCCAAACTAATCTGGGTTTATATTTCCACAAGCTACGCGTGCTGCTCAAATCAAAGTACAACAATGTATAGCCCACATATATATACTATCCTATACTATATGACCATATGTGTCTGTGTGTCGAGAATGGTCTATATAGAATCTCGGCTCCTCTTATCAGCGGTGCTTCGTATACGCGAGAAGGCTACAATTCATAAAGAAAATGTTCAACGAGTACATTTAAATAGCGTAATATGTACATAGGAACACGTTATGTAGTATATATACGATTAGTTAGTCTGATTTTAATTACTCAGGGGTTCTTAATATGTATGTATGTACATATATACTAACTGGTACTATCCCAGCGTTGCCCGGAGAAGTATTTTGATTAAAGTTAATTATATTTATTTCATTTGCCTTCTTGCATACCACAATTAGTTCCCCCACGGGGTTGTATATACTTAAAATATTGTCGTATTGAGTAGAGCTTTGAAGCTGATCAACTTTGAGACAGCTTTTCTCCGTCCAGGGGGTTGGATTTTTCGAAATCGGTGAGGATGAGTTGTAAAGCAGATTGGATGGTAAACAAAAAAGTTACTCGAGAATCTCCACACTTGTGGGTGGAATTTTCCAAAATACCGTTTCAGTATGAACTTTCAGCATACATAAATGGAAACTAGTGTGTAGATTCCAGCTGTGCAATGATTGCCAATCAGTCAGGGCTCTTTTATGTACTTGTGCCAACTTTCTGTTAATGTCAGCTGAAAAACGGGTCAACGGCATCCGATAAGCCCACGCTGTATGCTTGTATTCGAAAATAAAAAGTTTCCAATAATTTGAATTAGGTAGCTAATTTGGCTTATCAATGCGAACGAACTCAGATTGTGGCGATAGAACCCAAGTTGATGGGGTGTCCGTCCAAGCATTTCACATATTGCGACGCTTAATAAAACCAAGGGCGTATTTCAAATCTCGGTAGGGCACAAATTCTAGGTCAAATAAGATTTTTGTTTTCAAATTTTCAAGTTTTTTTGTTTTATTAAATTACAAAACAATTTGAAGTATTGTATATTCCAAGTTTTACCAACTATTCATTTTCCTTACAAAATCAATATGAAAGATCAATGTACTTTAAATGTGTGTAAATATATCAATTATTCACATCAACAAAATCATAAAATGATACGAAAACGCTTCAAATTGATAAGGGAAATATCACATTGATCTTTTTAAATGTCGAAATTATTTAAGAAATATTATCAGAGATTTCCAAATACTTTACATTCCATATCAGTTTTGTTTTCGCGCTTCCGCTTTAAGGGAAGCGTTTTCCAAATAATTTGCAAACTGAAGGTTCAAGACTTGATCGTAATTGGAAAGGGGAACAGGCATATAACATAAGTACATATCTGAAAATGGACCCTACAATATCAAGTCCATTTTTATCAGTCATATACAATGCATATACAAATAATTACTTAAGTTAATTTCTTTCAGTGTAGACATATTTGTAACTGCATATTGCTGGCTTTTATAGTTCAAAACATGTTTTTTCAAAAATGATTTTAGGTAGAATAATTGAACAGCTGATAAGTGTATACACACACACACATACACACATACGTACGTTTGCAAGCAGCCTGTGCGGGCGTTCGAAAGCTTTAAATGTTGTCGCTGTTATTGTTGTTGGCGTTGCTGTTATTGTCTGACTGCTACGAAATTAGTTGGGGCGGCAAAAAAACTGAGCAGCGCTCTCTTAGTGCCATTGACTGATAACACAATGACACGGTCGCGGAAGATGCCTCCACCTGTCTGTGTCTGTGTGTGAGAGCATGCGCCGGCGTGCGAGAGAGCGAGAGAGCAAGAGAGTCAATGATTAAAATCAAAAGATCTAGCTATCGCATGCACTTGAAAAGTCTATGTACATATGTATGTATGAAAAGCTTATCAAGCTTATTAGGCAACTCAGCTGTTTATGTTTAGTGCGCGGCAGAGAAACGAAATGGAAATGGAACACGCACACACCAACTGCATTCGCGCTCGCACACTCTCACACGATCACTGCTGCTTCTCACTTGCACTTGCTGCACGTTATTTGCTTGGCGCTCTCGCTCTCGCATGCACTTTCCACGACGTCTGCCAAACATTTGGCGTCTTAATTAATAATTTTTGTCGTTATTTGCGCTTAATGCGCACAAAAAAAATGTGCTCAAAATTGTTGCCGTTGCTTCGCTTTGAAATTTGATTTGTTACTTTGTTTTCTTCCGCCGCGATACACCACCAGCACTCATAGGAGTTGTTGCCGCTTGTAGGCGACAGATACGTTTGTGCGTTCTGATTCTGTTACTTGTTGTTGTCATCGCTGCCGCCAGTGCTGATGCCGATGCTGCTGCTCCATTCTTTGGCTTTTTGTTTTGTTGCCTTGTGTTCGCGTTCGCGTTCTTTGTTTCCCACTTGATTCTTTGTTTTGTCGATCACTCGCTGCTCTAGCTACGGCTGTTGTTATTGTTATTGTTATTGCTTTACTTTTTTTTTCGCCTTTTATTATACGACAAGCTGGTTTTCCGTATGACTTGTTACAATTTTCGTTGCACTTGTTGTTGCCTTTGTCTTGAGCTCAGTCACTCGCTCGCTGGCTGGCTGGCTTAGTTTTCCATCAGCTTCAGGTGAGCAACAGTTAATTGCCAACTTGGCACAATCAGGCCAAAGCTAAATAGGCACAAATGTACATATTCGCCAGACTCTGGCCCACTGCCGTCGCGACGTTTACGGATTATGATTAGCGATCCACGCACTATCAATACTGCGAGCGAGTACTGCGCATGATAAGATTTCGATTCGTTGTTGTTGTTGTGGTTTGTGCTCTCCTTTATTCGAAACTCGCGTCTACGGCTGCACTCGTACGCTGCGCGCTGCGTTCTGCCCACGAAACAAGTTATTACTACGCCACTCGAGCTATGTACGTATGTGTGTATGTATGTATGTATGTGATTAATAAATAAGAAGTAACCGCTCTCTTTGGGCTGCCGAAGCACAAATACTCTTGCAGCTATTTGATTAGCTTGACAGCGCTTGATCTGACAATCTGCTGTGAGCACGAATCTTGTCAATCAAACTATTTGTTATAGAAAATCTATTTTTACACGATTCTTTCAGTTCAATTCAATAACAATTTTATTTCTTATATTTTCTCAATTGGCTTCAAGCATAATAAGGCCTTAAAATGTCTGAGTAAAACGATAAATGTTATACATACAACAACTTACTATAACATCCGTGCAGTTCTGTGAGTTGACCCGTGACTAACCATCTGACTAACCCAAACGAGCCACTACTGGCCCACGGGTCGACCCGTTTAAATGTAAAATCCTATACCATTTTTACACACGATGTCATTGGGGATGACGTCTCGATCCGGCGTTGCATCAGCATGGGTCAGTCTATGGGTTGACCCACACGGACTAGTCTATGGGTTGACCCGCGTGAGCTAGTATATACTAGAAAACTTATACAACATATCGCAACATTCCTATACCAGCTACATGACATAGTTAGTCGATCCATACTACATACTCATAAGGAAGCAATCTGTGCCGAGTTTCATGAAGATAACTTACCCGGTAGCTAGAAACAAGCAGACAGACAATATCATCTCAGCTCGTCGTCCTGAACAAGAATACAGAAGCCTTGCGAGTTGGGAAATGTATTGTTGAATGCTTTACACATTTGTTGACAAACACATAGTACCCTCCCCAAGGGCATAGGAAAAAACACTTCACACAGGAAACACTCTTCAGTTCTCTGCTCTTTAAATGATTTATTTTTTCCGCAATCGATCTATTGTAGAAATTATTACCACAATTTGGGGTGGCTCTGGCACGATTGAGTTGAAACTTTTGAGCTAGCTCCGATTGCCAAAGTTTGTATGTACTGGGTTTCTAATATTATAGTTGTTTAGGTTGTAGGGAGCCTGGCTCTGTGACTCTGACTGCGCCGCTGCATTCGACTGTTTGAGCTGTTGATAAGACAAAGGCGACTGGCAGGCAGCAGCTCTTACCTTCTGATTACGGTCAGTGTCTTCGTTGTCAGCGTTGTTTACGTATCGGGATTTCTTGTTTTTGACGTAGCAACCACATAAAATGACACACACATACATACATATGTAGTATATATTCTTATATATGTGAAGAAGAAACGCAAAGTGCAAATTTAATCGTTGCAAAGCAAAAATCCACACACAGTGAACAACGCTCATTTGAGATGAGTATATAGGAACAGCTATAGCCTATAGCGTCGCATCCATTGCAGCAGGCTCTCGACTGGCCTGCTTAGAGATGATACAACTACAAGTACTTGGGCACTCGGGTACTCTCCTCCGCTCCGCTCCGCTCAGTACTTGTCTCATTATTATCGTATCAGCGCTGGGAGAGCGTGTGCGGCTAACAAAAAACTTGCTCGAATAAATCTCATCATCGTTCAAAGTCGAAGTCGCAGTCGCAGTCGCAGTCATAGAGGATGTGCACTGCGAGAGATTTCGTAGTGAGTATGTAGAATTAAAGCTCAGCAACACGTTATATTAAAAAAAGAAGAAGAAGAATAAGTAATAAATGCATCGTCTGACAAAGTGTACTTAATTTCTCAGCTCAACAAAAAAAACAAAACAAAACAAGTAAGAATGCTAGAATGACTAGAAAATTCCCTGTACCCAGGTCCAAAATTTCTGATCGCATCTTCGTACACTTACACATATACAAGCGACAGCGCAAGCGAGGTCCACCCCCCTCGCTGAAATCTTGTTTGTGGAATAACTTCCGTGTTTATTATCCGATCGACTTGTATATTACGACAGTATATTAAGAGTGACTTAAGTATTGTACACGCCAAATCCCAAAACTATATACTTAAAAGTGTGGCTGTAAAACGTTGTGATCGAATTGCGGGGGAACGGGGGGAGATATCTAAGATCAGAAACAGAACTAGACAGACGGATAGACAGACGGGCATGGCCAAATCGAAATCTCTTTTAATACTGATCAAGAATATACATAGGGGTCGGAGATGTCTCCTTCTGCCTGTTACATACTTTTGCACAAATCCAATACCCCCTTTTTACCCATTTTATGGGTACAGGGAGTCAATAAACCCCTTTTGTTATATTTTTAGAACTGTCATTAAGCATCTAATTAGCGCTATAAAAAAATCTGTCTGTAAATGCGAAACTGCGTCTTAGTTTTTTTTTGCCTTTTTTTAACACCAGAACAATTTATATTTACGTTGAAGATTCGCGGTTTTCACTATCAATTAACAGTTTCTGGCTGACAGTTAACAGTTATACGCTGAGAAGCTCTAGCACAATTTCTCCCTGTGTACTCAAGGTGCAGCACACTTGACAAATATCCAAGATGCTGCCTTGTTAACGTACTCTTTGTCTTCCAGTTTCCTTATGATCTATCATACACGCTTGAAAGTATACTCATATCTATATATATATCTATATCTGTATATATAGATATAGGTGTGTATATTTAGATATAGATATACGTATTATCTGATTGCACACGCATTAAATGCGTTGGGATGTGCACATATTTGCTGTGATATTCACTCCGAGGGTTTTATATGAAGTCACGTATAATATATATATAGCTGTAAAATAGGCTGATAAATGTACGAGTCGAGTTATTGAACCCTACTCAAGTGTATTCAACATTTATCAGTTTTGTCAAGTGTTTATAATAATCGCGCATTTTGTTTATTACATACTCGCTTGTACTTACATATTTATTACGCCTCTTACCCCCCACACACTTCTACCTCCAGCGTAGTCAGCGGAGCTTGAGAGTGTGCTATTTATTTAGTCATTCAATGTGCGTGTTGAATTAATACCCTGTAACTCACTCACAAAGGGGTATTTCGATTATAGTCCCTCAGAGTCCCTTTTTCCCCGTCCTGTACTTCGTTACTTAGCTAACACTGAAGCGTGGAAGCTTTCTCTCTCTTTTGCGAGCGCTTTTGATTTTTCAATTCCGCTTTGTGCCGTATTCGTAAACGTTTAAATGGCAGCGCTATTTTGCTTTTAAAGGACAATAATTTCACCCCAAGCGTGAAAGCTTGCTCTCTCTTTTGCGAGCGCTTTTGGTTTTTCAATTCCGCTTTGTGCGGTCTTCGTAAACGTTTAAATAGCCGCGCTGTTTTGCTTTTAAATGATAACAATTTAACCCCTTTTTACATTTTTAGGAGTGTTCCCTTAATATTTTAGCAATTTAGCGGAAGTATTCGAGGTAAGGATTAACCGCATCCTCAAATCTATTATTTCCACGAATAAAAGAAATTTAGAAGGGGGAACAACCCAATGCTAAATAGGAATAGACACAAGAAGCCAAGTTTTACCCAAGTAAGGAGTAGGATTACTCTTCTCGGCCCAACCCAATCCAATCTATACTCCAAAGTCAGTTCTGAAAAGTGGGAAATACCCATGGGGTATTTTGCAACCATTTTGATTTTAAGGTGTGTTCCCTTATTATCTTAGCACTTTGGAGGAAGTATTCGAGGTAAGGATTAGCTACAATCTCAAATCAATTATTTCCACGAATAAAAGATATTTATAAGGGGGACAACCCAATACTAAATAGGAATAGAAACCAAGTTTCACCTGAATGAGGAGTAGGATTACTTTTCTCGGCCCAACCTAATCCAATCTATACTCGTAAAGTCAGTTCTGGGAAATACCCACGGGGTATTTTGATCCATTTTGATTTTAAGGAGTGTTCCCTTATTATCTTAGCAATTTGGAGGAAGTATTCGAGGTAAGGATTAGCTACAATCTCAAATAGAAGGGGGATAACCCAATACTTAATAGGAATAGAAACCAAGTTTGACCTAAGTAAGGAGTAGGATTACTTTTCTCGGCCCAACCCAATCCAATCTATACTCCAAAGTCAGTTCTGAAAAGTGGGAAATACCCACGGGGTATTGCATAGTCACATAGTATGTTTGCTTAGTATTTGCTTATTTGCTATATACACAAATGATAGCCTCTGTGAACTTTGGACACTTTTGCAAAGATTAAGTTGACGACAGCGTGTATGCAAAGAAATGTTTTCTGGTGCCTAATAGATTCTCATTCTCATTTGCCTTAACTGAGCAGCCTAGAAAAACCTATTAAAGTAGGTACCACTCGACTGAATATGGCGAATGGTTCAGTTTGCATTGCACACAAGCGAGTTGCATGCTCAAGATGCCTTAAACTGTCATTTTGGAGCAATTTAGTGGGGAGTTTTTCAAGCCAGTTCTCAGACAGCTTAAGTGGCGCTTAGCCGAGCTTTAGCGCTCCAAAGATACTCAAACCGAGGGTGTTTCGTGTAGGGGCTTCACGCTGTTTTCACAGCTGGGCCGGCTCTGGGATCTACATACGTCAATTGGCTGCGATTCCGAGCGCTTTATCGCTGCCTTCAATGCCCTGTAGCATTTATTTCCTATGTTGTCATCTACAAATATCAGTCTTATCACCACTTATACTAAGCACTAAGCCGGCCAAATTATTTTATAATGATTAAATGTACATTAGTACTTTAGTACTCGTACACAGGCAGCTCAGGCCCCCAGATACCCAGGTATCAAGTGCCAATAATACATTTAACTTTTACTCAAATACAAATAATTTTATTCCCAAAAATCTAGATTCAAAATAGAAATAGACGCTGGTATGCTATGATTCATAATGCAAATTGTCAACATTCTGCACCGTAAGTTGAGAAATGTGTCTCTAATTGAACTGGGGGGCCTTACGTGGGCAATTTTGATAGCACGCAAACCTATCGCAATAGCTTGATATAACCTTGCAAAGGGTGTTCGAACTTTGTTACTAAATCTGATATGCTGTGAAGAATGGAGAGAATAACCCTGCACGATCACTGATATAACTACTCGTATGTATATCCTTTTTCCAACTGTCTATTTCTTTCTATGTAAACGGATCTCTTAGTTATATACCTTGTTGACTGGGTACGGCTGCAGTTCTTGCTAAAACATCATCGAAAAATCGATCAAAAATTGATTTTATAATACTTGGAAGATCAGATAACTAGAACGTAGTGTATTTAGACTTCGGCTCATCGTAGATGACCTTGCTGTCATTTGTTTTTTGTGTTTTTTAATATTTCTGGGATCATTAAAACAAATGTGCCACTTTGTACGTCAGTTTACATAAACATAAAGGTCGCATGCAACCCGGTTAGCCTTATTGCCGCACCAAGTTGTTATACTTGTAGAGTTGGACATTGTGACCGGGATTGAGGCTTGGATTCGAATGTTAAATAAAAGTATGGGGTGTTAACGATGTGGTTTTTAGACTGGCTGGCCCTAGCCTAACCTTGCCTAAAGTTTTCATATGTTAGATTACGAACTTTAAAAACCACAACAAAGTACAGATACTGACTAATACTATATTTTGTGGAAGTTATTAGCTATAGGAAATTTGTACTGCCATTTTCTGTGTATAATACTTTTTAAAAAAAAACTTTCCCATTTATCAATGATATTCCCACTTGGCCACTTGGGCAAACACTTTAGCTGTAAGTACTTTGATATGTACATAAATAAACGTATATTTCCTAGATTTCCAGTAAAACTGCAATGCAAATGAAACAAGTTTTTTTCATGGTGATTGACAAATTGCAGCTCATTGCGTGTTATTTCCACAACAAATTTGCATACAGTTTACATATTTATGTTAAGTAAACGCTAAGATAACCAATATGCTGAAAGAATTCGATTCTCTATTGTAAATATGTTGCAATAACAACGAAGAACAAGATCCAAATGCAACCTTGCGCAATGTATGCGCAGGGTTGTATCTAGTGGAACACCGGACACACGACAACAAGAAAATTCTTTGCTTTTGTTGTTGTATGTTTCGCAAACAACAACAAATGTGAGTCATTTACTTGTTTTGGGCATAAGCATTTGCGGCTGTGTATGTGGCAATCAAAGATATGTATGTATGTATGAATGTTTGTTGTCGTTGCACGTTTTGGAATCGACAGCATAAAATGAAACGATACGAAACGAAAGACTTCAATGCAAGCAACAAACTTGTTTTTATCAGTACATAAAAAGCTGCACAACAAAATAGCAAACCAGCAGCAGCAACAACAACAACAAAGCATGACAACGGCATTCATCAGAGCTTTCATTCTATTGCATTGCAGGGCGTTGAGCAAAAAGCTTTTACGCTGCACTCCACCCAATATGCTTACAAAAACAATTGTTGTTGAGCACTAAGCACTAAAGCTTACTCTCGCTTTTGACGCTGTCGTTGACGTTGACGTCGACGTTAACGTTAACGTTAACGTTGCTGAACGTTTTACCTGTTTATCTGGTTTTTGTTGTTGTCGCAATTCAAGCTGAGCTTGAGCTTTTGCGGCTGCGGCTGCGACTGCGATTGGAAGTGCGCTGGCTAAACATCTTTTCGGTGTGCGCGCATTTCAAGTCTTCAGTTTCTCAGCGGCTTTGCTAGCGTTCAAGTCGTTGCCGTTGCCATTGCCGGGTGCGTTTAATATTAAAGCCAAGAATTTGGATTGCATATAACAGTGTTAAAGCCGACTCGTGCCCGCTCTGACTTAGTGAGTGTGTGTGTGTGCATGTGTGTGTGTATTGGTATATGTGTTAATTTTACTATTTTGAAACGCCTGCGGTCGCCTGTCGAGCAAATGTTGTTGCTGCCGTTTCTTTGCCGTTTGTCTCACACTTGTTTGTGTCTTTCACAAAATCAACAGGCAACAGGGGCAACCAGGCAACAAGTGTACTTACACTTGTAGTGTAGTCGCATTCCAAGCCATTTTACTGCAGTAAAAGTTGCGAGCTGGGCGTTGATAATATGCCAAGAAAGCCATAGATATATGTAGATATAGATATATATGTATATATACATACATAAATATGTGTAGATATCATGTACATGGCGCAAGACCTTGCCAGTCAGCCAAATGAAACCAAATTGAACATGCTTATTGGCTTTAACTGCGCTCCAAAGCGGAAAATCATTAAGATACATTTATACATAGATACATACATTCATAAGTATGTATGTAAGTATGTACATAGCCTGCGGCTAGCATATGCACGTGTGTGCATGCTTGTATGTACATATGTATGTATGTATGTACGTGCATAGTTTTTATGATTACTTATGTGGAAAAAGTGAAATTTCGCTGTTGACGCCACGAAGAAGCAGCCACTCAAAACGAAATAAAAGCTAAAAATCAAAATCAAAGTGAAGCGCGCACAACATTCGCTCAAGTAAATAAATAAATAAATAAATACATGAACTGCCAAAGCGCTGACCACATAACCAATAAACAGCTTTGAAACATCCGTTTTGTCTATCACATACGCACACGAAAGATAGAGAGAGAGAGAGAGAGAGCAAGAAAGAGTTTTGGAGAGAGTGTCAAAGTTATCCCGCTGAGCATCAAAGTAAAAGCCCTTCAAAGAGCTTGGTGTACCGTTAAAATGAATCATTTTATTTAAATTGCGTGCGGTGCGACAATTGTCGCGCTTTGTCTTCCCCCCCACCACCACCCGAAATAATTACAGTTAAGGCATGTTGCCGCAACAATACAAAACTGACCTACTGCCAAGATGGAACTGGAGTTGTCACTGAGACATGCCATTGACGCCATTGTTTAACAAAAATTTAAAATCACTTTATTGTACATATTATCAAATGCAACAAAAACAATAGCAACAACAACAACAACAATAGCAGCAGCAGCAGCAGAAAGCAAGCCAAAAAAAAAACCAAAAAACAAAAATTGTCAACAGCTTCGCTCACTTTTTGGCCCGGCCAGTGTCAGCAGCAGCAACAACAACGTTGCTCAAAATTGGGTCAGGGTAATTGTTTACACTAAGTAGCTACCACTGCCACTTGTTGTAGCTGTAGTTGTTGTTGTTGTGTTTGTGCAACATTTAAACGCAGTGAAAATTATGCGGCGTCTCGAACTGCTGCAAGTTTACCTAGAGCTGATCATCAGTCGCCAGTGTGGATGGCTGGCCATGACGGATGTTGGGGCTCCACTTTCAGTTCGATTCTCACATCCAGCAGTCAGTCGGTGGTGGCAGCCTCTAAACTTGGCCACTCAGCACTTCATTTAGAAAGTAAGTTTCTATTGAAGTGGGGTTCTGTCTAAGCATAAACCGATTTCACGCTAAACGCCCAACAGTTGCTAATTAAACAGAAAGCAGCAGCAGTAACAACAACATTAACAACAACAACAACAACGTCAAGAGCCATTAAGCAGTTTTTAAAGAAAATAGCAGAAATTATGCTTGAGTGCTAAAACTGATTACATCATTTGCGCCATTCAATGAAATTCCAACAACTTACTGCTGAAATTTGCTGGAAGAATGCGACTGAAGAGAGTTCTGCGTAGTTCTTCGCCCAATTTTGTTGCATAGCTTAAGGCGCAAGGCGAAAACTATGGGCAATTTGCCAGGAATGTAGCCCTAGAGAGGAATATAATCCTAGAGACGAATGTATTTCTCGAGAAGAATGTCATTCAAAGGAAGAATCTAGTCCTGGAGACGAATTTCATCCTAAAGCAGAAAGTTATCCTAGAAAAGAATCTATATCTTGAGGAAAATGATTTCCTATACAAGAATGCGTTTATAGAGAAGTATATAATCTCATAGAAGATTGTATTTCTATAAAAAAAAGGTTTTCCCAGAGCAAAATGTATTCCTATTGAAGAATGCATATTGATAAAGTCTCAGGGAATCAAACAGAAACTCATACATATATGGGTAAGGTTTGCCAACTTTTTACTCCCTTTACCCATAAAATGGTATTGAATCTTTTCTACTAAAAAGTAATACGAGTAATTAAACCATCTATATCTGTACTCAATTATTATGACAACTGGACAAGTAAAGACACGAGGCAACTTTAGTGTGTAATGGATACCCCTCGAACTAATTGAAATTTCGCTTGCCTACCGTAACTAAGAATTCCATACAAGTATTATACTTTAAGCGGAAAGTTACAACATATGTTATTTGTAACAGAAATGTATCGATAATTATAATATTGAACAATAGCAACAATTGTTAGGGCTCTAACCAATGCACCTGCACTGCAAATATACATTTTTATAAGCTCTTATCATCGTCGAAGCATTTGAAATATGTATGCACAAACTTGTGGCGTTTTGTAACATTTGTTGAGAATTTCCTTAGATAAACTGTATAAACATTACCGCAGTTCCATAGAAGTCGTTGGATACGCCTGGTTGCTTTGTTGATTTGTCAGTCAGATGCAATAAATCTAATCAAAGCGGCTAACAAAACACAAAATTCAATTGCGATTCGTATGATGTGTGTGATTAACAATAAGCTTGAGTCTGAAATGGCATTCATTCACTGGACTGAGGACTGGGGCGCAGTCCGGCAATGATGATCGTCAATGCTGAAGCCGGAGCCAAAATTGAATATACATATATACATATTTTGGTATTCAGTGGCCAAAGCAATTTTCTGCTTGATTTATGGCTCATACAAAGCAGCTCAATGATGGGCCCCAATGATTATGACCAGAGTGTCGCCAAAAACGAACAAAATGATAATTATTAGTTAATTACTATTCAATACGCATGCACAGCTGGATCTGGACGTGGCTCAAGTTTGGCCTAAGGCGTCACTAACTGTTTTGTGCGAGTATTAGTATTAGTATCTGTATAGTATACCTGTAGCTGTATCTGTATCTGTATCTAACCGCAGCGACCTTCAGAGCGCACTAAACTCCGTGAAATCATCTCAGAGTTAATATGTGTGTGATTGTGCTTATAAATATTTGAGTGTAAGTCAAAGTACAAAGTTTCGGCTAGCAAGTCTAGTCGAGAGTGCTTGACTAGCAGATACCCTGTACCAAATTTGCTAACTCCAGCACTCACAATTACTGAGATCCAGACAGCAAAACAGACGCCCGACTGCTGAGCTACCTGTTATTGCTTTATGATACTCGTTATTAACAAGTTTATGATTGCGCGGCGTTAAAAACTTAAATTGAGCAGATAAAAGAAAACATAAACTTGCAGCTTGAATAGCTGACCATTTCCGCGACATGGTCAAGTGCTGTTTAAACGCAAATAAACACCAAGATATGCGTTTACAAAGCGTTGCTGAGACGTGCCCTTAGGCCAATTGACGCTAACGAAGCTAGCCGCTTTAGATACATGTATGTAGGCATGTATCTAGATGCGTTATCGTGTGTCAACATTGGCGTGATATCGCCGATAACAGCCCCTATAGCCTTGACTTCAACTGCAAAGCTTGCATATGCCTACAACATTCATTGTTTCTTTGTAGATATTCATTTTTGCTGATCAGCATCTACTAGATACATTGACAAATTGACGCACAAGCAATTAAATTTTGATTATTTTTTTGTTTTGTGTTGTTTCGTGAGGCGCCTGCAAATAGTCGGCGAATAAATGTATATATCAAAGTCAGTTTTTGAATGTTTAATGGCGCCTGTGCGTGCAATTGTCAATAATAAAACATTTAAAAGGCAAACAGCAAACGTTTCAAAGAAATTATGGCCCAGTATTATGATGCACAAGCAATAAAAACAACAACAACAATAGCCCTGGCCTCGGTCAAGGTGTTTTGCCAAAAATTTCAAATACAAAATTTATAAACGCGTGTTCAGATTTCAGTTTTCTGTTGCTGTTTCTGTTTCCGAGTCTGTGAGCCTGGCCATTAAGACATTCAACGTTTTGGCATAAAACTTAATTGCATGACGCTGGGACTTTGTGCCGGCGTCGGAGTCAAAGTCGGAGGTTAAGCGGCTCCACTTAAGCCCTACTCATACTATATATATACTATATATACATATATCTGTCTACTTATATGCCCTTTGTGTAAGGGCGCTGCCAGCTCATTGTCAGCGATGCCAACAACAATAGCAATTACGAGCATTTAAAAACAACTATTTCTTGAAAAGCTCTGACAAATTGAGCAAAAAATAGAAACAAAAGTGTAGAAAACTATACTAATTGAGGCCCAAAATACATTCGCACCCACAGCTAGTTGTGCTGACTGGCAAGGTTCTTAAAATAACAACAAGAAAATGGTATAACAAAAGATTGTATATTACTTTGTCTAAAGCGAAGAGATTCTCCAAAAGCGTCGCAAAATTGTATCTGATAAATCAACTAAAGACAACACAACACTCAAGAAAGAAGAAGAAGCAAAAATAATTCAAAACCAAAAACCAAAACCCGCACAAGGCCAACGCGCCCAGAAACGTGTCTGGGTTTCGATTGGGGTTTGGGCTGGGGCTTTGGTCTGGGGGGCTCAGAGCGGGCCCCCTTAACAAGTTGAACTTGTTGTCATCTCATCTCGACTGTGCTACACTTTAGCCATAAGAGTATAAAGAAGCTCAAGGCATCTCCCCATAATGATCATCAATAAAGTTATAGAACTTTGCCCAGCAGTCAACTCGAGATCATATCAAACTGCATTCCTGGGTCTGGCACTCATAAACTTATCTAGATTGCTGCTCTCAGGGATTCACAAACAAGATTTTTAATCGTTACATTTGTTTACAATTTTAGTTCAGAACCAGAAGGCGATTAACATTTGACATCAGCACAACGACAACGACAACATGAACGGACCCAAACACAAACTATGCACAAAACTATCCAGCACATACCTCCGCAAATGGTGTAAGTAAAGAGTATTGGTTTAAGTCGTAGATTAAGGTAAACAGAACTGTAAGATATAATAAACACTATTATTATAATAATAGTTAACATTTACAGCCGCAGTAACAATTCAAATGGTGTTAATTAGTGAGGATATTGAAAGAATCGGAAATATTATAGTATAAGCCTTCAAAGTATGTTCTTTCTCACTATATCATCAATTTGTATTTAGCTACACCTTTGGAATGTAGAATTTCAATTAGTTCCATATAATGCGTTTATATAAAAACTCAAATAACTTGCGCAATGTCTTGAAGTCAAAGCCAATTATTAGCAAACTCAATAGACACAATTATAGGGAAACACACATATAAGTGACTCCACGTGCCTACTGGCTGTTTCAATGACTGGTTTTACTGGTATTCAGATTCAAATTTGAATTGATTTCATCAAAATAGCATAAGCAATACATATCTATATAAATATATATATAGATATCTTTAGAGTCTCTCCGTAGTTGGGTGACATTGCGTTGTTCTGCCAAGGTCTTTACACAATTGTAGACAGTTATTCAACTTGTCAGCCAGATATCGGTAGGTGTTTACCTAGCATCATCTTTTGTTTTCACACATTCTCGATGATTCACAATACGAATAAATTGCGTTCTGAAACTTCGTAAATAATTGAGATTTGTTTATTAAGTACGTGGATTCATGTGTTAAGAGATTCAGTTACAAGGATGATGAATAATTACGATTGGAATTGGAATTGGAATTTGGATTAGCATGATGGCAAACCAGTACAGTTGATATATATTATAGGTAGCTAGATTAAATATTACGTATTGTTACTAGCACTTAATGCTGTTATTATAAATTTATTGCCAAGTCAACTTTCAGGAATATCTAGCTAAAAACAAAATAAACAGTCTATAATTTATGTAATTATTCAATGAAATGATTAATAGCTAATTGCAACTAGTGTTATTGTGGTTTCTAATCGATTGAATAAATTGAATAAATTATCTGTAGAGAAACTAAAGGTTAAAAGATCAAACAACGATACTGTCGAGTTGAGATCAACTATAGGATGTTATTAAATAGGTCGTAAATTCATAAAAATAAGCTTAAACGGTATCGTGTTGAAACTATAGACATTCCAAACTTCATTTCATCTAGTATATAAGCTTCCTGTTGTAAGATCTTCAATGATTCGTCTGTAAACAATAAGTACGCGAATCAATGCTGGAATTGAGACAGATCTATAAGCTATACAGTAAGTGAATCATTAAAGATTCATCCTTAGACTTTGTATACTAAAGCATCATATGAAAATATTGATATCTTATAGTTAGATCTTGATTCTATGCTAAAAGTTAAGACAAACTTAATGTACGGTCTAGATAAGCCCCTATGTATAATCATTAATGATTCGTTTTTAAACTTTAGTACAGAACCCCATCTAAAACTATCGATCTCTTATTGTATACTAAAAGCCCCTATTAATAATCTTTAATGATTCGATTTTAAAATTGTCGATCGCTTATCGTATACTACTTATCCCAAAGTGGTGCTGAAACTTGAGACAGTTCTTTTTTTTAAGATAAGAATCCATGATCTATTACCTGAAACTTGAGACGGTACAGTTTTATATAGTTTAAAATCCATGATCTCTTACCTAAATCTTCAATGATTCGTCTTCCAGCTAAATTGTATAGAACCCATTGAAAAATATACATCTTATATCGTACGAGTAGATCAGAACAATCATAAACATATGCAAACAGAATTTGGTTTAGCTAAGATCGCTATGATATCTTTAAGTCTTTGATGATTAGCCCTTTAACTAAATAGAGAAACACATACACATAATAATCTTGAAGCTATATCGCTTAGCATTTTAACCCAATTAGTAGCGATTGAATGGACCATTAAGTGTGAGCCCAGTTAAACGGCGAACGTGCTTGGGGTGCATAAATAGGTCTGACTTTCCCGGCTGACTCATCCGGGCATTGTAGTAATCGAGGCAGCTGTTGGACAATGATTGAACTATTTTTAAATGGAATTTTCTTTGCAATATGTTTTTGTACATTTCCAGGGATTACAATTTTCATTGCGTCCATACTGATAATTGGCGGCATTTTGGTGGCCTGCGAGTTCGCAGTGCTAATTAATGCGATCGTTAATCGGATGATCGCGCTACGTGTTGGCTCCAAGACCTTTGGCTGGTGGGCCAAGCCGCCGGTGGAGCCCCGCATCAGTTTGTATGTGTACAATGTGACAAATGCGGACGATTTCCTAAGCAACGGCTCCAAGGCCATTGTCGATGAGGTGGGACCCTATGTGTACTCGTAAGTAAACTCCCCCCTCCCGTACCGCACTTGAAAGACATGCACTTAAATGGAGCAATTTTCGCACTGTACACAGAGAGACGTGGGAAAAGGTGAACATTGTGGAAAACGACAATGGCACACTGAGCTACAATCTGCGCAAGATTTACACGTTCCGTGAAGACCTATCCGCGGGACCCGAAGACGATGTGGTTATTGTGCCCAACATTCCCATGCTGAGCGCCACCTCGCAGAGTAAACATGCAGCCAGGTAATAAACCAATTAGTTAGCAAATTGCATTGAAATTAAACTTGAACTTGGCCACAGATTTCTGCGCTTGGCTATGGCCAGCATTATGGACATACTGAAGATAAAGCCGTTTGTCCAAGTATCTGTCGGCCAGCTGCTTTGGGGCTATGAGGATCCACTGCTGAAGCTGGCCAAGGACGTGGTGCCCAAGGAACAAAAGCTGCCCTACGAAGAGTTCGGTCTGCTCTATGGCAAAAATGGTACCTCATCGGATCGCATTACCGTCTATACGGGCGTCGATGATATTAACCAATACGGCATCATTGATAAGTACAATGGACGCACACATTTGACTCACTGGACCACCGAGGAGTGCAATCGCATTGATGGCACCGACGGTTCCATATTCCCACCCCACATCGAGAAGAGTCGCATACTGCATGTGTATGACAAGGATCTGTGCCGTCTGCTGCCGCTGGTGTTCGAGAAGGAGGTCATGACCATGAACGAGGTGCCCGGCTATCGCTTCACGCCGCCCGAGTGGGTGTTCGCCGATGTCGATAGCCATCCGGAGAACATGTGCTTCTGTCCCGCCGGTAAGCCGTCCTGCTCACCGAACGGACTCTTCAATGTATCGCTGTGTCAATATGGTAAGTGTTCAGTTTTGGAACCCGATTCCATCTCAAATTGAAGGTAGCTTCTCCAGCATGTTCTAATTCTTACATTGATTGCATTTTTGTAGATTCACCAATTATGCTAAGCTTCCCGCATTTCTATTTGGCCGATGATAGCTTGAGGACTCAAGTGGAGGGCATTTCACCACCGAACAAGGAGAATCATCAGTTCTTCTTCGATGTGCAGCCCGTAAGCGTCCTGTCGTATCTTTATATATCTTTATGACTTATGATTTTGATTGTTTTCTAGAAAATGGGCACCACATTGCGTGTACGCGCTCGCGTTCAGATCAATTTGGCGGTCAGTCAGGTGTTTGATATCAAACAGGTGGCCAACTTCCCGGACATCATCTTCCCCATACTGTGGTTCGAGGAGGGCATCGATAATCTGCCCAACGAGGTGACAAATCTGATGCGATTCGCTGAAACGGTGCCACCCAAAATTCGTGTGGGTCTCATTGTGGCGCTGTGCGCCCTCGGTGTCGCCCTCCTGCTCTTGTCCACATTCTGTTTGATCCGCAACTCGCACAGACAGAGCACCCTGCACTTGGAGGGCTCGAACTATCTGGCCACCGCTCAGGTGGACATGAACAAGAAGCAGAACAAGGATAATAATCCCAGCAATGCTAGATATTGATGTGTGTGATGTGTATGTTTTTTTAAGGGCCCGTAAGGCGAGTTTAGTGTATAGAAATCTTAGCTAGGTACGCATGCGGATGCGAATGCGAATGCGAATGCTTATGCGGATGCGGATGTGTGTAGTCTAGAACAAATGGAGCTGGGAAGACTTATGTATGTACTTAATGTATATTGTATGTATGATAGGTCCTCGTTTTAAGTACGTGTGTAATCGTTATTAAAATTTCAAGTATATTAGCTCATAGTCTGTCAACGGTCGTGATCACTGTAAGTCTCAAATTTTGTTATTATACAGATTACCCACCCACCCACCACTCCGCCTATGAGGAGGAGCGGTGCGGGGTAAGCTGGCCAAATTCTATGTCACTAAAGAGCAAAGAAACAAATCAATTGTGCCCAAAATAAGTCACAAACAAAGTTAACAATGTTCACAAACGTTCTCTAAGGTTCCGTCCCCCATATAAATGTGCTTGATTAGAACTCAAATTTTGGACTGGCAACTTCCCGATGCGATTTCATCGAACTAAATCAATAAATAATACTTATATGTATGCCTATTATAATATATATATATAAATATAAATGTGTGTGTATCTATATCTGTACAATGTATATGACTTAATGTGTACAATAAATTACGCTATTATTTTAATTAGGCACATAAAACTAAAAGGATTACCTGTATTCTGTCTGATCTATGGATTGAAATTGCCGCTGTGCCCCCATCTAGGGGCCTCTAATGTTATGGGCGCTGGTTAAGCTTTGCCAAATATCTTTCTTGATTGCTTCTACTTATATATGCTATATATATAAATCTATATAAACGATAAGCTCTCCCATTCCCATGTCCAGCTTATAATACTTAATGTATCTTTCACAAATTATGGCAACAATAAATGGAACCCAAATATAAGCATACTCAAATGCCTTTCATTATGACAGGCCATTAATAAACTGATTTAATTATATAATAGATGTTTATTGTGCTCCTCAAAAGTAGTAAACAAAGCTTAAAACATAAATTGTTCACATTTTTATTTGCAATACGTGCCAAATTTAAAACTTATTCAAAACGAAACTTGTCTTAGATTGATTGATTGTTTATAAACGTGTTGATTTTGGAGGTTTTCGTAGCTAGAGTTAGTAAATTTGGTATAGGAATACTCATACTATACTATATCATAAACAGCTTAAATATGTTTTAAATTTTGAATATTAAGCCTTAGGGTAGTCTTAGTCTTAAGGGCTAGTCCAAATTTCCTGACAATATCACTATAAGATTGTTTGTTTGTTTATAAACGTGTTGATTTTGTAGGTTTTCGTAGCTAGAGTTAGTAAATTTAGTATAGGAATACTCATACTATATCATCAACAGCTTAAATATGTTTTAAATTTTGAATATTAACCCTTAGGACAGTCATAGTCTTAAGTGCTAATCCGAATTTCCTGACAATATCACAATATCACTATAAGATTGATTGTTTGTTTATAAATGTGTTGATTTTGGAGGTTTTCGTAGCTAGAGTTAGTAAATTTGGTATAGGAATACTCATACTACTATACTATATCATAAACAGCTTAAATATGTTTTAAATTTTGAATATTAGGCCTTAGGACAGTCCTAGTCTTAAGTGCTAGTCCAAACTTCCTGACAATATCACAATATCACTATAAGATTGATTGTTTGTTTATAAACGTGTTGATTTTGTAGGTTTTCGTAGCTAGAGTTAGTAAATTTAGTATAGGAATACTCATACTATATCATAAACAGCTTAAATATGTTTTAAATTTTGAATATTAACCCTTAGGACAGTCCTAGTCTTAAGTGCTAGTCCGAATTTCCTGACAATATCACTTTCACTTTTCTGCTAGATTAATCTTATGAACTTTTAATTGAAATTTAATTTGTGTATTTAATTGATTAGTTATCATTTGATGCAGTTTCTTAAAGACAGACTGTACTCAATGACTTAACGGCAATATAATCAATTCCATTGGCAAGCCGGATATGCACTGATGCACTAATTCCTAGAGAAAGTATCAATACAAATTAATAGTTCACGCTGATCGCCCAGACAGAAGACTTGAGGCCAAGTGCAATTCAGTGGCGTTGCTGATAACAGCCGCTGTCTGCGACTGATAAGGTGGCTTCCAAGGAATTACATAACCTGTCACCGACCCAGACGTGGGACAGCTGGCCTGATCTCACCCATTCCCATGCCTACTATCAGAGATTGGTAACAGATGGGGCTACAAGCCAATTTAATGGCTGTATTGAGTCTAATGAGGCTGGCTCAGGTGATTGGAGGAGTGGCACAGATGCCACTCGATGCCAGACCAATAAAACTAATCTGAATACATCAATTTAAATTATGATTTGCGTAGATCCTATGCTAGGGTCAGAGTTGCCGCTTTATCGCTTATATTGCGACAGCAGCCCGCAGAGCGTGACTGGCCTCTGCCAACTGATAGCCTTTCTGTTATTTTGATACCCTGTAGACAAGGCGCTTTAAATGGGTATGACAAAGTGTTAAAATAAGAGTAAAAGAGGCAGAGGGAGAATCTATAAAGAAGATTCGAGAATCTAAAAGACTTAAAGAGCTCAAGCCACAAAATTTGTTATGTAGACTCTCAGACAGCATTTGAAAGGATAGAAAGAATACTTGAGTGTTATATTTAAGGTATCAAATCTGCTAGAAGGAACAACAGAAGTTATATGATACATTCGTTTAGTGAAACATTTCATTTAGCTAACCTTTCAATTTCATAGTTATCTTTGAGATAGTAACTTGATACCTTAATATCTCAGATACTATAAGAGCTAGAGTCAGCAAATTTGGTATGCAGATGCTCGTACACCCAATGACAAGGAATATAGTCTTAATAAATATTGAAGGTGGTCGTAACATTTATAATTAAGCATAGTTCTTACATATTCTATGAAGAATGTTACTTACCTGGGAAATGATTTGCTGCGTATGTAAATACTTATATATATCATGGTATAGGGTATTTCTTAGTGGATCGCTTGTGATTGGAGCACTTTTACTTGTTTGTTTCATGTTATTCGTTCCGTTTTCAAACAGACCTAAGGGGAAGGGACCTCGAGATAAGTCATTGTAAAACAAAAAATTGTTTAAAGCATGGAAATTCTAAGGCGATTAGCTACTGAAAATCAAACCGATCGCGTGATTTCGCCAACGCGGACGCACATCTCTCGCCAGACACATCTTGCCATCGTTAGTACAGTAGCAGGAGGCAGTGCATCATGGCTAGTTGTGGTTTCTGGTTTAAGATTGCCTCACTTTTGGTGTTCTGCATCTTGAATGTGTATCTGTTTGTGATCTCCTGTGGCATTAGCTACCAGCATGCACTGACAGAGCAGCACATACGCTTCCGCCCAGAGATGCCCACGATGGACACTTGGACGAACTCGCCATTTGGCAAGCTCAAGAGCTACATGTTCAACGTGACCAATGCGGAGGAGTTTCTAGCTGGTCGCGACAAAAAGGTCAAGCTAGAGCAGGTGGGTCCCATTGTCTATAAGATAGTGGGCTACAACGATATCATAAATCGTACGGAGGACAGCATTACCTATCAGAAGCATCGCTATCGCGTTGTGGAGTTCGTGCCGGAGGAGAGCGTCTCTCCGGATATTTTGAACAAGACGATTGTACAATTCAATAGCGTGCTGCTGGGCGCCGCTGCCAAATGCAGTCAGATACCCTTCGCCTGGATGGGCTTCAATCCGCTGACGCTGGGCGAGCCTGTGTTTCTGCCCGGCAGCGTCTACTACTTCCTCTGGGAGTTCACGCGTCCTTCGCTGGAGTTCTTTAGCAAAGTGGTGCCGCTGTCCACCAACTGTGGCACGCTCTTCAATGTAAGTACCACTACTGTGCTGTAATCCGCTCAGACTTTCTCCAACTTCTTCTCTTGACCATCCATTAGGCGCTCAGCGAGAAGGAGGAGGTGTACACTGTGAATATTGGGCCACAGCATGGCACAAAAGACTTCTTTCGCATACAAACATTGAACGAGGAGCAGCTCATCCAGGAGCGCGTTAAACGCGTCCAGCAAATACCAGATGACAGCTGCCCCATCAATGTGGAAGGCTCGTTCGACAACTCGCTGTTTCCGCCCCTTCTGCAGAAGGACATGCCGCTGAGGATTACGGCCAGCGAGTCTTGTCGCGTCCTGCCGCTCCACTATCAGAGGGAGCAGGAGCACGATGGACTCACCGGCTATCGCTACACCCTACTTGGGGCCAACGAGACGGCACCCAAATGCATGGACACCACGTACGGTGTGCCTCTGCCCAGGGGCATGTTCGATGTGTCCAAGTGTGTGATAAGTAAGTATTATCTTAATCGCTGCTTAGGGGTTCCAACTGTCTATACTCAAAGAATAAAAGGGTATATTGGGATTGTATAAAGTTAATGCGTCCGTCTGTCTGTTTATACAAAGGATCAAAAAGCTAGAGCTATCAAATTTGCTATGTAAGTCCCTCTACATCCTCTATCTCTACATCCCTTACAATTTAATAGCTAGAGTCAGCAAATTTGGTACACGGACTACTGAAGAGCTACTTGAAAGATTGAAAAAGATTGAAACGAAACTAAACCTACCAGACTGCCGAAAATCAGACGTATACCCCAAAATATTAAAGCTTAAGTCATCTAATTTTGATGATCTTTTTGAAATATTCGATCAAAAAGAAATAGGCTGGGAACAGAGTATATAGCAGTTTCGATTGTAGTCTTCTAATTTATTATATTTGTTGGATTTTACAGATGACGCGCCATCGGCTTTCTCGGCTCCACAATTCTATGGCACCGACTATGATTGGCAACAGCATTTTGAGGGCCTCAATCCCAATGCCGAGGAGCATGAGCCATTCCTGGTGCTGGAGCCCATCACGGGCATACCCATTACTGAAAGATATCGCTTTCAGTCCAGCACACCGCTGCCAGACTTCCGCAACTTTAGTCCCAAGCTGCGCATGCTGAAAAACATGATAGTGCCCATGTTTTGGTATGACTTCGTAAGTAATCTAAGTCCCTTGCCAAAAACGACTTAAGTTCAAGCCCTGATATCATCCACAGGAGGTGGATCACTTGCCCCCGCTTATACTCTTCATGATACGCGCCAATGTGAAATGGGTGCCCAAGCTGCAGCCCATCCTGATGGGATTCCAGCTCCTCTGCGCCCTTTGGAGCCTTTACCGGTTGTATCGTCTGTTCTGCAGCAGTCGCAACGCGCCAAGCGTGACGCTGGAGACGGTTTTTAACCAAAAACCGCAACACGATCCCACTCAAGCCGGCAAATAGTCGTACTATATCTTATAGATATGATGTAGCTAATAAGTTTAGATTTAAGTCCAATTAGCACGTAGTTTATACACACAAACAGAGAGAGTGATCACCTCATGGCCAGAGGTAGGAGCTGTACTTATCAGCTGCTAGCCAATATATAAAATACGTAATAACACTTGGTTGCACATCGCATTTGCCCCTCATTTCACCTTATCTGTCACACTGTCAGCAGAGGCACTCTGTGATCTCCCCTATGCCAATGCCCAATCCCCAATCCCCAAAACAATCTCAGGCCAAAATGACTGAGTACTTCGCTTGAGGTCGCGGCTTTTTGTTTGATTCCTAGGCTTTGCCGTAAATTGTTTGCACAATTATTATCTGTAATCCAAACATACATACACATATATATATATATATCTGTATATAGTATATATGCATATAATGTATGTAGGTATATGTTTCGGTTGGCAATGAAAACCTGTGCACGTACCTCGCTAAAGATCTGTCCCAAGATTTATTTGACTTTATTGAATCTTTTTATTGTGCTGCGTCAGGTTTTTTGTAACCTATACCCTTTAAAATTGGCCCAAAAGGGTATAACAAAGTGATAGAGCATGTAGAGACAGCTGAAAACATCTGCCATCCCAAAAACTGTCTATATTATCTTGACAACCGAGACGATCCAGCCATTTTCGTCTGTGGATTTGTATTAGCGCATGAATCTTAGACTCTACAGGAGCCTGAGACAGATCAAGTTAATTTCAAACTGTCTTTTTCTTTTTCCATATTCTCCACAGCCACAATTAAGGATATATCCTTGATTTAGGATACACATTTTATACAGTATGCAAGTCATCTATCCCGAAAATTTCATAATGATCGAAGAATTCATACAGAACTTATTCAAGAACATAATTTCTATAGTAAGGAGCATTAAAAGCGCAAGCAGTACAATGCAAGCGGTACACTGCTTGATAGATGGCAGCTGGATGCGAGGTATCTTCCAGTCGATTACTCTCACTTGCACTCTTACTTGTTTTTCTTTATTTCTGTTTTGAAGTTTTGTTTATTTTCTGTTTCGCTTGTGCCCGCTCTACCTTCCTGAACCTGAACTTTTGCACATGCTACTACCTTTGCCTCTGCAACCGCCTTGTTTCAAGGCGAGCAACCCTTTCATGCTGCCCTGCTGTCGTCCCCGTCTCTGCCATCGTCTTCATTTCTGTAACTTGGGCGTTGTCATCGCTTTGAGACTGTCTGTTTGCGTTTCCTCCGTACTTTCCATTTGCATAAGCCAAATTGTCCATTGTAACACCCAAGTGGGAATTTGGGAACTGCGTGGCAGTATTACTATACATTACAAAGGTTCATAAAACTCCGCAAATGTAAAATATCCTAGAAAATAAATTAAATAATTCATTTGAAGAAGTGAATAACATTAAAGTTTCAAATCAATCTAATAGACAAACCATGACCAAAAGGACATTCCGCTTAAGGATCTGTTAAGTTTTCACAAAGTTCTAGAAATAGGAAACTAAGAAAGAAACAAGATGTTCCAGCAATTTCTAGGTTATGTTGTCAGTGGAAAATCTTGCAAGTTTGTTCCTGCTTTCCGCGTAATGACTTCAGGCAAAATGTGTCCCAATTTGAATTCGTTGACATTTTGTAACATGCGTCAAACATAAAACAAAAAAAGCGTGTTCATTTAGATGATAGTATGATAAATCAGGCAAGTTTTGCATAATTACATACTAATTAACATTAAAGTTATATCATTGTTGTGGCAAGTAATTTATTAGCTTTCATTAGCCCTGCGGTGGAAACTTGTGGGGTTTTTTTTTTATTTGTTTTAAGTAGAACTGACCCAATGAACTGGCGTTAAGTAGACAATTTACGAAGCTTGTTTTAGAAGTTGGCTGAATGCCATTAAAAAAGAAGATTTTATAAAAATACTAAATGTTTTATGGCACATAAATTGGCAAAAAACCGCAGCAATTATCAGTCCAATAAATTTGTCAAATAATACAAAAAGATCTATGAATAACAACTGACCACGCGGCGTCTACCACAACTATAAGGTAAATCCCAAGCTAAATACTGTACAAAAGATACTCGGCACAAGCCGTAGAGGTAACAGATTCGAGACCAGTTAAAATGAGTGGACAAAGCTTTCGAAATCTGGTTGTTATAAGTAAACCAGATACTACCCAATACAGATGCGAGAGATCATGAAAATTAAGAGGGAAATGCATAAAACTGATTACAACATAATAAAACATGTGGGCAAGGGGAAAACCACAAGCTTGGTTTTGTTTTTATTTTCACGTAAGTACATCAATGTTTTTCGTATGAATTTGGCATGCTTGAGCCGAGACGTGCGAGCCACTAAAAGCCAAAGTAAACAGCTGTATCGATGGGAGTGGAGGGGGGGCAGCGGATCACCGGGCAGACCAGCCACATTTACATTTTCAGCGACAGCCATATCAATCCAGAAAAAACCAAAAACAAAAAGCTTCGCGAACACCCTAAGTATGATTGAATGGCTTTTGGCCCAAAATTCAGGTGAAAAATAAAAATCCGGTTCATCTGGCAGCCCTCATCAACAACAAGCACACCATAGTGCCCAGAGTGCTGTACGCTGCACCTCAAAGACCTTTGACTCGGGCAGCCCAGGCCGACGTCAAGTTGACGAGTGGCCAAACGTATGCGAAAGCTTTCGCCACAAAGCTCCTTAGTATAAAAGTCGGCTAAACAGGGTAACAGCTCGCAATCAAAGCTGTGCTGTCGTACGCAACAGACACGAAGCCTCCAACGCAGTTTCAACAGCAACCGCAACAACAACAACAAGTGAGTAGAGTGCACAAGAGAGCGACACCAAGCTGGTTGCTATAAAACCAAAAATAAACAACAACAACAAGCATAACATAAGCTGCGCATGCGCCTAGCTTGCAACTAACTGTAAATTGATATTTGTTATTGCGTAAACAGATAGATTGGCAACGGTTTGCGTGCCCAATTTAACGGTAAAGAGCAGCAGCAACAACAAGTTTTTGAAAATATACGATTTGAATAAAAGCTTAAGCCGCAGACTAAGCCCGCCCCAGTGACGTGGTCAAAACGTACAGAAATTGTGAAATCTGTTGTTATTTTAGTTATACATTAATTAGTATGCATATGCCATATATACCAAAGCGGCATTAATAATGCATGAAATGAGCTTAGCCCAGAAATGAGTCCGAGAATCAGCCCAATGTCACTTATAGTTTAGGCCCTGTTGTCAAGTTAAGAAACCCGTAGAAGCAGACTTAATGACGCCCCATTATCGTTCAAGATATACGAGACATTCACTAAAAGATAGACCGATTATACTCTGTTCCCAAAGGGAAACAAGAGTATGACAAGTTTGTGCAACGTCCAACCATTTGTCCGTACAAAATTTGGTATTCAACGGTTTTTATCCTTGCAAATCGACCAGCAACTATATCTTCCACATTTTAATAGCTAGAGTTAGCAAATTTAGTATGAGGACTACTGATGAGCTCCTTGACTGATAGGAATGACAATATTTTTGTCATTCCCACTTCCGCTTCCGCAAATGGGCAAAATCTGTTGCTCCTTGCAGTGGAAACAGTGTATATAGAAGTCGGGTAGCTTTCTATTACAACGTTCTTACCTGATTTTAATTGCTGCTTTTTAACTACTTAAAAAGAAAGATTGTGCACACTTGACAGTCATAAAATAAACATAATAGGAACAAGTTTTGCTATTTGTTTAGCAATTACTCACATCTTCGTTATTTTTATTTTTTGTTTGTCTTTGTTTGCTTATAGCACGCCGAGATGAAAGCTTCACTGGTTATATTAATTGTGTGCGTGTTTGCCGGCTTGGCAGCGGCTGGGACAAATAAGCAATACACCAACAAATTCGACAATGTCAATGTGGACGATGTGCTGGGCAACGATCGCATATTGGGCAATTATATTAAGTGTCTGATGGATAAGGGTCCTTGCACGTCGGAGGGACGCGAACTGAAGCGCCTGCTGCCCGACGCCCTCGAGTCTGAGTGCTCCAAGTGCACCGCAACACAGAGACGCAACTCCAACAAGGTGATCAACTACCTGCGCAACAATAAGGCCGAAGAATGGAGGCTGCTCCTGGACAAGTACGACTCGAAGGGCATCTACAGGGCCAAGTACGATAAACATTAAGCTGACTCATAAACGCAGCTTGGAGTTGCTTATATACACTATATGCAACCAAACATACACCTTATTTAAGCTTAACAATAAAAAGAATTGATTTTTTTCATACCTATACACTTTTAACGAAAATTTTATTCCAAAACTGGTAGGCCGCTATGGCAAACTGCCGGGCTTATCATTAGGATTATGATTCAGAGTACAACTTGGGCAAATAACTGCCGCAGCGGGACTTCTGTTATTTGGATTCGTTTATTAGATCAATGGCCCTAAAGTGATTGGCCACATTGATCGTCCAGTCTGAGTGCTGTCCCGCGGTGAATTCCTTTTTAAACCGATAATTACATATGAACACCTTGTCCTGATACTCTGGCATTGTGCTGAAATAAAAACCAAAAGTTAATTTAAGGATGGTAGGAAAGCTCGAACAGTAGTGCTGGGTTTTTCATAAGTTCATTATTGCTCAGTTTAGTATTGCTGAGCAGTTAGTTTCTGCGCTCTATTTATAAACTTTGTTGAACAAAAAGCACAGCTGGCAACCCATAAAGTACATTTCAAATACTGTAGCAGTGTTTTAAGCAGTTAATTACTGAAGCGCTTATTAGACGGACAAATTCTTGCACTCTTTTTCGTGCAACTTTCCTTGTGCCTTGTGTAAGCACGAACTAATCTTAGCACGCACGTTTCAAACCAAATGCATTTTCAATGCACGTTAGTTTTGCACGCAAGAATTACACTATTTAATAAACGCTTGAGAGATCTGATCAGTCATTTGAATACCAATATCTTTGGTCTTAAAAGAAGATCGAGGATTACAAGCTTTGTTTTCAAGCCTGATCCAACAAATTGAGCGTCAACTGTTACGAATGATCGCCAAATGAGTATGAGTTGTCGATTGTCTGATATATGTTCTCTTCTTTTACTTTAACGATAGTTTGAGTAGCTTAACTGATCTGTCTTTAAGAAAAGAGCACTTGATTATGTACACTAAAGTGAGCAATTATTAACCCATCACTACCGAACAGTTAGACGTACTCACCCCATATTCCAGGGTATCTCCTCGCCGCGCTCGCGCATTTCGGATAGACCGCGCATTACGTGAAAGACCATTGTGATTTCGACCCAACGCTTCTGCAGCTTATCGTTGGCATCATCAAACATGATGCCGACCTGATAGGGAAATGTCAGATATATATCGCTCTCCTTGATCTCCAGTTGTTTGCGTTGTGTCATCGATAGCTTCTGTATGACCGGCGTTAGCTCGGCAATGGCATCTGGGGCCACAAGATCCTGCAGCGTTTTCAGATCGCCGCCCACCAGCCTGGAGGATACCACCTGTGGCCAGAATGCAATTTGTATTATATGATTTACATAAGTATCTAAGCGGCGCTCACCTGCAGCGCCTGCTTGGCGCCATATATAAAATCTTTGATCTGAAATTCGCTATCGAAGTAGGGACGTATGATAAACTGTACTGTTATCCAATTTTTAATTGTGTTTAGCGCCGAGGGCCAGACTATTTCCGGAAAGTCCATCAGCCGCGGCAATGAATTTCTGCTAGCCTGGTTCTTGTTCTGTTCCGGTGCATGCGGCAGCGTTGAGAGGCAACGCATCCTTGTCGTTGTTGAGGTTGCCATTGTTAGGCAGCGCCTTAAAGTGTGTTGCATTTTAACTACCTTTTTTTTAATAACAATTTACTATTTTGGTAGGCTTTTTTATTACTGTAAAAAAACAGCTGTTTGTGAAGAGTTGCCGTTGTCGTGCCGAGTCCATGTTAAGCAAGTGCTGTTAACGCAATGTTGTCTTCAAGCGTGAGTGAACAGAAACAGTTCCGCCAGTGAACTGAAAGAGTGAACATGTTCATTTAGAATTGATCTTCTTTGTGAGTTGTTACTTCTCATGAATGGATAAGTTTTGGTCATTTGTTCATTTTGGCCTGTAGCTCACTCTTTGTCTATTATGTTTAGCTATGTTTTTTAGCTGTTCATTTTTTAATGTTTTGATTCCTTAGGATTCGATATGCGTTGAGGATAGGTCTGTATTTAAATAGATTATTTAAGTAAAAGCTGAAGAATTAATTAACCTCATAACATAAGTGGTTGACTCAGCTCTTAATGATCAGGAGAGTGAACAGAGGAGTGATCTTAGCGAGTTCACAAAGAACAAGTAAACTTGTTCACCAAAGTGAGCGAGTCTACTGTTAACAAACTATTGTATTTATTGTGAACTCTGCACAGCGCGTGGATGGTCATACTGTTATAGCAGCCTGCTTTTTGTCCATTACAAGCTCGAAAATGGCAGTCACTTCCGTCTGTCAAATTTTTCTTTCTTTCCCAGCCACGACGAGCAAGGGTCGACAGCATGAGGTGAACAAAGTTTTTGTTAATTCGTGTGTTTTATGCGCATTTGTTGTCCTAAAATATGCTAAAAATGCACATCAGTGAATGAGTGATGTACTGAATGCAGCACAAAATGAGTGCAAGTCATTTAAATAGTAAAAATTGTGAAATAACCTGATTATGGGTACAACATGCGCGCACACACACACATACATGCATACAAACTCTTGGCACGCTGGTTTTAACCATTTTGTATATTTGCAGTTCTCTAAAGCTCCAAAAGAGGCTCGCAGCCTCTGTACTGCGTTGCGGCAAGAAGAAGGTTTGGTTGGATCCCAATGAAATTAATGAAATCGCCAACACAAACTCGCGTAAGTATATTTTTGCGTAAGATTATGCCCGTGCAGATTGCACAATATAGAATTATTTGAACAATTGCAGGTCAGAACATTCGCAAACTGATCAAGGATGGTTTGATCATCAAGAAGCCCGTCGTGGTGCACTCCCGCTACCGTGTGCGCAAGAACACTGAGGCACGCCGCAAGGGTCGCCACTGTGGTTTTGGTAAGCGCAAGGGTACGGCGAACGCCCGTATGCCCACCAAGCTGCTGTGGATGCAGCGCCAGCGTGTGCTGCGCCGTTTGCTGAAGAAGTACCGTGATAGCAAGAAGATTGATCGCCACCTGTACCACGATTTGTACATGAAGTGCAAGGGTAATGTGTTCAAGAACAAGCGCGTACTCATGGAGTACATTCACAAGAAGAAGGCCGAGAAGCAGCGCAGCAAAATGCTCGCTGACCAGGCCGAGGCCAGACGCACGAAGGTGCGTGAGGCACGCAAGCGCCGTGAGGAGCGTATTGCGACCAAGAAACAGGAGCTCATCGCTTTGCACGCCAAGGAGGATGAGATCGCTGCCAAGGCCGCTACTGCGAGTCATTAAGTCGTCGACGCTTTGCTACTCAAAGCAATAATGATTAGTAACTGTTTTTCAAGAGAATAAAACCATCATTTTAGTTTGGCCGAAATGATTTTGTACAAACGTGGAATACCCCATTGGTTTTTATTATTAAATAGCATTGTTTTCAATTGGATTATCTACCTGCAACTACCTGGACAGCTGTGCCGGCGATGCATTTCATCTTATTGTGAAAATGCCGCATATGGTTTTGAACTGTATTGCTTTTCGAAGACAAGTGGAAATATACCTGATATTTGGCTTATCGAAAGATCCAATTGGAACTATACTTATAGAATATATATATGTCTTGTGTGAACTTATTGATTTCCACGTAAAAATAGATTGCAATGGCTTCATTGCAAGTGATAAAGGTTAATCAGGCAAATATATACATAAATTTATTACAGTTATTATGAGCATTGCAGCTGGCTCGCTTTGGAACGACTAGAAGACAAAATGTAAGCGGAAATTATCAAAAATCTTATCACACATTTAATCAAAACAAAATCAACAGATAGGAATCAAGCGGACACTTTGTTTAGATGATTTCCTACATATATTCTGATATTCATTTATTCATGTATAAATACCAATAAGAATACTTAATAAGAGTGAAGAGTGTCTATTATATTTTACTTCAGTTCAATGTTATCAATAGTTGAAATTTACATATCTATGTAGAGTATAATTATAATAATAGTTTCAAATATTTGATTGTATTTAATGCATTTAAATGTAGCTTTGATGCTTCCCAATTTCGCATTATACTTCAAGCCCATAAGCTGTTCACGGAGTATAAATTATATTTACACCGTTTGCTAGTCACTGTAACTAATTTAAATTTGCTTAAATTTAATCAAATCCAGTGTCAGGAAGCCCCTAATAAAAACACGTCTATCGATATGCGGCATCGATTACGATTGCAAACATTTAAAGCATCGATATAGTATCGAGTTTACTTCGCATTGCTGCGCTAACCGATTGCGGTCACATTGCTAGCCGCTCATCTCATTTTAAAATCAACATTCGTTCGAAGCGGTTGTTCGTCGTGTCAGCGGCGTTGTGCGTGGAAACTGCTTAGAATTTTGATATATATATAAATAAAGTAATTAATAGATTTGAGCAGCAGCCCCAAACAGAGTCAGAGTCAATATCTAAAACAACACCGTGTGTGCACGAGAAACATTTTTTGGCATAAAACGGCAGCGACATTTCAAAATCAAAGCAATACGCATTCGAGTTTAACAAACAGCACAACATCAGCAGCAGCAGCTACTTAGTAAAAGCGATTAACTAAACTACATGTAACAAAAGTCTGCAGATTTCGTAATACTAGCAACAATCATTTGCTTGCTTGCATTCGGTCGTCACGCAAAGAATACAAATACAAATACAAATACAACAAAATCAGCTGAAGGCCCGCCACACACACAAGCACAGAGAGAGAGATAGACACACGGACATAGCGAGTGAAAGTGCGCGTGTATGTGTTATAATATCAAAAAAAAAAGGAAATTTTGTATGAATTACTAATTTGCGGTGTCAGCATTCAAGTACATATAAACCCATAACGTCTGTAGCTGTTTTGCGAACAGACGCCAACCAAACAAAATTACAAATCTACAAAATATAATAATACAACAACAACACAGCACAATGAGCGGATACACAGACCTTACCAAACTGGAGACTAGTCGGTAAGTGTAATAAGATTTTTCTGCGCTTGTATTGTGGTATGTGTGTGCGTCCAGTTTTGGGCTGGGCAAGCGTGAGTTTCTAGTTAAAATGTGTTTAAATTCAATTTAAAGCAGTTACTAAATTGATGAAGACGGACAGGCGGGCAGGCAGTCCGGTTGGTTATAGGTGAGAAGGTGTGTAGGGGGGGAGGCAGGAGCGCATACAATTTCGCTCACATCATTTGCGCGCGCTCTTTCTCTTGCTGGCTGGCAGAGAGCTGCACCGCACCCCTGGCCACACGGTGTTTTCTCTTTCGTTTGCAACAACAACAACGATACAAAAAATTTATCGTACGATGCGAACGGCCATTCAAAAACGAAAAAGAAAAATAAAGCAAAGCCAACGGCTGCCTTATACTATGACACAATCGTGTCTGTACATAAGTACATACATACATACATACATACATACATACATATGTATGTATGTACATATGTGGCATGTTCAGAGCTGCCTGCGTTTGTTTGTTTAAACTAAACTAATAAAATCGCATACCTATGGCCACTCTACCACTTTCCCACTCCTCCTCCTCCTTTGGATCGCACTTTTTATCGCACTTGCTCTAATCAGTGCTTTTGGCGCATGCATGCCAATTATCGATAAAAAACTATTACTCATCTCCATTTTCATTATCAGCATGGGAAAAGACAAATTATGAGGCTATAGTAAAGCAAATAGTACGAAAACAATCACAAATGTTTGTGATTCACAGGCCTTAGCACCTTAACTGATTGACGTAGGCGTTTATATGTATACATACATACATACATACATACATACATACATACATACATACACCTAATAGAGCTGGCAGAACATTGTGGATAGTTGAAAACATCGATACTTTGATACTATTGAAGGTTATGTTATACAAAAAAATTCTTTAATACGCATTTATTATTATTATTTTTAAATGAAATAGTTAAGCGAACCCAAAATGTATTATAATGTATTTGTTATTTGCATACAAAATAGTAATAAATGCCATATTTGTGTATTTGTTTTGAAACAACAAAAGTATAAATACTTTTCTTTAGAATCAACATGTTTTCTTATAAAATGACATCTAAGCGAACCATTGATAATAGGGAAAGAGTGGCAAGAAAGAGAGGGAAAGAATATAAAGTTTTATCGATACTATCGATACTAGTATCGATGTTTTGCCACCCCTAAAAAATTACTGTATTCATGATATTTGTAGGTTAGTGTGTAAAGTAGCGGTGTTGCGGTGGGGGGAGGGGGAGGGGATTGGTTGCCTTGAAGCTGTTGTTCAGGGCCTGTCATACTCACATAGCATAGTCATAACGTTTTTTATAGAATTTGATTTGTATGTCGCATGTCGCTAGTCAAATATAATAATTAATGTCGATTTGCCTACTAATATTTATCGATTATGCTGAGTTGTCAAAAGCGTTGGAGGTCAGGCGAGGCCAAACAGCTGAAGCAACAACAACATAACAACAACATTAAACAAATATGTATATTGGTCAATTTCGCGTTCGAAAAAATAGCGTTGCCCAACTTTGCAAATATTGCAGGCGAAAAACAGCAACAACAACAGCAAGAAAAGCAACTAAAAAGCAAACAACAACAATGCAGGCATCTTGATTGGCGTCTCTTTATCTAACAATCGTACAGTTACAGTTCGCATTGCTCCCTCTCCCACACACTCTCTTTTCAATCTTCAGCTGCAGCAGCTTTAAAACATCACGCCACATTGCAAAAAGAGAGCGGTTAAAGAGCGTAAAACGACGCTCTCTTGCCACAACAGACAGACAGAAAATACGGCATACACAAACCCCCGCGAGCCCGTTACCGCGCTACCGCTCCCGCTGCTCCATAAACCAAAACATCGGCTGATTTCTGTGTTGTATGCCGCGCTGCTGCTGCGCATGTCCCAAGCAAGAAATAAAAACCTGAACGAACTGGACGCGTGTCGCGTGCCCGCCTAGCTTGGCCCACTTCACGCCAGCAGAGGCGTAGACGGCGACGGTGACGGAGGCAGAGACAGAGGCAGGTGTCGTTTACAAGGTGTCCAGCTGCGGCTCACGGCACACGACAATAGAAATTAGAGAACAAACAGAATTTAGCCAACTTTTCAGAGATAATACAAATAAAACTTTGGCTTGCCGTGCCGCTTTGCAATTGGTTGTTTCAGATGGCGTGTTTCGAGCTGACGCTGACGCTCCGCTTCCCCTGCCTCTGCCACTGCCGACAGCAACGTCTTCATTGTTGCGGCACAATTGAAAGCAGCAGCTGCTCTGCACTTGCCATTTCCCAGCAGCAGCAGCAGCACAAAAGGTCAATAACGTTCGAGGCGCCCGCCCCTCCCAACACCCGCACTTTGCACGCCCGCACCTCTCCTGAGCTACCTACTATAAGCTTTTTATATGCTGGCGCGTGGCCAACATTGACTATCGCTGAGAATTCTCAAATGCGACATTTGCTAAAAATGGATCGCCTGATTTTCTACAATGTATGTAAATACTCGTAGTACTTCATTCACTGTTCAATTATTTAGAAACGTTTTCTTGAATGAGCCCACCCCACCTAATTCTTGATAAGATAATTGCGCGTTTCAATTTTGCACACTTCGCTTACGGTATACCCTGTACAGACAGCAAATGCTAGAAGTCGGGGAAAAGTCTAAGCTGCCTACCTCTCGACTATATGCTTAAGGAACTTAAGTCCTGTCTGTATTCCTTGGGTATCTCGGGAATCATCAAAAACATCTTTGAAATGAAAAATATTGAAAATAGAAAAAATAATCCTTTTCATAATATAATATAAAGTTGATGAGAAGTGGAAAAGTTATAATATAATGTTGTTGAGGAGTGGAAAGGTTCGACAAAACCTCGAAACCTACTCTAGACAGAGAAGGGAAAAGTTTTCAGTACTAAATAGCTCATTTGTTATCAAATGTTATATATCGTGCTTATCTCTATCCTGCATACCAATAAAAAAGATAGAAGAGGGAAGAGAGAGAGAGAGAGAGAGAGAGAGAGGAACTATACACATATTGTAAGTTTGGAAGAGCTTAAGTGCGAAAGCTTGTTAAGAAACTATTCGCTTAAGAACAGGGTAGCTCTAAGTCGGTATTACAGCATATGAGCTTTGATTTTTTTCACGACATTATTCAATCATTCAATCAGCTCAATTAGTCAGCGTCCCAAGTATGCATGGGAAGCTTACACGGTATGCATACCTTAGTATACGAGTACATAGTATTGTACATACATAAGTACCTCATACTGGTATGGCAGGGCCAGCGGAAAATAAAAACCTTGACACCATGCTACATACTACAGCACGCTCTGATCACTCACGATATCAGGCAATCAGACGGTCCGACAGCTGAGAGAGCACGCGGCAGTCGCGTGTACCACAGGCTACATATTACATTGGAGGAGCTATCAATAGTCTAGTGTCTAGACAGTGGTTGGGGTTGATATTGTGGCCGGGGTGTGGTGGGAGGGGCATATGCGCAGCCATTTGAACAAAATTTACCAAAACGCCTGATATTCTCTTGTACCCAGACCCAGACAAGGGCGACCCCAAATCACGAGGCTAACAAACGCCAAGTAATCTAAAGAGTCCGCCTCGTCTGACCAGACGCTGCTGCAGCTATCAGCGGGGCAACTTCCACTTCTGTCTGGGACAGACGACAGACCAAACGTCGCTTTGATAAGCCTCATGATCTGAAAGACTTGCCGGCGACTAGCGGGCTCACGCGATAGTTAGGGATCGTTTATCGAAAGTATCGAACAGTTGGTATCGAAACTCTTCTGAATTCCGCAAGAATTGAGCCAGTAAGGAAACCTATTCAAACTGGCGGGATCACTCGATAGTTTCGATAGGAGGGATCGTTTATCGAAAGTATCGAAACTCTTCTGAATTCCGCAAGAATTGAGCCAGTAAGGAAACCTATTCAAACTAGCGGGCTCACTCGATAGTTTTGATAGGCATCGCTTATCGAAAGTATCGAACAGTTGGTATCGAAACTCTTCTGAATTCCGCAAGAATTGAGCCAGTAATGAAACCTATTCAAACTGGCGGGATCACTCGATCGTTTCGATAGGAGAGATCGTTTATCGAAAGTATCGAACAGTTGGTATCGAAATTCTACTGAATTCCGCAATAATTGAGCCAGTAATGAAACCTATTCAAACTTTGAATAGCTTAAACGATTGGCATATCAATCAAAAACGGAAACACAAATTAGAAAACGATCCGGAATTAAAAATTCTCATAACCAGAATGCAAATAAGATAGTACATATATTAAACAGAGGAATGTGTTTACTTTAATTAGCAAAACAATTGAGTAATTAAATGGCAAATTAGATATAGACAAGGGTGTAAAGTCGGATTAACGAACGGAATCTTATTAGCTTTTGAAAGTATCGATAGGCGATGGAAAAAGCCCAGCGATAGTATCGATGGAGGCATCGCTTGTGAGCACTGTTGAGCTGCAGGGGCAGGGGCACAAACGGGGTGAAATGTGCAAGTACTTAAAATACTTAAGGCTAATGAGGCGCTTGTATAACTTTCCCATCAGCTGGCTTTCAAGCGCGCCGACACGTGGCTTGAAAGCGCTTGACCCGAAACATGAACGCAGGGAGGGGCTAAGTAGGAGGGAAGGTGTGTATATTCAGAAATAGAAATCTGCGCTAAAAGTACAACAACAACAGCAACAACAATATCGGATCGAACTTGACTGGTTTTTGGTCTCTATTTTTATACAAATTGAATTTGCGACGACGACGACGACGACGCAACGTTTGGGTTTATTTGCATAGTTAGAAACCAATTCGAATTTGTCATGTGGCCAGCAGATATTATCAACGACAACGTTATAAAAAAGAGCTAAGAACAAGGGGTAGACTTAACGACGACACGTTTTATGCTTTATCTTCTACAGTTATTTATTTGTTGGGCCAAAAACCAGCCAGCTCATCAACTGGTTAAGCATATTTGTCGACTATTGTTTGGATCGACTGGTTTTTATTTCTTACTCAAATCCAAATCTCTGCTCTTCTCTTACAGAAACTGCCTGCGCCGCATTGCGCGTCACGATGAGCAGCAGTTCTCCAAAGACAGCATCGTCAACGTAATGGAGAAGTTTGTGAAAACCGTGAACATTATGGACGATACCATACTGGTGCCATGCAGGCTCATGGATCGGCAGGTGTGTATTCCGCACTTACTCGAATTGCAGCAGTTTCTATATAGCATTTTGCATTGTCTTCTTGTTCTTGTTCACAGATCGGTGACAGCACTGATATAATACCTGCAACGGGCAAGGATACAACCGCCAATCAGCTGACACAGAGCTCCAGCGCGCTGGGCAAACGTGGTGCGGCGCATTCAAAGAACGTCCACGACTTCCTCAATGCCTCCGAGCTGTTCAATCTGTACAGCATGCTCAATGCGCTCAAGAACGACTTGCTGTGGACAACCAATCAAGATGTGGAGGAGGCTGGCGAGACAGCGCCAGCAGAGCAACGCCAGCGGAGTAGTAGTCAAGTAGTCGAGAGTAAGACTGAGTCCAACACAAACACAAACAGCAACAGCAGCAGCAGTCGCAGCACAGCTGGGGTTAAGGGGCATGTGCGACGCACCTCGACCGCCTCAATGATGTCCACCACATCGGTGAGCAATCTGAGCGATTCCGAATCGGATATATCGAACGAGATCGATTCGGGCTTGGAGTCCGATGGCAATAAGAGCGACAATGCGCAGAGCAGCGATGGCAGCGATATCATTGATGCCTGCCAAAAGTCCAAATCCGCCGGCGGGGATAAGGCCACGGAGCTGGCGCAACGTTGCAAGAGACATTTGAATGGTCTCTACCAGTGCCTGGAACAAATGACAGAGGCGGCCAACTATCTGACCGCCAGATACCAAAGTGATATTGGACCCGTCTAGGAATCGGATTCCAACTACCTAACAACTAACTCTCGGATGTGTTTATTCTTCTAAATTTCTTTCAAACTTTCTTTCTTGCGGGCGGGCGGGTTAATAATCATTTAAACCAAAAACAAAAAAACTTTAAGTGCAACGGGTGTTATATTTTTTTTGTGCGAGGTCTTTATATCTGTTTAGTAAGGAAGTTTATTTTCGTGTGGGAGGGGGGGTGCTAAGTATGACATATGAACAGAGGGATTGTACAGATTGTATAACTGATAATGATGATGATGATAACTTTGTATATTTTTGCGATTAAGCCATTTCAAAATTTTCTATTGGTATTTGTATTTTGGGTTGACGGGTACAACAAAGAACGCAAACAACAAAAATATGATATATAAGTACAGAACAAAGTGTTGCAGCTCGCTTGTATGATACGATATGATATAATATGATGATGATGAAGAAGAAGAGCATTCCTTTGATACTATACACGCGCTGCGCACACACACACACACACACACACACACACATATTAGATATGGGTGTGGCCTGGCCCCACCCAAGATAAATATATATATAAATATATGTATTGTATACTCAATTAGATGACCCCGCCTTGACCCCTGCGGTCTTATAGGATTGGGGGTCTCTGCAAACAGTCAAAATGTTATCCTATTGTCTTTCATTATATTATTATTATATATTCAGCCTCTGTCTGTCATTTGATTAATGTGTATGTTATGCTATAATTTTAGCTATAGTTTCTTATACAAAATGCTGTTAATATAAGTGCAAAATCGATAAAAACAACAACTATTATATAACAACAATTACAATTATTCGAAAAGTACAAGAAATATAATTTCGAAAACAACAACCAGATAAACAACAACAGATCAATTCCGTTAAAAGTTATTGTAATTGTTTCTGTTCTCAGCTCAACTGTCAGCCCCAATAACAACATGCAGTATGTATATATACTGAAGGGTAGGGGGAGTGTATCTTCTCTTCAACACACACAACTCAAGAATGGGGTCTGCACAGTCCTTTCAACACACAACTGTTAAATGAGAATTATTTATACATAAATAAATTTTATTTAGAAAATATATATATTAAAACAAATTATTCAATGTATATCTTTTGTATTGTGTCTCTGTATTTTCATTGAATTTAGCGGTTTCAGGTACGATAAAACTGCCGATAAAGCTGAAATAATTTCTGTTGATCGTTGGGTTTGTTCGGTGCAAATTCCAATTGGCGGTAGCAATGACCATCATATAAATGTTGTTTAGATTACAAGCGACCACAGTAAACACCACTTACAATGCCAATTAGTCTTATAATTATACTGCTTTATAGCGCTTTCAAAATTTTATAATCATTTTGTTTGTTGTGCAAAGTTCAATTGGTCACCAAGACAATCAATCTTTCATTTAACCGTAAGTAGGGAAAGTTTATTATTTTCATCATAAAAACGACAAGTAAGAGTTTCTTTGTTGATAATGAGCGTCTAGGAAATAGATACTGCACTTTTGTGCACATATACTAAATTTCAGAGCTACATTTCTAACATTCCTTAACTCGTTTGCTTCGATTTCGTAGGCAGGCAAGCCTAAAAACTAATATGAGAATTCAGCTTAGCTTCGTCTGCTCTATCAGTTTCTACATCCCAAATTTACTGGCTCCAATTGCTCTATTAGTCTCTGAGAGTCTCTGAGAGTCTGTGTCTGTCCAATGGCTCCAATTGCTCTAATAGTCTCTGAGAGTCTCTGCCTGTCTATCCGTATGAACTCAATTTTGATCGACACCCTTGAAGCTACAATAATATCTAACTTGTATACATTTTGTTAGTATATACCCTAAGTTTATAAAGTGTTGAGATCTTCATACCATTCTGAAACCTCTAGCTACATATAACTTCCACAGTTTTATAGCTAGAGTCAAGGAGTCATCTCCCTAACAGAACTGCACCTCCGAAAATGCGGAAAATCTATATCTTGGACACGTTTACAGGTAGATAACATACAGATACTCGCAAGATACAGACTACGTTTTGGACAGACTGCATATAGAGTGTACTGCAGTCGGGAACTTGCAACTGCAACGTTCTCACTTGTTTTAGGGTTACGGAGTACTATAAAGAAACCTTTAGTGTTTTGTACGTGTAAGCCTACCTTTATTAAGTCGGCTTAAAGGTGTCGCAAGCTGTAAAAAGTTATTACCCAACAAAATTGTGGAAAAGCTGTAAGCATTCATCAATGTTTAGTTAATATATAATTATTAGCTTATTAACAGGAAATTATCCAATACTTGAGACTTGTGTATTGTAAGTTGTTTTTAAGCTTAACAAACTACTAACTTTTATAATATATGATTACTATACTCTTAGATGTTGAAATCTATCTGTATTGGAATGATATAACGCTAGTTTACTGTCTCAAAAACCGGAAAGTAAAACAATGAATCTCATTTGTTTCCTATATAGAGTACGCAAGAATCTTGATTTATGCTGAAATAGAAACAATGATTAGAAACTTCTTGTTGATTAATGAAATTGCTTGTCATGCTTAAGATTATTATAGCCAGTAAAACCAAAACAAATACGAAAATATTTCCATTCATTAGTGGTACTATTTTGGGATCTATAAACAAAGGACGCGCCCACAAGAAAGTCTATCGCTAGGCGCTTTATCAATACCAAATGTGCATAGTATTAAACAATATATGACTTTTGATGAGGCCCCCCGGCTTATCTAGGCCAAGTGTTTTGACAGTTGTGCATGGGTTTTGGACATGGCCGGCAATATAAACAAGAATGGCCATAACTAACAGAAGAACTGTGACAGTTTAATGAAGCCATGAACTTGTTTTTCAAGACTACTACTATCTGACGGGTGTACTTGAACGGTTTCGAGTGACGAACGAACGTGCAACAGAATGTTGACTGGTTGAATGTTTCTAGGCGTTGTATTCCTAAGAGTTCTGGCCATATTCAATTAACGCCTCTGGCCCAAAACCAAAACCAATTCCATTGAAAGGCTTCCGTGTGAGAAAAGGACAGAAAATTACTAATAAAACCAAAAGTGATTATATTAAGAATGATATGAGGGGCGAGTTGAGGCCAGACACGAAGCCATTTGCAAATTGCGACAGTTTCGTTTATCATATTTGTATAGAGTCTAATAAAGTGTTCGATTTAGACAATGCCTCAATATTCAATATTGTAGCGTCTGCTGTGAAACAAAACTTGTTTTGAATACGATTGATTCTGGCTAGGCGGAAATTGAATTGGAAACGCTACGTAGTACCTTAACTGGACCGTTAGCAGCTTCTTTGGATATAGATACAGATACAGATACAGATGCAGATACAGATACAGATACAGATATAGATATAGATATAGATACAGATACAGATACAGATACAGATACAGATACAGATGCAGATACAGATAGAGCCAAGCCGGAAGCAACATTATACGCAACAATATGATATAATCAGCTGTCTAAGCAGCGGCAATATGAAAGATCTTTATTGTAATGATATTTCATTTCCGTTTATTGACCCCATCGATGAGCCGCTAAGCCTTGAGCTCGACAAGATTTGGCGGCTCTCAAAACCAGTCAGAACTGCGTTACAAAGTCCAACTGATTGATGCGACCAAGCACCGATATTTATTATATCGAATAGTCTTTATGTATAATACTAGCATAAACAGCTTTAGCTTCAACCTGTTTCTGGACAACAAAAGAAAGTTGCTAGTGACTCAGCACTTTTCTGTAGTGTTTCTCAGTTGAAGTTTAATGTAAGCTTGTAATTGTTATGCCCTCAATTTGTTGCTTGTTTTTGAGGAGGAGGGGGGAGAGACTGTCACGATCGTTACAAGGTTAACGCTTGTAGCATGAATTGACCAAGGTTCGCGAATTCTTGTGCCACATGCTGGAGAATCTGATGAGTGCACTCGGAAATGAATAATATCACGTGTCAATACGAGTGTGAATGTGACATGTGAATGGCTGGCTGATCGTTAAGCTTGTTCGACAAAATAATGCCTAAAAATATTAAATCAACTTACAAGTTGCGACATGTACAACAAAAACACAACGCAGCTGGACTGGCAGTTACCCTGTATTTAGAGCAAACTGTATCATATACCAAATTGTATCTTTTAGCTTAACAAGACTTTTTTTTAATATTTATTGAGGTGAGAATGGGGACTTTAGAAGCAAGCCAGTCCTTGAACTCGCTTGAAAGTGCGCGCAAAGCTCTAAGGTCGATAAATCGATAATCTGTCACCATTGATATGTGCATTGCAACGATAAATAGAAGGATCGATAATATTGGTATTTTTCTTGAGCATATTTATCGTTGGTATTAAAATTATGTATATTTATGCGCCTTTCATTGAAAATACCCTTTGGTATATATTTATATATTATACACCATTTAAACACATTAATGATGGCATAACAAATTATTTAAATATTTCTGATTGTGTTTAGCTCTGCATATTGAAAATACTTCCGTTATGGTTGACCCCAAGCTTTGAAAGCGCTTGACCCCTGCGACCAGCCGGAAGTGTGCCAGTAAGATACAAGATACTACAACTAGTTATAAATAATCTATAATTAGTAACTAATAATTTCCGTTAAGCGTTCATCCAATTGATCCAATGCCTTAGTAAAAACTTTGCTTCCTGCTTGCCAAATTCACAGCTGACAGCATTTCCATTCATTCATTGATGATGTTCTTTATGGACTACAATGAGTATTCATAGATGTACCTGTGCTATGAGTTTGGATTTCTAGCCATAAACGAGATTAGAATTCCGCATTATGCTGTCATGTGTATGTGTGGCCCCACCCCACCCCCAACCCCATAATTTGTTGAATAATTAGAGCTTAGGCATAAGTGCGCAATGATTGTCAAGAGCGAGAGGATAGATACATATGTATGTATGTGTGTGTGTGTGTGTGTGTGTGTGTGTGATGGCTAACACGCTTCGATGTATCACGTTAATAGTGTTAACAATGCAAACTTGGTGCTTGAGCTGCGTCTCTGCCTTTTTTCTGGCTCTTACTCCGACTCTGGCTCATGTTGGGTTGGCGGCCAAGCTTTGGTTCATGGCTAGCGAGTGGTACAAAGTCCGAAAACTCGAAATTCCACACATAAGCCAAGCAACCAACCTGCACACAGACAGACAGACAGACAGACAGACAGAGAGACAGACGTACGCATACTACTATAAACTATAAACGCCTCTTACAAATCGCTAAATCATGACTGAGACGCAGATGCCGATATTCATTCACGAACATTCTACGAACGTAAACCGTACAAATATCAAAATAGCATTAACATCATCTACAGATTTCCTTATACATATACATATACGAAGTCTATGTGTATCTCAAGTGCTTGGTTCCGGTATATCATACGCTTTTCTGAAGTTCACTCTTTCAACTCAATGTGAAACGCTAATTAAGCACTCAAAATTAATTAGCTCTCAAAAAAAAAATTAAATATAAAAACCAAATAAACTGATATAAATAAAACAACAACGTAACGTAAATGGTAAGTGTGACGTCAGTTAGTTTCGGTAGGTTTCCCAGCTGTGCCAACTGATTCACCAGACACCTCTGACTGGAAACTATAAATCGATATCGATTAACTCTCTTTCTCTTTGGCCCCCCGCCTGCACGCGAGCAGCCCCCGGTTCTAGACATCAACTCAGCATGAATTGTCTAAAAAATCCCACAAGAAGCGACGCTAATTGGACTTGTGCCGGCTAGGGTGAGCTTTTATTGAACTTTGGGCCGGGAGAGGAGCGCAGGTCAGCCTAAAGACTCTGTTTAAGCTGCGGCGATATTTGGTTTCCTCTGCCGCCTCCTACAAGTTTCGCATGTAGTAAATACACATTGATCTTAACTCAGAACCTGTTAGGCAGTAAGCTCCCCATTTTACTCTCCTCTTCAAATTTTTGCCATTACCGCATGACACAGCTTGTTTATTGTGTTCCAGCCAGTTTCAATCTTTGACTTAACCCCATTTCATGACTTTTAGCAAACGTTGCCAAATATTGGCCGGGTTGTTTTTGGTAGCGTAATGCGTAAATTAATTACATATTTCTAATGCGTACATTGGGTTTTACCTCGGACAGAAGTGGCTGACGAAATCTTGAGAACTGGTCAGCCATTTGGGGTCGGCCATATACTACAGTCAGCAATAAAAATGCACATGGTTTTTTTTGTTTTTACATTTATTGAGTACATGTTTATGCAAATATTCGATTTCTGTAATAGAAATGACATCAATAAATATGATTACTATATGTAATTTAAGGTTATGTTGTTATTTTCTTTCTTATGTGCAAATTAATAAGTCTATTAGTGTACTTGATCGGATAATATTGAGTTATTTAGTGAATTTGTATTTGTTTTTTTTTGGAAACGTAAGAGCAGAATCAAAAACCAACATAGACTTTGGATATTTTAGGTTAGAATTGTTTACGTACACTTTCTATCCTTAAGCTTTATTAAATTGCGACAATTTTGCGATTATTGATATAATGAGTACATGATATTCACTAGATCCATTGAGAGGGTGTACGTAAAACTTTTTTGCTCACTATAGACACATTTTGGAGCTTGGGGGTCGCTTCAATGCTGAGCATATTGCATTGGGCATCGAAAAGTTGTTGTTTATTAAACAACAAATTGCTGTAGTTGTATTTATATGCTTATTGCTGTGGTCTACAAAACGAAAACATGTCTATGTGTGTGTACATACACACATGTATTTATGTTGTATGTGTGTAGGTGCATATGCATACATTTACAAGCTTACAAGAAGAGGCGTCAAAGCTAACAGCGCAGAGCGCAACAACAAAACAGCGAGTCATTGGACTAGTTTCATAACTGCCAAAACAACGAACGCTTGTGCCCCTCTCGTGCCCCCCTCTTTACCACACTCTGTACCCTCACTGTACGGGCCTCTGCCCACAGCACCTGCTGAGCGCCACGCTGCGACGCAAGCGCAGCGTCAGCCGCACGGTTTGAATCTGAATGCCAAGCGTTGGGTATGACCTTCATAGCTTAAAAACATGACAGTTAGCAGCGACGCGGGCAGCAGCTGCGACTGAGACGAAGCCAACAGCTAAAGTATCAGTTTATGGACAACAAAACGCAACAACAACAATAACGAAAACAACAGCAGCAGCAGCTTCAGCAGCGGCTTTAAGCGAAAAAGACGTTAAAAAGCAACAACAAAAGCAAAACAGAGAGACAACATGTCGGCTACAGACTGAAAGCTTTCAAGTCACACACATACATTTACATACATACATAGTACTATGTATTGGAGCTTGAAATCGAAAGCTGCTGCTGTTGCGACTGTGATTGCGCCTGCGTCGCAGCGTCAATGCAGACCATGCGAAAAACGAGTAAAAAGCTGATCTTGAGTGTAGCCGACTGCAAGATATGCTGCAACTGAAATTAGTAATCGATTAACGAATCTATCGATAATAACTCAAGGCTGTTGATATAACATCAAACTGACAGTTATGAAACTTTTTATACTATGTTCCCGAAGGGAAAAATAGTATATTGGGTTTGCGCAATGTCCGTCTGTCCGTCTGTCCGTATGAACGCAATTTTTTTGCCTTTATCTTTGAGCTAGAGCAACCAAATTTGGCACACATGTTGGTGTATATCGTCAGTTTATAAAGTGTCAAGATCAGCCCCCCACCCCCACCCCCTCCCCCAAAATTTGGGGAAAACCTGTATCTTCCACATTTTTAAAGCTAGAGTTACCAAATTTGGCATACACACTAAAGTTGAGATTCCTGACAGATCTGCATCAAAAATTTTTGGACCCCCCCACCCCCACCCCCCCAATGGAGCAAAACCTATATCTCCCACACCAGTAGAGCTAGAGTCACCAAATTTGGCAGACAGACTAATGTTGACCCCCTGGATAAAACTGCATCAACAATTTTTGGACCCACCCCCCAACCCCCCCATTGGAGCAAAACCTATATCTCCCACACCAGTATAGCTAAGTCACCAAATTTGGCAGACAGACTAATGTTGGCCCCCTAGATAAAACTGCATCGAAAATTTTTGGACCCCCCCACCCCCACGCACCCAAAGGAGCAAAATCGCGTTTCTTTCTGAACTCACAAATAACCATATTATATACATAGGACTGGGAACATAGTATTCTGCAGTCGGGTGCGTCCGCCGTCGGACGCCACCGCCGACTGCAACGTTCTTACTTGTTAAATACATGTTTAAGGTATAAGGTCACTTAACAAAATTACAGGTGTGCTTAACATCTGAGCTTGTGGGACTAATATACCCGTAGCTGTTCGACAATAATAGGGTATGCATGGAATGTGCGCGATTGAGGTATTTACTCGCAAAAGCTTTCGATGCAGCCTCTTTGCTCTTACCGTGTTGCATTGATCTACCTTTTAATACCTCAGTTTGACCAGGGGCACCGTTTCGAACCAGTTTCGCATCCTCCATTCTCTACAGGCAGATAACTATATATATGTATGTATGCACATATATACATAAATACACAGGTCGCGCCTCCGATGTAGAACTCCAATTTAAACATTTTGCTTTTTTATGTTTTAAGCGTGTTCCAATACAATTGATATTCCAGTCGGGCTTGTCTCGCGCGCCCCTCATCCATTAGCATAATTATCAGCCAGAAAATAAAAAATAAATAAATAAATACAAAAAAAAAAAAAATACAAGTTGCGATCTGTCTGCTAATTTTCATTGTGCTGCTTTTCTGGGGATTTTTAGAACATTTTTGTACCTATTTTTAACCGAAAGACAAAATCGCCGCCAGGCATAATAATGAACGCGACGGCGCCGTTCATCTTTGGAATTTCCACTTGTCATTAACAACAGCATCCACAACGACGGGGATTGTCAATTATGAAGAGACAGCAGCTCGTCAATTACCCACGAACAGGAAGAGTTCGGCTTGGCATGTTTAACAAAGATTGGTCCTTTATTAATGTTCACAGTAGATACAAAAATACATACACATGGGAAATATATGCATACACTTATCGATGCCAATATCGATAGTATCGATGCTATGCTCTCGGTTGCCGGCATCGATGCTTATTGATATAGTACATACTCGTATTACGTTAGGTTAACCTTTGTCGTATTACGTCTATCTCTTGAATATATTTCAATGATATTTGAAAATGTGCTTGAAGTGAATAATTACGACATTCAATATATGTACGATTAGATACCCTTGTAAGACTATCGATAGTATTGATGGTGTCGAATAGCGACTGTTACAAATACCGATTGAACCCACTATCGATAACTTTTCAGGAGCTTTATATATAAAAGGTGCATATCAAAAGGAAGACTTCTTAAACGCTATAGAGTGTAGGATAATAGTTATGTTGACAGAACTCGGTACAGATCCTTGTTCATTTTTACGATTGATACTAATTTGGATAGAACTCCATAATTTGTCCAGAGGGTGATTCAATATATTGGCCATAGTATTTTCGTTGTTATCAAAACAAAAACAGTCTTATCCATTTGATTAATTGTTTTACTATATGTAAGTTTATTTTTGTATAGTGAGTTCTTAGTAAATGTCTTATCAAAAAGCTCGTTGGATTGTCTTAAGGTCGCTTTTAAAATAATAAAACCTAAACTACAGAGTAGCTAGGGGGAATAATTAATTAGTGTTACTTCTAAAGTGCCAGAATAATGGGAACTGCGTATCAGTCGATAAACTAAAGTTCAGTATTTTGTAGGACTCGCATTAATTTCAATGCACTGGGGGTTGGACTTTGTGTGGGGTTCTTCAATTGACAGTCAAGAGTCGCGCATGGGTAAATCTCATTAGGTAAATGAACTGAAACCTGACATACCAGACGTATCCGACTACGCAAGCCGAGACTAATTATAATTTTAATGGGTGCAACTACAAGGGTGAACTTGGGGATCGGGTATTACGAGTAGTACTACGGGTAAAACTACAACAAATATAATGAGGTAAATCACAAATAACACTAAGTAGGTACTTACTTACTCGATATGCAGTTACCTCATGTACATATAAGTCAATTGATTTTCATTAAGTTTATTATCACGTTACATTATTTGCTTACATTATGTATGCTATATGTATGTAGGTTCTATAGCTTCTATATGCATGAAAAAATGAGCACACAACGCAATTACATAATTAATTAATTGATTAATTGTTAAAATACAACTGATTTGGCCCTCCACAACGAATTGGAACTCAGAATAAATTAGCCAATTCTCGCACAACAAATTGAAATTCATGAATTAAACGCTATTTCAATTGTAATAACTAAGGAAACAAAACAGTTAAACAATTTATATTCTAGAAACAATTTGGCTAAACAATCTTTCTGGATGGATATAATAATTGAATTTACTTAAACTGCTACGTGTTACAATATATGTATAGTAATTGATGTAGATACGTATAAATATGCGTAGATTAAGTGAAATGCTACCAAGTTTAATAATGAGATGAAGTTTTGTTTCTAATACTACGTTTATGTTATGAATTTGTCATTGAAATTTGACAAACTTGAGCATTCAGCGATCTGGCAACGCCAAACAATTTCATGAGCATGTTAAGTTGGCTGCGCCTCAACTTGTCATGAATTGAAGCTGCATTTATCATGGATAAACGTAGTATAAGTATATTAAGAGTGTATTCCATATGAGATATGCTTGAGTTCAATCATTCTAAACACACACACATGTAAATAAGGATAAGATGTAATGTAACTAAGGAGTATTATCAGCTATAATTCTGAACTTGTCACACATCTAATTAACATAAGTACTTCGGCTAGTGTTGATAGTAAGTATATATATAGTAATAGGTTACATAAGTTGATGTTTTTCTAAGTAGGTTGCGGTGTTTTCAACACCTTTTCGACTGGGGGAGATAAACTGGGGAGTAGAAACTGTAGAGTGACACAGAAATGCAAGGATTGCAATTTCCAATGATACTGAGTGAACTGAAATGTGATTAAAACTAAAGTAACTACACGCTGATGATAAACAGAAATGTTTAACTACTGTTAAATAAATGCTATAAGTAAAAAAATTTACTCACTACAGTTAAGTAATACCCTTTAAATCTATATAAGTATAAATAAGTTGATGCACCAGTCCATAATTTTCTTTGCCTTACTTATGGATACGCTTATCTAGGCTCGTTTAGATAGTTATTGCACTCAATTTCTGTTTAGTCTGAGGGTTATCTTTTGGACTTGTTACACGTAGTTCTTAACAAGCTAGTTGATGTATGATGATTATGATAGTTGAAGCCTCTGTGAGCTCTTTTCCTATTCCGGCTGCTGCTTTCCTTTAAATTAATCAATCTAATCTGCAATATCCTGTCAAAAGTGTGAATATCCACCCTCTTTTCTAAGACCTTCCTATAATAAGGGCGATTAACTTCCGCAACGTGTATCTGGACCGGAACAGGTTGTATATGTATGATATCTTAAACTATTCTTCAGTTAAACCACTTAGCTCATAGCTCTGATGCTCCAGACTGCGCTTTAGATCCACAATGGTGCTGACTATGAGCTGCTGCTTGCTGGCGCCCTCTATGGTTACATCCTGCATGGAGCTCTTGGCCGAGACCGAAGCCACTAGCTTCGATTGCTGACGTTTGCTGGCATAACCAATCGACTTGGGTCGCTCACTCATATCTGCTTAGGTTAATTAATTAAAAGTCAGCTGAGAGATAAGTAAACTCTTATCGGATCAGATAAATTTGTTTACTCACCCAACTCCAAGTCAAATGTTTTCTTAATTCGCTCAAAGGAGCTGCTGCCCTTATAGACCTTACGCTTTAGCGGCTCACTGTGTGGACAGTAGAAGTCATCCTGTCCCACATTGTGATTATTATAGTCCAGATTGTTGTACGGCTGCTGCTGCTGCTGCTGCTGTTGTGGCAAGTAGTTGTGATTGGCCATATCCTCGCTACTCTGTCTCTCCACGGAGATGCACTCCAGCTCCGAATCGCTACCATTTAGGCTCTGCAGCGCCATGAGCCGCCGATTGTTCCTTGGACTGCCCTGGAGACGTCGTCCATTCAGCTGTAGTTGTGGTGAAAGTGGTGCTGGTGGTGCATTCACCTTGCGTGGTGGCAGCTCTGGTGGCGCATTCTGATTCATAAAGTTGGTCAGATGCGTCTTGCGGGGACTGCAGCGTCCCGGCTTGGGGCTGTTGGGGGGCGATGCCACTGCGGAAGTCTCGAATTTAAGCAGCTCGATGCGCTTGTTTATGGCTGCCGCCAGCTCGTGTTCGAGTGGTGGTGTTGGCGGTGCCTGCTTCTTGGACTCCACCTCGCTGTGCTTGAGCATTTCCACGCGTTTGTTGGCCAGCGGATTGAGACGTCTGGGACTGGCGACGGGCGTGTCCCGTGGTATGCTGGAATTAATCAAAAAGAAGAGTTATTGGGCTCATGAAAAGCAGACTCAATCGCCTGGGATCCCAGAACTTCACCTCCTAGGAGAGGGTATTGAGGACACCTCTGAAACTTCGGAAATATTTATAAAGAGTCCTAAACATCGCGAAGTGTTAAGTGAAGTCACCCTGTGGAGGATGATCTTCTCTAACCTAACCTTTTGTTTGTAGGAAAGAAAAGAAGGCCCCATACCTTTGTAGACTGTTCTTCATGGATTCCAGCAACGATTCAGCCTCCATGATGAGCTGCTTGTACTTCATGTCCGCCTCCAGATCAGCCTTGAGCAGCGCCTTCTCGCTCTCCGCAATGGTCATAAAGTGCGGCTCATTGATGCTGCCAAAGATCAGCGAATTCGAGCGATTCGATAGCGGCGAAGTCTTGTAGATGCTATCAATCATATAAAGCAAGGATTAAACCAGGCTCTGATATTACTAGTGTACTTGGCTTACCGCTCCTTGGGACCCAACAAATGGCGACGTAGACAAACGGGTGTTCCACCCACGCTGCGGGAGCCACGTGGCTCCCGCAGCGGAGAATTGCTGATCTTCTCCCGATTCTCGCAGCTCTTCTTGCGTGTCTTGAGGAAGCGTTTGCGACGACGCTGCTGGCTGCAGTCCTGCTGCTGCTGCTCCTGACCGCTTTTGCGACGGGAGCGCGTTGAGCAGCGTCGCAGGGCCAAGGGACTATCATGAGCCACGTTGGGATAGTAATGGCAGCTGCCTAGATTGCGTTGCAGATCGTGACGCTCCAGCATCACCTCCTGCATAGAGGACGTATCAATGTAGTCAATGTCCAGCAGCTCATCCGTATCGCACTCATCGCCCGCATCCTGCCCGGTATCCAGCTCCGAGGCGCAGTCCGTGAGATCCGAGTCGCTGCTGCAAGTGGCACAGAGATACTTCAAGAACTGAGCAACAAGCACTTGAGTGCGCGCCAGGACTCACCTAAGTATGTCGGTCTCCTTCTCGTAGACATAGCTCTCATCAAACTTGCCTATCATCTCGTTGAGTGTCGCCTCATCGTCGCTAACCAGGAAGGCCTCCACCTGCTGTTGCTGCTGTTCCAAGTGCCGTCTCTTGATGGTGTGCGGTGCATGCAGATTTTCCACTTCAGTCGAGGACGAAGACCCCTCCGAGGACTCAGCCCCAACCGCTGACAACTTGTTGCCTTTGGGGGTTGCAATTGCTGTTGTTGTTTCTGCTTTGCCTGCGCGCATTTCCAGCTCATTGCTCGACTTAATGCCCGAGGATGTGGTGGAGGTGGTGCTTGCGGCATCCATCTCCTGGCGACCGCCGGGCATTAGCTGCGTATGCTCCGTGGTGTTGTACCAGGGATTGGTGCGTATGCGGGAACGCTGCCTGGGCGAGGGAGCTGCGGGTAGATAACATTTGGGAGTGGGTTAAGTGGTTTATTTACACAATTTAAGGGTTTCGATGGTTTGTTAAAGCCGTTATCGAGGTTTTTTCTGCTATCGATAGGTAAATCTTTCGATAATATCGATAATATGGCTGGCTATCGATTACTCACATTCAAAGAGCTTACTGGCGCCTTGACATGAGCGCTGCAGCGCCAACGGACTGGGATTGGGCTCGAGGGCGTTGCCGAAGTTGCTCTTGGGCAGCGGATCCATGGGCGACATCTCCTCGATGCGATTTAGACCAAATTTGTAGCGTTGCGCCTCAATGGCCAGCGAGTTGATGGAGCGACTCGGAAAGTAGTGGGTGCCGGTGCGCATATTAATATAGTACTCGGGCGCGGGTGGATTCGAGTTGCTGGCGGCGCAGGGCGAAGTGCCGTCGGTGGAGTAGCCCGTGGAGTAGGCGCTCTCTGGCGAAGACAAGCTGTGCGGCCTCGGACCGGGCATGAAATTGCCACGAGGCAGACCACGTGGCGTGCGCATGCGATTGCCCATGCCCAATTGGTTGGTCACCGATGGTGGTGGCGGCGTCAGGCTCTCCACGGACTCGCACAGCTGCACAGCAGCCAGCTTGGAGGGCAACAGGCGGCCATAGTGCACATGGTGGCTCTGCCTGGAGTGTTTCTGCTCCTCCTCCTCGTAGACCAGCTGCAGGCTAGCTAAATTCTCAGAGTTTGGACGCTGATAGTCCTGCAGCGGCGGCTGTGGGCGTAGTAGCAGAGCGCCCACCTCCTCATAGTCCACTTCGTCTTCGGCTGGCGCCTGATATTCGCCAGTGGCTTCAATATGCTCCACTTTATAGCTGGCCTGCTTGGCCGAGGAGTGCATGGAAGGCTCCTTGGAGCCAGTCGACCAGGACAGCGACGATATGGACGAGGAGGAGCAGTTCACCAGCATGGGCGACTTATCCGCACTGGAGCTGCAGCTGTCCTTGCTAGGCACGCTCAGCTGCTGCTGCTGCTGCTGCTGCTGTTGTTGCTGCTGCTGCTGTTGAAGTGGAGGCAACGTCTGATGGCGTTGATACCGATGCGGCGCATACAACAAATTATCCGACTTGGGCGAGGTTATGGTGTGCGCATCCTGATCCGGCGACTGCCAGCCATAACGACTGGGCGTCTAAGGATAAAGGACAGAGATTAGCTGCGAATCCTTTGGCTGAGCCCTTTCATACTCACATGGCATTGTATGGGTGACACCTCGCGTCGCCGCACCGGGCTGGCAATGCTGTGGCTGCCACTGCTGGTCAGCACAGGACTTGTCGTCGACTTGAGATTGCTGCTCTGTGGCAGAGTGCCCGCCTTCTTGGCATGGCTGCTGCTGCTGCCGCTACCAGCCCCACCGCCGCCCTCCGACTGCTTGTGCTTGTTGTTCTTCTTGCGGGGACGCACAATGTGCGTTTCCATCCAGGAGCGCAGCTTGGAGCCAAACATTCTGTGTGTGTGGCGTCTGTCTCTCTCTCAAACAAAATGGTTAACGAGTAAATGGACGGATTGTTGCTGCAAACATTATTTGAACAAAAGAGGTTCCATTTCAGTTTTAGCTCGGCTCAAAATGCAATCGCATAATGTCTGGGACAATGGTGTTTGGCTGGGGTTGTGCCCCAAACTGACTCCTGGGGCCACTTTGCCTTGATAAGAAAATCCATTTATGACAGCACAAAAGCCGACAAAGCCTCAACGAGCGCCCATATTTATGTATGTATACCCTTGCCGAGGGTGTTCTAGTTTTAACACAAAATATGCAACGCATTTGAAGTGCACTTGGTAAGAATTCAAGTCAATTTATTATTACAAGCGCCTAAAATTGAATAACCAAATCATTCTAAAGAACAAGCCTTGTCCAACAAATCTTTCCATATACAAATTGATTGACTTTTAACAAAGTTATGGATGTAGAAAGTCTAGGAGGTAGAGCTTCTTTGGTGCTTAAAACTTTAGAAGTCGAAATTTCGTGAATTTTAGCAAGAATTTGGTCCGAAATATGAATTTTCTCAGAACAAGTTTTGATATATTTTATATATCTAATTTTATGTTCGCAATGGATTGAAAGAGAAGTTTCGATAATTTAGTTTTTTTTCAATATTTGTATTTGAAAATGAAATAATTGTAAATTCGAAAATTTTTAAAAAAACTTTTTTGAATATGAATAATTGTGCCTGTTCTGAATTCCACTTTCGAATCAATTCCACAGAAATATGTAAGGCATGCTTTTGGGTAGTTCTATAAAATAAATCAATATGCAAGGATACAAGGTATTTAATTAAATTTGGCTCTGAAAAGTATGCTACTCGCTGTTCCGTGGAATTGAATCGGAATTGAATTCGTAACAGATAAGTTAGGGCACTACATATGATCAAAAAGTTATTCTTCTCAAAAATAGGTTTGGTTTTGAAAATGTTCTGAAAGATGGAACTCTATAAAGAACATTTACTGTGAACTTCAGGTCCTTGCAAGGCCAACATTGGAATATTATATAGACATAAAGGGATTATATGAAAATATATAATATAAATAATTACTTATGTAAATTGAAAATCTCCGCAAGGGTATTATACTACGTTAAACATCCCGAAGAGACGCTCTGTTCTATCTTGTTGCCATAGTTTTTATTCAACTGTATATTAGCATGTGTGTGTGTGTGTGTGTGTGTGTGTTTGGGTGTATTGTTGTGTGTTGGTATTTGATGCGAAATTACCTTATTCGCAAATGTCTGCTGCCTCATAATATCCTTTACGCCTGTTTTTATTGTGCGGCACACAACGTAACGAGATAAAAGGGCAGCTAACGGTATATACGGCAAATACATATACATATACGTTTGTAAGTATGTGTGCGTGTGTACGCTACACAGACAGCGACAACGACGGCGACGCGACGTCTGTGTCTTCTCCTTCTCTGTGTGTGTGTGTGTGAGTTTGTTTATTTTTTGTTGACGTTTTTTAGGCGCACACAAAACTGTAATGTGTATTGGTGTGTGTGTGTGTGTGTGCTTTGGGGGTTGCTTGTAAGCTGAGATGCCGCTTCAAGGACTCATCAGTCCTGCTGTGCGGTGAGGTTACTCAACGTTGTGTGGGTGTGTGGGTTGTCTGTGTGTGTGTGTGTGTGTGTGCTGTAACCCTCCCCGTTTGTGGTAATCAACGTTGCTTGGGTTGTAAATCCCACGTAACTGTAAACTTTTATGTCAAGCTATTTTCAATTGCTGTTTCGTTAAACTGCAGCGTGAATATTTTATTTGATTTCTTTATGGCTTCGCTTTCATTACGCCTCTCATGCCTGTATTTCGTAGATTTGCACGTTACGTTATATGTATGTAGCTTTAGTTTGAAGTTTTAAGTTGGAAGTTTCGTTTTTGATTTTTATGCAAATTAATTGAAACGGTGCCCGGCAGAACGTATAAAGTTAAAAAGCAAGAGAGTTGCCTACTTTTAGGCTGCAAGCACTAAAGCATTTTTTCACATTTTACACTGTCTATAATAACTTATGTATTGGTATGTGCATGTGTCCGGCCTCAGATTTATTTTATTTTTTGGTGGTAGCAGTTAAGCGTGCGGCTCTAACGGTGAATGCTGTGCGCCGAGAGCGAGAGAGCGACTGCCGCCGCCGAAGTGAAAAAAGCAACTAACGGAATGCGCAGCCACCAAAACCGCAACGGAAGTTAATCTACCAATTAAATGCTATACTCACTGAGTTCTCAAAAATATTTATTTGTAGAGGACAAATTATAATAGCAATTAAATATGGAAATTAGAATCACATTACAACAAAATTTAATTCTAAAAATCCTTATAAGTATGCAATATAAATTTAAAATATTGAAATGTTAATGCAATGGTAAAACTATCGATACCAAAAATCGATTAACATTGCAGAGTTGACGATCACAGAATTTTATTGAATGCAACAAAAATATATTTTGTTATTTATTTATTAAAAGTTGTTTTAAATGAGTTGTTTGATTTACTTCAAAAAGCTAGATATGCAGGCAACTGAAAATTAATTAGTTTTTCTCTTACGACTTTTTCAAAAAAGCTAGATGTGACCAGAAAATAGCTAAATTGGCCAACGCGCCTTTCAATAGGGCATTTTGCGTTTCTGTTAAGTCACCAACTGTTACGGTGCTGTTAGACTCTTATTAGAGTTGCACTTTCTAGTTCAATTGAACAACAACGGGACCCAAATGACTAAAATGATTTAGTTCATTCGTTCATTATGAAGATTTGTTCAATCGAACTGAGTCTGAACGATTTCGATTATTGTGAAACACGGGGACCAAACAAAATTTACACAAATTTAGGTTTATTTTTATTTTCGGTTGACCATTAAACATGCGCTGCTACTACGAGGAGCTGGGCATAGTCCGTGACTCCAATGAGAGCGACATCAAAACCGCCTATCGAAAGTTGGCGCTGCGATGGCATCCAGACAAAAACCCGGACAGCCTGGCAGAGGCAAAGGAACGCTTTCAGCTAATACAACAGGCCTACGAGGTGCTCTCCGATGCCCAGGAGCGCGCCTGGTATGATAATCACAGGGAACAGATATTGAGGGGCAAGAACTCCGAGTACTCGGAGAACTGTTTGGATGTATTTCAATATTTTACCAGCACGTGCTACAAGGGTTATGGCAATGATACCCAGGGCTTTTATTGTGTTTATCGCGATGTTTTTAATAATATTGCCAGCGAGGACTTAGAGTTTATGGAAAGCGATGACGAGATGGGCGCACCACAGTTTGGCAGTGCGGACAGCAGCTACGAGGATGTGGTGGGTCCTTTCTACGCCTACTGGCTCTCGTATAGCACAAAAAAGACATACGAATGGCTTTGCCCCTACGATGTAAGGGAGATCAAGGAGCGTTTCATACTGCGCAAGGTGGAGAAGGAAATGAAGAAGATCGTGCAAAATGCGCGCAAGGAACGCAACGAAGAGGTAAGCAGCAGCTGCAGCAAATCCAAGTGTACTTATGCGACAATTCTTTCCCTTTGCAGGTGCGCAACTTGGTTTCATTTGTACGGAAGCGAGATCGTCGTGTCCAGGCCTACAGACGCGTGCTCGAGGAGCGCGCCGAGGCAAATAGACAGAAGCAGGAGGAGAAGCGCAAAGAGCAGCTGCGCCAGCGCCAGGAGCAGCTAGCTGCAGTGCGTGCCAACAAAGTTGTCAACGATGGCTACGAGGAGCAGCTCAGGCAGCTGGAGCAACAATATGGAAGCGCATCAGATGATTATACGGACGACGATGAGGAAGAGGATGATGATGATGATGTGGATGTAGATGATGACGTTGAAGATGACTCTGAAGCGGCTGCAGACAGCGACAACAATGAAGCTGAATCTGAGCTGGAGTACGTGGACGATTTGTACTGTGTGGCATGCAACAAGTCCTTCAAGAACGCCAAAGCGCGCGCCAATCACGAAGAAAGCAAAAAGCATCGCGACAATGTGGATCGCTTGCGTCAGCAGATGGCAGCCGAGGAGCATGAATTTAATGAGAAAACTACAGCCGAGAAAAGCCTAGAGCAGCTGCAGCTGAATGACAGCCAGGACACGGATGAGGCTGACCAGGCCGAGCTGGCCAGCGATGACAACACGCAGCAGACAACGCACAGCAAACGCAATAAAAAGAGTAAAAAGTCTAAAAAGCCCGTGCAGAAGGCGATTGTAGAAAGCGATGATGATGAAGTCGATTCAGCCGTTCAGCCTGTAGATCTCCATGCGGCAGCGAGCAACAGCGACGACGATGCTGGCAACGATTGGAGCAGCGGCAAGAAGTCAGCGAAGAAGACCAAAAGCAAAAAGTCAACTAACAGCAAACAAAAAGCCGAAACGGAAATGCAGTCAACAACAGAGCCAAAGACGCAACCACAAACTAAACCAGCAGCTGCCAGAAGCGGCGGCGATGAGGATGCTTCCGGCCAGTCTCAAGTCCAGCACACTTGCGTCACCTGCAACCTGGTGTTTGACTCAAAGAATAAACTATTTGCGCATCTCAAGAAGACAAACCATGGCGTGTATATACCAAAGGCACAGCCGAAAGTGGAGGGCAAACCACCTGGCAAAGGCAAGGGCAAACGCAAATGAATGTCATTGTCCTGGCTGGCATATCCTTGCCGCGTGATCTTAAAAGCTGCTTGTAAAAATTACAAAATGTTAGTTTATTATTTATGCTAATGTTAAAATTAAATTCGAAATTACATTTAGTGTACACGCTTAGTGTGTATTGCATGTATTTCTTAGCTGCGCTTAAGCTTTGCTCAGCTTGTAAAATAATATCATGAAAATGTATCATGAATTCAAGTATGCGTTAAGGATATCCAATCATGAAACGATCATGTACTTCGAATGTTGTTCATTCCTTTACAATTGGATGCATGAACAGCATTAAGTTATCATGATTTGCATTGCATAAGCGCAGTTGTAGTAAATATACATATGTTCTTAATTAGCTGCTACGGAATGCATACGAGCTTGCTGCCCGCCTCGACGCGCCGTCGCACGCGTGTGCGCATGTTGGAGGACTCCGCCTTGAGACTGATGCCGGCGGCAGCGAATGTCAGCAATATGGCCAGGATGCCGCAATAAAACGAGATGCCTGCAAGAGAAGGGCATTAAGTAAAGATGATATAACTAAATTGTTTGGAATGGCTTAGAATAAGTTTAAACGAGGGATTGAGAAACAAAGTATCGCGATGAGGTTTACTTTATGATTATCCTCTTCAGCTTATTGTAACTCCCTGAGCAAATACCTCTTTAGATGTATATTTTCAACTGTTTAAGTTTCTACAAAGAGTTTAACATGATTATGATTGAGTTATTCAGATGAAAGCAAAGGAAATTCAAACGAACAAAGTTAAGTTATTGTACAATTGAACTTATGCCTTATTTTAAGCTATAATATTCCAAACTATAAGCTAGCCTTACCTATGCTGCAGTCGGCTGGATAGAAGGGTTCCGCATCCGGGCCGCATAAGCGTTGCACGCGTTCCGCACGCCAGCCCAGCGGATGCAGAAAGAGCGCCAGCATGACGGCTATGCCTGCGTGGAATCCGTGAGAGACAGAGAGAAATTAAAATAGGATAGTTTGATTAGAAGCTGGCACACTCACCTGCTAGCACCTGTGCACAGGCTGTCATGTTGTGTATGCTCTTGCCAAAGGCAGATTGACGACAGCAGGTTATCAGCGTGGCCCCAACCGTCATGGAGAGCAGCACAAAGCCCAGAGACATGAAGAACATGGCTGCCTTCCATTCCAGGGGATATACGCTGCCATCTGTGGCAAAGCCATCCAAATCGAAGCGACCACAATGATAGCCCAGCTGATGCATTTGCTTGCAGCGCGTATAAATGCCAACGGAGGGATAACGTTGACTGGGCGTGGTGGTGGCATTGACTCCCGGCGGCCCAATCAGCCACTTGGGCGTGACTAGGGCGACGGCCACCAGCATATCGGCGACCAGGGTGCACAGAAACCAGACTAGACTGACACTTGTGATAATAACGTAGCACATTTTCGTTTTTGAGATTTTGGTATGAAATTCAAAAGTTGATGAAGCGTTCTCAGACTGCGTCAGCACTTGCCGGATACATAATTGTCTATGTGGGGCTTTTAAGCATTTGGCAGTGCGTGTTGTGCACACAGATACACACACCCACAACTACCACCACTACCACCAGCAGCAGCGCCACTTCCTTCCAGCTGACCAGCCCAAAATGGTATTGTTTATTTTATATGCTTTTCAACTCGCCCGTTGTCTGTTTTATGTTATTCATTCACCCCACCACACACACTTACACACAGCCACACACACTCACACACACACACAGCGAACGCAAATGAAAATTGTTGAACTTTATTGTTGTTGCTTTTAAAGCTTCAACTGCAGCTGGTTGGGTTTTTATTATTTCTCTCTTTGTAGAAAACTCGGCGTACGCTTTTCACGCGTTTGCTTTCAATTTTGCAACATTTTGTTGCAACTTCCTTTTGCGCAGGCGTTCTGAACGTGCCGAACGCAGGCCAGCGAAAAGACTGACAAACTGTATGAATGGCGCGCATTGTAAGCGCTCCACAAAGCAGCCGAGGCGCATGCCCAGGCCAGATGTGTGCAGCGATAGCGCGGTGGGTTAAGGTAAGGGTGGGGGAGCCATATCAGCAACAGCAGCAGCGGCGACGACGGAGGCTGTCGAAATCCAGACATTCCAAACAAGCACAGCGAATGTTCTCCCATGCATGATGTAAGTAAACGAGGTGGTGTCTAGTCATTTTTGGGGTACCAATGAGCAGTCGTGAAAACAGTGTTTCTGATAAGTGGCAATATAAAAAAAAAGAAGCAAATTCGCAAACTTTATTAACTTTTGATACTCATTGTTCATGTTCATTTTTTGTTGGTTTCTGTAATGAATATACATAAATGATCACTAATGCAGCAAGTCAAAGTATTGGGTCACTCGCTTTGCACCATCTTATATTGTTACACCATACTCCCATGCACATACTTCGCTCTCTTCTGGACTCCCGGTCTCTCTTTTCGGCTCGCTCTATGCAGTTTGCTCTCTTTCTGCTAAGCATGCACACATGTTGGAGTTGGATCTGTTTGACGCTCCCCCTCCCCCACACACCCCTTGCCCAACGATGAGTAATAAGCGGCGTCTGTTCGATTTTGTTTGTATGCAAATGAAGGCTTATCAGTTTAGCGTGCCCCCTCCCCCAACGGATTTGAATGGGCGGCAATTGCATCATCTGCCATGTGTACACAATACAATTGTAGCACTCACTGATCGTGACCGGGTAAATGAATTGCGCATACACTTAGAAAAACACTTTCACTCTCACTTGTAATGCCGGCCGCTCCACTTAATCTCAATCATTGCAATTTAGTTGAAGATGCTGTCGCCGTTGTTGCTGCTGTTGCTCGTCCCTGTCCACGCTTATTATCATGAGTATCGCTACTGGGAAATCAATGAACCGCCAGCCATTTGCTCCGAGTACGAGATGCTGATTGTCAATACACGGCAATGTGTGCGTCGCTGCAATATTGTATGTGTGCGTGGCGTTTGCTTCGAGGATGGGCCATGTCCTTGTGCCAATCAGTATCAAAGCGCCCAAAAGGATGGCGTTGCTTGCGCCGCCAAGTGCTTACCGGGTTGCCAGCAGGCGGGCGGCTATTGTGCCGGCCCAGAGTTGTGCATCTGTCGCAGGAGCAAGCACTATTACTACGATGCAGTGGCGCGTCGCTGCCGACGTCGCCGACACCGGCTGCTGGACCTGTGCGGCGGGTAAGCTATGATGTTCATACTGGAGTGCAAGAACAAATTCAGAAGTTCAAGAAACCGGAGTGAACCTCTACAGCGATTCTCAATGCTTTTGCAGACGCTGCATTCACGGTAATTGCTCCTATGAAGGTCGCTGCATTTGTGCCGAGGGCTACGAGATGCGCACTACGCTGCTTCATGGGGCCCAGTGTATGCCCATTTGCGATCAGTAAGTACTACACTTGACCAGATCTTTAAACTGTCTAACCTTTCTCATATATTACAGCGATTGCGGTCCTAGAGCTTATTGCTTTGCTCCCAACATGTGCGCCTGCCGGCACAAGCATTTCCACTACGCCTGGAACGGCGTCTGCACAAAGAATTATTGAATCTGAACTTGATTTTCAAAATGATGTTGGGGCTGTTTTAGGCCTCCCTATGTACTAATTTTATAGTGGTCCAAGCCCAATTATGTTAGAGCTGTTAATTTGCAAAATTTGATGAGCAGTTGGCATATTAAAATATAAGCTAAAGCCGCTAAAGTCCATTCTTATTTTTCGTATTTGACAAAGCTCCTGTCAAAACGCAAATGCCGCATGTTTTCTTAACAGCGCAAGAGAGAGAGAGAGAGCGAGCGTGAGCGAACACGTTTTTGTGTTTTGGTGCTATGTAACATAAAATAAATGCCAAATTTGTTATTGTTTAGAAATTGTGTTTACAGTTGGCAAAGGCTTGCCGCCTGAAAAAGAAAATATTCATTTTTTAATCAGTTAAAAACGCCCGATGCGCCTCTACAATCCGCTCTGGTAAGTAAGTTCACTGCGTACGTGTGGTCCAGTGGCGGGGCTATAAAACCATGCTCCTTATATTTTAAAAGGGGGTTTCGACCAGCCCCCTACGCCATGACCATGATGTTGTCCAAGCAACCAGTTTAAAGCATACAACAATACGCCTTTTACTCCAAAAACAAGACTTGATAAGTTATCGTTTGACATACATACATACATACATACATACATACATATGTATGTATGAATTTTAATATGGATGTACATGCTTGCTAATTTTGTGTCTTAATACTATTGAAGTGTATTTAAATTATTAACAATTTTTCTTGCTAATGTTAGATAAAGAAAGAGCGAGCGCCGGCCGTAATAAGCGCGTGTGGCGTGTTCTTGTTGGGGCAGGGGCCTGATGCTCAGTTTTGTTATTGTAGACGTCGCAGACAGCAGCAACAGCAAGAGCAGCAACATACATACATATGTATGTATGTATGTACGTTCTCCAATGTTTGGGCCTCTGCCGTCCGCAGCAGCGACGTCCACATTTAGTTGGAGTTTTGCTTTCCACTGGTGCGGTACAATTTCCTGCTAAGTAACTTTTTGCTGGAGCTTAATTCCTCTTGCCCTCTTCGCACCTCGTCTTGCTGATTGAATTTTAAAATTTTCAAGTAATTTGCAATTTAATTAGTTAAAGTGCATAAAGAAGGAACATGGGCCAAATAAAGGTAAATACATACATACATGTATTTTAACATGCATACGTGCCTACATGCATGCATACACACGTACATCAATACATACAATATATTGTACATACATAATTTGTCTATGTATGTATGTATAAGCTGTTATCCTTTGGCAAGTTGACAGCTCCGTTTGAGCTTGAGCGTGGGAAAGTTTATAATTTTATTTTGAAGTGATTAGAAATGCGTGTTTTTATGTACGGCCAGATGTATGTGTGTGTGTACATATGTATATGTGGGTGTGTGTCTTTATGCACACGCTAATGTTATGTAAGAACCGACGAGCAACATTCAATTGTCTGTTAAAATGCAACAAATTATTAACCAAATGACTTTGAGAGGGTAGATTAGTTCGTGCCATTTTGTAGCGTGTCTATCTCTATTTATTTGATTGATTAGGACAATTTAAGCAATTATTAACTTACGTTTATATAAATATATGCATACATACATACATATGTTTATTTTATATCGCATTCAGAGATAATCTTTAAGGTGTAGCTGCTGCGCAGTTTATAAGGCAATCGCGTCAGCTAAAAAGTAAAATTAAACCATTAAAAAAAACCGCAAAATACATTTGTATGTATGTATGTATGCTTTAGCTACATAAACAATCAACTTGGCTAAAAAAAAGAACAATTCAGAATGCATAAAACCGGTTAATGCATTGACAGCGGCGAACGCTTAAAAAAAGCGGGTTTTTTTTGTTCCTCTCATTTTGGCAACAAAATGTTATAAATAAATATGAAAACGGTATTTCTACGGGGGCGGCGGGTGCTGGTGCGGCTAGCCTAAACAGCTCGTGTGTGTTGATATTGTCGACGTCGACGTTGTCGTTGTCGCTGTCGTTGTAGACCTTATCAATCGACCGACCTCCTCACGACTGCGGGGGGCTGCTCGCGTGCGTGTGTGTGGAAAAATTCTCGGTCTTTTTGATAAGTTGCATGCATTATTTATAGATTTCCTGCTGATACTTTTTTTAGGTGCGTTTTTTTTTTATCATGTTTTATGCTAGTTTTACAGTTCAGCTTATCATATGGCAAAATTCGATTTCACTTTAGTAGCTAATTGCCTTGCAGTTAGCTTATCTAAGCAGTCTGAAAATATTTGCAGTGTGAATGAGCTTGGCAGTGCTGCCAACTTGTTTGAATAACATGTCTGCAGCACTTAAGGCGCCCTGCCCACTTAGTGAGACGGTGCTGCCAACAGTTTTACAATTTCATTTGCTATGATGATGAATTAACGTCACAGAACCTAACCAACTGGTAACTAATGCTGCAAACTATCGATAAAGCCCCTTTTAACCGTTGATAGTTGGCATAATCGATACTATCGATAGCTTCTGATATTTTCATAAGGGGAAACTAATCCGACTTTCATCAGAAACATGAGAATACTAGCTTAACCTTATTAATCTATCATTTTTTGTTGCATTTCAGAAAGCTTCATCAGCTCTGAGCAAACTGTTCGTATGCGGTGCCTTGAAGTACGGCCAGCCCAGTAATTCGATCCTGGCCAATACGGGCAATGGTTATGCCAACTTTTGGTGCCGGGCAACGACGACACAGAAGCTGCCTTTGGTAATTGCCACGCGCTATAACATTCCGTTCTTGCTAAACAAACCCGGCGTTGGGTATTATGTAACCGGTGAGATTTACGAGGTATGTAATCAAATTTATGTTTTAAGTAGGAGGTTAACTAATGAATTAAATACAACAGGTGGATGATCGCATGCTCAAATCGCTGGATAATCTTGAGGATTGCCAGGATGTCTGTACGCGCGAGAAGCAAGACATGAACATTGGCGTGGGCGAGGGGTAACGTTTCTTATATTTGATTTGTTGACGTCATTATGCCTATTTATAAACATTTCGTTTTGCAGCACAATTCCATGCTGGGTCTACTTGCTGCAAAAGTATCCCGAGAAGCTGCTCTCACTGCCATATTTGTCCAGCTATGAGAATAGCTCGACACATCCCTATATAATGCGCCATCGTCGCACGCACAAGCATCCTGCTCAGGATGATCTCAGCTATGAAGCACAGAACTAAATCTGTTCCACAGGCGTGCCCAAATTATTATTTTTACCAATAGTTGCATTTGTAGAAAGTATAGATGACACATACAGACTTAAAAAATATTGATATGTACACGCTTACTGGCGCAGGTGTACATATTGCTTAATGATATATTATATGCATACGGTAGCTTTAGCGAACATAGTTTGTAATTTTATAAGTTTCAAGTGAATAAAAGCAATTCGACTCAGCTCATTCGAAACTCAATGTCAATAAATAAACCTAAACAGTTGGAGCAAGCTTTATTTATGTTTACCAAGTGTGTACAGGTATTATATGTATTTTATAAATAATTGAAAAACTCACTTAAATGCGACAAAGATCTAGTTGTTTTTTCTTAGTGTAAAGTTAAGCGTGGAGCAGCACTGTTAATTTAACAGCAATATGTTAAACACATGTCGTGTCCGCGTTTCAAGTGAATGGCAAACTGATAAGATTGATATGGCACTTTGTGCAAAGTAATCTGATGCTAAACCCGTCTATGCAAATCATCTGATTAGATACGGATACGTGGTTTTTGCAATCCATATATTTAATTGGATTATATCTCTGTTATTTCCAAGAGAAATTTAAATCCAATCAATGGCAAATCTTTGACAAGATTACAATTATTGTTAATAACATTGGTGCAAATGCTGAGAATGTCGCAGAATCTTACTAAGGTTTTTGTTTATGGCACACTGAAGAGCGGTGAGCCGAACCATCATTGGTTAACAAGCTAACGAGAATGGTTTCTCCCGCCTCCTGGGCCTGGGCACAACGGTGATTAAATATCCGCTGGTCATTGGCACGCGATACAATATACCGTTTTTGCTGGCAAAGCCGGGTATTGGGCAACACATACAGGGCGAAATCTATGAGGTGGACCAAAAAATGTTCTCAAAGTTGGACGAGCTGGAGGAATATCCCAGATACTACGATCGCGAGCAGCAATCCATATTGACGGCACAAAACGAGTGAGTAAAGCCCATTCTTAAACAGACTGTAACTGGAATTGTCATATATTACAGAACATTGGAATGCTGGCTGTATTTGATACGCAATTTTCCGGAAAAGATGCTGTCGAAGCCTTTGCTCAGCTCATACCACAACACGCCGGAGCAGCCGTACAATGAGAAGTCAGTGCGAGATCCAAATATAACGGCTAAAGATGATTTATCGTATTGAAAACTTCGTTACAGCTATGAGGAGAGCAAACCAGAGGATCTTTTCGAGGATTGACTGACAAAGAGTGTGGCTTATATAAAAGATTGTAACATTTATAAACGGATTTCAACGCATGGCTATTATTCATACTCTATTACATTGTATCCATAATTCAAAAATGCAAACGAAATGAACAATATGTTGCTGTTTCTGGAGTAAAGGGTAGTTCGAAAAGCCTAGAAAATGTTTACATTATGTATGCGTACAGAGAAAGAACTCGGTATTAAATATTTAGCTCTATAACGCGTCCAGGTAACGCACGCGCTTCTAGCTGGCGACCAGAAAGAGCGCTTAGCAGTGGCAAACTGTAGTGGTACACAAGGTGAAAACGATTGGGGTTTTTTTGTTTGTTTTTTTGTGGCGTCGGCATCGGTGGCAGCAGCAGCAGCATCATCATCAATTGGAGCATTGGGCGTGGCCTAGCTGTCCGCTTCATCGTCGAGCGACTGGAATCGATTGGTGGCCGCAACTGGCGCCGCGGCTGTCTCCTGCACGCGCTGAAAGCGACCGCCATGTCGCACTTCTTCAAAGGCGGGTTCGTTTTTCTTCTTGCGCTGTTCCTCCGGACGCGCTGCATTTAGCGTTGGGAAGAACTCAGTGTTCGTAATATCTGGTGCAGCACGACGCGTGCGTAGTCCGCCGCCGCCGCCGCCGCCACCGCCAGAGCTGCCAATACCGCTGCCGACTTGCTGTAAATATGGGGGTAGGGCACAAAGTCCACATAGGTGAGTATAAGATAGAAATAAGTATTAATTATATATACTTACGCTATAACGTAACGCGGGTGAAATGTACACTTTCGATGACGCCTTCTCAGTCTCCACCGGCACCGGTATCTGAGTCACCTCCTCGGCGGGGATTAGCTTTTTCCATGGGCCATGCCCTTGGCGCTTGGCATTTGGATCGTTGTTGGCATAGCCATCGCTGTCCTCATCATCCTCGTCGTAAACGTCGTCGTTTTGCTGATGTTGCTGTTGCTGCTGATGCTGCTGGTGCTGTTGCTTCTCATTGATCGTCAGCTGGCCAATCTTGAGGCCGCTGTAATCCTTGCGCTGCTCCTGCTCAAACTCTTTCCACTCCTCTTCCACCGGTGGCGGCTAACACACAAATATATGTTAAAAGAGGCGCCCAAAACGCTTTAGGTTAACATTAATATTACCTCGATTACGTTTTCTGGCGCCTTGATGATGCTCTCGTTTTCACCGCCTTCTGCCACGCCGCCAGCCGCCGCTGCTGCTATTGCTGTCGAGACATCAGGTTTTTTTGGTTTGACAGCCGTCGACGCCACCTCACGTTTTGTGCATTCTTCCAAGTTCTTCACAAGCTCATCGGCTGTCACAAATTTGCTTTTTGTTTTCGACTTCTTCTTGTCTTTTTTCGCAAAGAAATCATCTAATTCGGCCATGTTTGCAATTATTTTTCGCAATTCCCCAATTCCAAATTATAATGAAATCCAATCGCACTCGCGTAAAGTGGGATGTAAGAATAAATCGCTATCGATAGCGTCTATCGATGTTTGGAGCCACACGTGGTCACAGCTTGCAATGCAGTCGTTTTACCATTTAACTAATTAGATTATCACATTTACTTCTTTACTTTTTTTAGCTTAAAATTTGCAGTTAATTATTTCATTGGAATTTGCATTGTTTCTATCTATAAATGGAAACAGTGTGCAACGATGGTTGCCGATAGTTTTGGGCAACGATGTCTACGTACGCATTTTTGCGATGCACTAAGCGCAATTGTGATTCAATTTGTATATAACTAAATATTTTCGAAAAATTACAGCAGTGTTTTAGTTTGTCTAGTGATATTGACACATCGACGTAAAAATATATACAAGTTTAAAAGATTATGAAATGTTCACAAGGTGGCAACGCTATCGAAACGAATAATCGGTTGTGTTATCGACAGTTAGCCATTTGGCGGCTAAATCAAAGGCAACAATTTGGTGTGCGACCAGCAACATAAACATTGGCAAATTGGCCAAATTTGTGCATTAATTAAGTTTTTCGACGGTGTTTTGTTATTGGTAGATTCGCAATGTTTGCCAATACAGCTTAAAAATTTGCATGACATATTGATAATAGCGTAATTAAGTTGAAAAGAAACAAAACGGCAACATGCAAACTCGGCTAAATTTGGCAATAGCCCAAAAAAAGGGAAGAAATCAATTTGATTTGCAAATTATTATTTGCTTGGCATCCATATCCCATGACTAATTATCTAATATAAACATTTATGCAAAAGAAAAAAGGCGAATAAAGACACATATTTATCTACCGCTCAAACAATGCATAAAAATATTTGGAAATGGCAGATATACAGTACACAGTGAACCATTTTAATGGGCCAAACAACAATTAGGCTAAGAGCGACAGCCGTAACAAAACTTCCTTTTGAGGCGCGCAGGTGCGTCTAAAGTTGTCTAAAGTTCCGCTGAATTTGCTTAGCGATAATGGTTATTTATTTCTACAGTTTTGCAGGTGCCAGTGCCAGCTTGCCACATCCACCGATCCCGGCTGAACGCTCAACCAGTTAATAAATAGACTCACTTTCGATGCGGACAGCGCCAAAAGCCAAAGTTGTTTCATTCATATTGACAAGCGGGCAGATAGACGCGGCTCAGTCTTCATTTGAACGCCGCACTGCGCACAACGCTGCTCCAAGCTACAAGCTCCAAGCTCCAAGCTACCAGCTCCAAGCTATCAGCTCCCCAACTCCAAGCACCGATCTTCCATTCCAGTGCTCGTCGTGGCATTTGATAGTGCGCATATAATAATTTGTACTATATAAGCCGACGCGCCTCGTTTTGTGTGTGTATTTGAGTGTAACGAGTTTTGTTTTGAAAATTATTCGCATTTTAATTAATTAATATAACAAAAACTCTACAAAAGGTAATTAAAACAATTGCACGCACTGCACCAAGCAAAATATTCGCAATGCTTAACACCTTGTGTTGGCCAAGTTAAGTGTATTTTTGGCTACTCCATTCGACTGTAATTGAAAACATTTGCTTTATGTTTTATGTTTTATGAGGCAGCCTAATACTATTATGATGTCTTTTATTATTGTCTTGGGTTATGTAATTAGCAAAAACACAGCAACTCGAAACAATTTGAAACATTTTAACCGTCATTAGCTGCCCAACGAAGCATTTAATTGGAAACAATGCCTATTATTAGTTATTTTGAAAATTGTTACTCGCACAACGTTTTACCATTTGCATCATCAAGTTGCTCTGCTTGGGTCATAGGTCATGCCAGGGTTATGTCAGCCACTTGCTGATCCAACTGATGCTATCCGGAGTTATATATTCGTAAAGTTATTTTTAGTTCCGCAGGGCAAGCCCTTGACTTCATTTGCTGTAAATTCTGCTTATCTTAACACACTTAGTCTCGGATTTGTTAACCTTAGCTGAGTTGAGCTATGGAAACTTTTTGGATATCTTGCTGTAATTTATGGATATTCAAATTCACATAAATATAATATCAGTGTGTATCATGTCTCGATTTGTCTGCTTAATTATGCATTTCTCTAAGGTTATGTTTCGCTGCAGCACAGAAACATTAATTTCAATTTTCGTGTTGCTTGTAATACATTTTGGCCAAAATCGTCTCGAACTTTGTTATTTGTTATATGCGTTGACTTTTTGCTTCTGTGTCAATGGCAATGGCTACAAAGCTTATTTACATATTGGAGCTTCGTGATTGTTTTGTGTGTCTTTCTGTTATTTTTCTCTTATTTTAGTTTTATTTTTCGACAGCATCTCATATATGAGATGCCAAAAAAGACCCCCTAACGGGAGAGTATTGGCTGTTCAATTTTTAACTCTGTTCGATTTCATGGCTTAAAGGTATTGTTTTTTTTTTTGTTGTGTTTCCCTCTTAATGATGGCACAGTTTTGGCAAAATGTTACTTAACTGAAGCTCATAAGGTGAATGAGGCCAAACGCATTTGAATTTATAGTCTTTTTGTCGTCTAGCGAACTGTATCTTTTCAAGCATTTTAGTTCTAGTCTTGCTAATGATCATTGATCGCTAGTTATAGTAAAAACAACAGCAATATATTATATTGCTTAATGTAAACATCACTTTTTCCTGCATTTATCGTTGTCTGTGTGTTTGCGCGCATATTAAATAATTAATAATGTTACTTTTAACTTATGAAACCGGTTTAAAACACATCGCAGCTTGTCAATCTTTAATATTACCAGTTAATTAACATAAGAAAATGTGCCATCCAAAGCAAAACTTGAATCTGGCGAAGCCAACTAAAGTAACACGAGTATAATATATAAAAATATACTATAAAATAAATGCTCCGACTACACACACTTAAGAAGATTCATGCCTCAACTGACCCATAAACAATTTAAAACATTTTAAGGGCTATTTTTGGATACAAAAGTTACTTTTAATTTGCGCTAAAACTACAAAGTTAAAATTCCACATGTTTTTACTCCCTCTAACCATAAAAGGGGGTAAAAAGGGGATAGATCTGTGCAAATGTATGTAACAGGCAGAAGGAGACATCTCCGACCGAAGTATATATATTCTTGATCAGTATCAAAAGAGATATCGATTTGGCCATGTCTGTCTGTCTGTCCGTCTCTCTTAGCAACTATAAGAGCTAGGACACCAAATTTGGAATGTAGGATCGTGTATATATAGTGTATATAGTTTATTTTGGATCCGAATTATTCCCCCCCCCCCATTCCCCCGCTTTTCGGTTAAAGCCTTTTTGCAGTAACAATTTTAAATATATTGCTTTGGGATTTGGCATGTACAATACTTTGGTCATTCTTGATCTACTGTCCAAATTTCACGACGATCGGATAATAAACACGGAAGTTATTCAACAAACAAGATTCAGTACAGCAGGAAGGTGGGAAAAAGAAGCACAGCCGCCACTTAAAATATCTCGCTTGCGTTGTCGCTTGTGTGCGTATTTGTGTATGTATAAGTGTACGAAGATACGATCGGAAATTTCTGACCTGGGTAGAGATAGTTTTGTAGTTGGGTATGCTCAACTATAGCATTCTTACTTAAATGTGCTGTTTGCTATCTTTCCCTTTGGACAGCTTGATCTAATTGCTTAAATATAAAAGAATAGGAAATTAGCTAACATTATAGCTAGACAAAAATAACAGGGAAATGATATTTACAATATTTCCATTATTTCAAATATTCGGCTGGGTAGTTTACCGTGGCAGGACCTAATTGGGCCTCTCCGTCGACGATGACGACTCGTTCTCTAAAAGTATCCGTTTGATGATCATAGAAAATGTTTAAATCATATTAATAAACTCAATAAACTTAAGTGGCCTTAAGTTAAGTGGAGTATTTAATGTGTTTTAGCAAATCTATAATCTTTACAATTGTGTTAATTTAATGTGTTTTATTTCTTTGTTGGGAACAATTTATTGAAATAGTAATTCTAAAACGACTTTATAAAAACGAGCTCAAGTGAATTATTGTTAAAGCGATGCTAATAACGGGTGGGCTTAAGTGCATGTTATTGCTGTCGAATTAAAAATATATACATACATTCGTATGAAAAGCGCTTAAAATTTTATATTGCATGCCACAGTGCGCAAGTTCGTTGCCTAAGTCTTTCGTTTGCCCTCTGCCGCTGCTAAGTTTGAATTTGAGTTTCAATTTGAGTTTTGCTTTAAGCTTGTTTGGCATTTTCCATACACCAGTGTGTTGGTGTGTGTGTGTGTGTGTGTGTGTCTGTTATGCTTATGATTTTGAGTTTCAACTTTTTACAGACTTCAGCTAAGTTGGAAGAGTTGGCCATTTCTGGCCCCCCCGCCAATGAATTGGAGCTGTCTTTGGGCTTGCAAAAGTTGTTGGCTAGTTTTCTGGCTGTTGTTGTTGCTGTTGCTGTTTCGTTTGCACATGTGACGTATTCAGCAGAAGAGTTTTAATTGGCAATAAACATGGGAATGAGGCAACTTTTTTCAAAATAATTAAGAGTCGGGCGTAAAATATGCATCGAATGTTAGCTTAGGTTAGGAGACCGCATTCTACTAGACAACTTTACAAGCTGCCAACAGCAGTTGGCGACGATTTCTAGTTCAAGGTAAGACAGACAGACGCGTATATTGACATATTAATATATTTGTTGTTGTTACCTTGCCACGCTTCAATTGCCAAGCACTTTCCTTAACCGCTTAACTGAGCAAACATTTGCGGATATACTCATATAAGTATGTGTCTTTTTTATGGTAAATAGTATATGGTGTCAAGCTGGGAAGCCGAAAAACCCGTTCACTCTTGCATGAAATCTGCGACAACAAGTAAAAGTGTATTAATTGGGGGAACAAGACGCCAAGTTGCCCTATATACAGCTCTAAAGAGCGCCACAGAAATGTTGATTAAGTAACTGCTGTATTTACAATCGATCGTTTTGATATTTCATAGCAAAGATATTGAAAACTTGAAACAAACTGTGGTTGCGTTGCATATTTGCTCAGCAACATACCAAAGTTACTAGGCTTAGCTTTTATAGACTCTGAGTTTCTGAAGAGTTCAAACAGACGCGCCCGTTGTGCGGAATGGTCTATTGAGGGTCTTATAGGCCCTACATATTAACTTTATAGCCTCATATGGCTAGCTACTAATGAAAATGCCCCACTTTAGCCCGTTTTAAGTGCTGGGTATTACCACTAAAAGGAAAAGTTAGGCTGCCTCCAAACTGAGCCCGCCTGGAAATGTCACGTTGCAGCTGCGGGCAAAGAGCAAGGCACGTTTACATATATCATAAGCACGAGTTTGGTTCAGTTAAGACAAAATGGGCAGACAGAGGCATAGCACTACTAGATTTGGCCAACAATAATGCAATGCCCAAACCCAAAGCTCAAAACTAAGCGCCAGCTCTAAAAACCCATTGTGCAATGGCCAGGCGATTGCAGGCGACTATCAGAAGTTGCAAGCGTAGTTTGTGGCATGCTGCATGCTGCGTGTGTTTCTGTTGTTGTTGTTGCTGTTGTTGATGTTGATAGTTGCTACAAGTTGCTTTTGCAGCTTGCAACACTCTCTTATAAACACCAGACATGTTAGACAAGCTGGCGGTCTGGTCTCCTGGCGCGCTCGCGCTCGTATTATTGCAATTGCGTCTGCCAAATGGTCGCCGGTGTTGCCGTTGTTTTTGCTGCTGTTGCTACCATTGTATTTCTATTAAGCCAATCAGCCAGCCGTCCAGACATTCGACCCGTTTCATTACATAATCGTAAACCAACTGAAATGCAAAGAAATGCGAAATCGACGCCGCAATCAAAATTCAATCCAATTGAAACCCGTTTCCATTGAGTGGCTCTAACACGGTCCTCAGCTCTCAGTGCGGCTAAGAATTAGCCCGGTTTTGGCCAACAGCTTGCGACACTTGTTGCCGTTTTTCTTGACTGCCTGCCCGGAATGTGGCCAGCCGCCGCTGTGTAATAATATAATAATATATGTCAAAACGATCACAGCTAATGGTTCCAATTAGAAATGGCTGCGAATTAGAAAACACAAATGTAATAGACGTATTTTGTAATACTTTCAACATCCCTTTCAACTCTTTGCAGCGCCAAGATGATTGATTTGTCACCAGTGCAAGAATACTATAAGGATAAGACCGTGTTCATAACCGGCGCCTCGGGTTTTATGGGCAAGGTGCTGCTGGAGAAGCTGCTCTATTCATGCCACTCGCTCAAGGAGGTGATCATCATCTGCCGACCAAAGCGCGGCAAGACGCCCGAGACGCGACTCGAGGAGATGTTCAAGCTGCCCATCTTTCAGCGCATCAAGGACGAGCGCCCTCACATGCTCAAGAAGGTGACCATCTATCCGGGCGATGTGACCTATGACTGTAAGTGGCATCTTAGCGGACTCATATTACTGATCCAATCTCTCATGCACATACCTTCACTATTTGCAGTGCTGGGTCTCAGTGGGGATAATCTGAAGCATGTGGTGGAGCACACGAACATTGTGTTCCACATGGCCGCCACGCTGAAGCTGGAGGGCAATCTGCGAGATGCCATTGATATGAATCTGCTGGGCACACAGCGTGCTCTGAATGTGGCCAAGCAAATGAAACAGCTGGAGGCATTTGTGCATCTATCGACGGCCTTTTGCAACTGCGATCAGGAAGTTATGTACGAGAAGGTCTACGAGTTTCCGCACAAGCCCGAGGATCTGATGCGTCTGGCCGACTGGATGGATGTGAAAACCTTGGATGCAATTACGCCCGATCTGCTGAAGCCCCATCCCAATACCTATACCTATTCCAAGCGTCTTGCCGAGCTGCTGGTGCGCGATCATTACGAAACTATGCCGGTGATCATAGCGCGCCCAAGTATTGGTAAGTCCCATTAACTGTTTGTATCATGCCAATAGCAATCCTATACGTATATAACTGTGGGGCTTTCAGCTGGTGTGGCCCCAAGGCCTCGAGGCTTGTCTATTTTGCTTGGTTGCTTGTTTCCTTAATCAAATCTTTCATTTTACAATATTTTATGCCTTTAAATTTTGTGTGTCCACGCTGCCGGCTATAAAAGTCATCGCAATCTTGCCTCTTCGCTTAGCCGAAAGAAAAACTATGCAATTAATTAATCTCTGCTTTTCCTTTTAACCAGCTGTATCTACTATAGCTGCAGCTTTCTGATCTCTGGCACATAGCCGGGTCAACACATTTTTCAACAACTGCAGGCAATTGCAATTGAAATCTTAATGTGCGAATGTAACTAAAACCTGATACTTAAGGCCTATTGCTTATTTTTCAATTGTGGACCGCCCCTTTTGTAATTGTTAAAACTGAATATTGTTGACTTATAAGATAGAGGCGACCTTTTGAGTGACCCGATTGAATAAACCCAAGGCGCGTGTTATAATCAAGGCATATAGTCTGTAAAAAACAATAATTATTATTATGGCTATCTTCGGACTCTCGTAGATTAAACACCCTTAAAGACTGCACAAACATTCTTACTTAAGGAACTTACTGGTTATTGAGTTTATAATGATTAAGTAATTCCAAAGGTAAATCTCTCATTAATTTGAAAAATGTCATAATCCGACTGCTTTTTTCTAAGACAGATTAATGATACTATATTATTCGAGTGGGTTTTAAGTTCAAGTTCAAGTTCAATCATTCAGTAAATATTGTTTCTCCTAGTGACATAATCTTCCCAAAATAGATCAATTGCGTTTTTTCATATCAAATGACATTTTGCGACATTTTGCGACTTTTTATATACCCTAGCTGAGGGTATTATAATTTTGTCTCGAAATGTGTCATGGTTTGAAGGAGACGTTTCCGACCCCACAAAGTATTTATATTCTGAATCAGCATCAATAGCCGAGTTTATATAACAATGTTCGTCTGTCCATCTGTTTCTATGCAAACTAGTTGCTTACTTTTAAAGCTATCGTCATGGAACTTGGCATAGATCCTTCTTTTTGCTGCAGGCAGTAAATATGTGGGCACCAGACGGATCGGACCACTATAACATATAGCTGCCATAGGAATGATCGATCAAAGACTATGTTTTTGTATGAAAAACTTGTTGTTTATAAATATATCCTCACCAAACTTACCCAAATCGACGTTTTGGAAAGTTTATACAATCTGACCCAATATGGTCAAAATCGGATCAATATAGGATCACTATAGGATCGGATGAAAAATGAAATCCAAACTAAGTGTGAGTTTTATTATATTTCCACTTCTTCTTCCCACTTCATATAGTTTCCTATAATTTGATTAAAATTGAACCACATTATTATATAGCTCCCATAGGAACAATCAGAAGAAAACTGAGTTTTCTGTAAAAAGCAGGGGTATAAGGGTATATAGATTCGGCACTTCGAAGATTGTCGTTCTTTCTTGTTTATAGAAGATATGGTCATATTTGGCTTCAACTTGTATCCAGCCTACAATCAAATAAGCAACAGGTCCGTTTATGAAAAGAAATTAAGCTGGTTCCAGCACTTGTTATTGCATTATAAACTCAAGTTGTGGCAGTTATAAAGCAATACTTAAATGGAATACAATAGCAAAAGATTCAATGATGAGCTCATGTCAAATATATTGTTAACCTGGCTGAACTTGTACAAGCTGGCTAATGCAAAATATGCGCCTTAATATTATACATGGCCAAATAGCAGCCAGCCAATTGGCAATTGGGCTCAATAAGCGGATTGTGTGTTGCGCAGTGTTAAGTCAATTGGCTCGTCTTTGGTTCAGGGATTGACCTGCTTCACAAGGCAATTCCACTACATAAATATTGATGGATTGATGACTTTGTTAGCGTGTAAACTAAAGTTCGCAAAGTTCAAATGTTTTAGCAAGCCGCAAATGGGATTGGTAACTTTGGTCGCTTTGGGCCAACTGTGTTAAGTTGCCCAATTGAAAGCACACACTTCGAGCTGTCAAGCTGTTGTGGGTGTGGCCCCAGCTTTGGTTACCCTAAACGCTTTTGTCGCATGCTAATTGACAGTTTTTTGAATGCTTTTCCATGTGTTTTATGTTCATCTCGAAATCTGTTAAGCGTGGCTCTTGGCATGTACTATTCACGAGGGTGGGCTGGAAAGTAAGTCGATGCAATGAAAGAAATTTAGTTTCTTATCATTAGCATTAAATGAAATCGGTTGCATTGAGTAGATCCAAGGGTTCCTAAATAGAGTTATGTAATCGGTAATCGGTAATCGGTAATCGTTCTGTGATCGATGTAAATTCGGTTTCGATTCTTCACGAGAAGCTTACTTCTTTAAGTTTCCTTAAATTTTGGTGCATTCTGGTGACTTCAAGTTTAACCTGCACTTTGTCTTTCATCTTATCTATTATTTTCAAGAAAGGGGAATCTTATATATCCAATGCTAACTTATTTTATCTAAATGAATATTGATTATAAGCCCAATAATAAGCTGCCTAGTTGGGTGTTCTTACCCAGAAAAACTCTTCTTAAATTTTCAACTCAAAAGACTTTGACTTTGCATATAATTTACATGAATTGTAGTTTCTTGCTCAATGATTTCAGTCTAGATTGATTTAAAATTAAACTATTGTTCTAATCTTAGAAATATTTAGCATTTTTGTTCCTAAACATTTTAAAAACATTATTGAATATAACATATAGAGAAGATCGACTGATATCTTGTTATGCCTATGTTTCAATTAAAATTGGAATATTGCCGCTGAGAGTATAAGTTGTATAAGCCATTAACGCATCAGGCTACCCTCGCAAATGATATATGTGTTTGTATGTCGTAGTCGTAATCCCTGCGCGCTTTGTTGACTCCGCCTGCCAACCACACGAATCAGACCAAATGCAACAAACAACAGCAACAAACAACAACAGCAACAAACAACAACAACTACAACAACTACAACAAGTGTACACAGTGCTTGGAAAGAGTGTGCCGGCTACAACAACAGAAACAACAGCAAAAATATCAAAAACAACAACAAACAAACATAACCTTAAACAGAGGCGCTTTGGACAAATACGTGTACGTATTACGTACATACATACATACATATGTAGATCCACAGCTCCAACTTTAGACAGCTTGTTAGCCAAGTAAAACATGGCACACACTCAGCACACACCGCCACACACGCACGCACACACACACACACACACACACACAGAGAGACTCACAAGAATCGATGTTGTCATTGACCAATAAGTTCAATGGGCATGAAATTGAAATTGAAAGCAGCAACTGAAATTGAAATTGAAACTGAAACTGAAACTGAAAAACGCTAAGAACGACACACCCAACAAGTTACCCCTACACGCCCCCCGCCTATGCCTGCGCCTGCGCCCGCGCCCCTACCACCTCTGCTTCAACCAAGCCAAGCAAGCACCTGTATTAAACGAGTTGCAAAGCTCACCCGCCAAAAAATATCCTCTGCCTTTTGTCCAGCGGAAAACTTAAACACGCACAAAAACCTCCGCCTACGCCTCTGCCTACGCCTACGCCTCCGCCTACGCTTCTGCCGCTGCCTACGCCTTCTATCTCTCGCTGCTGCTGCTCTGAGAGATCGGGAACTGAAACACCCAAATTTCCTGCAGTTTCGCCATCGGCATATGAGCCCGTGCCCGGCTGGGTGGATAATCTAAATGGACCGACGGGTCTTATGGTCGGCGCCGGCAAGGGCGTCATTAGATCCATGCTTATCGATACGCGCTACCAATCGGAGGTCATTCCGGTGGATTATGCCATCAATGGCCTCTGCATCATACCATATCAGTTCACAATGCAGCAGCGGCCAGAGGATGTGCCCGTATATAATATCACGTGCGCCGATCATCGCAAGATGCAGTGGGGCGAGGTAATTGAGATGAGCAAGAAGATTGGCTATCAGTATCCAATGGAGGCGGGCCTCTGGTATCCGGATGGCTGCATAACTACCAATAAAATTCACCATAACATCAATGTGCTGCTCTTCCACTGGCTACCCGCCTACGTCATCGACTTTATGCTCTTCCTTCTGGGCCAGAAGCGTTTGTAAGTGTGTTCTTCTGGGTTTCTTGCCACACCTGTGCCATAGACTACAGTTTCTTGTGTGTACCTTCCCCTGCCACCCACTCCCCCCACTTAGCATGATACGTGTGCAGAACCGCATTTCTGTCGGCTTGGAGGTGCTGCAGTTCTTCACCATGCGCGCTTGGTACTTCAAGTCCGAGGCCTACGCCTCGCTCTGGAATATGTTGACGGAGGCAGACAGGAAAAAGTAAGACAAACGTTTATGAAAACGTATTATTCGTATAAACACTGTACAAATAAACAGCTTTAACATGGACATGGATCCCGTGGAGACCGTTCCCATGTATATTGAGTCCTGTGTACAAGGCGGTCGTCAATATCTGATGAAGGAGTCTCCCGATTCGTTGCCGCGTGCGCGGCGCCAGCTAATGCTGTAAGCGCTAACTGAAACTGAAAAAGAATCCCTATCCCAGGTTATCCCCAACTATTTCTCACTGCTACCCCCATTTTAGGATGTATCTGCTGGATCGTGCGTGCAAGACGATTATCATTGGTTTTCTAGGTTACTGGACTTACGGCCTTGTGGCACGTCTTGTGGGCGTGTGAAATGTGAAGGTTTGGAGGATTATAGCCAAACAATTAGCGCGCTTTATCTGTATTGCTTTCTTTTGGGTACAAACGTCTTTGAATTTTGGTATTAATTACTTTAAGTGTTCTATCAAATGAAATAAAACGGTTCGAAAACTTCAAATGTGTACGTGTTCGAGTGTTGAGTATGGCGCAAGTGCGTAAAGGACTTCAATTACGGCCAAAAACAGTGCACACACACACAGAATACAACTCAACACTACACACAACATACAAATCCTAAATTCTAAACTTTTACCTTTAAATTTTACCCTATACTCTTACATTTAAGACACTGACAACTCACATGCACTCACATTCACTCACTACTCACAACTCAAACACACTTACACACACTCACACCTTATTGGCTTCGGTTTTCATCCAGCTTCAACAATCTACAATCATCAAGGGCTTCACTTGGTATGTAGAGCCAATAAATTGTCCAAGTCCTTCCATATTTTAATCCTCTCTTTCAAACCCCCACAGTATCTCCGGCTGCCTATGAGCCTCTACGGGGCTGGGTGGACAATCTGAATGGACCCACTGGCCTGATGATTGGCTGTGGTAAGGGTGTCATACGTTCCGTCCTGGTTAATAAGCAGAACAAGGCTGAGGTCATACCCGTGGATTATGCCATCAATGGACTCATCGTCATTCCCTACGAATTCAATAAGCAAGCCAAGCGACCCGGTAATGTGCCAGTCTATAATATCACAAATGCGGATCACAGAAAGATGACCATGGGCACTGTGGTCGAGATGAGCAAGCGGATCAATAAGCAGATCCCCTTCAATGCGGGTCTCTGGTATCCTGATCCTTGTGTCACAACCAACGAACTCTATCATAAATTCAATGTGGCCATGTTCCACTGGCTGCCCGCCTACCTTTTGGACTTTCTCATGCTTCTCCTGGGACAGAAACGTTTGTATGTAAACAATAATATCGGATAATGTCTGGAAATATATAATCTAAGGAATTTTTGTTATAAGCAGCATGCTGCGCGTACAGGAAAAGATTTCTACGGGTCTGGGGGTATTACAATTTTTCACTATCAATGCATGGTGCTTCCGTTCCGATAATTATGCTTCGCTCTGGAATAAACTTGGAGAGGAGGACAAGATCATGTGAGTTACCATGTAGCAGTCATAGTATGAGCTTAGTTAAGGCTTTGTTTTAATTCTAGCTTCAACATGAATATGAATGTCAAGGAAACGGAAGAGGAATATATGACAATTTGTGCGCGCGGGGCACGAAAATTCATATTGAAGGAAAAGGATGAGGATCTGCCCAAGGCTCGGCTGCACATGCGAATGTAAGTAGTTTATAAAGATCGATTATTTTCAAGTTCCATTTAGAACTCTAGATAAACTAACCTACGTATCTGATCCTTCCTGTATCCATTTCTTTTCCAGCCAATGGGTCGTGGATATTATTTGCAAGACTCTCATCGTGGGACTCTCTTTCTACTATCTGCTCAAATGGACGGGCGTATTGGAAATGTTTTAAATCTAGCTAGGTTTTCAACAAATTGGTCACAGGAATATACTTAGTCAATAGAGTTAGGTGTAGTTAAAAGTGCTCATAGTCAAGCTGTTCTAAATAAATATATATTCAATTAGGTTTTTGAATACTTATCCCACTGTTGTTTACTCTACTTTATCCAATGGAAATGTTATGTTTTAAACATGCTTTTGGATCGATACTAACTTCTATTCCGCATGTGCAGTTACGCCCGCTGTGGCAGAGCCGCTGCCCGGTTGGGTGGACAATATGAATGGACCCACAGGTGTGTTGATTGGCGCCAGCAAAGGCGTCATACGTTCCATGATCTGCAATGGTGAGCTGAAGTCAGAGGTAATACCGGTGGACATAGCCTGTAATGGACTAATTCTGTTGCCCTATCACAACAGCCGGTTAAAACAAAGGTGAGTGCTCAAAACATGATACCCCTTATGCTTTTTATACTCATGGTAATCAGCCATCTTTCAGATCCGTGCAGATACCCGTCTATAACTTGACAGTTGACGACTCCAAGAAACGCACCTGGAAGTGGATAATGGACGTGGGCCGTGAGTTGGGCATAGAATATCCTTTCGAAATGGGCCTCTGGTATCCCGATGGCAATATGACATCAAGCAAATTCTATCATACCTTCTGCACGATTATGTTCATGTGGCTACCCGCTTACCTCATTGACTTTCTGTTGACTATCTTTAGACAGCGTCGCTTGTAAGTTAACTCTTCTCATTCTTCATAACTTAAAGCTAACTTGGCCTTAATCTCGTTCAGCATGGTTCGCGTCCAAACGAAGATAGCGGTGGGCCTGGAGATGCTACAGTTCTTCACAACGCGCAACTGGGACTTTAAGTCGACACACTTTGAGCAAATCTATAATGAAATGTCAGAGGAAGACCGCAAAATGTACGCTTACTAGTTGAGATGGATGTTCTAGATTGAGTCTAGATAAAACAGGTTTTGAATTGGCACTCTATTTATCTTCACCTCATCAGACTACACACTAAATTTCATCATCATAGTGAATTACTTCCAGAGATATGACCTTGAACTACTCTTAAATCGTTTCTAAGACACTTTCAAACACTTCCAACAGCTTTAAAATCACCACAAGCGATGTAGACGATTATGAATATATGATTTCAAGCATTCTGGGTGGACGACAATACGTTATGAAGGAGCCCCTAACCTCCTTGCCCAAGTCTCGCAGCCAGCTCCGATTGTGAGTGACTAGGAAGAATCTTAGAAGTACTGAAAATAACCCACATTTCTTTGCTTTTAATCAATTCAGCATGTATATGTTGGATCGAATCTGCAAAACCCTTATAATAACTGCATTTTTCTACTGGACATCCAAGAAGCTAGGACTGATTGATCTGGTGCGTTATGGCATTGAGGCAGCCAAGCATTGAGCAATGTGAGCTCTGGATCTATAACCATATATGGGATGCGATTTGGTTCTTATACTTCTATGTACTTAAACTTTTTTCACGCTGAGGTTAAATGTTCAGGTTTTTTGTATACGTATTATCAATAAAAATGGACAAGAAATAATTCTGATTGTTTTCTTTCAATGGCTTGTGGTTTGGGGGAATGGACAAAGATGATGTTATGCCTGAGTTGATTGGATTTAGTAGATTTCAATAAAATAAATAATAAATAAAGATTTATGCCAAACACTTGACCAAACTCGCTGACTGTTCCTATGGCAGTGATGCGGCGAGATTAAGTTAATTATAAGTATTAAAGTTTTGATCAAATGTAACGAGACTATACAATTATTGCAGGTTCTGAGTTTGGTTGCAATATCTTACAGACAATAACATTTTTCATGCAATCCGTTGTCAATAATGCTGCTATAGTTCACGCAAAAAAACAATAATTTTATTTATTATTTTACGTGTTTTGTAGAAATCTTTAAATTTTCATATACTGCCAAAGTTTACGCTTACACAACTTCAGTTAAGCCATGTTTCAATCAGCATTCAACGAAATGGGATATGTAATTTATCAAGCTACTGTTAAAGTAGCAGAGTAGCAAATTCAGTATACTTTTGGGAACATCATGCTGTTTAAATTCTGTTAACATTCTGTTAACTCGCTGTCGACTTTCTGTTAGCTCACTGTTAAAATTCTGTTAAGTCGCTGTTAATATTCTGTTAACATTCTGTTAACTCGCTGTTAACATTCTGTTAACTCGCTGTTAACACGCTGTTAACATTCTGTTAACTCGCTGTTCACATTCTGTTAACATTCTGTTAACTCGCTGTTAACATTCTGTTAACTCGCTGTTAACTGTCTGTTAATAACATACTACTGCTATTAACATAGTTGTATAACAGTTGATTGGCTGTTATATTAATCAGCAACTGTTATACTATTTAGCGACTTTCTGCTGATTCTGTTCGCCTGGTATATTTGGCCATTTTTTGCCATTTTGACCCTCACAAATTGGAAAGTTGGAATTCTGAAAACAAAACTTCATTGGCGCTGCTTAAATACCAGGCGAACAGAAATCAGCAGAAGGTTGCTCAAATTGAGCCCCTAAAAGTATGCTACAGTTTTTTTCTTATTATTTGAAATGGAATCCTAACGATTTCTTTTGGTAATTCTAACCGAATTTTGAACTTTTTTTTTTGATAAAAGATATTTATTTCTTTTAAATTAGCTTTTTGCTTTATTTATTTATTTCTTTTATTTGTTTTTATATTATCATAATGTAAGCAAATTTATTTTTTATATTTTTTATTTTTAATCACAAGTGTAGAGGGAAGGGTAATATGGATACGGAGGGATGCCTTAAGTACTATATTTATAACAATTTATAGATGTACAGGAAGGTTAAGATATCATACGGGTAGGGAGATCAGTGGGATGTATGCTCTTCAGGCGTCGAGGGGGTATAGGGTCGAAAAGGTTGTGCGCCAACGAGTTTGGATGCGCCGCGAGCTTGTCAGCGTATCGGCTGCTGTGGTGGTTAATTTGATCCCCGACCAGTACAAGTCTGAGATCTCGTTGGATAGCACTGTTGGCGACGTACCAGGGAAGCCCGGATGCACGCCAAGCTGCACGCGCTTGGACGACCCTTAGCCTGTCAAGCAGGCTCCTAGAGGCAGTATTTAGCCATCCACGTTGGCGTAATAACCGCTTTAATTAACTGAGCCTTGGTTGAGAGCTGAAGCTTGCTTGAACGCAGGAGCCAGTGAAGCTTCTGGAGTTTGGCTCTCCATATTAGTTTCCTGTGCAGGTGGACACCCAAGTAGCAGTGGGAGCTGACGATGTTGATGGTATCACCGTCATAGAAAAGACTAGGTAGAGTTCCGCCGCGCCGAAGAGTGAATGTCACACAGGCCGATTTTGCGCAATTGATGGCAATGTTCCATCTAGCAGACCATCGCTCCATTGCATGCAGCCATTCCTGGACTGCTTCGGATGTTATTATTTCTAGTTAGTGTTTATTTACATTTTAAAATTGTTGTATATACATGTCTTGTTTACTTAAATATCGTTATAAATGTCACAACACGAATAAACCTATATGTTCTACTCTTTTTACAGTTTTGATAGTGCAAATCGCCAAGTCTTAATCTTAATAAATATTTCAAAATTTTAAGATGCCAATTCTCAGTCGCATGTTAAGTTAAGCGAGATTAAGTTAATTATAAGTATTAAAGTTTTCAGTTTGTAGGTAAATTTGTGAACTGCTTTAATTCATGCGCCGTTAAGATCGCCATATATTTAAAGTCTAGCTGGCAGCCGGAAAGTAGGCTTACCTCACTTAATCCATCACTAACTGCCCAATTTGAATGTTCAAATAAACAATGTAAGGTCAACACACTGCATTGTCGCGGAAATATTCAGTCAATTCATCCAGAGTGGACACATAGTTAAATGCGCAGCTTATTAGTTTTGTTAATTTATTCTTCAGTAATTGATTTTATATTATCTGAGAAAACAGCAAACAGTCGGACTGACGACTGCTATTAGCATTACCCTGGGTTCAAGTGGACTCTGAATTGCACTTTTAACTACCCACATAAGTGTGAGTAGTATAAGTATCTAGAACAGATTCTAAGCACAACGTGAGGTTTATCACAGAACCCATCAAATCTGTAGAATTGCCATTCACAAATTGCTTTAGCTTCAACTGCATTTTGAACCGATGTTAAATCCACTCCCAGTTGTGGTTACATAGCACCTTGTTTGTGACTTTTTATAGTATACTATATATTAATGTTGTGTTTTTATATATATTTACTGTCTCCGAAAACATCAACTTTGGAACTGGCTTTGCTTCATTTTATCTTCAACTCCAAATCAATCTACTTGCAGCAAGTAAGAATGCTTTGGTCGAGTAGAGCCGACTACGAGACATCCTGCACCTGGGTCCAAAATTCCGAAATCAATTTTCGTACATTTAAATATATAAATATGCGCATCAAGCAGTTCAGCGACATTGCAAGCAAGCAGAACACTTCAAGTGGCGGCTGCAACGCTGCCTGCGAAACTAGTTACTTGAATAATTTCTGTGTTAATTATCCGATCGTCTTGAGGGATTTGTGGGTGGAATATTTAACATTTGAAATAAATTTAGTCTGCGCTGCCTTTACAGCAGCCCACGTTTCTAATTTGAAGTCTCTAACTCTTAGAAGCGACTCTGCTATTCATACCGATCAAGTATATATATATATTTAGCTCGCAGCTGTTTCCTTCTGTCTGTCACATACATTTGCATTGTTTCAGTGCCCCGTTTTATCAATTTTTCGGGTACAGGGTGTAAAAATACGCATCTCCTAAGGCAACTTTTTACTTACGATTTTTCGTTGACGCTGTCGTTTGTCGGGCTGAGCGTTAAATCGGACATTTTGCTTATAAATAGATGTTCCCCGGCACGAGATCCACCATTTGAAACTCAGCTGTCATCGTGTGTGAATTGAATATTATACGAACGCGCATTAAAGCACCATTTTGTATTTGGATGACCCTCGGAAAGTCTGTTTGAGGGACATTTTAGCAATCAGACAGATCGAAAATATTTGATATTAATATTGTGTGAGAAATAAGTGAGAGTGAAGTGTGATATTTGAAGATCTTAATTTAGAAAAAGTATAGCACAGAAATATGATTGTGGAAAAAGTGGTAAGTAGTTGTGAAACAACACATTTTTGATAATTTAATGGATATTAAGTGAACGATTAAATAAATCCAAATAACACAATTTTCGTTACCAAGCGGATATTATCGCGATGGAATGTGGCAGAAATAACAAATGTAATTTGATCAATTAATAAAAGACCAAAGTTATTGGAAAGAACGATTATCTTCCGAAGATATATACGCTAGCAACATTGTTTTTCATAGAATATGCCAATTTTGGATGATAAAGTTTACCAATTTTAATCAAAACATAAAAAACTATATAAACTACAATAATTTAATCAAACAGCGAGAAAGAGAAGAACTATCTGTTCGAAGATTCGAAGACTGAAACGGAAATCTCATTAGCATTAGCCCGTGTCACATACTCTGATCCATTGCTTATAGTATTTTAGTTAGTTTGGGATCTGGCTGTTAGTTTCGGGTTTTGGCTTACGATGCGTACCGAAAGACGCTAATGATAATTTATAGAATTAGTGAGAAATAATCATGTACATTTATTAGAGGTCAGGTGTGAATTGTTGTGTAAATACGGCAGTTAGCTGCGAATTCTGTACATTGAATACAAGCTTACGATACATGATTATAATAGATGGATACCACGATGCTCGTAGATCGATGGATGGATAGTTCGTACCCACGCCGAAGTGGAAGCCGCGCTTCAGCAGCTATCGCTGATGCGTCTGGGGGCAAACATTAGAGGCAGCTGCCGGCTGCAGGTGTTTGAACTTGGAGCACTTTGTGGCGAATTCTCCTTGAAAGTTCCTAATTACTTCCAGCATGCGTGGGTGGTATGGCAGATGCCATACCATGTCGAGCACTTTGTGCTCAAATCAAGTTGCCTTAGCATTTTCCTTCCGATTTGTTAAGTGAGGATTGAGTAGCTCTAAAACTGGCATACACATTTCGAGCTGCGAGTCGAAAACACAACACATATTATAAATTCTAAATAATATACTGCACAACTAGTAGTACAGGATGTCGCAGTTTTGGGAACGCTATCTACGTCCTGGCCTGAACGAGGTCAGCCGCAATCTGAACCTGATCATTAGTGGCAAGCCCACTGGATCACTACTTTGGAAGCGTGTCACCTTTCTGGTTGCCACACCGGCCGTTGCCTTGTGCATGATCAACGCCTACAGCTCTGGGGGCGGGGAGCAGGAGCGTCAGCCCTTTGTCAAATATGAGCATCTGCGTCGCCGCAACAAACGCTTCCCCTGGGGCAATGGGGAGCGCAGTCTGTTCCACAATCGCAATGCCAATGCGCTTACTGAAGGCTATGAGGATTAAAGTTGGGGCGGGAAGTGATGTTCTTAATTTAATTATTGATTCAGATTTGGTGTTAATTGTTATGGTAAGCATATCTTATTGATATTGGTAGAGTATTATGCTATAACGTTTACAAATTCTTCTCTTAGGTTCGGTTTTCAAAAGCGTAGCAGCCTATTCCGGATGTCAGAACTGCCGGAAATGGTCGAATTAACTTGTCGTATTCAGTAGCTGTAGAATGCATTCGCCGTATATGTAAATAAAATTGAACCATACACACGCACACACAAGCACACACAACCGCAGTCGTCATTTGTTGTGCCAGATAGTAGACCCAGGTAGTATCTTCTGGGCGTGGCCACTTTCGCTTTCGGGCCATACTTTTTTTAGAGCTATGCACCCGCTAATATTTTATGACAATTTTATCTCATTTGCCATGCTATACCTGTAGTTGATTTCAGTACTTTTTTCGTTTTTAAATGCATGGTTTTTATTTCAAATTTGATCATATGAGTTGAGCTATGCGTACATCTTTTACGACTACAATGTGCAATTGACCCTGAATCTTGTGCTTGCGGTGTGTGCGCTTGTGTGTGCGTGTGTGTGGGGATATGCATATACCATATACCCTAGTTTGCTGTATTTCTAATCAGTCACTGACTTTGTAACGCTTCGAAGATGGGAGTACACTTAGCAGGGCCAAAGCGTTGTTCACCCTACGGTTGTCAAAAGATCTATACATGAAATCATTCGAGAAGTCATCACTGATTTTGGAAAATCCACCACGCCTGAGCGGATAATAGGCCTCTGAAGAGATTTTAATTTTCCTCCAATCAGCTTTAAACTCATTTCAAAAGATCTTCAGAACTTACCAATTCTTAAGGTCAACCAAATGAAATTTAAACAATTGTGATTTAACATTGTTATTAACTGATTAATAGGGTATACAATCTTCAGCACACACAAAGCTGACCGTAGCCCTATTTCTTTCCTGTTCAAGATTTCTGACTTTGTGGGTCACAAAGCAGTTGACAGGCGAGTGTTCGAATTGAATTGTTTAACGCTTTTACTTGGCCAAAAGTCGAACAAAGCCGAGTCTGGGAAAAAGGCCAAAAGCAAAACGTGCGCCCATGGCTTTTTTGTTATTGGTTTTTGGCTGATGGTGATCATCATTAATCAAGACATCTTTGATGTTTTGCTGAATGGTGCGCTGTGTGTTCTTGTCAACAGCTGTAGCCATGAGCTGGCACAAAAGGCAGCCAGCTCACAAAAAGATACAAATGTATCTGTAACTGTATCTGTAGCGTCCTTGCTGCAGTTGCCTACCGGCAAGATATGAAAACGCGCATAAAATCAAACTTATTCACGCACACGCACACGCACATAAATATATGGGCAATGTGTGTGAATCGCGCATACGACGTGTTGTCCCAAGCAATTCACACCATTCGGCAGCCACTTTCGATGATTTCGAGTTTTGAGGATTGATGAGTGTTTACTATAACTTACGACATGACACGAGTTGGTCATAACGATGTTTAAGCTCAACACTCTCAGCCGCAAACGAGGTTCCCAGTTAATTAAATTCAAATATATATGTGTAGAAACATAAGTACGTATGTGCACGTAAACAGTTACACATGAATATCTATCTCTGAGGTAGATATGTATCTTACCGCTATTAACCTGAAGTGCGTTCGAGGGCCAATTTGGCAGTGGGTTGGGCAAATATTTTACGCACTCAATTAAATTGCATAAATGACAAACAAATTATGGAGAGAGCCCACTTCAACCCTGCACCCTGCTCTAGATTGTTAAGCCATCGATTTTTGCTTTATATTTAGATCATAAGGCATTCCTGTTAGGAGTTTCTATGAATTGTTTACCTTCATTGAGAAATCTTCTCTTTCCACTCTTTGAAGTTGGAGCGTGCCACCAAATCGGAGCTGTGCAGCGTCCTTGCTTTGGTGATGGTCTCGCTGAGTATCTACAGATTCCACGCACATCTTCAGACGTATCTTAAGTCGGTGCTGTTGTCCCTACGTCTCTCCGGGCCGCCAACGTTGCCCTTTCTGGGCAATTGTTTGCTGATCAATGAGAAGGATCGTAAGTATTCAATTCAAATATTAAAGACATTACGTATACGCCCTGTGCAACGTCTCTTGTAGTGATGAGAAAACGCGCAGCCAAGGCCTTTGATCTTTATGGTTCCCTGGTGCGAGTTTGGGTGCTTCTGTTTCCATTCTTTATGGTGCTGCAACCGGAGGATCTGCAGGTCATTCTCTCCTCCAAGAAGCACACGAACAAGGTGTTCTTCTATCGCCTGATGCACAATTTTCTGGGCGATGGACTGATCACCAGCAGTGGACTCAAGTGGAGCACTCACCGCAAGCTCATACAGCCAGCGTTCCATCTGAGCCTGCTGGAGAAGTTCATTGATACATTTGTGGATGCTTCGCAGTCGCTGAATGAGCACCTGGATGCCTCAGCGCTGGATACAGAGATCAACATAGCCAAATATGTCAACAACTGTGTCATCGATATACTTAATGGTGCGTTTGGTTACAAACATTATATCATCACTTGTTAATCTCATATTCCATTACAGAGGCTGTGCTGGGCGTGCCCATTAGGAAGAAGGGCTTGGGCTTTATGGAGGATTCACCCTTCCGCAAGGGCAAGCTTATGATCCCCGCACGCTTTACACAGCCCTGGCTCATGGTCGACGCCATCTACCAGCTGACCTCGCTGGCCAACGATGAGCTGAAGCAGAAGAAGCGTCTCAACGACTTTACGCGCCAGATGATCAAGCACCGACGCGAGATTCTGGCCAATGCTGGCAACAACAACGTGGAGCGCAAGTGTCTGCTGGACTACATGATTGAAATCTCTGAGAGCAATGCCGACTTTAGCGAGGAGGACATCGTCAACGAGGCATGCACATTTATGCTGGCCGGCCAGGACTCTGTGGGCGCAGCTGTGGCCTTTACCATATTTCTTCTCGCCCAGAATGCGGATTGTCAGGAGCAGTGTTACGAGGAGCTGGAGCGCATCTTTGAGTACAGCAATCGTGCGCCCACCATGAGCGATTTGCGTGAAATGCGCTACCTGGAGATGTGCATCAAGGAGGCACTGCGTCTGTATCCCAGTGTGCCGCTTATTGCACGCAAACTGGGCGAGGAAGTGCGCCTGGGCGCATACACATTGCCAGCGGGCAGCAACATCTTCATCTGCCCCTATGCAACACACCGCCTGGCGCACATCTATCCCGAGCCGGAGAAGTTCAAGCCGGAGCGTTTTGCCACCGAAAATGTCGAGCAGCGTCATCCGTATGCCTTCATACCCTTCAGCGCCGGACCGCGTTACTGCATTGGCAATCGTTTTGCCATACTGGAAATCAAGACAATCGTATCCCGCCTGTTGCGCAGCTATCAGCTACTGTCCGTGCCCGGCAAGACCACATTCGAGGCTACATTTAGCATCACTCTACGCGCCTCGGGCGGCCTTTGGGTGCGGCTTAAGCCCCGCCAGCAGCCCAATGATGCAGTCTAGCGACCAGCAAATGGACACCTTAGTGTAGGAAATGAGGCCAAGCCAGCAACGGGTTGAGAACGGATTGCTCTGACTGTTGAACGTTTGTGTTGATATTCCCAATAATATGTGGAATTTTCCATCGTCAGAGAGGTACAAATTGTCAGAGTGGAACGAGAAAGATTGGAGCATAGTTACCTGTAAGAGTAATGACAATCGTGGGACATTTGGCTCACTTCCTTCGTCCTCTCGGACTGACATTATCCCTAGACTTCTTAATCCGTAAATCAACTAGTCGATTCAAAGACTTGTGAGCATATCTTAACAGCGCTGGCTTCGTTACATTAACTTTAATTAGTATGGTAAATAGATATGTAGTATATAAATCGATACAATAATTTAAATATGTAGCTTCGTCTAGCCTAAGTGCAGTGCGTGGTGTGCCTGTGCCTGTGCCTGTTGTTGGATGCATTTTGGATTCGGATTTGTATAATTATTGGTTCGCATTCGCATCCATATATATAAGTATATATGTTTATATACATATGTATATTCGAGTGTTTCGTACTGTTTTTCCTTGGGTTTGTTTACACACACATTAAATAATGAAGATATATGCAATAATAAAGTGAAATAAATCAGCTTGTAAGCGACATAAAATCTAGGACGTGATATGTTTCGTTTCGTTGAATCTATTGATAAGACTGCGCGCACGTGACTCGTGCCCGTGTCCATGCCCGAGACCATGACCAATGCTGTTCCCATTTCCATTTCCACTTCCATTCCCTTTTCCGTTGCCGTTGCCGTTGCCATTGCCTTTGCCGTTCCCGTTGCCATTCGCGTGCCGCTGTGCGCTGGCCACCGTGTGCTGTTGGGCAAGACGCTCCGTCGTCTCACGGACGCGACTGCTCAGCCGCGTTGGCGTTGCGGCGCGACGTTGGGGCAACGGCGAGCTGGGCATCGATTGGGTTTGTGTTGGTTTCGCTTTAGTGGCGCTGCTGACAGTTGCGGCGGCTGTTTAAATAGAGAGAGAGAGAGAAATGTTAGGGCTTGAGTAAGGTAGGATTGCGTAAGCTGTTACGTTTACTGATGCGGCCCACGCTCGCGACCTTGGCGATTTGGTTGGGCTCAGGGGCGGGCTTTGTTGCAGTTCGTTTAAGTGCAGCAGCAGCAGCAGCAGCAGACGCAGCAGAAGCAGCAGCTGCAGCATTTGATTGCTGAAACTTGTGCTTCAGCTGAGAGACCTTCAGCTTGGACTCGTAGATGGGCTTGGCATGCGGCTTCAGCTTCTCCCGCGTGCAGCTGTCCTCCAGGGATTTCTTGCGCATTTTAATGGTGTTGGTAAAATCTGACAACATTATAGGCTCTCCTTTAGCAGTAAGCTCCAAGGCTGGCACGTTGCAGGTAAATGTTCCCGGTGTTGCACTGTCAGCGGCCTCGCTGCTCGCTGCCTTGGCAATCTGCTCGAGCTTGGATTTGGCCAGCGTTAGCAATAAGGTCTCCTGTGTGCCCAGGCTCCCATTGGAGCACTCGCTGTAACCAGAGTCGCTGCGTTCGCTGCACTGCGACTTATCACGCAGCTTGAGGACGCCAGCCGCCTTACGCTTGTCCACGTTGGGCATCTCCACGCTGAAATCATCCTCCTCCTCGTTCAGCGAGGCCATTTGCGTGCCGCTTGCGGTCGCGCCGCTCAGCATGCCCAGACCAGAGATCGAGGGCCGCGGACTGTTGCAAGCGCCCATCGCAATCGCCGAATTACGGCGCGAGGCTGACAACGTGGCCATGCGGCCCAGAGCGCGTATAGCATTGCCAGTTTTCTAGTTAGCCAAAGCAAAGCAAAGCAAGGCATTGGGTTAAATACATAAAATGGAGCAGCAGTTAGTCTTAGTAGCTGTGAGAGTGGCTGTTTGCTGTTTTACTGACCTGCCACTTGCGTCGTATGATAAACTTCTTTAGCTTGTCCGTGCAGATTTTATTGTTGCTGAGATTCTCATCGTGGCGCTGGCAAAGCCACTTGGATTCGAGGCACTGTTGGGCGTTCAGGCGCGCCTCCTTGCGATGCACGAGCAGCTGCGATATAAAGTCCTTGGCCTCTTGTGAGCTGTAAGCGAATATGAATAGGGATTAGGATAAGACACACATCATATCTGGGCAGGTACATACACGCAATCAAAGGCCTCGTCGTCGTAATCGTAATCTGCGCGAGTGATATTCGAAAAGGTTTCTACATCTGTGTCGCCCATGAAGGGTGACAAGCCCGAAAGTCTGCAGCACAAAGAGATTTAGAGTCTAATGGATATGTCAATGTCATAAGCACTTACAGCACATAGCAAATAACGCCCACGCTCCACATGTCCGATTTGAAGTCAATGGGCTCGTAGCTAATGATCTCTGGTGGTATGAACTCGGGCGTGCCAAAGAGCACGCGCACCGGCGCCTTTGTGTCCAGGCGTTGGGCCAGTCCAAAGTCAATGATCTTGATCTGATGGCTGGTGCGTGTGTGGCACATTATGTTCTCCGGCTTCAGGTCCAAATGGACCACGCTCTGGCCGTGCATATAGGCAACGCCCTCGCACACCTGCCGCAGAAACAAAATGCAATCCAGCTCGGTTAACGTAAAGTCATCAGCCACAACGCGCTCAAACAGCTCGCCACCAGTGATGCTGTGAATTTAGAAGAACCATTATTAGAAACAGCCTCAGGGATTGGGTGAACTTCGGCTCTACTCACTATTCCATGACCATGACAATTTCGCGTGCGCTCTCAAAGGATGCGGCTAGCTGCAGTAGCTTGGGATGCTGCAGTGATCGCATTATGCTTATTTCCTCGAGCACCTTTTGGCGATCGCGTGACTTAATGCATTTAATTACTTTGGCGGCCAGCAACTGCTGCGGCTGTGCGCGTTCCTGCACCTTGTAGACCACGCCAAAGCGTCCCTTGCCCAGCTCCTCGATGATGTCAAAGCGCGACTTGAAATCGCCGCCAGATTGAACACTCACAGCCGACATGGCATCTGTTAATGTTGCTGCTGTGGCTGTTGCGGCTGTTCGTGTTGTCTGCACCAGTTCGCTGACCTGGCTGGGTGCACTGCGTCCGTGTATGTTTTCAGCACGCACGCGAAATCTGTACTGCAGCTGGGGCAGCAGTTCCTTGACGGTATAGGCCAACGTATCCACCACGCGTGCCACCTGCTGCCAGTCAGCGTTATCCTTATCGCTATCACAGTCCGACGGATTGCAGCTTTGCATTTCAATACTGAAAGAGAGCGCACTTTTGAGCATAACTGAAATTCAATGGTTTTTCAAGCTGTGTACTTACATAAAGCCCGTTATCATGCAACCGCCATCGTAGGGCGGACCACACCAGGCCACGGCCACACGATCGGGTCCCAGCGAGACGCTGGGCTGTCCACTGGGCGGCTCCGGCGGTCCCTCAACGGCCACCGAAGCGACCGCTGCCTCCACGCCGTAATCATTCATTATCTCCGCCGTGTATTTGCCGCTATCATCAGCCGAGATGTCCGTTATGTAAAGCGTTGATTGCTGGGCCGTTGTACGGACTGTCACATTGGCGCCCTCAACAATCGCGCGGCACTGCGTGTGTGTGGAAAGGGCATAAACTGGATTAGTACTGCTGTACGGCTGTACGGCTGCTGTAGGTGCGAGAGTACAGTGCCCAACCTTCGAGAAGCGCACCAAACACGTATTTCTATGGTGACGCCTGGTTTTTGCATTTGCGGTTAACAACAATTACGTACCTCAATACCGCAAACTGATCGTGACACAGTCATAGACTAACCCAACTGCTAGCCCAACGCATACCTAGCCAGACCCAAGACTAGCGTCACTTAAACGTGCCGTATGACCATACCAAGCAGCGAGATAGCCCCCTGGGGCTGGTCAGAGGCGGCTTATTTAGATAAAAGTGTGATATGGATCATGGGCAAGACAACAATTGCGCTAATCTTCCAAGCTGTTGACGGCATCGTGCCTAATTAGGTCACTTGTCAAAGTGAAATCCCGCCCAGCTCTGACAATGTACAAATTTGGTAAAATAATAAACTGGAATAATTTGCATAGAAAACAGCTTAATATAAATATAATATACGATCTGTAGGATCGTATGAAGAACGGACAGACAGACTTCTTGACTTTTCTGTTTATATAACTTGATGTTTCTAGTAGAGCTGCAACATCGATAGTGCCACCAATCGATAGTTTCTGCTATCGATAGTATCGATGTTATCTATAATATGTAATATGCTTAGTTTAAGGAGGAAAGCGAATCATTAATTGAATAGCAAAATAAAGATACAAGCTCCCAATATCAATTCATAACCTTATTGGCTTATCCAAGCAGCTTCGATAGTATCGATAGTGGCTCAAAATATCGATACTATCGTTAGTGTCATGGATTGTTTCCCAACCCTACTTTCTAGTGAGTTTTCTATACGTACCGCCTTATACCAGATGACTTTGGTGTTGGGGAATGGCTCATAGTTGACGCTCAGTTGGACACGGCCGCCAATGAGGGCGGTGCAATCTTCCGGCCGCCTCAAGATGCAGCTGCTGGTAGCCAGTGATAAGTTGTTGCCTTCGTTGCTGTTGCTGTAATTGTTGTTGGCAATGGGCAGGACCAGCAGGCTGGTATAGCTGCGTGTGGCGGGCGTGCGTCGCTCTGCCAGCGGATGCTTCACCTGGAGACGCACTTCACCGCTCTGGGGCAACTGGACGTTACGCAGTCGCAGCAAGCGTATGCCGTTCTCCGGATATGACTCCAACTGTAATGAAAACAAAGAGTTTTAGTGTGCGTTAAGTGTGAAAACAGCTGGCGAAATGCAAATACTTTGAATGCGATTCAATGACAACAACGCTTAGGCAATGAAATGTACACCAAGTATGCGCCTAAGTATATGTATCTGTATCTGTAAATGTATCTGTATCTGTATAATTCAATTGACAGCCGCAACGTGAGGCGCCAACGGCCACTGTTCAACTGAGAATGACGACGCACCAATTAATAAATAATATTATTGAGAACATTTAAGCACAACTAAAAGCCGAGCAATGCCAGCACTCTCTCTCTCTCTCGCAAGGGCTCGCTCGGGATTGGTTTGGGGATCGGTTAGGGTATCACAAGTATTCAAACTTTCACGTTCGCTCTCAATTTCATTCGCGCGCGCAAAACACAAGCTTATCAGTTCGCTAAGCAGATACATAGATACTTTATCTATAATGCTTATATGATATTGATATGCGGATCGTAAGCCACTCGTATACCTGCGACATCTTGGCACGCCCTTTTTTGTTCGTCTTGGTTAACTATTGTATATTGTTTAGGGGCAACAGCTTGGTTCTGTCTGTGCCGCTTGAAAGCCATTGAGCGAGTGGGGCTGGCTGGCTGGCTGGCTTGGCTGCTTGTTTGCTCTCCGATCGAGCATCGCATGGCATTCGATTGGATTGGACGCGGCAACGCGACGCCAGACGCGTCACTAACATCGTTTGCATGCGTTGTGCATGCCACCGCTTTTTTTTTAAATCTTTTTTGGGGTCTCATTTTAAAATTTCTTATATGTATGGGAATGTATGTGTACATATTGTTTATATACGCTTTTGTGTATTATTATTATTTTTGTTTTTGCTTTTACCGCACAACCACTTGGCGTTGACAAGGTGTGAACGAGGCGCTTTTGTTTTTATGTGGTAACGAAATGGCCAGTGGCAAGGCAGCTTTAAGTGCTCCATTGGAGAGCAGGCAAATGAAGCCAGCGCAGCAGAGTGACAGCCGGAGCATTAAGACAACGATTGAGGCCAAAAGGCGCGCACATAAATTGCTTCATTAAGGCCTAACAGAGCAGGTATATTAGCCATGGTCAGTCGGAGAATCTTAGCGTTTGCCAAACCAGTTAAGCTTATACTGTCAGAGTATACACACTTCGGTGTGTCGAATTTTGGTAGCTGTTTTGGGGTCGAAATGTTTGCCTTACGCACCGTCATGTTTAGTGAGTCATCCTCGATGAGTTTCCCATTGAGATACCATTCGGCGTCCGCTTCGCAGGGGAAAACACGTGCATAAAAGAGCGCTTCCGCTCCAGGCGCGCACACCACCGGCAGCGGAGTCTTTAGCAGCTGAAGGCTTTCATCATTCCGTGAGAGATCTCGCTCCAGCACGCACAGCTCGCCGCTGCTGCTGCAGTCGCAGTCGCAGTCATCAGCATCGGACGTGTACACCTGACAGCTGTAGACGCCCGAGTCAATGTCAAAGGCATCGTTGATGCGCAAACAGAGACAACCATTGCCGTGATCGATGTAGCTGTAATAAACACACACATAGATAAATAGGCAGTTATTTATAACAGATGTGTGCACACTGCTTACTTGAACTCCTCGCTGTCGGCCAGAATTTCGCCATTGCGCAACCAGACGTAGCTGTAGGGCTCAGTGCTATCTATGGCACAGCAGAGATCGATCACCTCGCCCTCAACTGATTTGGTGAGCTCAGGCAAGGGCTCAGATATGGCAGCGGGGCGACGTTGATTTTCAGTACTTGACTCATGGAACTTGACATCGATTGAGCTAATTAGGGGATCATGATCGCCACTTATAATGCAGGTGTAGACGCCCTCATCGTCCATTGTTACGTTGTCCACAAACAGCTGAGCCTCATCCTCCTGCAGCACAATGTGCACTCGCTCTGAGGGTTCCAGCTCAACGTTGTTGTGATAGAATCTCACAGAGGGCACGGAAGAGCCGCGAAAGCCGCTTGCCAGCGCCATGCGACCGCCAATTGCTGTAGTATAAATATTGGCATTAATTAAACATTGGCAACTGTTGCTGATGTCATTTGCGTACCTGTGGAAGGGCCCATGATGCGTCGATATAGATAGGCATTGCGTCGCGAGGAGGAAGCACGTACGCTACGCGTCGAGGGTGACTTTGAGTAGCGTGAGCTGCTTATCACGTCCAGACGAGCTGTGGCTTCTATGCGTCCAAAGTCGTTCTCCAGCGTGATTCTATAGAGACCCGCATCGTCGAACCCAACCTCATCGATCTCAATGAACCGCAGATCGTCCACCTCCTTGACCGCAATGCGTTGGGTTGGCGTGACAATGAGACCATCCTTGTCCCAGGTGGCCCAGGGCGACGGATGGCCAGTAATGGCGCACTGGAAGCGCACACTGTCGCCCTCCTCAACGACGCGATTGTAGGGAATGGCTAGGAATTTGGGCGCCGATATGCAGCGAGCATCGCTGCGTCGCCGCTCCACAGAGCCCAGAGATAGATCGATGCTGCTGTTGCGGTATGAAAGTCTCATTGGTGAAAAGCTACGGTTGGGCGTCGAACGCGGCGTGGAACGTGGCGTTGAATGGGCCGATAGCAAAGCACTTGGCCTTGCCAATTGCCGGCTAAGCATGTTCTCCTTTTCCTCCGGCACATCCACAATAATGCATGCCGATGAGAGCGTGCGTCCCACCGAATTCTTTGCCACACATGTGTACTCGCCCTCATCCTCGGGATATACGCGCGGTATGCTGAGCGTTGCTTTAATGCCGTCATACGACATTACGTAGTCTCTGTCGCTGGGCAGGACGTGGCCATCCTTTTCCCATATTATATAGGGCTCCGGCATGGCCTCCACATGGCATTCCAGCGATATAGCGTCCCCATCGCAGCAGCGCAGATTGCGCAGGTTGCGTATGAAGCGCGGCAGAGTTTCAATATTGCTAAAAATAACGTTGTAAAATACACATATATATATATATATATAAAGCTAAACAGACATTACTCACCCATGTCGTGTGTGAACCTTGTCCATGCGATTTTCTTTAAGTATATCTGAAAAATCAAATACAAAATCATTTTTGGCGCCATTGGTTTATTTAAATACAACGCTATACAACGGTTGAGCAGCGCTGAACGTGGTGCGTCGCAGCAACTCTGTGGCAAACAGCTACTGCAGCCCTGGCGTGACTATTTATAGCAACTCATTATAGCAGTCTCTGCGGACTAATTTTTATCGTCGCATTCTGTCGTTTGTTTTATTAAAACTTTTATGTAATTTATAGAAATGCGCGGTTTAGTTATTGTTCCAATGGATTTAGAACCGGGTTTCCGCAAAGCAGACATACACAGCATACCCGTTGTCAGCAGCTCAATGGTGTTTAATTTATTCTCAGCAGCAGCTGGCGAACCCAAACAAATGTAAAGAAAATTCTCTACCCATAAACAAATGTTTCTAAACAATTCAACAATTTGCAGTTCGGATAACAGCGATCTGCTAATAGACTACGTACACGTGCGCCGCCAAGCTGCACTATGTGAAATAAAAGCTTTGGCCTTCTCTGCCGCCGACTTTGCCAACACGGAAACCCATGCCAATGTGGTCATCAATCTTGTGGAAGACGCACAGTGCATCAGAGATGCTCAATGTAGTTTGTGTCCTGGAGTAGGTAAGCAATTTCTGACTGATTTAAAACTGGCTATTGCATGTGTGTTGATGTGGGATGTATTGCAGCTGTGTGTGAACACATTGTCGCCTTTGTGTTTTGGCTGCACAAGAAGAGCACGGACAAAAAACCCGCAGCTGTGGTGGAATTTTGGGGCCATGAGCTAGAAGCACTTGTCCAACCGGAACCCACAAGGGCCATGCGTATACGAGAGATGGTTCCGCATAGCCAGGAACCTCATGATGATACTGACACCGATACGCCTGTCGTGGCTGACGCATTTCTAGAGTCTGTGCTGGAGGAGCTAGCCATATGCGGCAGAGATTCTGCGCTATATCGTCAATGCGTGGAGACAACAGATGAGTTTGAAACTATACTTGTGCACCATGTGCTGTTGAAGTCATCGGAATACAACATATTCGATGTGAATGGTTTTCTTAATCACATGGAGCAACAGGCGCAGGCCGGCCTCTTTGACAGCCTTGCCGAGGTAACCAAAACCCAGTACAAAACAAGATTGTGGATAGAGGCTCAGTATATGCGCATACGCTGTTCCATGATGCATACGATTGCCACGCGGCGATCACATGAGGAGGACGACCACATATTTAATATGCTCTTCTGCAAGGGACGCGACGAGAACACCGACGATCGTGTCCAACAGAAACAACACAAGCGTTTTATATTAAAGCAAACAGAAAAACTCGAAAATAAGGAGTACCTCGAATGTGGTCTACTGCTTAACGAAAGCTATCCCTATTTGTGCGGTGCACCAGATGGTATAACTGATGATCACATTGTGGAAATAAAATCACCAAAAACTGATGAAGACTTTGAGAAGTATCTCGAGGCACGCGAATGTATTGCTCCCAAATACATGGCACAGATTCAGATCCAAATGTTTCTGGCAAATGTGAAGAAGGCGCTTTACTGTGTACTCAGTCCCACATTTGAAACTAACGGCGCTCTACACTACGTTTGGGTGCAGGCTGATCCCGAGTTTGTTGCCAGCCTGCTAAACATGGCCGAAGAATTTTGGAAAAATGTGGTCTATCCACGTCTAATAAGCATCTATCCCCAAGTATTATAAATATATAATCAATAAAGATAACTGCATCTAGTCAGTAGATTAAGCACATATAAAACTCACCTTTGGCGTAAATTTGTAGTGATATTACAGCCTTGGCCTCGCCATGGCAATTGCTTGCAATAACTGAATAAGTGCCGGTAAAGTCCAATTTGGCGCTAGGTATCTCCAATCTATACTCCGGCCCCTCGCCAATGCGTCGAAAGTGTGGCGCGTCCTTGTAGTATTCCGGCTGCAAGCAAAAATCAGAAAATTGAATTCTTAATAAGTGACGCTTGGAATGCTTCACCATCCAATGCAGCAGCTATAAGGACTGAATGAATGAATCATATAAGTAAGTCGTATATGTTCTTTATTCATGTTATTTTTCCATTTTGTTGTTGTTGTTTATCGTAGTGTTTTTGTTGTGCGCAGCTTATGTCCATATAAGCACAAAATTTAATTTCGAGACTGTCAATAGGAAAACTGGTATATGGACTCGTATGTATGTATGTATATGTGTGTGTTTAAGTGTGTAGGTTGCCCACCCTGACCTCCTGCTTCCTTGGTACGATCAGCGGCACGATTGTGGCTAATAATTTTGCTCGTTTTGCTTTTGGTTGCAGTTGTTGCTGTTGCTGTGTTGCCTTTTTGGCTCTGACCAAGAGTCTAATTGTTTGTATCACATAAAAAACAAGCATGTTATTTGATATGGGTTGAACTTGAATTAGCGTTTGACAGCAGATCAGCTCTATAAGAACTAAACTGTCCATGTCTATCTATGTGTATGTGTGTATGTGTCTGTGTGTGTGCGTCTTGTATAACAACTGAGATTGAGCGCTACGTGTGACGCAGGTGTCTGGTAATCCGAGTAAAAGCAGCTGCAGCTGCAACTGCAACTGCATTGTTTTACTTTTGCAGAGAGTATTCTAATATTGTCATGTTCTTGAAAAGCACTGGTAGTCTTGATAAGTATAAGATATATTCAGTCAAATCTGAACGTCTGAAAACTTTTAGTTTAGAAGTTAGCGCAATGAGCGTTGATTGATAGAGTACAATCTCGGAAATACTCAGGTCATTGTTATTATATTACTAGCTGAGAACGATCAGCTAAAAAACGATTGTATTTGTTATATAACTTTTGATTATATATAATCTTTGGGTTCATAAGGAGATTATACACCGAATTTCTTGAATATAACTTTAGTAAACATTTCTGATGAATTCTTGATATTTTCTTTAAAGCCCCATCGGAGCTAGAGTTCTTTCCCTATATTTAATTGGAATTTTAATACATGTAATTGAAAATCGGAAAAACCAATGTTAATAAAGTCACTAACTTATTCGGCTTAAGATTGATTTTGTATATCATATATTTATAATAAGTCTGCAGGGCTAACGACATTTTGAAGATACTCTTAGCACATTCGAGTATATCAACATTTTGTTTACCTTTGATTCACTTTTGACTGTATTTTGGACACACTTTGTTCGTTCAAGCGGATCAATTATGAATTTTAAATTTATCCGCACGAGCAACTGCTGCAAATTTGAAATTGTATTGAACTGTGGCAACTGTTCAGACAGTTCACAGTTTTTATATTTATGCAATCAGTACGGAAATCAATATTAGAATTGTATTTATCGACTTCCTGATTCGAGTAGGGCCCACAGAACTAACTTAACTAACTGTTCCGTAGTTTCTTTGGCGTTGGCGCACTTGCACTTGAATCTTTTGATATTGCAACGAGATACGAGTGCGATACACAAACCAAACCGACGACGACGACGACGACGACTGCGACCCACATTCGTTGGCGCCGTGAATGCAACTGGCCGCGAAACGCGACGCTGCGCAAGCGCTGGGACGCTGCCGCTGTCGCTGTCGCTGCAGCTGGGACTGGGGCTGGGGCTGGAGCTGCTGACGTCACTTGACTATATGAAAACGCAAGATCTGACTACGCCTAGCCGCGTCTGACTTCGGAAAAAAGGATCATAATGACAAATGTTTAATCATGCTGTCAAAACTTAACCGATTTCAATACGGAATGTCTTTTTGATTATGTTTTGTACTTAAAATAGACTTCGAAGTTAAATATTATTATATTATATGAATATATTACAAAAACAAAATAGTTGAAATATTTTCGCAAATTGACAAGGGTCCCCCCTTACACTATTCTTTTTTTCATTTTTAATTCAATTGCGGAAATCAATATCCTCTCACTACTCTCCTTGTTATCATTTTATACTCACATTTAGAAAATCGCGCAGCCAAACAACATCCGGTTTGGGATCGCCAACCACTTCGCAGAAGATGATGACATTGTCACCCTCGTAGGCTTCGCTAGAACGCGGCTTGACCACGAACAGCGGCTCCTTGGAGTAGCTGCAACGAAGGTAACAATGATTACATTTGCATTATTGTTGGAGAGAATTTGTGTGTGCTCACTTACGGCATGTCACTTGTCTTGATGCTGGGTATTTCAAGAGCGCGTTGTGGGGTGGCAGCTGCCTCAGTTTCCTCGATGGCCACGCGGCAAATGGTCTCCACCTTGCCCACCACATTGGAGGCAACACAAACGTAAATGCCCGCATCGCGTGGCGTGGCCTCGGCAATGATCAGCTCGACATAGCCAGTGGAGTCGAGTGTGGCGGATATGCGTCGACTGGGACGCAGGCGCATGCCATTGCGGTGCCAGGTGACGCCCACGGAAGGATAAGCTTCCACCTTGGTGGATAGACGTATTTCGGCACCTTCACGGAACACATAGAACGGATCCAGGGGCACATAAAAGTCAGGTGATATGTAGGCGCGTATGCCCTTGTCGACTACCAGGCAGCTGTGGCAGGACACAGAGCCTAGCTCGTTCTTGGCCGTGCAGGTGTAGTCGCCACTATCATCTAGGGTTGTGGCTGCTATTTCCAGCGTAAAGAATTGCCCGTCGGCAGTGATAAGATGCCGCCTATCGCAGCTAATAAGTTGTCCATCCTTGTACCAGAGTATCTCCGGAGTGGGATAACCCACAATTTGGCAGGTTAGGCGCACCGGGTAGGTGACCTGAACACGTCGATCTCGCAGACGCATTGTGAAAATGGGCAGTGATTCACCCAGTTCAGCCGGATGGCGTCCGTGTGCGATTTCCTTGAGTCGTGAGTCCGCCTCGTAGAGCCTGGGATCGGAGACGACCTGCAGGCGTGCAAAGGTGGAGACGCGTCCTTTGGAATTGGTGGCCTCGCAAGTATACCGTCCCGAATCGAGCTCGCTGACTGTAGCTATGGTCAGAGCACAGGTGGAGCCAATCTGGCGAATCTTGACACGCTCCGAGCTACTGCTCAGCTGTATGCCATCCTTATACCAGGTAATACGTGGACGAGGCGCACCACGCATGTTGCACTGCAGCGTAAAGGAGGAGCCAAGCAGCGCCTTCACCTGACCTGGCAGAATCTTAACAAACTCCGGCAGGCACTCGACGCCACCCACCTGCAGCGGAGAGCTGGTCTGAACAGCTGGACCCCAGCCGTAACGATTCTTGGGCGTAACACGGAAATGATATTCCACATTGGGCTTTAGATTGAAGGCGTCGAACGAATTGATGGGAGATAGACCTAGCTCGCGCCAGTAGGCACCGCCCTCATGGCCCACAATCCATGCATCCACCCTGTAGGCAATAACAGGAGCGGAGTTCGCACTGACGGGCTTGCCCCAGGACAATGATATGTGGGTGGGTCCAGAGTCAACTACCAGCGGTTCGGTGGAAATGCAGCCAGGTGGATCTAGGGAGTGAAGTTGCAAAGAATTCACATAAATGAACTGGATCTTCAAGAATGGCGAAATGCTATTAAAATCAAACACAATACGCCCCGGAGAAATATATATTTTATTTTGTTTTTTTTCGACTACGTAAATGTATAAGCTGGATTGCTGTGCTTTATATAATACGCTAATTGTATACGATAATAAAATAATTAAATAAGTCAATCGTTCAGAAATACTAAAAAACGATAAATACACGGATAATTTGTTTTTGTTTTTGTTTTGGGCATTCATTAATCTCACAGGAAATTGCTTTTGAGAAGTTTCTTGATAAACGGCACAGAAGGCAAACAAGTTGGAGTTGAAGCGACCTGTAAAATATGCAAATATTCCATTTGCTATATAATTATTTGAAAGGACTAAAAACTAACACTGAACTTTGACAGACTGTACAACGGAAAAACATGAGAATGGAATGGAAAACAAACGGACAAACGGATCGGAACGCAGAAACAGAGGAATGAAACACAGTCGAACAATAGGTACATAAGATCTAGGCAATCGAATTATGAATTATGAAATTATGGATCATTAGCTTACCTCTGAAATACGAAGTATCGCTGAAACTGTCCAGAGGTTGGCCCCAGCGTGGTTGCGTTGGAGTTTCAGAGCGAGCGCGTGGTTTTACCTATAAGTTTTGTAGTCAGAATGATATTATTGCTTTTTGATTGAACACATAGAGTCGGGAAAGTAGACTTAGAATAAATATTTGATGCTTTTAGGGAGGCATTTAAATTTGCGCAAACAATATGAAGATAATTTAATAAGCTTTACTCTTTCTTTTTGGGCGTTTTAATCTAAAAAAGCGAAGAGAAAGAGAGAGAGAGAAATAATAGCAATTGTTAGTTAGCTAAAGCATTATAGAAAAGCCAAACATTCAGGAACACCGACAGCATAGACAGAACCAACAGAGTCCTATGGTATCATAGGTATACATTATAGAGAATACGAACCGTAATGGTGACGAATATTCTATCCGTTCCAAAGTCGTTGCGTGCGATAACGAAATAAGTGCCGGAGTCAGAGATCTCCGACTTTTGCACTGTGAATCTGGTAAAATCATCGGATACCTCTTTGCTCACGCGATCCGACTGGGTTATATCCTTGGTGCCCTTCATGAACACCACTAAAAAGGCAGAAGTAGTTGATAAAGCTATAACAAGAACCAGAAGTTGTACTTTTGAACTTACGCTTGGGTTTTGGATCACCAGCAATGCGGAAGGACAGCGAGAAGGGATCACCCACAGCGATCTTCATTTCGGTTTCGGGCCTGGACAGGAAGAGCGGCGGACGTTCGTTCTTCTCAGCGCCCACAGCTACATCAATGTTGGCATGCGACTCAATGCGTCCAAAGGCATTCGATGCGAGACAAGTGTAGGTGCCCTCATGCTCGGCACCAGCATTCATGATGGCCAACGTGTAGACACCACGTTCGCTCATGGTTTTTACGTTGGGTCCATCCACTGTCCTGTGATTGCGTAACCACTTGACCTCAATGGGTGTGCTCGACTGCATGAACTCAACCGAGATGGCAACGGTGCCGCCATTGCAGACGGTCTGATTGCCCAAAGGCGTTATAAAGTGCGGCTTGTTGGGATCGCGATGGAAGAAGCCGTGAGCTTTCTCAAGTGTAAAGCGCTCGCGGCCAACAAAGTCCACTTGATGGGTCATTTTGTTTGTGGCGCCTTCGTTGGTTGCATTGCAGGAGTATGTGCCAGAGTCCTTTTCGGTTGGATTGCGTATGACCAGCTTGGAGTAGCCATCGGCCTGATCAACCTGTTTATACTTCTCATTGTTGAAAATGATATCGTTGCCCTTCATCCATTGTATCTCCGGACGTGGTTGGCCACGCACGCGACAATCCAGAACCAGCTCATTCTCATTGAGAGAATACGTGTCTGTAAATAGATGATAAATATGATTAAAAGAGTTTCTAAACTGGGTTGTTGACAAACGCAAGCGGTTAGAACAGCAACATTGAATATGCAGGCGTGTGTTTTAAAAGGTTTAAAGTAGCTTCTGGTGGCGCTCATCTCTAGCTCTGTGGAATACCTCGAATTGGCTGCGTAAAGGTACTTGGCATAGTTGCATCCCTAAAGTGCTTGTAGACACGCAGCTGCGCATGGGTCAGACTCTCGCCAAAGTCATTGATCGCTGAGCATGTGTAATTGCCGCTGTCATCCGCCACGGCCGCGAAGATCTCCAGCGAAGCCTCCCCGTTCTCGTAGAGGGTCTGGTAACGCGTATCCCTGGGCAAAGGCTTGTGGTTCTTTAGCCACTCGATGTGTGTGTTTTCATTCCCAGATACGGTGCACAGCAATCGCAAGTTGGCGCCCTCGGAAACGGTGCGATCATGCAGATAAGTGTTGAAGACCGGCTTCGTCTGAGTAACGCTACGCAGGATGCGATTTCCAGCACGATGGAGTTCACCATTGCCGTTCACATGAGCACTGGTGCGTTGAGACTCATCGTAAAGCTCCCGAGGCTGTGACTGCGACTGTGACTGCGACTGTGACAGCAGAACATTATCCTGATCGTAGGTAATGAGACGTTTCAAGTCTGCGGCTCGTATGCAGGTGCTAATGGATTCGATGTGATCTTCATGTTCCGCATAGCAGGCAAACATGCCGCAGTCCGAGGATATGGGATTGCGTATGATCAGCTTGCGCTCGCCGCCCGGCTCCTCCACAATCTTGTAGCGATTGTTGCAGATCGTATGATCATCCCGCATCCAGCTGACATTGGGACGTCCATGCACCTGACAGCTGAGCACAATTTCATTGCGCTGTGCATCAAAGGATTCTGTAAATTGGTTAGTTAGTAGACATCAATTTATAAATTTGTGAATTGCTTACTCTTAATGCTTTCCAAAAAGCTTTGCGGCAGCTGACCGCTCGTCTCATCCAGCACAGTCAGCTGTCCGGCGCTCTCCACTGTCTGCTTGCTGTTCCGGACCACACATCTGTAATGTCCGCTATCCTCGGCACGTGCATCGTAGATTTCCAGACTGATGGCGCCGTTGATGTTGTAGATCTTGTGGCGGGCATCCTTTGTTATACGCTCATCGTCCCTAAGCCAGTGTACGTCCTCAATAAAACCAGTCACATAGCAAATCAGTTGGGCCTTGTTCCCGCTGTAGATGGTCATGGTCTTGAGGCTGGTCTCTAGGCTAAGCCGCAGCTTGGCTTCCCGCGCCTTTGCCTTAGCCGCTGCTGCATTTTCGCCCAGTGTGCTCGAACTGGGCTCATTTCGCTTAAGATCCTGCACGACATTATCCGTCACCTTCTTATCTACGGTACGCTCTCGCACATAGTCTGTGGCCTGAACAAACTTGCTGATTTTCATCTGACCATTTTCACTTTCCGCGTAGCAGGTGTATAGACCGGTATCCTCGCTGCCAAAGGACGTTATTATCAGCTGCTTAACACCATCGCTCTGCTCCGCGTACTGATATTTGGCGCTCTCCAGAGGCAATAGGGTGTTGTCCCTCTGCCAAGAAATTTGGGGCTTAGGGCTGCCTGATACCTTACACTCGAGTGTAAGCCGATTGTCTTGGGAACGATATGCATCTGTAATATGTGGACACGAAGAGACATGGCACAGACAATATAAGACAAACAGAACATAGACACGGGAATTGGTTCCTGCTTATAAGAATTAGTATTTAGAGCTACATCTGGAAGCATCATACATACATAGAACTAACAGTACACCTTAACGCTTACTTGGACACACTGGTGCACAGATAAAGAACTAGTTAGCTAGCCTGTTGTCCTACCTTTGATGCCCACTGTAAAAGTGGGATTAATGACTTCAGCTTTACCCATGCTGTAAACGAATAGGTTGCAAGAGCTAACAATTTCATTTTCAGGTCCTCTTACACGAAGGGTGTATTCGCCGGCATCTTCTTCCGTAACACCTACCAAATTGAGCCAGGCAATGCCATCCTGCATGGACATTTTGCTCTTGGGTCCAAAGGTAATTGGCTGATCGCCGTGGAACCACTTAGCCGTTGGCTCCGGTCCATCGAGGTTAACCATCCATTTAACGTTGCTGCCCGACTTCACCGTGCGGTTCGATAGGAAGTTTCTGAAAAAGAGACGCTTCCTTAGATCCGGTGGTGGTGGCACCTCCCTTCTGGAACTTGTTGCTTCCTCATCATCATTTTTGGGCTTTCGGACTCTCTTCTCACCCGCCTCACCCTCAACTGCTTCACCCTCAGCAGGTGCTTCTTCGCCCTCAACGGCTGGTTTTGGTGGTGGTCTGCCTTCCCTGGGTGGAGAACTAGGTCGGACACGGACGCGGGGCTCAACGGTAACCATATGGACAATTTCCGATTGTCCCTCGCGATTTTCGGCCTGGCAAACGTATTTGCCGCTGTCGGCGGGTTTCGGATGGCTGATGAACAGCTCAATGGTGCCATCTTCATGTTCTACCTGCTGGTATTTGTCACTGTTCTCGATCTTCACGCCATCTTTGAACCAAGTGACCGTGGGTGTTGGCAGACCGCGTACATGGACGTCCAGCTGCAGCTCGTTGATCTTGCCATGCAGAGTGTCCTTGATGTTCCGTGTAAAGGTGGGAGGCACATCTCCAGTGCCTGGATCTTCATAGACTTCTAGCCTGCAAGAGGTGGACGCATCACCAGATTCATCTCGTCCCCAGCATTTGTACTCGCCATTGTCCTCTGCTGTGGCGCTTGCAATCTCTAACAAGCAAAGGCCTTCGCTGTAGCGTCCTCTAATCTTAGGACTATTTTGAATTGGCTCCTCATTTTTGAACCATTTCACTTGTGGCTCCTTAGCTTCCAAGAAGCAAGAAATTTTCACCTTGGATCCCTCGGCGACAACACGATCCCTCATTGAGGTGCTAAAGTGTATGGCAACGTTCTTTTCGCGCCGTTTGCTCGACATGCTGGCTGTGTCTGAAGCATAGTCCGTGGCTGAAGATACACCCTCATCTTCGGGATCATCCTTCTTGCGACCACGACGCTTGCCCTTAGCTTCTTCGCCCTCCCCTTCTTCGGCACCTGCTGGAGTTGCAGCTGGAGCCGGCTTGACGACTGGCTTCTCAACCTCCTTGGGCCGCAACAGACTCTTGTCCGCATGGAACACACCATGAATGTTATCCGCAATATGATGTGCCTGGCCCTCAAAGAGCACATAATGCGATATCTCCATTTTGCCAGCACGACTCTCCGCCTTGACCACATATTTGCCTGAGTCCTTGCTATCTGGCCTGTCAATGATCAGCTCGCAGGTGCCATCTTGATGTTCAATTAACTGATACCGTCCGCCACTTTGAATCTCAATGCTGTCCTTAAACCACTGCACCTGGGGCGTGGGCTGTCCACGCACAGCTGTCTCCAGTATAAGTTCATTTGAGGTCAGATGATAGGTCTCTGCGTGGGAGATGTGAGTAGGCATTAGTGATTACATAAGCACGCAACACGAAATAAAACCCAAAACAACAGCGCCAACGGCATTGCATAATCCCGATAATCAATTGCATTGCACAACCGTCTATAGCTTTGATCTATTCATAGATTAGACATCTGCCGAGGCGACGACGACGACGACGACGACAATGACAACGACAATAAACAAGAGGTGCGTTGGCTCTTACCTTTCAGAGAGCGTATGAACACGGGCTGTACATCGGTATTGACCTTCGGTTGATAGACATGTAGCAGGGCTGAAGTGGTGATCTTGCAGAACTCATTCTGTGCTATTATCGTATAGGTGCCGGAATCCTCGAGCTGAGCACTGGTGAACTCCAGGACGGCCAAGCTATCACGATTCATGTTGCGTATGCGAGGTCCATACTGTACATTCTGCTCATCCTTCTGCCATTTGATGGTGGGTTCAGGTCCGCCAATAACCGCTTGAAGCTTGACCTTGGAGCCTTCGGCCACATAGCGATTGGATAGATTGACCGTGAAGTAGAGCATTTGCTTTGGCGATGGATCGGGCAAGCGGCTTCGACGCTCATAGCCACCTTCGCCACCCTCGGCCTCGTCATCTTTTTTGGGCAACCTTTTGGGCTTAGACTTGCCACCTTCAGCGGCGCCACCGTCTTCCTGCATGGCCCCTGATAGTACGCTAGAGCGACGGGATGAGTGTGTGTCGACGACAACCGTGTGGGTGGTCGACTGACTGCCCAACTTGTTCTGGGCGGTGCAAACGTAGATGCCGTTGTCATTCTGTGTTGGCTTATTGACGATCAGCTCGCAGACGCCATCCAAGTGCTCGATTTGTACGATGCGATCGTCGAGTACCACGGGTATCTGATCTTTCGTCCACGAGATAACGGGACGGGGATTGCCGCGCACCTTCGTATCGATAATCAAATCATTTTGGGAGGAGTGATACACATCTATGTAGAAGAAGACACTTCAATCAATTGTCTGATCCGAAACAAATCTATTTTCGTACATGGGCGACCTCAATCGAGATCTGTGGTTGGTGGACAACAATTAGTGATTGAATTTTGTGTCAACGTTTGGCTGATGATCGAGTTGGCGTTGTAACAAAAAAATAGACAAAACAAACGCAACGTATACAGATGTAAATGAAGATACAGATGTAGATACAGATGCAGATACAGATGCAGATACAGATGCAGATACAGATATACGAAAATACCTCGCAGGGGCAGGGCAAAAATGGGTTCGGATTCGTCGCCATCCGCTTGCGCCGCATACACCTTGAAGTAGCATGAGGTTTCGATTTCGCTTAGATCGTTCTTGGCCACACACTTGTAGACGCCCGAATCGGCGGAGGACACTTTGACTATCTCGATAATGGCTTTTCCCTCTTCAGATAGGTTCTTAATATTCTCGCCCATGACCACCCATTTGTCATCCTTCATCCAGCGCGTATTCGGCTCTGGTCCAATAACAGTCACTACAAATTTCACGGTGGTACCCTCCAGTGCCATACGATCACGCAGTTGGGTGGCAAACGTCAGCTTTTGCTTGGCTGGCACCAGTGGCTGTGGTGGTTCGCGCGCCGCCTGAACACGCTGGTGCTCGGCCTCAATCTCGGCACGTTTCTGATCCGACTCGGCCATAGACTTGAGAGCTGCATCCATCGCTCCTCTGGCTTGCTTCAAGCTGTCTAGCTGCAGTTTATCGCGTGCGTGGAATATGCCCGGCACATGATAGTGCAGATTCTTGGCCACCTCGACGGTATGATTGATTTGAGCCTCGCCAATTGAGTTAATGGCTTTTAGGGTATAAATGCCGCTGTCTTTGTTGCCAGGCTTATAGATCAACAGCTTGCAAACGCCATGGGCCTCCTCGAGCATGGTGAACTTGTAGCTAGCCTTCACCTGGAAAGCTCCTCGCCACCAGGTAATAACTGGACGGGGTACACCATGAACGTGACACTCGATGGTCAGCTCATCGTCACGCATGTGATAATATTCTAGAAGACATTAAGAAACTCTTTAAGGCATGCATTTAGAAGAGAAAGCTGCTGGGAACATGTACCTTTGATATACTGTATGGAGGGAGGTTTGGGTTCGTCCTTAAAGATTTCGTAAATAGTAACAATACACGATGAGGTAACCTCGTCGTTTTGGTTCAATATCTGGCAAGAGTACTCGCCAGAGTCCAGTATATTCGTATTGACTACCTCCAAGACCAAGATATTGTTGTTGTTTATAATACGATGAGTGGCATCCCGCTCGAGCTGCCTGCCATCCTTGAACCATTTGACGGATAGCTCAGGTCCATCGACAGCGCAGGCCATGCGCACGCTCTGACCTGCCTCTGCGGTGCGATCGGATAGGAAATTGATGAACTTGGGTAGGCGAGCCTGTTCGCGCCTGCGTTGCCAGTCGGCGTCGCGTTCCTTCTCACTGATACGCTTAGCCATGCTGTATTTGCGCATCTGCTGCATGAACTCCTCACCCTCGACGGCGGCGATACGTGACCAGCGCTCTTCCTCATGGGGATCAGGGCGTGTATATTCATCGGATGAGTCACTACCGCGACGCTTCTCTGGTAGATCGGCGACCTCATCATCTTCGATGTCCTCATCCTCCAGCCTATCAACGTCCTCGTCCTCATTGTATTCACCTGCTTCGCCTTCAGCAGCCTCGGTGCCCTCGTCGCCATCGTCAAAACCGGATGGCTCCTCCTCATCTTCTTCGGCTTCCGCTTCAGCTTCGGCTTCCTCTAGGGCACGCTGCTCGGCTTCAATTCGATCCTGCTCTTCCTTTTCTTCCTTTAAGCGCTTCTGGCGCTCCTCAAAAGTCTCTCCCTTGGGCTTAGCACGGTTTGCCGCTTCTTCGGCTGCCTTAGCTGCAGCCTTGGCTTGTTCTTCCATTTGTAGCACCATCTTGCTCTTCTTTGGAGGTGGCTTAGGGCCAGCAGCTTGCTGCTGCTCAAACATTTTCTTGCTTGCTTTTTGACCGCCGCCAATTTCCAGTTTCAAGCTCAGTTTTGGACTGGGAGACTTTTCCTTTTTCTCCTTCTTCTTTGGAGGAGCCTTCTTCTTGCCCTTTTTAACTGGCTCGTCGTCGTCGAAGTCGACACTATCCTCTCTATCGTCGGCACCAAAATCACCGAGATCATCGCCTTCTGCCACTCCCAAGGGACTTTGTTCCTTGTCGATGGACTTGCGACTACCAGAACGTGGTTTCCTGGCTTTCTTTTCCTTTTTCTTCGGCTTAACCTCTTCGATGATTTCCTCCTCTTCTTCGTACTCTTCATACTCTTCAACCACATAGATAACCTCAACGTTGGACACATCCATTACGGCAGCGCGATCAATTACCGACAGATCGGATGTTATGTAACGCACGGGCTTTTGCGCCTCCATTGGCTCGGAGATATCCATAACGAGAGCCCGATCGAATACGGCAATGTTGCACGTTGTCTGGCTCTTAATGTCCCGACCCAGTTCGAATGGAGTTTTTTCTTTCTCCTCGCGTTTCAGGAATGGCGTTATGCTGCGCCATGTTGAGGGCGTGGCACTGCGACGGGTCATATACAGGGTGAATGGAGTCTGACTCCGACCGTGTATGGGCGTGGCACTGCGTCCGCGTAAGCTTCCCGGAGTGGGCGATTTTAGTTTTCGCTTTTTTTGCGTTGGCACCTGGAGCGTATCCTGGGCTGGGGCTGCCTCGGGCTCAGCGGATGCACGCGGCTCAATATCACCGTCCGTTTCACCCATCGTGATTTTTTGTCTTGTATCTTTTCACAGGATAACGTGGGAATGAAAATTCGTTGGGAAAAAACCGATAAAAATTATATCCGTTCGAGTCGTATATGTATAATTGAATATATATATATATAGCCCGCAACGGTTCGATCGAAATAGTTTCTAGGACGTCAGACGTCCGTTCGATGCAAAAGAAGATTCACGACTGTCCGCATGTGGTGAAAATTCGAAAATACATTTCTTCTCGACTGAATCCTAATTGCCAATCGATTGTTATGCTAAATAAACTATTTCACGAATTTCGATTTTGCACGTCGTTGTTTATGTATATCTATATATGTATGCTTATTTATATATCTACAACTATATTGTTGCCAAAAATCATTTCAGAATCTAAATCTATTTAAATGCAGTACACATTAAATTAATTCAGGCAGTAAATTCAATTATATAAATGACCAATCGAATTTGGATGGTTTATTTATAGAGGCGTCTACAAACTAAATAATTGAATGTAATATTTAACTTAAACTTATCATAAGCACAAAGTGCTGAGCGATTTACACCGACCTAAGCTGCAATAACTTAGCCAATAAACTTATATACCACATACGAGTATATAGTAAAATAAAAAACATATACGAGTATTGCATGTGTTTACTTCCTATTTACTTAGGAATTTAAGGTGCTCAACGTCAATTGATTGATTCATTTGCAATTTGACGTTAATTAAGTTCGCGTTTCATGCATTGAATCATTAGGTAGCATAAGTAGAAATGAGAACTTACCTCGAATGTTGCGTGTAAATATTGGCGGAGTGCCAAATTTACTTGAAGGTGCTTCGTATATAGTCACAAGACAGCTTGTTTCGACCTCTCCATTTCGATTGGACGCTATGCATCGATAAATGCCAGAATCATTCATTTCTGTTGCTTTGATTTCAAGGCAGGATAGACCATCGTTCAAGGTTATTTTGTACTTGGCATCGCTCGCAATGGGACTATTTTGCTTGAACCACTCCACTTTCATATCGTGACCAGATATGCCACATGTTAACTTAAGATCACTGCCCGTTGCCGAATTACGATTTGTAAGCATTAAATCTATTGTAGGCTTTCGCTTGGCACTGCGAGATTCTTTTCTTTCCTTATATTCAGACTCCATAGATTTATAGGTTCTTCCTTGAAGACTAATGTCTTCTGCTTCTACATTATCCATTCTTCCTGCAATTACCTTGCTATCGCGAACATCAGCCCTTTCGCCAACATGTCGATCTTCACTCAATTCCGGTTTCTTGTCCTTTTGGATCTTACTTTCTTCAGAAACTTTCTTAGCTACAACTTCGGAAACTTCTTCCTTTTTATCCTTCTTTTCAACTATGTTTTCTGTTAGTTTCTGAGAAGACTTTTCAGTTTTCTTCTCTGCCTGTTGCACTTCCTCTGCATCCAGCTGTTGTTCATTTCTTAAGTCTTTTTCAACTACAACTTCTAAAATTGCTCCCTTACTAGACTTCTTGTCAGTTTTCTTTTCTGACTTCTTCTTTTGCTTTGTATCCAGCTTTTGCTCTTCAACAGGTTGTTCTAGTACATTCGCTTTCTTAACCTCATCTTCAGAATCTTTTGTATCAGGCATGCTTATTTCACAGAACTTATCTTCAGAACCTTTCTCGGGTACTACCTCAGATACTTCTCCCTTTTGAGCCTTCTTCTTGGACTTCTGCTCTGCCAGTTTCGATTCCGTGGTGTCCAGTTTCTTGTCCTCAATAGATTGTTGCTCCAACAGCTTTGCCTTTTGAGCCTCAGCTTCTGATTCATTAACATTAGCCTTCTTACTCTCAGCAAGCTTTTCTTCAGAAACTTTCTCAGGTACTACCTCAGATACTTCTCCCTTTTGAGCCTTCTTCTTGGACTTCTGCTCTGCCAGTTTCGATTCCGTGGTGTCCAGTTTCTTGTCCTCAATAGATTGTTGCTCCAACAGCTTTGCCTTTTGAGCCTCAGCTTCTGATTCCTTAACATCAGGCTTCTTACTCTCAGCAACCTTTTCTTCAGAAACTTTCTCAGGTACTACCTCAGATACTTCTCCCTTTTGAGCCTTCTTTTCGGACTTCTGCTCTGCCAGTTTCGATTCCGTGGTGTCCAGTTTCTTGTCCTCAATAGATTGTTGCTCCAACAGCTTTGCCTTTTGAGCCTCAGCTTTTGATTCCTTAACATCAGGCTTCTTACTCTCAGCAACCTTTTCTTCAGAAACTTTCTCAGGTACTACCTCAGATACTTCTCCCTTTTGAGCCCTCTTCTTGGACTTCTGCTCTGCCAGTTTTGATTCCGTGGTGTCCAGTTTCTTATCCTCAATAGATTGTTGCTCCAACAGCTTTGCCTTTTGAGCCTCAACTTCTGATTCCTTAACATCAGGCTTCTTACTCTCAGCAACCTTTTCTTCAGAAACTTTCTCAGGTACTACCTCAGATACTTCTCCCTTTTGAGCCTTCTTCTTGGACTTCTGCTCTGCCAGTTTTGATTCCGTGGTGTCCAGTTTCTTATCCTCAATAGATTGTTGCTCCAACAGCTTTGCCTTTTGAGCCTCAGCTTCTGATTCCTTAACATCAGGCTTCTTACTCTCAGCAACCTTTTCTTCAGAAACTTTCTCAGGTACTACCTCAGATACTTCTCCCTTTTGAGCCTTCTTTTCGGACTTCTGCTCTGCCAGTTTCGATTCCGTGGTGTCCAGTTTCTTGTCCTCAATAGATTGTTGCTCCAACAGCTTTGCCTTTTGAGCCTCAGCTTTTGATTCCTTAACATCAGGCTTCTTACTCTCAGCAACCTTTTCTTCAGAAACTTTCTCAGGTACTACTTCAGATACTTCTCCCTTTTGAGCCTTCTTCTTGGACTTCTGCTCTGCCAGTTTCGATTCCGTGGTGTCCAGTTTCTTGTCCTCAATAGATTGTCGCGCAACCAGCTTTGCCTTTTGAGCCTCAGCTTCTGATTCCTTAACATCAGTCTGCTTAATTTCGGGGACCTTTTCTTTAGATACTTCCTCAGGAACGATTTCAGAAACTTCTCCACTTTTAACTTTCCTATCAGGTTTCTTCTCTGCCTGTTTCAGTTCAGGTGTGTCCAGTAATTGCTCTTCAATAGACTTATCTGTGTTCTGCTCCTTGTTAATCTGTTGCAATTTTTCGCAAACGTTCAACATTTTTTTAGTGATGTTATGAATTTTTTCTTCCACAATTACAGTGTGCAGCTGTCCTTGTTTTTTCTCTATGTAGTCGTAGTCTGCGAGTACAACGGCTTTTATTTCCTCAATGTCAGGTTTTAATATTGCTGTCTTATCATCCAATATGTCATCAATTATGACAAAGATATCCATCAAGTTTTGTTGCAGATGGATCATCTTTCCAGAGGACTTTTCAATATGAAGCTCGGACTTAATATTCTCAGAAATATTCTCCAAATTGACTAGTTTTGGTAATAGTAATGAAGGCTTAGCAAACATTTCAGTATCGTCAATAAGTCGAACAGCGGCCTCAGTTAACGCAACATTTGTCTTAATTTCATTCAAATAAGTTTTTATTAAATTCTCCGCTGCAGTGGGACAGGTCTCTAGGAGTGATTCTATAAATGCCTCAACCATTTCATTATTAGCTTGCTCTTCTGGAGATTTACCATCGTATGTGTGAACAATGTGTTCTCTGAGCTTAAATATAGACTTAGCAACCCTTTCAGAATCAGTTAAGTTTTCCATTACATCCTTACCTTCTTTAATAATGGAACGCAAGAGCTCGTTAAGATTTTGGGATTCAGCAGCCTCTAGCATAATTGAAAAGTTATTTTGCAAAATCTGTTTTGATTGTTCTTGCTCTGTCGGTTTGTCCTTTACTGTCTGTTCCGATTTGTGTGTATCACATTTTTGTTCATTAACACCAGGCTTCTTACTCTTGGCGACCTGTTCTTCAGAAACCTTTTCAGCAATAACTTCACATACTTCGCTCTTTTGAACTTTCTTCTCTTTCTGTTCAGCTACCTGTTTCGACTGTTCCGCATCCAGTCGTTGTTCTTCAATAGATTTTTGTTCCAGCAGCTTCGCCTTGTTAGCGTCAACTTCTGATTTCTTGACATCAGGCTTCTTACTCTCAGCAACCTTTTCTTCAGAAACTTTCTCAGGTACTACAGATACTTCTCCCTTTTGAGCCTTCTTCTTGGACTTCTGCTCTGCCAGTTTCGATTCCGTGGTGTCCAGTTTCTTGTCCTCAATAGATTGTTGCTCCAACAGCTTTGCCTTTTGAGACTCAGCTTCTGATTCCTTAACACCAGGCTTCTTACACTCAGCAACCTCTTCTTCAGAAACCTTCTCAGGTATTACCTCAGATACTTCTCCCCTTTGAGCCTTCTTCTTGGACTTCTGCTCTGCCAGTTTCGATTCTGTGGTGTCCAGTTTCTTGTCCTCAATAGATTGTTGCTCCAACAGCTTTGCCTTTTGAGCCTCAGCTTCTGATTCCTTAACATCAGGCTTCTTACTCTCAGCAACCTTTTCTTCAGAAACTTTCTCAGCTACTACTTCAGATACTTCTCCCTTTTGAGCCTTCTTTTCGGACTTCTGCTCTGCCAGTTTCGATTCCGTGGTGTCCAGTTTCTCGTCCTCAATAGATTGTTGCTCCAACAGCTTTGCCTTTTGAGCCTCAGCTTCTGATTCCTTAACATCAGGCTTCTTACTCTCAGCAACCTTTTCTTCAGAAACTTTCTCAGGTACTACCTCAGATACTTCTCCCTTTTGAGCCTTCTTCTTGGACTTCTGCTCTGCCAGTTTCGATTCCGTGGTGTCCAGTTTCTTGTCCTCAATAGATTGTTGCTCCAACAGCTTTGCCTTTTGAGCCTCAGCTTCTGATTCCTTAACATCAGGTTTCTTACTCTCAGCAACCTTTTCTTCAGAAACTTTCTCAGCTACTACCTCAGATACTTCTCCCTTTTGAGCCTTCTTTTCGGACTTCTGCTCTGCCAGTTTCGTCTGCGTGATGTCAAGTTTCTTGTCCTCAATAGATTGTTGCTCCAACAGCTTTGCCTTTTGAGCCTCAGCTTCTGATTCCTTAAGATCAGGCTTCTTACTCTCAGCAACCTTTTCTTCAGAAACTTTCTCAGGTACTACTTCAGATACTTCTCCCTTTTGAGCCTTCTTTTCGGACTTCTGCTCTGCCAGTTTCGATTCCGTAGTGTCCAGTTTCTTTTCCTCAATAGATTGTTGCTCCAACAGCTTTGCCTTTTGAGCCTCAGCTTCTGATTCCTTAACATCAGGCTTCTTACTCTCAGCAACCTTTTCTTCAGAAACTTTCTCAGGTACTACTTCAGATACTTCTCCCTTTTGAGCCTTCTTCTTGGACTTCTGCTCTGCCAGTTTCGATTCCGTGGTGTCCAGTTTCTTGTCCTCAATAGATTGTTGCTCCAACAGCTTTGCCTTTTGAGCCTCAGCTTCTGATTCCTTAACATCAGGCTTCTTACTCTCAGCAACCTTTTCTTCAGAAACTTTCTCAGGTACTACTTCAGATACTTCTCCCTTTTGAGACTTCTTTTCGGACTTCTGCTCTGCCAGTTTCGATTCCGTGGTGTCCAGTTTCTTGTCCTCAATAGATTGTTGCTCCAACAGCTTTGCCTTTTGAGCCTCAACTTCTGATTCCTTGACATCAGGCATCTTACTCTCAGCAACCTTTTCTTCAGAAACTTTCTCAGGTACTACCTCAGATACTTCTCCCTTTTGAGCCTTCTTTTCGGACTTCTGCTCTGCCAGTTTCGATTCCGTGGTGTCCAGTTTCTTGTCCTCAATAGATTGTTGCTCCAACAGCTTTGCCTTTTGAGCCTCAGCTTCTGATTCCTTAACATCAGGCTTTTTGCCCTCAGCAACCTTTTCTTCAGAAACTTTCTCAGGTACTACCTCAGATACTTCTCCCCTTTGAGCCTTCTTCTCGAGCTTCTGCTCTGCCAGTTTCGATTGCGTGGTGTCTCGTTTCTTGTCCTCAATAGATTGTTGTTCCAACAGCTTTGCCTTTTGAGCCTCAGCTTCTGATTCTTTAACATCAGGCTTCTTACTCTCAGCAACCTTTTCTTCAGAAACCTTCTCAGCTAATTCTTCAGATACTTCTCCCTTTTGAGCCTTCTTCTTGGACTTCTGCTCTGCCAGTTTCGATTCCGTGGTGTCCAGTTTCTTGTCCTCAATAGATTGTTGCTCCAACAGCTTTGCCTTTTGAGCCTCAACTTCTGATTCCTTAACATCAGGCTTCTTACTCTCAGCAACCTTTTCTTCAGAAACTTTCTCAGGTACTACCTCAGATACTTCTTCCTTTTGAGCCTTCTTCTTGGACTTCTGCTCTGCCAGTTTCGATTCCGTGGTGTCCAGTTTCTTGTCCTCAATAGATTGTTGCTCCAACAGCTTTGCCTTTTGAGCCTCAGCTTCTGATTCCTTAACATCAGGCTTCTTACTCTCAGCAACCTTTTCTTCAGAAACTTTCTCAGCTACTACTTCAGATACTTCTCCCTTTTGAGACTTCTTTTCGGACTTCTGCTCTGCCAGTTTCGATTCCGTGGTGTCCAGTTTCTTGTCCTCAATAGATTGTTGCTCCAACAGCTTTGCCTTTTGAGCCTCAGCTTCTGATTCCTTAACATCAGGCTTCTTACTCTCAGCAACCTTTTCTTCAGAAACTTTCTCAGGTACTACCTCAGATACTTCTCCCTTTTGAGCCTTCTTCTTGGACTTCTGCTCTGCCAGTTTCGATTCCGTGGTGTCCAGTTTCTTGTCCTCAATAGATTGTTGCTCCAACAGCTTTGCCTTTTGAGCCTCAGCTTCTGATTCCTTAACATCAGGCTTCTTACTATCAGCAACCTTTTCTTCAGAAACTTTCTCAGGTACTACCTCAGATACTTCTCCCCTTTGAGCCTTCTTTTCGAGCTTCTGCTCTGCCAGTTTCGATTCCGTGGTGTCCAGTTTCTTGTCCTCAATAGATTGTTGTTCCAACAGCTTTGCCGTTTGAGCCTCAGCTTCTGATTCCTTATCATCAGTCTGCTTAATTTCGGGAACCTTTTCTTCAGATACTTCCTCAGGAACGACTTCAGATATTTCTCTCCTTTGAACTTCCTTATCAGTTTTCTTCTCTGTTTGTTTCATTTGAGCTGTGTCCAATATTTGCTCTTCAATAGACTTATCTGTGTTCTGGTCCTTGTTAATCTGTTGCAATTTTTCGCAAACGTTCAACATTTTTTTAGTGATGTTATGAATTTTTTCTTCCACAGTTACAGTGTGCAGCTGTCCTTGTTTTTTCTCTATGTAGTCGTAGTCTGCAAGTACAACGGCTTTTATTTCCTCAATGTCAGGTTTTAATATTGCTGTCTTATCATCCAATATGTCATCAATTATGACAAAGATATCCATCAAGTTTTGTTGCAGATGGATCATCTTTTCAGAGGACTTTTCAACATGAAGGTCAGACTTAATATGCTCAGAAATATTCTCCAGGTTAAATAGTTTTGGTAATAGTAGTGAAGGTTTGGCAAACATTTCGGTATCGTCAATAAGTCGAATGGCGGCCTTAGTTAAAGTAACATTTGTCTTAATTTCCTTCAAATAAGTTTTTATTAAATTCTCCGCTGCAGTGGGACAGGTCTCTAGGAGTGATTCTATAAATGCCTCAACCATTTCATTACTAGCTTGCTCTTCTGGAGATTTACCATCGTATGTATGAACAATGTGTTCTCTGAGCTTAAATATAGACTTAGCAACCTTTTCAGAATCATCTAAGGTTTCTATTATATCCTTACTTTCGTTTACAATAGATTGCAAACCTTCATTTGAGGATTGTGATTCTGAAGCTTCAACTATATTTAAGAAGTTATTTTGCAACATCTGTTTTAATTGTTCCTGCTCTGTCAGTTTATCTTTTAATGCCTGTTCCACTTGTTGCACATCAAGTTTTTGTTCTTCGATAGATTGTTGTGCAAGTTCACTTGTTTCTTGAACCTTAGATTCTTTTACATCATGCTTCTTACTCTTGGGGACCTGTTCTTCAGAAACTGTCTCAAAAACGACTTCAGATACTTCGCTTTGTTTGTCCTTCTGTTCAGTTTCTTCGTCTGCCTGTTTCGACAGCTTTTGATCTAATTGCTGTTCTTCAATAGATGATTCTTTGAGTACTTCTGCCTTTTGAGCCTCAGCTTCTGATTCCTTAACATCAGGCTTCTTACTCTCAGCAACCTTTTCTTCAGAAACTTTCTCAGGTACTACTTCAGATACTTCTCCCTTTTGAGCCTTCTTCTTGGACTTCTGCTCTGCCAGTTTCGATTCCGTGGTGTCCAGTTTATGGTCCTCAATAGATTGTTGCTCCAACAGCTTTGCCTTTTGAGCCTCAGCTTCTGATTCCTTAACATCAGGCTTTTTACCCTCAGCAACCTTTTCTTCAGAAACTTTCTCAGGTACTACCTCAGAAACTTCTCCCTTATGAGACTTCTGCTCTGCCAGTTTTGATTCCGTGGTTTCCAGTTTATGGTCCTCAATAGATTGTTGCTCCAACAGCTTTGCCTTTTGAGCCTCAGCTTCTGATTCCTTAACATCAGGCTTTTTGCCCTCAGCAACCTTTTCTTCAGAAACTTTCTCAGGTACTACCTCAGAAACTTCTCGCTTATGCTCTGCCAGTTTCGATTCCGTGGTGTCCAGTTTCTTGTCCTCAATAGATTGTTGCTCCAACAGCTTTGTCTTTTGAGCCTCAGCTTCTGATTCCTTAACATCAGGCTTTTTGCCCTCAGCAACCTTTTCTTCAGAAACTTTCTCAGCTACTACCTCAGATACTTCTCCCTTTTGAGACTTCTTTTCGGACTTCTGCTCTGCCAGTTTCGATTCCGTGGTGTCCAGTTTCTCGTCCTCAATAGATTGTTGCTCCAACAGCTTTGCCGTTTGAGCCTCAGCTTCTGATTCCTTAACATCAGTCTGCTTAATTTCGGGAACCTTTTCTTCAGATACTTCCTCAGGAACGACTTCAGATATTTCTCTCCTTTGAACTTCCTTATCAGTTTTCTTCTCTGTTTGTTTCATTTGAGCTGTGTCCAATATTTGCTCTTCAATAGACTTATCTGTGTTCTGGTCCTTGTTAATCTGTTGCAATTTTTCGCAAACGTTCAACATTTTTTTAGTGATGTTATGAATTTTTTCTTCCACAATTACAGTGTGCAGCTGTCCTTGTTTTTTCTCTATGTAGTCGTAGTCTACGAGTACAACGGCTTTTATTTCCTCAATGTCAGGTTTTAATATTGCTGTCTTATCATCCAATATGTCATCAATTATGACAAAGATATCCATCAAGTTTTGTTGCAGATGGATCATCTTTTCAGAGGACTTTTCAACATGAAGGTCAGACTTAATATGCTCAGAAATATTCTCCAGGTTAAATAGTTTTGGTAATAGTAGTGAAGGTTTGGCAAACATTTCAGTATCGTCAATAAGTCGAATGGCGGCCTTAGTTAAAGTAACATTTGTCTTAATTTCCTTCAAATAAGTTTTTATTAAATCCTCCGCTGCAGTGGGACAGGTCTCTAGGAGTGATTCTATAAATGCCTCAACCATTTCATTATTAGCTTGCTCTTCTGGAGATTTACCATCGTATGTGTGAACAATGTGTTCTCTGAGCTTAAATATAGACTTAGCAACCTTTTCAGAATCTTCTAAGGTTTCTATTATATCCTTACTTTCGTTTACAATAGATTGCAAACCTTCATTTGAGGATTGTGATTCTGAAGCTTCGACTATATTTAAGAAGTTATTTTGCAACATCTGTTTTAATTGTTCCTGCTCTGTCGGTTTATCTTTAATTGCCTGTTCCACTTGTTGCACATCAAGTTTTTGTTCTTCGATAGATTGTTGTGCAAGTTCACTTGTTTCTTGAACCTTAGATTCTTTTACATCATGCTTCTTACTCTTGGGGACCTGTTCTTCAGAAACTGTCTCAAAAACGACTTCAGATACTTCGCTTTGTTTGTCCTTCTGTTCAGTTTCTTCGTCTGCCTGTTTCGACAGCTTTTGATCCAATTGCTGTTCTTCAATAGATGGTTCTTTGAGTACTTCTGCATTTTGAGCCTCAGCTTCAGATTCCTTAACATCAGGTTTCTTACTCTCAGCAACCTTTTCTTCAGAAACTTTCTCAGCTACTACTTCAGATACTTCTCCCTTTTGAGCCTTCTTCTTGGACTTCTGCTCTGCCAGTTTCGATTCCGTGGTGTCCAGTTTCTTGTCCTCAATAGATTGTTGCTCCAACAGATTTGCCTTTTGAGCCTCAGCTTCTGATTCCTTAACATCAGGCTTCTTACTCTCAGCAACCTTTTCTTCAGAAACTTTCTCAGCTACTACTTCAGATACTTCTCCCTTTTGAGACTTCTTTTCGGACTTCTGCTCTGCCAGTTTCGATTCCGTGGTGTCCAGTTTCTTGTCCTCAATAGATTGTTGCTCCAACAGCTTTGCCTTTTGAGCCTCAGTTTCTGATTCCTTAACATTAGTCTGCTTAATTTCGGGGACCTTTTCTTCAGATACTTCCTCAGGAACGACTTCAGATACTTCTCCACTTTTAACTTTCTTATCAGTTTTCTTCTCTGTTTGTTTCATTTGAGCTGTGTCCAATATTTGCTCTTCAATAGACTTATCTGTGTTCTGGTCCTTGTTAATCTGTTGCAATTTTTCGCAAACGTTCAACATTTTTTTAGTGATGTTATGAATTTTTTCTTCCACAGTTACAGTGTGCAGCTGTCCTTGTTTTTTCTCTATGTAGTCGTAGTCTGCGAGTGCAACGGCTTTTATTTCCTCAATGTCAGGTTTTAATATTGCTGTCTTATCATCCAATATGTCATCAATTATGACAAAGATATCCATCAAGTTTTGTTGCAGATGGATCATCTTTTCAGAGGACTTTTCAACATGAAGGTCAGACTTAATATGCTCAGAAATATTCTCCAGGTTAAATAGTTTTGGTAATAGTAGTGAAGGTTTGGCAAACATTTCAGTATCGTCAATAAGTCGAATAGCGGCTTTAGTTAAAATAACATTTGTCTTAATTTCCTTCAAATAAGTTTTTATTAAATTCTCCGCAGCGTCTGGACAGGTCTCTAGGAGCGATTCTATAAGTGTCTCAACCAATTCATTATTAGCTTGCTCTTCTGGAGATTTACCATCGTATGTGTGAACAATGTGCTCTCTGAGCTTAAGTATGCCCTTTGATGTTTTTTCCGTATCTTCCAAGTTTTCCATGATATCTTTAGTTTTACTGACAATAAACTGTAATCTCTGATTATCTGCTTGTGATTCTAGAGCACTGCACAGTTCTAAGTACTTGACATTCAAAGTCAGTTTCAGTTTTTCGATTTTGTCAGTAATAGTTTCAGGCTGTTGACTGTCGAGTTCATCTTTTGGCTTTTTTGTTGCAATTGATTTCACATCTTCATCCAGTTTTCTTTTGGCCTTTGTTTCTGATTTTTCCTGTTCAACTTCAACTTGCGCATTTGTTTCCACAATCAATTCTTGGATCAGTTGCGCGGCTTCCTCTTCCTGTTTTGCTTTAAGATATTCATTAAGCTGTGTCAACTTCTCGTGGAGATTGTTGATTTGCATCTGGACTGTCTCAATGAGAGCCAATTGTTCTGAAGTGATCTCTGTAAGCTGAGGCTGAGACAGGATTTCATTTTCAATTTGAATAAGCGTAGCTTCTAATTGACCTATTTCTTCGGTGTTTTCATCAAGAAGCTTAACGCTCAACGGGTCATCGTTTTGCAAGCCCTTCTCCAATTCAGTTAAGAACGCTTTGCCAGATGCTACATTTTCAATTATAATACTGATGTCAATTGGCACTGTGGATTCAAGAGAAACTAAGGTCAAACTCTTCAAATCTGCTGATATGGCATCAATTTCTTGCAATAATTCAATAATGCGAATTGGGCTTTCATTATTTTCAATAAAGTCAAAGACTGCAACCAGACTGCTCTGGGTTTTGAGCAGACCGCCCAGTAAATCGTTCTCTGCCACCTCGCTGACCTCATTGAGAGCTCTGAATGTAGCCATCAGACATGTTTGAAGATTGACCATTACAGCAGATGACTTGTCAATATCAACATTGGGTAAATCAGCCACTGCTTTTATAGACTGTAGTAGGTTTTCAAAGAATGGTTTTAGATTTCCCAGATGCTGTTGATGTCCAGAACAGTAAGTCAAGAAGCTCTTAAAAGTACTTTCGATTTTGGTATACATTTCCTGAGCTAACTGTGTTTCCAGCACAGGCAAAGAAAGTAGAATGTCTTCAAAAGCGCTTTCCACATTTTCCAAGGAGTCAACCAGTCCCGATTCGTATGTGTGAACTAAGCACTCCTTCAATTTGAACATGGTGCGAGCTATTTTCGCCTGAGCCAATACAGTTTTCTGTTGATCGCTATCCGAGACGAGCGCTTCTTGAATATTTTTCAGGTCCGAGTTCAACTGCTGCATTATTTCACCCACCTGGCGCAGCTCTTCGTTGCTGTCAGTTTTTGTGACTTCCAAACAAGCCTCCAGCTGCTTTATGCCACTTACCACGCCCTGTTGTATATCAAGGACCTCCACTTTTGGCATTGATTCGACGACAGCTGCCTCGTTGACAGCATCCTCAACAGTTTGCTGATTTCCGCTTGTTTTCAAATCTGATATGTCCTGTGTCGATAAATCGATTGCCTGCTCCAGTGCTTGGGTATCAATCTGCTCACAGTAATATCGGAGATCACGCAGCGGCGTGGCTAATGTCTTCAGCTTGGATAGTTCCAGATCCTTTATACTATCAGCTCCACTATGCGCAATGCATTCCTCCACCTCAAGTACACAGCGTTCCAAACTGCAAAGCGCTGCCGCAAAAGTACCAGGTTCGCTGCCTTCCGAGAAGGACTGAGCAGCTTCGACAAGGTTTGTTTCCTGCACCAGAGCAATGCTGCTCTGGAGCTCCTGCATTTTGATAACAGCCGCTTGGAGCTGCTCGACAGCATCGCCACGCAAAGAGGCCACGTTCAAGTCCTCACAATGCGACAATACCGATGCAATGCCATGGTTAAGGTCGGAAAGTAAAGTCTCAGCTGGTTTCTTAATGGTTTCCAGTTCAAGGACTTCTTCCATTGCTTCATCTTTGTAAACCTCTGGTTCCGTTGGCAGAGATTCAGCTATGGACTTGAGCACTGAAACGTCATCCAGTGTGGACAGATCTTCTACAGACACCTTCAGCTGTACATTTTCGAGTGCATGTATGAAACTGGAAAGTGGACTGGATATGGCAAGTGTATTCCACGTTAGTTTTTCATCCAAGGCTTCCTTTTGTTGGGCCACAATATCATTGAAGTTATTTAGGACATCGTTGAATTCATTATTATCGGCTGCTGGATTATCAAGTGTCTTGGCTAGATCAGCAAAACTTTTGCCCATCTCAAATAATATTCGAGATGTGTTTGCTTCATTGGAATTGAGTGTAGTTTCCGCCTCGCTAAAGGTAGCCAATCCTTTGGCAATTTGTAAGATATGTAGCAGCGCAACCTGAGCTTCATTTGCTGATAATTTAGTCTTGGGTACTGTTTTGGGATTTTCGTTGATTCTGTTCAAGGCCAGCTGCAAGGTTTCAATGTTACCAATCGCTTCCTCCAAGGAGACCTTGGTCTCTAGAACCTTTCGCAATGCGCTAAAGGATTTGTCCTGTTGCGCTGCTTGCTGTTCATCCTCCTGAATTTCCTGCTGTAGAATCTTGAACTCGTTCTCTTCAATGTCAATTATGACATTGCGTATTATGTTGCGAATGTTTTCGAGGGACTTCAGTGCCTCCTTATCAGGTTCTCGTTCCCGCGAGGCCAGCAGCAATCCCTGTCCATTCTGTGTATTGTCCTGTAACAGGCTGAGCGGTTCAATCAGATCTGCCAACGAACCAGAGGTTGATTTCACCTCCGTCTGACGTATGCAATAATTTAGCTCGTCAATTGGACGCTTCAGCTTGTCGAGCAGCTCTACATGATGCCGGGTAATGTCTCTATCCAAAATGGTGCCAATCAGTGCAGATAGTTCATCTTTAAGATTATGTAATCGAATCTTTACATTGTTGGTGAGGCGACTCGAAATTCTTTCAATATTCGTTTCGAAATGCAAAACTGCTTGAGCAATGGACTGCAACAGTTTCTGGGTGTCTGCCAAATCCAAAGGAGCTTCATTGCTTGCCGCTTGACCGGTCCCAAGATCCTGACCCAGCTGCGCCAGACCATTCTGAATTTCTTGTAGCGGTGGCACCATCGATTCCACCGTACTAACTGTGAACATACCAGCTTGAACACTGTCCGATTTTTCGTTTAGTATGAGCTCCAATCCTTTGTTGAGCTCGAACAGCGGTGGTGTTACAATATCCAAAATGGCCATGTTAATCTTTTGTTCCATTGATTCGGAACCAGCTAGAGACTCTGTCTTATCTTCAATGGATTGGAGTGTGCTCTGGAGTTGCTTGATTGGTTCGACAATGCTATCCAAGACCTTCTTGTGCACTTTCTTGTAGATTTGCTCTTCGCTCTCCTCTAGTGAGAGCTCTTGCTCAACACGTTCCAGAGCTTCCTGTATCCTGGCAACGGGCTGACAGATTTGCTTCAATGCGCTCGCTTCGCTAGGTAAATTAGCCTCCGATATGGAAGCAAAGGATATACTTTCGGGCACGTCTTGCATTTTCTCAACGGCTTCCTCGAAGTGCTTGGCAGCTTCCAGTTCCTGGGCTTCCTGCAGCAGTGCCTGCGATCTAATTGTGCCCTGGGTAATATCGAGACCTTGATATATATCATCGGCAGTTAACTTGATTTGTACACGCAGACTCTCCGATTCAAATTTCTCGCTAACAATTTTGAGCTCTTCCAGCGACCGCTTCATATGCTCCGCCACGCTGTCAATAATGCACACACTTGTCCTTTGAATAAGGGTGGCACCAGTCTCATCAATCTCAACGCACTTCTCAATCACCTGCAAGCCAATGTGTAGCTTTCGTATATCATCCTCCATGGATTGGATCAGGGCATCGATTTGGGTTTCACCCGAGTAGACACGCAGCTTTGATTCGATCTGCTTGATGGGATCTATGATATTCCGGATGATGGCAATGCTCTGATCAGCAGCAGATGGTGTCATCATCATGGTGGACTGCTCCAGCACCTCAGTCTCGACCACTGTAAGGTGGTTTTCAATGGTTCTCAGTAATTTAGCCAACGGTACCAATGATATTAAGTTCCTATTAATTTCCACCTCATCGGTGACCGCTTTAATATGAGAGGCTGGCGTTACCAGTAACCCATCGCCCACAGCGCCGGAAATGTCCAGCAGCTTGGCCTCATCCTCTGTAGTCTTTGATGAATCACTGTCCGTTGGTTTCCTTGACTTTTTTCGCTTCGGAGGCGCAGCGACTTCTGCACCAGCTTGTGCCGATTGGTCTACTGTGTCTGCTGTGGCTGCCTTCTGCGATGTGGACATTTGGGCACTGGCAAAGGTTTGCAAGTCGGACGTCTCCTCTTCACCCTGGCTGCCCGAACCGGAAGCCTTAGATAAACTGAAAAATTCATCAGTCTCTGTGGGCCGAGACTTTTTGCGCTTTCTTATCGGTGCGGACAGGGAGAGTTCCTCTTCCATTTTTTCAAAGGATTCCTGCGCATATTTCTCGGCTTCCCTATCGAAGACACCCTCCCTGCCAGAGGAGCCATGCACTGTAATCTCTGTTATGGATATGTCATCCATATCAGCCTCAGTGCGCAAATCCTCATCGTGTGTAAAGTACTCGGGGGCTATATCAATAACCACAGCCTCCATTAGCAACTTGCCGGACTGTGATGTCTCCTTGACGAAACGCAGCGGTGGCAGCTCCACAATATTGTGCTCAGTCACATGCTCTGATATTTGATCCGCATACATTTCGACAATCTTCAGGGCTTCCTCTTCAGTCAGATCGGGTGTCTCGTAGAGCGACACTGAGACTTCTTTGCCGTCAAATGAGAAGGAGACGTCGCCCTTGTCATCTATGGTTATATCGCCAACGGGCGTCTCATACAGCTGCGATGTGCGCTCCTCCTGTATGGTGGACAGCGAGTAGTTCCTTTGAAGTTCGTTCTCATGCAGCTGCTCAGTCTTCTGACTGCGCTGTGCATCCTCAAAGCCCAGCAGTGAGGCCGAGCTGGCGACCACGCCCATGCAGTTTCTAGCCTCGCACGTGTAAGTGCCCAGACAGCATGTGCCATCCTGTCCAGAAATAATGCGATGAATGTCGCCCGGCTTTAGTTCAACTCCATCCTTGTACCATTTCAGCACAGGCTGGGGCACGCCAATAACCTTGCACTCCAGATTAACAGCACCCTCTTCGGTGAGCACTGCTCGCAGACATTCCAGAAACCGGGGCTTCTTGTAGTGCCTTGGGATTTGCAACTTTAGGAAGCAGGAGGTAATGCTCGTGCCAAAGTCATTGACAGCGACACATTTCCACTCCGCCTGATCGACAAACTCGACGGACTTGATATCCAGCAACCAGTCCTCGTTGTCGCCCCGATAATGATTATAGCGTTCATTCGGATCGATGGGTAGCTCATCCCGAAACCAGCTTAGAATGGGATCTGGGGTGGCCTTAACCACAACTTTGAATTGAAATGGTTCATTGATCTTGGCATCTGTGCTCTTAAGTCCGGTTACAAAATTGGGTGCTTGATTCTGATGTGTGAAAACTAATCTCTCCTCATCAGTCAGCTGGTTTTGTATGTCCTCTACGGTTAGTACCGCCGTGCTGCTCGTTTCGCCCATGCAGTTCCGTGCAATGCAACAGTAGGTGCCTAGGGAATTTGTGCCCGTCAGTTGGTAAACATCGCCGGGCTTCAGCTCGTGCCCATCCTTGAACCACTTAAGCACTGGCGTTGGAAAGCCAACCACCTTGCACTCGAATGAGACCAAGCCCTCCTCAGTTAACACTGCACGCAGGCTCTCCATGAATCTGGGCTTGCGATAGTTTTTGGGAACTGCAAATCAAAAGGATTTAATTATTGATACCTTATGTTAATTCAAATACTTGACTCACTGTCCATGTTGACCACACTAGCAGAGATGCCAACGCAGCCCTCAAAGCTGCTGACCACGCATTTCCAATCGCCCTCATCGCAAGACTCCGATGGTTTTATCTCAATCATATAGACGCCGAGACCATCCTCAATGAGCTTATAACGCTCGCCTGAGTCCACACGTCCATCCTTGTTGTACCAAGTGACACTCTTGGGCCAAGGTGGCACCACAACTAAATTAAAGAAATAAATAAATAAAGTTTATTATAAATATTACGTATACGCTCTGTTGTCGCACATGTTTGTAGATAACATAGACATAACAGAGCTATAACATTAGACATAAATGTTAGAGATAACAGAAGGTTTCGATCAAAGGCTCGTCTAACAGAGAGAGTTTATAGCAATAATATACTATTGGGCAGCCTGCCCCAATACAAGAGCAGAGACAGAGAGAGAGAGAGAGAGAGAGAGGGTAGCTAAAATTTCTCCCACTTTGCAATTATTAGTTTTGTTTTGCTCGACTCATTTGGCGCATCGCCTCTCGCCTGATGTTGTTGACCCACCTCAACAACAATCCTAACATACCCAAGCATTCCAACCAAATTCATTGAGTTCAAGTTTCTAGAGCACGAGCACACAGCATAAAAAAAGCAACAAACAACGCTAGCCGGTCGGCCTGAATTGTACTACTTATATCTATATAAATATACGATATATAAGTATATTTGATATAGCAGCATATAGAGAACTAGCTCGAGTGTGCGAGAAAAATAAACAAAAATGCTTTTGGCACTGGGCCAGCGGAGCGGAAACGCCAACGCGCTGAGAACTCACCTTGACAGCCGAGTATGATGGTATCACCAATGCGAACGCTCATGTCCCGCAGCTCATTCGTGAAGATCGGCGGCGGCGCGTTATTGGAAACGCTGAGAGGTCAGAGAAAACGAAAACAGATCAAAGATTAGTAAAAGTGAGGGATTCCGTTACAAAATCATTACGCACTTGTCGGCTGGCTTCAGCGAACCCTCGCGACTGCCACGGCCCACGACATGAACCTTGGAACTGGAATAGGTAACGCCCATGCAGTTCTTGGCCTCGCATGTGTATGTGCCCAGGGATGTGGGATCATCGGCATTGGCGGTCAGTGCAAAGATGTCGCCAGCCTTGATCTCCTTGGAGTCCTTGAACCAGCGCAAATGCGGCGTTGGCACGCCCACCACCTTGCACTCTAAGGAAACGGTGCCCTGTTCGGTAAGCACCGCACGCAGCTCCTCGACAAACTCGGGCGTCTTGTACGCCTTGGGCACCAGGACATTCAGTGTGGCCAGACAGGAATTGCGTCCGCCCATATTCTCGGCCATTAGCATCCACTGGCCACCATCCTCCAGTATCACTGGGCTCACTTCCAGATAGTGAAATGTGCCCTCGTTGATCTCTGTGATGCGATCGTTTTCACAAATCCGACGATCGTTTCGATACCAGGTTAACTAATGTGAATAAAAGTTGAAAAACGTCGAAAGCTTTGGATAAGAGAGCTGCCGTACTGAGAATAGGTCTGAGATTAAGGGATTCTACAAAAATGTGTATACTAAACGATCGGACTCTTTAGACTATTAAAGAAGACGGTTTCAAAGGTAATTAAGAAAGTGTTGATATGGTTTCTATATGATTTAGTAATCTGATCCTGTACAATCTATTAAACAGTAAATTAATTTATGGAAAATCAACAAGTTTTTTCCAAAGAAACTTTGTAAACGATCGATTGTTTTGATGGTGTCTTAATCTTAACAATTCCAAGTTATGGTAGATACTAGCAGTAAAAATAGCCAAATGTACTTAGTTTCCTTAGCATGGCTTTTTAGCTGAGAGCCTGTTTGCCTTAGAACAGAAGGAAAAGGAAGCTTAATTTTATCTATTCAGTTCTTCGTGATCTTCGTGAATCTTTGTCATCGTGATCAGGAATATGCTTGAGCAAGCAAGTCAGAGATCTTGTACACATTTCGAGAGCTGGTTTCATAGCACCTTTTAATTCAAACTATAACTTCACTATACCTTCAGATCTGTTGAGCTGCGAATTTCTGTAAGAAGGCGCGATCGCGTTCCCACTTTGACGGACAGATCAACCAGGCGTCGGAGGAACACGGGCGGATCCTCACCCGTTGATCTGTCCTCGACGATGAGTTCGACATGCTTTCGCACGACGTCGTTGCTTTTCGTACGGGCAAAAAGCGTATAGTGTCCGGCATCCTCGCGCTGCACATGCTCCACGGCCAGCTGGACGGCGTTGCTCGTTTGTGTGATCCGAAAGCGATCGGAGTTCTCAATGGGTATCTCGTTGCGGCTCCTGTGAAACGGTAACGGGTTACGTAAGGCAAATGGCATTGGGAGTGGGAGTGGGATCCATTAAGGAACTACTCGCACAGATATATATGTACATATAAGCTTAATCTATGGGTTTACCTTTTCCTATAGACTGACGAGGCAGAGGCTGAGGAGAGCGTGCCATGAATTTGTTTGTGTTCGTTGCATTTGCAGCATTTCGAGCATCCGTTGCCCATGATAATGTTTTTCTAATTTCTAATTTGTTCACCAATTATTTATGATATATATTTACATAGACACACACACTCACGCACACACACACACACACACGCATACACAGGCTGTGTAATTGAGAAAATAATAATAATAAATTTATATAAACATAGGCACGTGCGCCGTTAATTAGATCTCCTTAGCACAAAAGTCATTTATTTATTTTGGCATTATTATGATTATTATCAAATAAACAAAACGGGCAACAACAACAAAACGAATCTAAGCCAATCTAAAAAGAAAAATGACGAAAATACTTCAATCGAAAACAAGAATGTTTATAAATAAATGCACATTTTGGCTTTGTTCGAACTACTCGACTATATTAATTGTTGTATTTTGTGTGTTGTGCCACACACTCACAAACAGGCCAATGAATGTTGTGAGAACAGTAGACAGTAGAAAAAAGAATTTTACTTTTTCGTTTTCGTGTTTTTGGCAATTTATTTTCGAACGCGTATCTCACGGATGCCACGCATTTCATTTTCGAATGCTAATAACTTGTTGTTCTCTGGGTTTCTAAGTATATAGCAAAAATACAAAATACAACGAGAATTGAAATGTTTCGAATGTAAATGTTGTTGCTGTTTCTTGTGCCTTTTGTATTTATTTATTGCAGATTTGTTTGTTCTGTTGATCTCGTGCCTTGGCCGCGGATATTGCAAAATTTATTTTCCTATACACGTACATATGTACATATGTATGTGTCTGCCTTGTCTTGATTATGTAATTTTCCATTTAATTTGAGAAACTATTTTCAACACTTTTAGGGCATCAAAATTGAAACATTTTTGACGCCACACAAGCTTTACACAAATGTTCAAGAATTTTTCTCATTGGCAACTCGCAGCGCGTCCCAAGTTGATTTGTTAATGCAGCTAAATTTAGCAGATTGCCACCATTTGGAGGGGCCCACACACGCCTTTGTTGTGCGTGCACTAGTTTTCCACCATTACAACTACTAGTCAAAACTTCTGGGAACGCTCAGAAAGCTTGATTGATTTTCGTGCACAATTTGTATATATCACGTATACGCGTCGTATTCTTATGATTTTAGGCGCACATACTTATTAATACACACATATACGTAGATAGCTAGACCGTATACGAAAATGCTGCTGCCTTTTGGGCAACGGATATGTTAATGCGCCGATCGTCAAAGTGGAACTGCCGCGCCGCGCCGGCTGCTTGCTTGCCTGCGCCATTGCCCAAGAGTCCGAGCCAAATTGGTCAGAGAAAGATGAGCGAAGGCCCGCCCGCCCGGATTGCTCAGTTATATGCTCTGGGCGCAGTCGCTGTGTTAACATCTCACGGATCTACCGGATCTAACTCAGTTCAGCAGTGTATATCAGGCGTGAAGGAGAAATCATATGTTAATGCGCAAAATTTTGGCATTATGCACAGAACCGGTGAATCACACACAAAACACTGCACACACACACACACTTACTCGCATAAATATTGTTGTGTACGAGTATACGACTTACCACTCGAATTTGAAGGGCAACAGTTCCGATTCGTCCTCCTCATCGCAATCGATCTTCACAAAGAAGGTCGCACGTTCGTTGGGTATGCAGCGTATCAGGGAACTCGAGTTATCACTAAAGGTAATCCGTGGTGTTCTTTGTGCCGATTTTGTATCCTGGCCAGGAGGTTCTAAAATAATACAAGTTAAAGAAAAATGAGTTTAGATTTGTACGTTTATGATACATGCTTAATAGTTAAAGGTTAGGATCGTTGAACTGTTCAAGTTTGTTAGTGAACTAACAGTTTCAAGGAACTATGAGATGTACATAGTGTGTAGTAAGCATTACTTATTTATTTTTAATCTATATGCCATTTGCAATCAGTTCTGTGTGAACTTCTACAAAATTTGATAACAAACTATTCCTTAACAAAAGCTCAAGCAACAAAATGGACGAACACCTTGTCACAAGCTACTCCCAAAGGATAATCAGGGTTAATTTACTTTTTTAAATACTTGAATCTATGTTAAACGATTGGCAGATATTCGTATTGGATTAAATATAAAAGAAATATGAGTTTATTAGTTCCAAACCTGCAAGGTCTTACATCATTAGCTCATATAGTCCTTGAGATTATAGCATATACCCTAAAGCTAGTGTAGGTAGTTTGGAATTGTTTATATCGACTCCAAAGTTGTTGCTTATAAAGCTTACACAAACATTTCCTACTTTCTTTGCAGCCTTTTGTGGGGCAGAGACTTTATAAATATACAACAACCAATTACGTATCCTAAACATGTGCCGTCTATATGAGTTCTGTTTTTGGTCACGAGCTACTCCAAAATTATCTTGATTTACAAATAAAATTGTATGCAATTGAAATGCGCAGATCTTCATCTTCACCGGCAACAGCCCGCCGACTGTCTACAAAATCTGCACTAAAAATAGTTCGTAGAATTATTCATACAAAAACTATACTAAAATATTCGCATGTATAATATGCGAATTGATGTGTGTGTATACATATATTTATTGTAAGATCAAAATGTTTCACGAATATGAATAGAAACGTTCAAAGGAGCCGCTTTATACTGATTAACTAATAATTATGATTATGTATACCACAGAGTATATGCGAGTATATATTATAGTACATTTAGCGCACAATTATGAAAAGTTTTGCATAGGCAGTTCCATATTACGTAACCGCACAGAGGCCGCCAGACGGAGACGGAGACTGAGACGAAGCCCGTGCGGTCGGTCGGTCGGTCATAAAAATACACACACTTAATAGAATCTATTGTCTGTTCAGAAAAAGAAAAGAAAAGCAAATTTGGAAATGCCGCTGGCTTTCCCTTTGCCCGTGTCTGGGTCTGGGTCTGCTTACCTTCTACTACGACGGAGGCGGCGTCTGCGGCTGGTGTTCCCGGTGTTCCTTCCATGTTTCAGCTCTAGCTAGACGCTTAGCTATATAATTAGCCGAAAACAGGGCCACCTTAACATGGACACACACTCACACACACACACACACACACACACACAGATGCACGTTGTCGGGGTCACAGGACTTTCACTTTTAGTACAAATGAATTTTTCACTTAGGATTGGAATTTGATGTGCAATTTGTTGGATATTTTAATGCGGCGTATACTGAAAACGATTTGTTTTTTATATTTTTATATTTAGAACGACGTGCACACAAACATGGAGACGGCGGCATCAAAGATTTTCAAACGTTTTTTTAGCTTTTTGCCGTTTTCAGTTGGCTGAAAAATTCAATTTTTCGTAATTATTTTGAACACAAAGGGTAGCTAAATATGTATTTATTTATATTATGTATATATAAATTTGGATTTTTGCACTTTTCAAAATTATATTTCAAATGCAGCAAATATACATTTGTATGCTACATCCAACAGGCCACATACACAAACACAAACACACACACTCACATAATTGACACATTCGGTGAACAAAAATTTTCTATATATAAATAATATATACAAGATAGCGTTGAGGGCGCGCGCACCACGTCCAGCAGACACCTCCTGGATCTCCGATCGTTTTTCTCAGACTAAACTACAGCATCCAACTACAGTCCATGCCGACGTCGCTGCTGAGTATTTTGGGTGCCCATCTCTATAGAGAGCGAGCTCTCCATTATATTTTTTCATTTGAATAACAAAAACAAGAGCATAACCCTTGAGGATGAGTAAATTTGTAGGCACCTGAAAAGTTTGCGCATGTTTTAATTCTCTATAAAATAAATACATTGCTCTCATATCTTGCACATATAAAGTAGAATCTCTCTCAGTTAAATAATTAATTATTAGTAAGTATATTCATGTTGCACCTGACCAGAATGAAGCAACACATGTCCACATCCTGTTAAGCTTAAGTAAATACACACGACGCGTCGATCAAACTGATTGATTGATTTGTTAAAATTTGAAAATTGGCCAGCAAAAATCAACTAGTTGGAGCGGGCTGATGGGGAGCTAAGGTTTTTGCACTTGTACATTCATATTGTTCGATTAAGCTAACATCCTTTAGAATGCCTCAGACTGAATAGAAATGTGAGCTGAATTTGTTGCGACAGGAGGGTTCCGTAAACGGCGAGAACCATGCCAATGAGAACCGTCCAAATACAGATTGTATGCTCTTAAGGCGCGACTTCTTGTCCCAACGCGCCTCTTCCTTCTTCAGTTGCTCAATGCCCTGTAATGAGATGCCGACGTTAATTATAAATAATTGAATCCATTGCTTAGCTGTTTGTCAGACCCACCGTTTGATCGTTCAGTATGGCATTCAGCTGGGTGGCCAGCATTATGATGGTGAATATGCCAAACATAAGACCCTCGAATGTGAGAAAGAGCAACAGAAATATTGTCGCCGGCGGTGAGTACGGTGAGCAGGTGCGCCAATCATTTTTCACGCACTCCGCAAACTGCGTCAGCACCAAGAAGAGCGTGTGCACCGAAATGGATGCTATGTAAAACTGCAAAGAGCAATGGCATATTATTATACAAACATCAACTCTTTGCCCGGAGCAATTACTACGCACCGTAAATAGTACAAAATACTTTTGATTGTTCTCGCCAACGCAATTGTTCACCCAGGGGCAATGATGATCCATCTTGCGAATGCAACGCTGGCATACGGAGCAATGATGAGCACGATCCGGCTTAATGCTGCAGCATTTTGGGCACTTGTAGAACATTTGTCCCTCGCGATAGCCCATTTGCTCGATCATCTCCTTGGTGGCATTACCACGCGGCACAGCGCCCTGCAATGATAATCCATGTATACAAATTTGCAGCGATTGCAGCGAGGTCTTACCGGATCCGAGAGCATAGTGCGCAAGTGGGATACAAATGCGAGGAATGCAAGCGCTTGGAATATAATCATATTAATGGTACTGAATATGGTATAGCTGTCATAGCTTGGAAACAATATCAGGCCACATACGACAAACTCGGCAAAGAGTATGAGCAGCCATGTCATAATCACGCAGACAATGCCACAAATATCCTGCAACAGACGTATATTTATTAAATATGTTTTATTTAGCTACAACTCCAGACGCACCTTGACACACCAGGCCCGGTTGCCGAGGCATCGATTGTGATGATCAACGCCACCTCCGTTGGACAGTGAGGAATATGTGTAGTTCATTCCGGTGGCTCTGGGACACACAAAGTTCAGTGCGATGTTAACCCACACGCACTCGCCGTCAGCAATGACGCATCGCCTTTTATTTTATAGATAACGCGCCGCAACCGCGGATTTATGTTTGTTAACAAATTCGGCCAAATTCAGCTGGATCAGCTGTTTCAGCACAAACAGTCGATAAGTCGCAAGTGTTGGATAACGCCAAAACCGCAAATGAAACCAAATCCCTGCTACGAAATACCCTAACCAGAATTTTAAGTTACAAATTGAAATTACTTAATTTAATATAAGTACTATGTGTTAGGTTCGTTTATAAAATAAGTGTCATAAGTAATAAAATCATTAGTTTACATCTTGACGGATATAAAATTCAATAGACTATATAGGTATATACAATACAATAAACAATGCAACAAAATACATATCAACATTTACAATCTTTTGTGTAAATAAATAAGTAGGTTATCTGTTTTATGCTGGCGTCAGCTTGGCTGCGGGCTCTAGAAGCGCCCATAAGCCAGCCAATGACGATACCGCTCCAAGCATGCCTATAGTTCTCGGTGTCAGGCTTGTGTAACCCAAAGCCGTCAGAGGTATAAAGAAATCACACACATTTTTCACCGTATCCACAACGATACTTTTGTGACCCAACATCAGGATGTAGGATTGCAGCGCCAAGCGTTTAAAGTCCGCTGGTGAATTGATACGACTTGGAACCTTGCAGCGGGATATGCCGCTAGTGCAGCTGGCTTTGTGTAGATCCAAGGCACGCATTATCTCATAGAAATCTCGACACAGGTTCATAATGATCGAAAACAGCCAATATTTGTTGGCAATTTCTGACCATTTCTTAGTGTTTATAGATGTAAGCCCAGTGCGTGCCAGCCACAGTAGATGGTCAGCAAGCAGGAACAGGGCTTGGGAAATTTTGCTCATGGTCAGCGTGACGCGAATCGTCAAATCAGGATAGTGTATGGTACGTAGACTAGCGTAGAATACGTCCAGACCCTTGCCAAAGCGCAGCACTATAAAAAATATAACTTTAAGCTATTTTTTACGCAGTTGACAAATAAAAACTTACATTTTCGGAATGTGCTTAGAATGTACTCAATAGTCTTGAAGTTCTCCACTAATGCCGGGTGACATTTGGAGCTCTCCATTGAATCCCACATTGCACGCGATGCATATTGGATAAGTCTTGCAATTTTGTCTCTTCCAGCTGCCTGGTTATTTAACTGCACCCACTTATCCATATTTGTTTCCTGGCCAAAGTAATGTCCAATTGAAATGAAGTCCAAGGTGCAAGTAGGTCGGGAAGTCGTTTTTGGGTTGCCACATTGATTAAGAATGAAACAACATTAAAAATGGCACACTGTGTTCCATCTGGTCACTCTCTTGTTTATATTTAAAATTGCAAATATCGATGTCAGATTCTCGATATAAAGTGACAAGAAAAATTCGTATTCAAACCTACAAAATTATTAAATAAAACTGTCGGTTTGGCCTAGAAGGGGGAATAAATTTTACGGCTATTTTAAATTTTCGCACTGCAGATACCGCAGGTGTAACCTTGCTTTCAAAATACGGTCACACTGCATGATAATAACATTGCATGCCACGTCTTTTTTAGAGGCAGTTTATTTTTTTTGATAATAGATAATAATACTTTTATTAAAAATGGCAGTAAGTAAATAACATGGAATGAATTGAAATTATGTATGAAATTGTGTTTCAAATTGCAGCCTCAACAGAAGGGCAAGCAGGGCACAAAGGGTGCCAAACAGATCGTGGAGGAAAACAAGACAACATTAGCATTTTATAGGAATATGGCCATAGGTTGCGCTGCCCCCGCCGTTCTTCTCAGTTTTCTTGTCTTTGAGATCACAAAACTCACAGTGGTCAGTTAAATAGTTAATTTCACTCAATCGCATCAAGTGCTGATAAGTCCAAATCGTTTTAGTTCATGCTGGCCGTTGCGCTACTTATCTTAGGAGCTGCTTACCAATTTATGGTATTCATGTCTCGTGCTAAATACTCTGACTCCGGTGCCCTGTTGGACTCTGGAAACGACTTAAATATGGAAGGCGGCATTGCGGAGTAAGTGCATCCCATAGCCATTGTGAAACTCTCGCCTATTCACACTTTTCCATAGGAATGTCAAGGATCTTATCATACTTACTTCTGGTACGCTGCTATTGGCCTTGATTTCAAACTATTTCTGGCTGGCGTTGCTGCTGGCCCCAATTCGTGCCGTCTGGATGCTCTGGGGTACGATTATACAGCCTTGGCTAGCGCAGCGAAATGCCAAGGAGGAGCCCGAAGTGGACGAGAAGAAACAACGTAAATTAGATCGCAAAATGCGTCGCATGAGATAAAAGCGAGAGATTCGCGTATCCCCAGTATATAGGTTGCAGTTATTTTCCTCTGGTTTAAGCTACATACGATTTACATACTCTTACGAGGCTGCTTTATAATTTAAATCAATATTTTAAATTTAGATTTACGCTTAGATTGCATGGTCAATAGTCGGCCAATGCGAATGTTGTGTGCGGGCATCCAAATTTGTTGTTTTCCAGATTAAAACCGGGACAAACGTCTCCAGTCAAAGAAAATGCAAATTGTTTTTTAGTTTGTGTAATTTATGTGCGTTTAATTTATGTGCCAGAGTGAATAAATTAACTTTTGTATAGCAAAAAACGCTTCACAATACGTCTGATAAAATACATACGCGTAAACTCTACGCGATCCGATTGTGAATTTGAATACTGTTGAACGTAGTCACTTGTACTTTAGTTAATCGAGCTGCTCACATGCTCTATCATATTGCTCAGTTGCTCATTTGCTATATCATTCAAAGCTGAAATGAGCAACTGAGCAAAAACGAAAGTAACATGCTTATTTGCTCAGTTTTCTTCAATCATGAACTACTCTCGAATAGTAAGTTAGTGAAAGTTAACCTTTGCGAAGGGAATCACAATTTCAATTTGACCGAAACATTTTAAAATGCTCTCCAGGCCGTGTGCTTTGTTAACATATAATATATATATATATTATATGTGTATATTATTTGTTTATAAATAAATGTGCATTTGAGTGCAGGAACTGGTGCAGTTCTAATAAGTGCATTTATCACTTCTTATATCAGCGAGCATGGTTCTAAAGACTAAACGAAAGATAAACTGAAAGTAAACAAAAAATTAAGCATTTTGCAACAATTTATTCTCTGTTGACTAAACAAATTGCATCCAAACTAAAATAAGTATAAAAAAATATCAAATAATAATGACAAGTGTCGTGTTTGGAGCTCAAGATTTCTCTATTTTCTGTGCTTTTTGTTTTTTTTTGTTGTTTTGTTTTCCGTTTCCAAAAACCCGGCTATAGCCTAGAGGAGCGTCAACAATAAACAATTGGTAACTTAATAGCTTAACGCTGCTAAGTAGTATGAATGTAAATGCAGGCTTAGTTATGAAACTGTAATCATATATAATGTATTTAACTAAGAGATAAAGAGAGGGTTAGGGGAGGGAGGGAGGGAGGGAGGGGGGACAAACGAAGGAAAGCTGAGCTATGTATTTAAAAGAATAGAAATAGATATAGAAACTCAACTACACAGCTAATGGAGTGTGTCTGTGATTGTGGAACATGCGGCCATCATCATCCATGCTCGCCACAAGCAGTTGGTTAACATCTGTGCTTAACTACAACAACATCCAACAATTTATAATATCAATGGACAAGCTCTCCTCTAGTTGTATTGCTCGGGTATAACATAGGAGATATCGTCCCACGGATGGCGATAAAGACCCTGCTTGAGTCGCTTCTGGTCCATGTAGTGACCAATGAAGCCTATGCTGCGGCCCAGCACAAACAATGAATTGATGGCGCCCACATTGATGTACTCCTGTGCCTCCTCGCTGCAAATGCCAGACAGTTAAAAATTAAACACTCAACTGAACGTAATCAAAGACTAACCTGGTGAAGGAGCCGCTGTTGCGCAGCATATCAACAAAGGCGGTTGCAATAACGCCATCCACGTTCAATATCAAATTGGGTTTCTTGTTTGTGGTGATCTTCTCTACCTCCAGCGCGTACTTGAGCAATGGACACTGTGGGAAGTTCTCCATGACAAACTCCTTGATGATTTTGACACGCACATCGGGATTGTTAATGGACTTGACGCGATGTCCAATGCCCAAAATCAGTTTGCCCTCCTTGCGCATTTTATTGACAAACTCCATGGGATGCAAATTGGTATCGTAGGCCTCGGAGAATTGCCGGGCGGAGCCATCAAGTGCGCCGCCAAAGCGATCGCCCTGTCAAACAAAGCAGAGTACATTAGCTAACGCTTTACATATTCAGTTAATTGGTTACTTACAATGGTCAGCAGGCCGCTGACAACTGAGGAAACCAGGTCCTTGCCGGCACGTGCACACACAATTGTATTGTGGGCGCCGGAGACAGCGGGTCCATGGTCAGCGGTAACCATGAGACACATCTCAAAGAACTTGCACACATAAGGAGGCAGACAGCGCTGGAACCAAAGCAGCGAGATAACACCACCGATGCCCACGTCCTTGTTTAGCACCTCACTGATGGGCATGCCCGCATAGATCAGCTCCTGGCCGCGCTCATCACAAATTGAGGTCATAAACGACGCCGGCTTGCGTATAAGTCCCAGCTCACGGGCCCACGAGTAATCCATGGGCACCGTTGGTGGCGGCACCTCTTCGCGGGGCACAATGCGTCCCGTCTTGACCAGCTCGCTGTACACATGATGTATGAGCTCGCCCAGCGTATCAAACGAGTCAGGAACATATGCGCCAGCATCGCGGAGCGCCTTGTTCTTTGCCGTGGCCGTTTCACGATCCGAGTTGGCGCAGGAGCCGGCATGACCGAATTGCACCTCCGAGGTGAACATGCTGGCGCAGGTGCCAATGCACCAGGAGACCAGCGGTTTTGTGATGCGGCCATCCTGGAGAGCAGCGCACACATCGTACTCCTCGGTGCCACCTACCTCGCCCAGCAACACGATGAGCTTCGTTTCAGGATCGGCCTGGTAGCGCAGTATGTGATCCATGAAAGTGGAGCCCGGATATCTGTCGCCACCAATGGCAATGCCCTCAATGACGCCATCCGTTGCCTTTGAGATTATGTTGTTCAGCTCGTTGGACATGCCACCCGAGCGAGAGACATAAGCCACGCTGCCTGGACGGTACAGCTTCGAGTGGAGTATATTATCCAGCATGCCGCCGGTGTTGCCAATCTTAAAGCAGCCCGGCTTAACGCCGCCCACAGTGGCGGGACCAATAATGGCCACACCTTTCTTGTTGGCTTCAATGATCAGCTTGCGTGTCATATTCTCAGGTATGCCCTCGGCAATGATGGCTACCGTGCGTATCTGGGGAAAATCGAGCACCTCCAAGGTTGAATCATAGGCAGAACGCAACGAGGCAAAGTTGACCATAACATCGACCTCCTTGTGCTTGTGTATGGCATCGGACATCTTCTTGTAAACCGGAATCAAAATCTCCTTGTGTCCCCAGTAGTACTTCTGCTTGTGATCGCCCGTAAATGGATACACCATGGCCACCACCGATGGCTCATCGCGCCTGTAGCAGCAACAAGGCAAAAATAAGATAAATAGATTAGTAAATGATTGGTATTAGGCTGCCAAATTATCTATTTTCACGTAAGATGTAACCTAATTTGAAAAGTAAAAATTGTAGTCCAACAAATGGCTTTGTATCATAAATTAAACATATTTGGTTATTACCCAATTTAAAATAAAATAATATTTTACGTTCAATTAAATCACGATATGAATTGTTGAAATCTTTCGGAACTTCAGCATATAAATCTATTGCAAATATAATTATATGCATTTTATAAACTGTGTTAGTTGAAATTAAAACATAAGGTTTTTTTATTTGAAAAAATCACCACGTGAATTGGAAATATCCCATTTTTTTAAATGTTTCTTTAACAAACAAGTCTTTATCCAGCTTAATAAAATAAAATGCTTATAAATAAATTGAAAGCGAGTAAACTACTTGGTAGACGGAAAAAGTGCATTAACCAATCATTTTTAAATTTCTTTTGAATTCCACTAATCCAAGGGCAAAACTTTTGAAACCGCATAGTTCAATCGATTTACGGAGTTAAGAACAGCTAACACTTTCAATGGCGAGTGATTTGACCGAAAGGTTCAGCTATTTTAGTTGACCGATAGTTGGTAACATTGATTGATTGGTTGGTAGATAAACTTGCCTGCAGATAAAATCGAAATCGAGCATCGATTGCACCGCACGCTGCTGCATGCCCCAGACAATCGCTTTAGTTGCATTCGAGAAGAACTTTCTATTCAATGTCAAGTTGGAGCCGTTGCTGTTGCTCTGCTGGTGATTATTGGTGGCGAGGTGGCCATCGCTCTCATCTGCCGAGATAGGTGGTAGTTTAATCGATTGTGCTGTTGTCGAGCGGAAGGCTTTTAAGTTTCGTTTCCCAAATGAGTGTCGATGCCATATATATCGAGATCGATATCGATATTGAGATTATGATGATGAGCGAGAGAGCGAGCAGAATAGTCGAGAGAGAGTATAGAATTTTGACATACATATATACACATACATAGACAACATTCAATACAATTACATTACATTACGAAGGACGAACGGTGACGCAGGATGGTGCGAGGATATGCAATAACGATGTGAAGTTTGTTTTTAGTTGGGGATTTCAGTTCACATATCGAGGACGAGGTGCGAGTTGGCCAAACGAACGTTTCATAAATTTTTGATATTTTTGTTTTGGTTTTTATGGTTTTGTGGGTGTGGTTGTTGATTTTGTTGTTGGTTGGACGGAGGGCGATCAATGCAAATACATACAAAAGAAATACAGAGAAAACAGAAATATAAATACAGGTCCATAGCAAGAAAATAATAAGCATCAAACAATAAACACGGTTTAGTAAATAAACCAACATTGGATAGGTTTTGGGTTGGTGGTTGTTAACACATTCCAAGGTTTAGGGGTTTCACCTACCGGAGCCAAGGCCTTCGGCTTCACTGGCTGCCTTTAGATCAGCCTGCGCCTGCTGTCCGCCGGGCAGCAGAAAATTGGCTGTGGAGAACTCAACGCTTGCCACTTGTGGTATTGGCCGCTTGCCCAGCGCCATGCCGCAAATGGCTGTCATGTGTGTCTCGGGTCCAAACACGTGCAGCGGTATGCCCAAGGTGCCACCAAAGTCACGCATGCGACGTAATCCCTCCTGATAGTTCGGTCCAGCACGGCGCACAAAGATCGATACATTGTGCTCAACCAGCTTTGGCTGGAACTCACGCAGGGCGGTAATGATGCCTATAGTATATGGTAATTTAATTAGCGAACTGATAAGATAAGGGCTCAGGTTGACGCTCACCTTGGAAGGTCGCTGCAACATTCGTAAAGTTAGCAATGCCGCCGCCTGTAATCAGCACCTTGCCATCGGGGTGTTTGGGTGACGAGGTCATCAGGTTGAGTATCGTTTTGGCGTATTCGTACGTCTGCTGCTCAGATGGCGCACCGCTATATTCACCGTAATTGGCCAACTCTGAGGCGCCGCCCAGGTCGCATATTGTATCGGAGTAAATGACACTGGCTCCACCGCCGGCAACCATGGTCCAAATGCGTCCATTTCTATTTAAAATTGTCAACTTGAGCGAGGCACCACTCTTAGCATCAAGATCTGCAATGTATGCCTCCTCCGGATAGGCATCGCGGCCAAAGGGTGGCGGATAGTCAATTTCCCCCCATTTTGGACGGCAAATGAAATCGGCAGTCGAGTCCAGCTTGGCTGCTAGATCCAATATATACAAATTGTCGGCCGTCACCACAAGCGGATTGATCTCCAGATACGTGAAATATAAGTCGGCAAATGTCGCATACAGCGCGTATATAAACTTGGCAATGCGCTCCTTCTTGGACGCATCTGTGATGGCCTTCAGTAGCGTCGTCTTGACATCCGCCAGCGATAATTCACTATCCACGGGCACCTCCAGCTTCACAGCCTTCGCATCCACATCACCAATATCCACGCCGCCCAGATGGTAGAACAGAATCGTGTCCGCCGAACGATGCGAATAGATGCATACGTACATCTCCTCGGCCTATGGCAGCAAATGAAACATATTGAATTATAGATACCTGAATATCAAACTGTACACTTACATCTGTGTGCGGCACAAATGGCTCGATTATAAAGTTGCGCAGCTTGCCCACGGCATTGCCAATCTTCTGATCCTTGTTGAGTCGCTCGCCAATCCATTGCTTGACCTGTTCAAAGCTTTTCTTGACGCCAATGAGACCCAGCTTGCCACGTCGCTTGATCAGCTGATCAGGTTTCACCACAAGAGGCTGCAAAGGAGAACAATAGATATGTTGATTATTTAAGGAGTCTATGGAACCGAATACTTATATTCAAATTTACATTAGCTTGGTGATTTATGCAAACATCTGCAAACATACATCCTATCTAAATACATTCCACAACTTTGTTGTTAACTGATAGTAGACATTATTACATATTTAGTAAGTAATTGACTCATCTGTCTGTCGTGAACACTCTTATTAATACTTATCAGTCTCACATGCTAATTTATTTGCTGTAAATCATTCATTGAACCTAATAATTAGGAAGCAAATGCATCAGCAAAGCACGTCTCCAGGCCCCCGGCTGTCAGATCAGCAAGATCAGGCGTTAATAGGTTTTAAGATGAGAGTTGCGAGTGGCAAGCAAGCGACAATCGCCAAGGGTCAGCTAAGAGGCTGTATCATTGACAATGACAATACGCATACACAGACAAAGAAGCACACACGAAAAACACACACACAATGCTTGACAACACACACACACAGTTGCTCACTTATTAGAAGATCGTACGAGTGTAAATTGAGCAAAATACAATTTTCAGAGGGCAACGCCTGAAACGCCTCAGGCGATTCCGCTGACTGTAATTGCATGTTAACAAATATTCAAATCATAAATCTCAACGGGTCCAATACCCTGTGCCCATTATATAATTGCTAGAAATGGTACAACAATGTTGTGCAAATTTCGTATATAATATGCTAAGGCATTTTCTGATCAGCATCAACAGTCGAGTGTTTCTATCTCTTAACGTACCTCACAGCTAGCTATAGGGTATCTTCTATCGACTTACAACTTTAGAGCTTGTTGTTGCCTTTTAAGTTAAACACAGATTGCTGAGATTTCGCCCGACAAAACAATAGGTAATGTCAATATGCTAATTCTATGGTCTACTGATTTGCAACTTTTAGTGGATAATCACGCCACCCGTAAATCAACAAGTAAACACTCAAACACGCACACCACCTCATTCCTCATTCAGCTAGTAGATAAATAACTGTGCTATCAAATATAGGTTCTTCGCGCCAATCAATTAATTGAATTGACCACTTTTCCGGCTTGGAAACACATAATACAAATACAATTCAGCGTCGTGTACACAAACGATATGTCAGTCAGATAACGCCACACTCTTATCTAAATCAAAACAATCAAGAAATTCTGTCTGCGTTGTATTTAGTATGGAATACCCTATACTGATACGAACTCATTCTCTTGAAGGTTCCCATTTTCACTTTGAGCTAGATTCTTCGTATTAAACTCACTTGCCGTTGAACTAGTGAATTCAAACCGCAATTTTTTTTGCAAAAATATTTTCCTGTGTCTATAAAAGCTATCTGTTTGATATAATAGTCAGATCCGGCTAGTACAATATTTCACAAAAGGTTTCTTAAAGGTTCCCATTTTCACTTTGAGCTAGATTCTTCGGATTAAACTCACTTGCCATGGAACTAGTGAATTCAAACCGCAAAGTCTTTTGCGAAAAGTGTTCTATATCAGCTAACTGTTTGAAATAATAGTCAGATACGGCTAGTACCAGGCAGAAAGACTACTTCGCATGTAGGCTACATAAAAACTTAGAATGTTAATTAAGAGAAGTGCTCAAATTCTTCAAAATGTGCTCATTATAAGTGTATCATAACTTAAGTGTAAGCTTGTGAGTGGTTTTCCTGGTATTGTGAATCAGAGCAAACATTGTTACTGGGGATATTCCTTATAGTTGTCATAACACTCAGATCATATGCCAATCGTGACGATCCAATCACCCTGATATTGTTTTTTGTGCCAGCTTTCAAACCATTTTACATACATATGTACTCGGAAATACAAACATAGAAATATAAAAATAGAAATAAAGTCAACCCATGCTTATCGGGTAATTTGGGAACAACAGCGGGGCAATGATGTCGGGAATGCGGCGCTTAGTCACGACTAAATGAGGTGGCCTCAGCCGGCTTTTTTGCCAGCTAGGTCAAGTTCAATGACAGTGACAGGAATACGGATTTGTTTGCTGGGTGACCCAGTTTATTTTTAATTTATTGATTGGTATGGAAAGTACAAACTTACCGTGGTCAGCAACCAGGGATGATCGACGCTCAATTTGGACCAGTCTGTATCGGCATTAACTGTGGCAAAGCGGCAGGTGGCTGCTCCTGCACCATGCTGATTGAGATGACGGTTCAGGATGTCCTTGCCGGTGGCTTCCGTGATCGCTTTCGCAGACATGCTGTACTATTGGATGCTGTAAATGGCCAAAATTATATAAACTGTGATTGCAAATATAAATATATCTATCTAAATATAAACATAAAGTTTCATTTGACTTTGGCTTTGGTTTTGCTAAGTACCTGTTAGCTGTACTTTCAAACTTTGAATCTATTTACTTAGAATTGATTAGAGACGCGGTTCTCTGGGTGTGTGCACCAAGTTTGAGCACCTGCCTTAAGTGTGTTTTTGTCTGTTTAATGGCTCTGGGCTCCGGGTATGCGGGGTGCGATTTATTTATTTTATTGTTCGCCTCGCGTTTTCAAACGGGGGGTAAACGTCAACCTGCGCGCTGTCTAGCCTGAAGTAAACTGAAACTCAATATGCAAGCGCGACAGCGATGAGGGCAAACCCGAACCCAAACTAGAACCCGAACCCGAACGCCAACTCAAATCCAAACCCGAAGCCCACAACGAACGATTTGTTCGTGGCTCGTTTTGTATGTATTGCATTGTATTGTATGTTATCGTAAATACATATAGAATGATTAGAATGGATTTACACGATGAAATTACTTCATGAAAGTAAAAAGCGCTAAACCTGCGCTGCGCTGCCCTGCATCTTTCTACCTTGACCCTTCTCTTTTGTAATTAATTACATATTACATTTTATGTTCATGACTTCATGAATTATTGTATGCATAATGATAGTTGACAATTCATTTGAATAAAATGTGGATTAAACAACTCATTTCAGATACAATTACAAGCAGTACGCAAATATGGTCAAGGCTTGAAACAAGTAGAGCCAGCTGCCACAGCCTAGTAAATATTTATAAATTGAAACCTATGCGGAAGCGCAGCTTCAAAATACAATCAAAATACAAATTTAAACCCAATTTTTGTGAAAACATTTCTTCTTTTATATTTAGTTTTGTTTTCTTATCTATAAAGCATAAATACTATATGCAAATAAACAGAATTATAAGTAATCTAATCAATCTTTCTTGGATGGAATTAAGTAAATATACTATCAATTAATTCATTTTTTGAGGCAACTCATATATTTCTACATAAGTACTTATGTAGATCCACATGAAAATGGAAGATGAGAAAACTGTTTCACCTGCTAATCTCCAACTATAATTTGGAGAAATTTTAGTTTGTTTTTAGATTTAGAAAGCGGTAACAATCCCTGCAGCTATCTTAGTAAGTACTTAAGATATAATGCTGAAATGTTTTATTTATGATAAGGAACTATGCTAAATCCAAAGTATTAGTATTAGTTTGATTAGTTTGAAAATGTGTCTATTAAATGGACCAAAAATATGGTTATGTATACTATTTTATTAACTAAAATATTCGTTTAAACTAAGCGCAGCTACGCACACTAAGATGAAGCTGAAGATGAAACCGGTTTATCACGCTGCAGAGCGACTCAAAATTGAATTTGTATACGGAAAAGGGCAGGTAAATACAACTTTCACCCAAATTGTTTGTGCATAATACAGGTAAAATGAACGTTGACAGCGACGTTCACGATGTGACCACTGAAAATACGCACAAGGTTTTTCCTGTTTCACAATTGATCGTAGGGTCTCGTGTAATAATATAAGGTGGTGTAATGCGATTAGTCAGTTACCAGTTGATAGCAAATTCTAAGATACATTTCTTATGGTTTTGAAATAATCCTATCATTACATCGATAGTTTAAATCTATTTATTTGGAAATTATTTATTTTCTGAACAGAAACTTGAGTTTATCTGTTTCAAGCAAAAATAGTATAGTATCGATAGTATCGATATTTTCAACTATCACTATCGCTTGAAGGCATCTCTCGTACAGGGTATAACATATCAGCGCAAAAGAGAGAGAGAGCAAGTTTGTTTTGCTTATCCTTGTCTGTGGTTTGATGAATTGTGCGTGCGCGAAAGAGATGCCATGATTGCGTATGATACAATTGGTACTCATTAATGAAAATGGCACTTAGTAACACCACCTTAAGTAATTACACCACAACTGTGTGTTTCTGTGTCTGTTTCAGTTTCTGCTTCTAATTTGCACACATTTTAGGCTATCATTGGCAAATATATATGAGGAATGGGGAATGTGCGTTGAATGACTTTGCAAATTCAATGCTTCCTCCCGTTGACGTTGCCGTTGACTTTGTGGTTGCCGATTTGCTAATTTACATGGAGGGCGCGCAATTGTCGAAGTTCACGGCGAATTTGTGACGTGTATTAGAAATTTACTTTGATTTTGTACAAAGCCTGAACTGAAGTTACATTTTTAAATTAGGCAGCGTGCCAGTGAAAGTGGGTAAAATCAATAGTGATGCAATTTCTGTCTTTTTTTGTGGTACCAAATGCGTCGTTGTCGTAAATTCGCATGGATTTTACGATTGTATGTGTGTGTGTTTGGTGCCCTTTCATGTTTATTTGCAGCTGCATGCATTCCGAATGAAATTAGATAAATTATATGCATGAGCTTTGCCCATACTATTTAACTCACTATAACTATATGTATTTACAGCCGCTACACTTTTTGTTAATAAGTTTTATACCGCAAACTTTCTTTTCGATCTGAGAGACACACACACCGATGCACTTCGCAATGTTATTATTATGCAGTGTGACCGAATCTTGAAAGCGAGCTAATACCATGTGTCTTTTTTCAACTTCACGCGTTTCTTCTCTTGTTTGGAAACAAAATATTGCAATTTCGCAACAACAATTGCATCGTTTTCTGGTGAAAAAATATCCGTTGCTAGTTGCTCGATTTTGTGCCTTTTCAAGTTCGTTTCTTGATGCAGTGCAATGCAAAAATAAAAAACTATCTGTTTAATTTCAAAAAGGTGTCTGTCTAGGCGTTCGCTATTTTAAGGAGCAATTCGTCTAAAACATAAATTTGTTGCACGCACAGTATCAGCGCAATGAGCGACAATTTAAAGACTTTACAAATCCGAAATTCTGGCAGACTATTATTAATTTATTCTGCCGGCCGCAGCAGTTTTAATTGTTAATTTTGTTTCGCAGATGTTTTTTGAATTTATATCGCTAGTTATCGATAGCGCTGCAACGTAATAGCGGTTTAACGTTACGCCAGAGTGACTGACCAATTTAAGGGAAAAAATACGTGCTTCCAACATAGAATACCGTGACAGCTGTTTACGTATCGAACAGCTGACAAAGTAATGCTCTCAAAATCGAATCAGCGATAAAAAATAAGCGATATTGAGTAATATAATTTAAATACAGTACTTAATGTGAACACTTATTGCGGCTAAGTCGAATTGAGTGCCGTAATTGCGAAGCAACCAACACTCTCATATATATTGCGCAGCACAAGAATGTACACAAATAAGCTGCTGCTGGTTGTCCTGGCCCTGTCCCTGTTGGTCCTGGCCAGTGCTAACCAGCAACTGGAGGGCAGCAGGGACAAGCTACTGGCTGGCCTACAGGAGCGCTTCATAACTCTAGACGAAGCGCAGACGCTGCCCGAGCCCCATACGCGCGAACAAGTTGAATTGTTGCGACACTTAAATTTTGTGCCGCCTGCAATAGACTTTGGCAAATGGTCGGTGGGTCAAACGGTTACGCAGACTGTGACGCTCTTTAATCAGCACACAAATCGCACCGTTCATCTAAACTCTGTGGCTGGGCCAAGCCCAGTGTTTTACAGCAGTTTTTTCGGTGCGCGCGAGGTGCCGCCACAGGGCAACACAACATTTAGCGTGGTCTTTTTACCGCGTCAACTTGGTGCCATATCAACGGGTCTGCTCATCCAAACATCCTTTGGCCGTGCAGAACTTGCAGTGCGCGGCGAGGGCAGCGAGTGTCCTTATCGCCTTAAGCCGCTTGTGGGCATTAAGGCGCCCGTAAATGCAACGCTTACGCCAGAAATACACATGTACAATCCGCACGAGCGGCCGCTGCAAATACTCGAGGTACGTAAAACTCTCAAATTGTTGAGTTTTCTCTGTTTAATTGGTTTATTTGTAGGTCTACAGCAGCGGCGGCGAGTTTCAGCTGGAGCTGCCCAGCGGCGGCTCCGAGGGTCCACAAAATCTGTGGGAAATACCGCCGCATTCGCTAAAACCAGTCATACGCATTTCATTTCATGGACGCACCGCTGGTAACCACAGCGCCTACATACGCATTAAAATAGCTGAGCCAACAGCGGACAGCTTAAATGAGAATGTGCTAGTCATACCCGTTGAATTCGAAATATTGCCCAGACTAGGCGCCTATGCGCGTAATCCGCTGGCAGATTTTGGCCGCTTGGCGACGGATCAGCATGCAGAGGCCTTGCGCATCAAGTTAGATATGCAAAATCAGCCGGTGAACGCAGCACAACGCAAACTAATCTGCAAATATCTGCGCGATATACCTGGCCTAAGCTACGATGCGCACAATGCCAGCATTGTGCTTGATCCCAAGCTGTTTAAGGAGAGCGCCAGTATCAATGATTTGCTCGTCATCAGCAGCGGCAATAGCAGCGAGGAGCAACAGAATCAATTTACAGTACTTGTGCGCGCTGAAATCTTTAAAGGTGGCCTATCCTTTGATCGCAATGTCACATTATTCATTACGCAAGCTAGCCTCGATGAGGCGCCGCTGGAAATGAAGCGCACGCTGGTGGTGCGCAACAATTTTGCCTTTCCGCTAATGCTCTACAATGTCAGCCTGACGCAGCCTATTGATAACGCGCTGCTGCAGTTATCTGCACTGGAACAGGAGCTACTGCTGCAGCCGGGCGAGTCTGTCGATCTGCTGCAGCTGCATTTGCTCAACGAACAGGCAACATTCAAGTCGTCGCTGCTTATTGAGAGCAATGTGACGACATTTGAGCTGCCATTGATCGCATGTAGCGGACTTTTGCATGTCTCAACGCAACCCTTTACATTGCAGCTGCCAAAGGATAGCGAATATGGCCTGGAACTCGATCTGGGGACTGTGCCATTTGCGGAAATGTCACGGGATGGCTACATCATCTTGCGTAACGACAATCCTATGCCCATTAAGATAACCAGCTGGAACTTTAAACCGCCAAAGAGTGTCTACTTTCAGGCCGCATTTATGGGCTGCGTGCCAACAGGAACTTCCACGGAACTGCAGTCGGATAATAGCTCAAAATTTGAATTCTGTAGCCAACTAGACGAGGGTGAGAGTGCCGTCTTCATATTGTCCATACAAACGTATGTGGCAGAGGAGAGCGCGGGCACGTTGAAAGTGTGGACGCCATATGAGCTGATACGCAACACGGTTCGGTTTAAGCCCACTGTGGGTCAGCTGGACATTGAGCAGGATCAGCTGCAGTTCAAGTCATGTTTTCCCGGCAAAATATGCTCGGCGGTGCTGAGCATACGCTCCAGTTTCGTGCATCCGGTGCATGTCAAGTCAGTGCAGTTTACGCGGCCTGGCCTGCGCTTCAAGGACTTCAATGCGAAGGGCACAACGATTGCAGCACAAACACTAACCAAAGTGGGTCGCATCTACTTTGAGCCGGCGGCGCTCTGTGGCACCAACTGCTACATACGCCCCACCTTCGATGAGCACTCAATCTTTCCTTTGGGCAACGGAGCTGGCGTAGGCGGTGCAGGACAGGCGAACAACAATCTCTTATATGATGGCGTCGAGGTGCGTCAGCGCACCGAACTCTATCGCCAGTTCAAGCGACAGCTGCACTCCATGTCCCTTACGCTGCACAGCGAGCAGCTGCCGCCCTTGGAGCTGGACTTTAGCATTTCCATTGAGTGGCCCAAGCTGGTGCAGTATCAGCCGCTGCCGCCCACGCCCGCCATTGAAGTGGGCCAGGTGCAGCGCCAGTGGATCACCATGAGCAATCCCACAACGCAACCGCTATTGCTCGACTATTTTCTATCGGATCCTGCCTATGCCAGACGCACCCAGCTCTCGCTGCCGCACGAAGTGATCGATGTGAGCAGCAGCAGCTGCTATCTAACCGATAATAAGGTCTTCTCGCTGCCCGATGCCCCTTTCCGTGGACCCGTGCTGCTGCCACCAGGCGCCACACTTACCATACCGGTGCAGTTTAGTGCTCAGCTGCCGGACAAGTACTGCACCCTGCTCCATGTGCGCTCCAACTTGACGCTCTACGAGGCCGTTTGGCTGACGGCGCGCGCCGTTCAATCACAGTTTCGGTTTGGCAATCGCCGGCCGGGCTCCAGTACGCCGCTGCTCTTTGAATTCAGTTCCCAACAGTTTGAGCGCTGCGATGGCACTGCTGGCAACGTTGATGAGGTGGATCACACGGTGCTGGCCACGCGCAGCTTTACAGCACGCAATGCGGGCGTGCTGCCCATACGCATCGAGGGCTTTCTCATTGGCAAGCGACCCTGCGAGGGCTACGGCTTCAGGGTGCTCGATTGCCAGAGCTTTGAGCTGCGCGAGAATGAAACCCGCAAAATTGAGATCAGCTTTAGCACGGACTTTACTGCATCCCGAGTGCCGCGCATTCTAACGCTGCTTACGAATCTCAGCTATGACATTAACTATCAGCTGCTCGCCCAGCTGCCGTCGGAGAGCGTGGAACGTTGTGCCGCCAGCCTGCCGCGTCCGCATTGGGAGCCCGGACTGCGCAATGCGGCACTTGTGGTGCTCCTGGTCAGCTTCTGTCTGGTGCTGCTCGCGGCTGTCTTCGATGCGCGTGCGATTATGGCGCAACAAAATGCATACGATGCGGCACGCTACAAGGGTCCGGTGCAGCCCACGTTCAACTTGCGCAACATTGTCAAGATGCAGGTGGCCGAGGAGGCAGCTGCCGCTGCAGCAGCCGCCGCCGCAGCGGCTGCTCTCAAAACGGAGCAACAGCAGAAGCTCAGGAATGGTCAGCTGAAGGAGCTACGCAAACGCACAACAGCACCAACTAGCGCGGATAAAGTGACCAGCATACGCAAACCCAAGTCCTGGACGTCATGGAGCATGGATCTGGCAACGACAGCTACCGTTACGCAGCCAAAGCCCACAAGTTCGCCCAAGCCGATCAAGAAGGTAACGCCTGTTGCACAAACGCCACCAGTAGTTGTGCGAGCGCCCAAAAAACCCAAGCAAACGACGCCAAATGGAGCCACGCCCAAGCCAAAAGTGGAGGTACCGCTGCTGGAAACGCAGGAAAAGCGCATCATTGTAAAACCGGAGAATGTCTCACCGCGTGCAGTCAAAGTGGATACGCCCAAGGAGCGTGTGCTCAAGGAGCAAAATGGCAGCGCCAAGAAGCTGGGCAAAACTCCTGGACGGGAGCGACGCAAGGAGCAGAAGCTAACCACACTCAATGGCATTGCCTCCGGCAAAAATCCCCCCCCTCCCCTCCTTCCCTCCCCCTCCTACGTCATCATATCTCACGACCTACCGTTACCCCACCCACAATCGCCCAACCGTCAAAAATAACGCCTGTTGCACAAACGCCACCAGTAGTTGTGCGAGCGCCCAAAAAACCCAAGCAAACGACGCCAAATGGAGCCACGCCCAAGCCAAAAGTGGAGGTACCGCTGCTGGAAACGCAGGAAAAGCGCATCAATGTAAAACCGGAGAACGTCTCACCGCGTGCAGTCAAAGTGGATACGCCCAAGGAGCGTGTGCTCAAGGAGCAAAATGGCAGCGCCAAGAAGCTGGGCAAAACTCCTGGACGGGAGCGACGCAAGGAGCAGAAGCTAACCACACTCAATGGCATTGGCTCCGGCAAAAAGTCAACGGAACGCAAGCAACGCAGCAAGCAGCTTAATTTCAATGGACATCCGATGCCAATTGGTGGGGCCTCGCCTGTTACCACGCCGGACTTGGACGCGGATGCAATGATTACCTCGCCGTGGGAAACCAGCAGTCGCGTCTCTTTTCGCGATGTGCTGCAAACGAAGCCGTTGCCGGACATTGATAATGGCCTGAACTGGAATCCAGCAGCCTGTGATTTGGCCAGCAGCCAATTGGGCCCAATTGGCAGTCGCAAGAACTGTGCACCGCCAGCGGCAACATCGCTCTGGGCGCCACTGATGACGCCCGAGGCAACTGTCGCCAGTAATGCGCTAATGAATTCACTATTTGATATTTCAGTGCCACCAAGCATGGACATGAATATGGATTTGCCAGCTATAAACGGTAAATCTCTTTTCCACACTACTCGTACTCGTACCAAATTCATCCCACTAATCTCTGTCCTTGTACCTTGCAGATTTTCGCAGCAACTTGTACGAACGGGAGCAGCCACAGGCCCAATGGGAACGCAGCGAGCTGATACTGCTGCTGGAGCAACAGCAGAAACAACAGCACCAGGAGAAACTCTTGCGCATGTCCAACATGGAGGGCAGCAACTGGCCAATGAATCATGCAACGCCAGCCGGAAATTGGACGCCTCTTGGATATGCCGGATGGCCAAGTCAGGGAACCGCTCGCACATCGCCAACGCATACTATAACGCCGGGCGTGGGCGTTATTCGTCCGCCACCTGGCCTAGAATCGAATTACCACAATAATAACAATAATTGCCAATTGCCCGAGAACAATAACAAAAGCAATAGCCATAGCAATATCGATGGATTGGGAACATCGCACAACGCACAAGAGCGGGCACAGAACACTATGCCCACCCAATACGATCCATTTACCTCGCCAAGCTCAATTTGGTCGGACAATTGGCGCCAGCGCAACAATCATATGAACTGAAGGTGTATCAAAGCTCACTGATCAAATTTAAGCAACCAAATGAAATTCTTACTCTCTAGACACTTAGGTTACGCAAACAACAATGAAACATGATCTTTTCCAATTTGACATTTGACTAAATAAACGCAAAGATTAATGACTTTCATTATACAAATGCAGAACTATAATTATTTTATGCATTATCTGCAGTTCTTCAGGTAAGCGGTAAGTATAGTACAAGTTCCAATAAAAACTTTAAATATTCAGAAATCGTCAAAATTGGGATAGTTAGCAAGGAAGTTGAAAAAACAAAGATCATAAAACTATTCCGTATTCACCAAGTTTAGTTTTGACTTTGTAATGAGAATTCTAGTCCAAATTTATTGAATGTTTATCATGATTTGTAACCAAATGAATTACCTCAGAATAAATGAAATATTTAACAGGCTTGACGTCAACAATTCAGGGTTAATATAGAAAGGTAGATATAAAAAGTATTGGCTGGTCATATAGCTCTATTTCGGATGCTGCCAAGCATCCTCATCAGTGACCTTATTGTTAGAAATTTATGTCCATACTTGTCCGTATATATGAGTAGTAGTCGGCTAGATTTGAACCCGAGTGCTCCCGTCTGTAAGGCGGATGCATTAACCTCTGACCCACTTGCTGTCCGATCCCGGCTTGAACTAATTAATGTCATCAACAGGTCCATTTGAAATTCTAAGTTCGCACCAAACCTTCATTCCTCTATCTTAGTTTCTAACCCTTACAGTTCTATTTATTATTATTAGAAACACGTGTATTGAACTATTTTAAGTTTTAAAATAGCGTTTTATACACTTTTTAAAGCCCGTAATCAATTAAAATAAAAATTTTTGAGATTTTAAATTTGTCAAAAAGTTTCTCCAAAAATTGGAAAGAGGAGCGTAGTTTAAATTTTCATTAAAATTGAGACTACAAAATTTTAATCAACGGAAATGAAAAAATTTGACGTCCCAAATCAAACTAAAGGTCGAATTATGTAAATCGCTTCGAATTTGAAAAAGTTTATGGAAGTTGGAACGTTGGAAAACATTGAAAGTTTTATCAGATATTCAAGAAACTATTTAAATTGAGTATAATCGTTAAAATATACGCTTTACTGAGTTACGCAAAAATATACAAAATCGTTTGAATTATCAGGAATATTCTTTATACAAAAAGTGTTACAGATATTGAAAATATAAAAACTGAGGTGACCATATACGAATATATCGAATATTGAACCCCAAAGAATAGTTGCTAAATTGTCTACAAAAATTTTGTTCATATACTATGCAGTTGTCATACTAGAAATTTCGCTAAATTAGCTGCAAGGATAGACAGATAGCCTCAACAGTTGTCCTTGTATGTGATGATGCCCTTTTCAATGAGGTCCGGTACTTCGACAGCCAACCAGGGCGCCAGGCCAAGGGCCATGGCATGTGCAATACCAAACTTGGGTACATTGCGAGCCCACAGTGGCTTGAAGTGATCCGTTAAGCAGATTTTGCCACCCCGATACATCTTGGCCGTCTTGCCGTCCAGTTCCGGCAGCGCTATCTCTGGCGCTGTCGTAGGATACGTCACTGGAATGTCGAACTCCACATCGAATTCGTATTTGAGCAGATTGTGCATGTACCAGCACTTGCCGAACCATTTGGTGCCCTCTTTGTTGGACTCCAGGCGGAACCAATCGCTGCCGGACTGCTTGTTGTTCTCCACATACTGCAGATCAGGTAAGTTAAATGTAAATTGATCTTAAATCAGTTCTATTTATTAAGTGCTTACCTTTATCAGCGCTTGATATTCCTCCTTCAGTCTTTGTACCCAGACATCTTTCTCGCGTGGGCCAGCCCGTATCTGGAGCAAGGGAATGCTGCTCAGTGTTTTCCTGGTGCTATCGTCGACCATTTCGTTGATTAGTAGTTGTCACCTGGACTTATAAAAGTAAAATAACAAATGAAACACACAACAAGTGTGTGTGTGACACGTAGTGTGTGTGTAGAATACAGTTGTACCGATTGTTCGATTGCACTAATCTTCGTAGTGAACGAATGAACTAAATCTTATCGTTCATTCGAGTCACTTGAATCCCAAATTGGTTCACAACAATAAACATTGCCGCATTACCGACTCGGCCGGCGGCCTCCACTGTAAACAGTCAGAGTCATAATTAATGACCCATGTAAGCAGTTATCACATGTACATCAGTTATCACTGAATAATACAGGAATTACAGTTTATATATAAGATAAAACTATTTTTGTGTATTCAAGAAAAAAAGTAGAGAACTAAATTAGAAATTTAATGAATTTATCTAGCAAAGTGAAGAATAACCACAACTCAGTAGTATAATTGTAATTATTACCTCAAACAGTTGCTGCTTGTTCTTTAATAAAAGTATAAAGCGTAACTAGTTGCAACACAGTGCATATACATAACCAAAATAACATCAAAATATATTAAAAATCATTTTCCATTAAATGGTTAACTGTTGACACTGAAACAAAATACTTTTCAAAAATCTCCATTATATTTGCGGCTGGGACAGCTGTTAGTAGCCGGCTAAAAGCTCGTTGCTATGAACAAGCAAACATCGATAGTCTATTATTTTCACCACAATTTGGCGCCAAAAAGAGGCTGCATATGTTTATTTAAAATAGAATAACAAGCCCAACGTTTATATAGTAGCCCTCCGCCAAAGTTGCGTGGCTGCTGTATAAGCTACAAGTTCAGCCGAAGCTGTCCATAAATAGCGTCACACAGCTGCCAGCCAGTCAAACAATATTTGTGCGCCGAGTGATAAGCTTTACAGTTAGCTCAAAGTAAATAAGAAAACTTGCAGACATAAAACGTGCAAACAGTGATAGTCTGAATTTAAATAAACACGTAATAAAAACAAACTTAATTAAACCTGTGCTTAGTTGAGCACTTTGTGCATACATTTGCGTACTTAGGTAAGTCCAAGAATTGATTTTAAATGAACCAAATGTGTTTTTACTCCCTGTACTGATGAAATGGGTAAAAAGGGTGTACTAATTCAATGCAAATGTATGTAACAGGTCGATCGATCGGATAATAAAACAAACAAAATTCAGTACTGCAGTGCGGGGAGGCAAAGCACAGTCGCGACTTAAAATGTAGACCTAGGAACAGGGAGTTTCCAAGTCGGGTATGCTCGACTAGAGCATTCTTACTTGTTTGTTTATGCAGATGCAAGGAAAGTAGAACCTGTGCACAGTTTGTGCATTAATCCACGCAATGAATCCACTGCAGATGCATATTCAATTGCACAACGTAGATCTTGTATGTATTCCATACACTATATACATACTATATATATACATACCTATATCAATTTAGAACTGCAACGTGACAAAATAGAATTTCACATTTCGCAAGTGGGATTCACTCACAGACAAAAGGTCGAGCCCAAAGAATATTTCCATTGGTAAACACGATTTTACCAGAATTTTTTTATAATCACTAAAAACAAGACAAAACACAATTAAAAAAATTATTGTTTGTCATGCTTAGCTAACCATTGGCACAGATTGAAGATGCTGCCTACAACAAAAATAAAGAAAGAAAAAAAACAACAAATACAAACTGTTAGTACCTTTGAACTGATAATTCCGAGCCACTGATAAGGCGCCAAATCCACTTTTCAACTGACTCAAACCGGTTCGGCTTATAGAGACGATCGTATTGAGCAGCCATAGACCCGTAGTTCTGTCGTTCATCAAAATAATAAACATATTAATTTATTTGCTCGTAATACTGAACCATGCTCTATATACAAATGTATATGAACGAATCGTAACCAGATTCGACCTTAATGTGCTGATAACAGCAGCTTCGTTGTCTATACCAGTTCAAGATGTGCCGGGTGCTTTTGTGGAACCGACTAGAACCGGTTTCAGGTCTTTGCTTTACAATTTTAACGCCTTTTAATTAAACAAGCTACAAATTGTTTCTTAAGCTTTATAAACTGATTACGCCGAAATCTGTGAACGATTCCAATGTTACGCATACATTTATACAGTTATAATTATATATATGTCATAGGTCACTTGATCAACACTCCAAACCGCTGCTAGCCGCCTCCATTGTGGAGCCTGCCGCTGCTGCTGTCCTCTCCGTTGTCTTGCGCACACTCACGGATATTATTGTATCTGTGTTGCGTTGCCGCGCCTGGTGCTGATGCCGATACTCCTGCCACTCTTTGAAGTGCATTTTCTTGCGGTGCGCATGCATATTTGCATTTGAATTGAACGTCTTTGGGCAGTGCGGGCAGGTATATAGCACCTCGCCCGTGTGCGTTGTCATATGTTCCTGGAATAACAATAGCATATGTATTTTTATACATGAATCATAGTTGAAGGTTAAACTGCAACTCACCCGCAATTCATTGGGCCGCTTGAAAGCCTTCTCGCACATGGGACATTGGTGTGTACGTGCCGTATTGTGCGTATACTTTATGTGATGCTGATGGGCCTGAAGGCTGGGTGATACTTTAAGGCAAATTTCGCACTGCATTGGCTGCAGATTCTCGGCGGTGTGCATCATTTTAATGTGACGCGCCAGCCCATATTTGTTGGTCAACGTTGATTCGCACAGCTGACACTTGATAACCTTCTGCGGTGCACCAGTATGCTCCTCCATGTGACGAACCAATGCCTCTCTTCCGCGTATTGACTTCCCGCACACATCGCAAATCTTGTCGAACTTTCGCAAATGCACCAGTTTAACATGCTGCTGCATGAGGTACTCATTGGGGAAGCTGCAAATGCAAATAATTTACATATATCTGATCAGAACCAGCCAATCTCACACTAGGCAACAATCTGATTGGAAAAAGAATGTTCAATTTGTTGCCGAGTGTACTAGATAATCCCTTACGTTTTGCTGCAAGTGGTGCATGACACATGCCATTGCTCCTTGGGAATGTGTGTCAGTTTGTGGCGCTCGCAAACGATGGAGCTGTAGAAGCTCTTTGAGCATTGGTCGCATTGGTAAAGTCGCCCGCGTTGTTTAATGTCATGCATGCGCATGTGCAGCTCCAGACTGCGCCGCTGGCCCATGACGCGCTGGCAAATATGGCATTTAAAGAGCTCGGGATCCTGATGCCGGCGCAGATGATCAACGAGTACGCCCCGCTTCAAAAACTTGCGATTACAACACATGGCATAGCCGCGTTGATCGTGCTCCTTGCGCGTGTGGGCGAGCATCTGTGAGAAGTCATCCATGGACATATTGCAGACAGGACAGGAAACCTTATAATGCTGTCTGATGTATTCATTAAATTCTTGTGATTTCTTAACATTATGAATGCCGCCACCTTTGACTTTGTTGACCATTTTTAGTTTTGCAGCGCCTCGACGTTTTTTTGTTTTGCGCACCCTTTTCTGTTTTGGCTTGGCGATAATTTCATCAAAGTCGCTTTCGCAGGCACTTTGTTGTAGGTAGTCGGACATATTGTGATCCTCCTGATCCTCTAGCACATCGGCTATGCTTAAATCCGCCTCGGGGAACTCAATCTTGATCTCATTTAGATTGATCTGCTCCAGGACGGCTTTGAACTCGGTGCTGTCGATACCTGTTGCTTCATCAACTGGCAACTGCTTGCGCGGACGTCCACGTCGTCGCTTGACACTGGCCGCAACGCTATCGCCCAGCGAGCTCTCCTTCTTTACAACATCCACAGCCAGCTCCAGAGGAATTGTGCTTTCCTCTTCCACGCTCATCTCAGCTTTTTTTGTTGCCATGAGCGACTTGTGGGCGCGCTCTATATTATCGTAGAAATTGTGGAATGAAAACAATTGATCCCAGCAAGCACTACAAACATGTCCGCTGGCGTCCTTGGTCTGTAAAGTCAATTGAAATTAATATATTGAAAACCCAGCTAGTAGCCTGCGTTAGCGTCTCTTACCCGCAACCAAAAGTGTTTTTCTATGGTTGCATTCATGTCAAGTAGTCTGGCTTCACTGGAGCCAAACTGGATATTGCCCAGTGCGTCATCCGTGCACTGCAAGCACAGGAAACACATTTTAATTCGCTGCTCAAGCTCAATAAAATTATGCCGAATGTGTAATAAAATTCAGAACGCGACTGCGGGCATCAGGCGAACAGCTGTTTTAGTCAAAGCTAGGGATGGGCGCGTGTCAAACAGCAACAACTTTACCAAAACAACACGCACAACTTTTCCCCCAACAACTTTTCCAACAAGATCAAGATTGTCTGAAATGATGTTTTAACATTCTTGTGTTTAGAGCTCGCTTAATATTATTACTTAAGATACTACAAAAAACAAACCCAGCCCTAGTAGAAACAGAGCTGCCAACTTACTGTAAGCGCGGCTCGATGCCATTCTTTTAAACGAGTTGGCAGTGGACGTTTAGTCGTCGCGTCTCTGCTTTGAATTAAATTAAACAATTTAAACAAATTTTTTGTAACAGTTTGTGACGCTTAATCTATTTAAATATGTAGCGAGTAGTACGCACAATGAGCTTAACATGCATACGTTCATTGTCTTCACTGAGGCAAGCAACTGAGTGTGAGTTGTCTCTTTGTTTATTTATTGTTTACGAATTCGCTTGTTTATTATTGCACATGGCTAGAGAGGTTGTTTCCCCTTGCTCCGTGGAGACTGAAGAGCGTAATTGTCCAATTTTAAGTGTGTGTGATTTGTTGATAAAGAGATCTGATAACAATGTAGACAACTGATAAGCTTCTTAAATATAATTAGCCAATTGCTTAAATGCGTTATTTACCTGTTATCTTTCTTACCGTTACAGAGAGCTCTTGACTTAGAGGCTAATAACTGCGCTTTAGTAGCATTCTCGCACAGATCAAACACTATGGATGTGCAGGGAAGCCGCCTTGTGCCCGACGGAGGCTATGGCTGGGTTGTGGTCGCCGCTGTGGCCATTATTAATGTAAGTAGCTAGCCAACTGTCTTCCTCAAGCCGTGCACTAACTTCTCCTGCCTTTTAACAGATGACAAATCAGTCCATCTTATCGGTTTTTGGTCAGCTCTTTGTGGGTGAGCTGAGTCGCATGCATGAGGACACATTCACCGCAGCGCTCATAACAAATCTCAACAGCTTGGCCTTAAATTTCTCTGGCTTATTCATTGGACCGGCCATCAAAAGTTTCAAGCCACGCAATGTTGCAGCCACTGGATGCTTATTGGTTTCCTTTGGCTTGACTCTGTGCTCTTTCGGCACAGAGAGCTGGCACTTTATTGTTGGCTACAGCTTTTTTGTGGGCTTTGGATTGGGCCTGATTTCACCATCAACGTTTATGGCCATCAACTCGTACTTCAGCAGCAAGCGTGGAACCGCCGTTGGCGTCTCCTTAGCCGGTGCTGGCGTGGGTCAGGTCTTCATTCCCCATGTGGTGCGCTATTTCCTACACAACTATGGATTTCGTGGTGCAGTGCTCGCCATGGCTGCTCTATCGCTGACTGGGGTTAGTATAAATGCAGCTCATTTTATAAGAAACTCTCTGACAATCAAACTTAATTGCAGCTGTTTGGTGCCATGTTCTTAAAGCCGCTCAATCCACCTGTGAGGCACAACAATCACAAGCATCTGCAGTTGCTCGCCGATAAGGAGCTCAAGAATCAATCCAGCACATTAAAGGCAATTGTTGTGCAGCCGGCAGAAGCTAGCACGCCAAAGCCAATGGAATCGTCAAAGGCTGAGACGTTGTGCGGCCGAATGGGCCATCGTTTGGCACAGGCCATGGACTTGGAGCTGCTGAAGGATATTGTGTTTTGGAGCATTATTGTTGGCATGGCGCTGGTCTATACAGCTACCATCAACTTCACCATGGTCTTTCCGAGTTTCCTTACGCACACAGCCGGCCTTGACAGCAAAATGGTCGCTTTCTGCATGTCCGTTGTGGCCGGAGCCGACATCGTTTGCCGACTGCTGTTGCCCTGCCTAACCGATCGTCTGAGAATACCCTATCGTGTTGTCTTTCTGCTGGGCACAGTCGGTTTGCTTTTGGCGCGTCTATTGTTGGCCGACACCATTAGCTTGCCCGTCATCATTGCCATGTCTGTGCTCACAGGCATGACCAAATCGGCCACGGTGATCAACAACAATCTAACAATATCGGCGCATTGTCGCTCCGAGAAACTGGCCGGTGGTCTGGGTCTCAGCATGATATCGAAGGGTGTTATTGTGATAAGTGTGGGCCAACTGCTCGGCTGGATTCGCGACTATGCAGATTCCTATATCATCTGCTTGTATGCACAGAGCGCGCTGCTGCTTGTGGTAGCCGTGGTGTGGACACCAGAGATCTATTACCGCTATAGAATGCAGAAGCGCACCACGTCCAAATCTATGGAGACTACTTATATGTCAAAAGATCAGACGGAAACATTGAATCCCCGTCCCTAAACGGATGTTAAATACCAATGGACTTTTATTAAGGATGTGATAACCATGCGTTCTGACCAAGGGCGTTACTTTTATGCATACAAGTATACACTTAGCTTTAAGTATTTCGACTTATTTATTATCATATAGTTCGTAACGGCTTGACTTTTGTACTGGCCCAATTTCCAAATAAAATACAAAACCTATACATATTTAAAAAAACCAATTTATATTCTCCACAAGTGCAATCAGATCTGAATTTAGAATCCATTAACTTCCATTTATATTTAGTTTATGAAGCTTTGAGAGCCCTCAATCACTGACTCGCCAGACGCTGTGTTGAAGAACAAACGACGCTCCATGCCGTCCTTCGATATGATGCCAATGCGCACCACGCCGCCGGAGCTGCCATCGTGGAAGATGGCATGTTGCACAGCTAAAAAGTGAATTCATTTAAATGTTAGCTGGAATTTCATGTTTCTCTGGTGGAACTCTATTTCTCTCATGTTCATGGAAACTCAATCTGCCTGTTAGGCCTTGGCTGCCAACAATTCTTATATTGAATCTCCACGAAGATGAGAAAACGAATCCCTTCAACTAGAAGTTATGTCTAGATGAAAGTTGAGCTAAACCTTATTAGTAAATAAATCAATTAGATGCGCAGCACAAACCTTTCTTAACAAATTGTATACAGTCGTCCTTTGACATGCCTGGACGGTAATGCTCTTTGACGAATCCGTAGATGTAACTGGAGCCTGAGCCGCCAATGGTGCAGGCCTCGCGAGTCAACATGCCACCCAGTGGCACACTGTACACCTGACCACCACGCTCCTTATCCCAGCCGGCCACAATGATGCCAGCCAGCAGGGAATCGCGATAGTTGTAGCAAAAATTGCGAAACTCTGAGGCCGCCTCCCATACAAGCGGCTCCTTGTTGGTCTGGTTCTGGTGATAGTTCAGCGAGTAGGCGACAATGTCGGCGATGGCCTGGGTATCAGCAGCGGAGCCACTGCGGCAGCAGTATATCTTATCCGAGATTTGAGTCAATTTGTCGGTCACACGGTTGGCAACATAAGCGCCGGAGCTGGTGCGAGAATCTGCGCCGATCACGACGCCGCCATCGAACTCCACGGCCATAATTGTGGTCTGAGGTAGGTAAGTGTACTAAGTATGCTGCATAGGACAGTTATAGTGCTAGGACTTACGCCAGTGCTGACGGGGGTGTCGGTGAAGTCGAAATCGGGACCCATCTTGCTAGATATATTTTTTTTTAAATTTGTAATTCTCTCACTAAAAATGCAGACTGAAATGACTGGCTTGTTTTTGGCAAGTGTTGTGAAGCTGCTAACCGGCACAGTGTTAAATAATGAAACTCACAGCTATGCATTTGAAAATCTGCCGCACATATCGTTAATAACGATTTGTTATCGTTATCGCTTATCCACATGTTGACTTTGTTTTGATTTCGTTTGAAATATTTTCGCGTGCTTATTTCGTGTGTTTATCAAAGAAAAATGGCATACGTAGCGCTTAGTGAAGCGGAAAAAACTTTTATACTACATGGTGTCGAAGTAAACTCAGACAATAGCCTTTTATTTTTACTGAACCGAAGGTAAATTCATATGATATGCGTGCTTGCAGGAGGATTTTCGTTGTGACGGACGCTCACGTCGCGCTTACCGACCCATGGAGGTAGAAACTGGGCTGGTCAGCAATGCCAGCGGCTCGGCGCGCCTACGACTGGCAAATACAGATATTCTGGTGGGCGTTAAGACAGAGATTGATGTGCCAAATCCATTAACACCACATTTCGGCAAACTTGAGTTCTTTGTAGATTGGTAAAGCGGGAAACTGCAGCTTTTATAACAGAGTATTCAAAATATTTATATATTACAGCTCTGCAAATGCCACACCAGAGTTTGAGGGTCGCGGTGGCTCAGATTTGGCGCAGGAATTAATACTCTCGCTGCAAAACGCTTACGAATCCCCATTGGCCTTTGACTATCGCACTCTGTGCCTTATACCGGGCCAACAATGTTGGAAACTTTACATAGACATATTGGTGAGTAATGTTGTACCTTCGTCACTACACAATATTAATGGATTGATCTATTAAGATACTGGAATGCGGTGGCAATCTGTACGATGCTGTTTCTCTGGCAGCCAAGGCAGCTCTTTTCAACACGAAACTGCCGCTCGTAACTGCAACTCTTTTGGACGCTGGCATCACCGATTTGATCATTTCAGATAATCCCTATGACTGCACACGCATTGGCATTGACTCGGTGCCATTGCTTGTAACCGTTTGCAAGATCGGAGACTACTGCTTGGTGGATCCAACAGCAGAGGAGGAAGTCTGCAGCACTGTGAGCATGGTTGTATCCGTATCCATGCGCAATACTGAAGACAATAAAACTGAAGGTAATGAAATCTTCAACTTCACTTTAGTTTCCATAACGCCTGTATTTATTGGCATCTATTACTCCTTGTAGCTTACCTGTCGGGCACCCACATGACAGGCGGGGGTTCCATGCACAAGGATACCATGCTGAACAGCATACAACTTGGTCTCTCCATTGGTGAGAAACTGAATGCCATGCTCGTCGCGATGATCAAGTCGGAGGAGTTGCGCGTGGGGCCGAAGCGGCCAAAAACAGTAGGTTTTCTTAAATAAAACTTCTTTGAATTGGTATGAAAGTTTTATTAATTTATTTAACTGACATTTGACTATACATTGAGAGTCTTTTATCTATTAGCTTAAGGCTTTATCAAATTATGTGGCACAGCACTTAATTGCGTTTCTTAGTTTGTTTGCTTGCCGCAACTGGCTTCTTCTCCTTCGGCTCGGGCTGCTTCCCCGCAAGGAATGATGTCAGCATTTCACTGATCTCAGGCATATCATTGGTCATCTGTGGAGTAATTGAATGTATATTTAAGCAATCCTACAAGTTTTCATTGCTACTGTTACCTTGGGGAATTGCATGTTCTCGATTTCCTTCTTTGTCTCGGGATCATTGATCATTTTGGGCAGTACCAGCATAAGCAGCAAGGGCAACGCCATCATTAGTACCATGGGGCTGAACAGGAAGTCGGTAATCTATAAAGAAAAATGATGGTTATGGTTATGGTTGGACAATCGAATGACAGGCTCGAAGCGTTGCCTAAAGTTCTACAGGACATTACTTACCTTCCATTGCTCACGGGTCTGGAAATATTTGAATCGCATAAGCGGCTTCATCCTGAGTGGATAGGGCACTTGTACAACTTGCGCCGGCTGCATGTAGTTCACTTTGCGTGCCCGAAATTTACCTTTCGGATTGATTTCAACCCGCACCGGCTCGTAGAACATGTCAGGATGATAAACATCTAGTACATAGCTCCCAGAAGGTATACCGCTGATTATGAACTGACCGTCCTCGCGCACAAATCCCTTGTACTCGCCGTTGTTGATGCTTATGGATAGATCCACTTGCCACTTGTTACCGCTGGACAGTGCCACAGCATTCCCCTGGCCCGCACCAGGTATCCCACCATCGGGCGCGTACACTTTGCCCTCGATAGTGTAATAGCCGGATATCTCGTCGACTAGCTCATCCTGGCCAATGACAATGTCGCAACTACTCAGTGTAATGAGTGTTGCAATTATTAATAGTTTATAGCACATTATTTTCTATTATAACTTTAATCTTGCACTAATTGAAAATTTTTATTGGAAAAAAAATTCATCAGATGTTTCCTGTCATCGTCTATCGATAGGCACTGACACAAGTGTGACGATAACTGGTGTACTGCAGAAATTCACCACACACACTCACATTATTCACCACTGTCACACACAGCATGACTCTTGTCCAATTGGAGATTTGAACTCAAGGCGCGCAGTCTTGTGCGCGGCAGAAACGAAACAGTTAACAAAATCGTAAACGAGAAGTGGTTAATATTTTAAAACGTCTTGACAACAATTATAGGTTAGTGCGTGTTTTCTGTACAAACAAGTTTTGAGTTATGCACATATATGCAATAAATGATGTTTGCCTGTGCGTGTTCTACATACAAAAAGCCATGCTAATGGGGATATATGAGCTAATATTTTTGTTGTTGGCTTAGAGCATGCAATATGCAAATACATATATGGGCTAAAATGCATTTGAAAGTGAAATTAAACTTGAAAAACCTTATAAAACCGCACCCATGGAATTTCTTGCGGAATTTGTGCTAAAAACCGATAACTTGTTTCAAGTTTAGAAGACAAATTGCGGTTCAGCTCATTAAGAAAAATTAAATTCCAAAGTCGCAGTTAACGAAAAGTGTGAGAGACTCGCGCAAAAATAAAGACAACAATAAATATATATGTATATATACATATATATGTATATACATACATATGTTTGTATGTACATATGAGCTGGCAACAACAATGTTGTGTTGTTTTTATGTTTCTACAACTATGTCGCATGTTGTTGTAGCTCTGGCTACGGTAAAGTTGTACTGGAAACCGGTTTCCAGTTATGCCAGACAATGATGCTGTGCTGTGGTGTGCTGGTTGTGCATGCGCATGTGTGTGTGTGTGTGCTTGCGAGTGTACAGATATTTTCTGTGTGTGTGCCGGCAGTTGGCGCATATATTTTGCCCAGGTTAACGCTAGATTTCAATGGCAGCAACAAAACACAGTGCATTCTAACACAATGACAAATAATTAATGGAACAACTTTTGTACACTTAAAGCAAAAACTCAAAGCCCCACGCCAGGCCAGATGCTGTAATGTGAAGTCAAGTGTCGCGCATGCGCAGTGCAACTCGCAATTGTTGTTTTTAATGATGATGTAAACAAGGCGTAACAATAATAAAAACAGAGGCGGCTCGTTAAAAGCGCTCAATTCGAAGAGGGCATCTTCGCTCTGAAGCAAACGATTGCTAGAGCTGGAAAAGCTTTGTTAGTGCCGCCAATCGTTAGGTACGATAGTGATGGCTTAAGCTATCGATACTATCGATAGCAGCAACAACATTACTAAACACTATAAAATGTTGATAAAATGAAAAATACATAAAAGTTGTGGAGTTATGGAACACAATAATATATACGCGAAGCACTTTATGATTTAATTCATAAGGAAATGTTAATACCCATTCAAAATGAACTGTTATGCTACGTGATATTTTATATATTTTAATAAAAATATCAAATTATATACGTAGCATTTTAATAACATAATTGTAAATGCTTGTGCTTAAAGAACAATGTTAACTTGTAGACAAATGTTAATGCTCACTTTAACAGAACTCAGTTCAACTGTTGTACTCAAAAGGTCTGTTATGTTACAAGTTAAGAAGAATTGCCAGATCTCTTATTTTTTCAAGGTGGGTGCACTTTTGTTTTGTATGATCAACTTATTAAACCTTTTTTAAGGTTTACAGGGTATCAAAACGAATTGCAATGAGCAACATCATAAAACAAAGACAGAAAGCAATAAAACTAATGAATGGCAGCGGTGTGAGGGCGTGTAAGAAGCAAGGGGGCAAACGTGTTTATCTTCAGTGGCAAGTGGGGAATGGTCGCGAACGTGACGCTTTTGGTTAGCAATTGGCACACTCTTCCACACACACACACACACTCTTCACACTCCACACTCCATTACACTTGTCGCTGTTGCTGTTGCTATTGTTGTTGCATAGTTATTTTACACAATTCGTAAATTGCTGATAAATCACAGTCGCTTTCTATTTACAAGCGTTACAATCTATGCGTAGTATGTGTGTGACAAATCAAACTTGACACACACACACACACACACATACACATACATATTTGAATGGTAACGCCTGCTCCTTAATTGTTTTATTATATGGTTTGAATTCTTTAGTAATGGTCCCAATACCTCTGACATCATTATTAGTTGATTCCAAGTAATTCCAATATTGCTTGTGCTATTTCCAGCCTAATAGACACGTGCTGACATAGATTTATATTCAAGATTGTACACCTGTTAAGCTTAAAAGCTAATTCAGGTATTCCCAAATGAGTAGTTCACTTTTATTAATTCATATAAGGCATTTTGATCAAAACTACTTTAAGCTATTAGGTTAGGTTTCGTAACGACTAACGAGTAGCGAGTAACGAGTAACAAAAGATTTAGCCCACGAGATAACTTAAAAAATTAAAATATAATCTATCAAATGTACAAGAAACCACTTTAAGTTATTAAGTTAGATAGTTTTAGTAGAACAAAACCAGCTCTAAATCTATTATTGATAATTGGCATTGTTATCTTATACATAATTGAAAGGTTTACAATAGTCTGGACGTATAGCCAATTTAGGCATTTCCTAAAATTAGTTGGCGTTATCGCTTTTCAGATTGAAACGCACTTTTCGAACAGGTCTCGCTTAAATTTTTAATTGTCATGGAGCAATAAAATGATTTACAATTTACGCATTAGTCACAAAGCATATCAGATATGGTTATCGGTCCAAACCCTAGTACTATGTACAATGACTTAGCCGTATGCTATTGTTACTTTAGGGTTGATTAAACTACCAATTTTGCCTTCACCTCTCTGAAATCGTCCACCCTCGTTACCTTATTGAACCGGGCACTACAAATTCAACGACCCTTAGCTTTGTTTGCCTATAAAAAGTGTACTGAAGTTTACCTTTAACCCAGTTGCAAGTTGTGGCACGCGATGTCCAGGCAAGGATTGCGTCAATGACCAACATTTGCCTAGCTGCCCAGTGCCTTGACACCCCCGACTCCACCACCTACCACCCCTGTACAACAACTCCTCACAATGGTAGGGTCAAAAGCCCGATACCTCTGCGCATGTTTACAAATTGATTGAAAACTACTCAAGTACTCGTACTCAAGTTGTTGCGGCTGCAACATCGACTGAATCTACAATGTAGACAGCAAAAGAATATCATTCAACAGATTTTTGTAGAAACCTTATCGTTTTCTAATTAAAAAATCCCTTTAAATGTGTTTTGCATGCACTTGAGGATGAATTTCTTTGGAATCTTATGACTTACTCAATAAAAATGAATCGATTGCAATGACGAGCAGTAGATATCTTATCGTAAGATGACTTTGAATAGAATTGAGGGTTGAAGGTTCAACAACCTGGACAGCAAAGTATCTACAATGTGGCTTCAATAAATGTTAACATTTCCTTTCACGAAACGCTCAAATGGCAAGACAGCTCAGCTGCAAAAATTCAAAAGACAGCGTATTGCAAATGTTTAAAAAACCAATTAGAGCTGAGCTGTCAACTCAACGTAACTCTCATAATGTATACATCAGTATATGTATGTATATAGTTATTTACCTTATGTATATGTCAGACCACAGTACAAGCTAAAATTGTGATTGGCTTATGTGCGACTTTAACAAGGGCATGGGCCTGGCTATAGACACTGGCTAGCCCCTATAAGCATATGTATGGATCGTACAAATACGTATAGAGTCAACTACGAGTGTATACATAAGCCCCACATAATGTGCCATTGTGTGTTTTTTGGTTGCAAGTTGCAAACGGTTAATCAGTTTGGTCTCACGTTCAAAACAAAAGCTGAATTCCGTCATGGACTCTTGGGGCCAATGGCCAGATCCACACACGCAGACAGCAGACACACCATACAACTCATGTGCCAAGAATTGTATTTCAAATAGTTATAAATTTTTATGCTAAGTAGTTGGTTGCCTGGTGAAATTTGCGTTTTCACCTTGTGGCCTAATCTGAAACTGAAACTCTTATCCCCAATATGAGTACCTGTCGCTGCAACTGCCAACTGCCAATTGGCCAGTCAAAGTCAAAAGTGAATGTGTTGGGGATTGTAATTCATTTGATATACAAGCGAACGAACATATTAGATAAATCAGGCTCACGATCAATGCTTCTCATACATAATCATAAAAAACAAAACTTTACTTTCAAGGTTTTCATGAAGTTCAACGTGAACGCCCATTGTGAGGCTCAGTTTTGGTTAGGTTACGATCGACATGGGTTCTCCTAAATGGCATTAAACAATGAGTGTGTCGGATTTGCGCCTTAATCCGCGCATTTCAATTAACATTTCGGAACAGAGTTACTTTTAAAGAAAAGTTGTTATATAGCCCGTATACAGGCACTAAATTAAAGCATGCAAACACAATATACTCAAGGTCGGCCGCATATACGATTTATAATTTCAAGTTCAATTCGCATTCTTCAAGCACATTCATTTATTGTGCGCAGTTTCCCCAGCGAAATGAGAGACACAAGATGACGAAGTCACCGCCTCGATGAGTAGCTGTTTAATTAGCATGCTTAGCTCATGCTCTCCCACCGATCATGGCGCTATAAACCTGACACAGTCATCGGCATTCACTTGGCTAAAAACCAAGTCATTCACAAAAAGCTGTGAACATGTTTATGCTCTGAGGTTTATGAGTTCTATGTCGAAGTTTCAAAGCAGCTGCTGGTATTCAATTTCCTCATTTTGTCTAATTGCATTTATATTTAAATTTGTATCTTACATCTGTATCTTGTTTCCGAGTAACACGATTGAAGATTGTAATAGTTAAGACAGAAACTTTCAAATTACTTGTACTAAATTCCACGAGCTGCAAAGATAACAGACTTACAACTGAATAATTGAATCTATTTACGGAATTAAGAACAGCCAACGATTCCCAATCCCGTTTTTGACAATCTGGCAGCACCAAAATGTATACATGAGTCTGTTAAGTTGGCTGCGCCTCAACATATCACGAATTAAGACTGAATTCATAATAAGCTTGTGTTTATGTCTTGGCATAAACTAGATATTAGTCACTTGCTTGGGAAAAATCACGTTCTGAGTCATTGAAGGCTAAATAAGCATAACTACAAGCCCATGAAAGCTCTGCATACAATTTGCGACAACAATATAGATATATAGATAAATAAATCATAAATGAATTAGTTAATTTATTAGCTGTAAGCTAATTACCGTGCTGCTTATCGCGCATATTACGTATACGCAGCGTAGCATAACGAAAGTAAATTAATGATCAACTATGCTGAAAGCTAAATGATGTTAAATGTAATGTTTAATACACTTAGCTGTAAGTAATAGGGAGTAGTTATGAGTATCGAGGACGACGATCTGCATGCGCCGCATCCTTATCGGCAATGCGATAGATACAATCTCTGATACATAGATACTTGTGTATATTTCGGGCGAGGGTACATGGTACGATAAGCAAAAGCACACACGCATCGACGAGTGCAATTATATATTGCCATGGTAATTAAACAGATACTTGGCTGGGAGATGACATAAGACAGTTGGGAATAGGTAGACGGGCGGACAGGCAGACGGGCAAACGGACAGGCAGGGACACGGTTCGTGATCTAAAAGCTGAAGCCAGTAAGAGCTCTAATGATGGTTTGTGCTACATCCGACAGGTGCTTAAAGATGTCATTGTCGATGGTGCTGGAGTTGTTGGTGCGCAAACGTTGGCTGCTCGTTGCGCTGGCCGCACTGCTGATTGCCGCCTCAGTCCAGAGCTTGCCTCAAGGTGCACCGGAAACGGTATGCGACACAATGCTGCCGTTCCATTCCGGCGGCAGTGTGCTGCCCCAAAACAGCGTCTCCCCCTTCACCATTGAGACGTCCACCTCTGTGGTCGGCCAGGGCCAAACATTGCGTGTGGATGTGACCGGTGTTCCAGCGGGCTTAAGCTTTGGCGGCTTCATGATCCAAGCCCGCAATCGCAACTCACCCTATCAGATTGTGGGCCAGTTCAGTCCGACGCCCGATGGCACCGTCAAGCTGATGAACTGCGAGAACTCCGTCAACAATTCGGCCACCCACAGCAATGCGGGTCCCAAGCCCCAGGTCACTCTCGACTGGCAGTCGCCGGTGAATTTTATTGGCCAAGTGGTGTTCAAGTAAGTTTTGTCTACTCTACCAGCTCTCAATTATTTCATTTCCAACTTTACTCTTAGCGCCACGGTTGCCCAGTCATATAATCAGTTTTGGGTCGGCATACCCTCCAATCCCGTCCAGGTGGTCAGGCGCGATCTTACCGCACAGGCACCACTGCCCACGCCCAATCCGCCCAACAATTTTAATAGTAACTTTGGCAGCACACGTACTCCTTACGTGCCACCCAGCTATGTGGCACCCAATGTGGTGCCTGTCAACGAGGATACCTTCTACGATGGCTGTGGCCAGAGCAAGAACTGCTTTGGTTTTCCCGATGGCTGCGTTGCCACCAAATCCTGCACCTCCATCTCCGCGATTACCGTCCGCGGCGACATCTACGAATTCGAGCTGCGTTCCGGCAAGGGTAAGTCCATCAGATCAAATCAAATAGCTGGAGCTAATGGCCCTTATGATTTGCAGGCACCAATGCGGCCTATGTGGCGGTGGGTCTCTCGGATGATGCCAAAATGGGTGAGGACTTGACCACCGAGTGTGTGCCTGAAAATGGACGCGTTAACTTGTACTCCTCCTACACCGCGTCCAGTCCCTATGGCGCTATTAGGAACAGCGTGGTAAGTTTCCTGCTTCAATTGATGTTGATTGTAGTTTCTAGCTGGGATTATCATTGCAGCCGCAGAACTCGGCGCGCCTGTTGAATGCCTCCCATGTGGACGGTGTCATCTACTGCAAGGTGCAGCGCGAACCTCTCACTGTGGTGCAGGGTCGCACTTTTGATCTAAGGAACGGCATGTACCACATGCTGGTCGCCTCGGGCAGCAGTCTGAAGGAGAACAGCGTGGGCTATCACGATATTGGCCGCCTGCCCTCGGCCAACCCCATTAACCTCGCCGTCGTACAGGAGCTGGGCGGCAGCAGTTTATTGCTGGTGCGCCTGCATGGTGCCTTCATGATTGCAGCCTGGATTGGCACCACATCGCTGGGCATCATATTTGCGCGCTACTTCAAGCAGACCTGGGTGGGCAGTCAAACCTGCGGCAAGGATCAATGGTTTGCCTGGCATCGCATGCTCATGGTCACCACCTGGACGCTGACTATTGCCGCCTACATTCTGATCTGGGTGGAGCTGAAACGTGCCGTGTGGCATGCCCATTCCATAACTGGCCTGATCACAGTCATACTCTGCTTCCTGCAGCCCATTGGCGCACTGTTTCGTCCTGGACCCAATGACAGCAAGCGTCCCTACTTCAACTGGGGCCATTGGCTGGGCGGCAATCTGGCGCACATACTGGCCAGTAAGTGGATAGGCTTAAGGAATAGCTAGTTTTGATTATAAACCTATTTCCCCCTTGCAGTTGTGGCCATATTCTTCTCAGTGAAGCTGCCCAAGGCAGAGCTGCCCGAGTGGATGGACTGGATTCTGGTTGGATTTGTGGTCTTCCATGTGCTGGTTCACTTGATATTCTCCGTAAGTGCGCGTGTGCTCGTTTATAGTGTGTGTGGGCCCCTCTATCATGTCCCGGAGTGTATAAATTATGTATATAAAGAGATTAGAGAGTTTATCCCTCGCATTGCCTGCCTGTATAGCGTTCTACGATTGTCCTTAAACGCTCATTCTCATCATTTGCTACTAATTCACTCATCCCATGTGTCACCCAACGGACCTCTTGACTACGCCCATTAATATGTAGATCTATTTGTGCATTAATCATTGGCAGGTGGCGGGCGTCGCCTCCGATCGCCAGCAGGGCCATCGCATCAATACCATCCAAATGGGCGACATGTCGCATCATCATCAGCACGCCATGCGCAATGGCATGAGCATGGAGCGCAAAATGGATGCACCGGTAAGTTGGAAGAGGTTAAACGATACCAAGGATAACAACTTATCAACTTATTCTATAACTATTCCACAGTATGCTGGCCTGCGCAAGGGTCTGCTGGGCGTCTACAGCGTCGTCCTGGTGCTGTTCGTTGTGGTGCTAATCCTGCTCGTGGTGCTGGCGCCCATTGAGAAGGCTTTCGAATAGGCAGGCCAGCTTAGCTTAGCTTAAGGACATCCCACACAAGGCCGTCTTAACAATCTCTCCGCTCTGTACAGGCAATACTCGTCGGCTGCAATGCAATGCAATCAATTCTTGTGCTCATTGTTTGTTTGTTTTTGCATTATTTTACGTAATCGTAACCCCCCTTACCGTTTTATGTTGTTATGTGTAAAATATAATTAAGCGCAGAAAAATGTGTAACCTAGTTGAAGCGTTTCAGTACATGTTATATAATTTATTATTGATAAAGTAAAACAAGCCAACTTAAATGCGTTTATTCAATGCTTATCTAACGCTAACGATATCATTTGGGGGTGAGAGAGTGGGTGAGGGGCGGTTCGAGGGAGGGAAGGAGGTAGGGACAACATAATATGCAGTCGGTGCTTCTATGGCTGCTTGATCCGATGCTTTATTTCAATTGTAATTGTTTTTACTTCCTTTTTGTTTTTTTGTTTTAAAAAAAACTTTACTTTTAACTGCAGCTCTACTATATGATCTATATATATATATTGTTTTTTGTTTTAGTATTTGTTTTTCGTACTTGTTTTTGTTTGTAGTTCCTCTATAAAATTAACATAAAATACAACACTAATTTTTTCTCTTATTAATGCAGAACTTAGAACCAATAAAAACGAACTCTTAAAACTGAAAACGAACCGAATCATAATCAAAATCGCTCCTCCAGTATAACCGTTTCCTGCGGATATAGTTTGAGCGCTTCCAGCGATTGGCTGGCATCGATGGCGGTCAGATCGCGACGTGGCCAACCGCTAAACAGCTTGTACTCATCGATGAGGAAACCATTGGCGGCCACGAAGTTCAACAGATCCTGGATAGGAGACAAGCGGTTTAAATATCAATCAAGTGATCTATACTAGTGCTGCTAATAGCACCTCAAATCTATAAGGATACGCACCTGCAATGTGTCGCGTATGTAAAAGCGACGCTCCAAATGATCGCCAGTTGGCTTGCGTACGCGTATTTTGGAAATGTTTGCTTCATGCTCGGCGGGCTCCTGGGGTAACGACTGCTTAGCCTGATAAAGTTGAGTGGTAAAGTGAGATTCCAATTCACCAGAACCAGTTTAAAACACTTACCACTAAACTTATGGACTCGCGCCTAGCATCTTCTTCGGCCCTTTCAGATTCAATTCTTTTGCGTTCAGCGGCCTGGGCGGCCTCCTTTTGACGTTTCGCTGCCTCTTTGGCCATGTCTGCCTGTAGCGTTTCCTCGTATGCCATATCTTGCTCAGCCTTGACCTGATCGCGCACAGCACGCTCATTCTCCTCCCTTATTTCACCCTGCAGCTGCTCCTCGTACATGACCGTTGTCTCAATGAGTCGCGATTGTAAATCACCCAGACCAATGTTGCCTGCAAACATCAATTTGTGTATTAAATTGGAGTACAGAGAGATGAAGCCTGGTCGAACTTACCATGAATCACAGATAATACCTCGCAAGTTTGGCGGCCCATAAGACGGCTCTTGCCAACTAACATAAGGGCGGGTAATTTGTCTAGCTTAATGTTTCTGGCCGTTAGCGAAGCGTTGCTGTTGATGCAGGCGGTCAGCGAGGAGAGGAACCTGCAAGTATAAGTTTATGTTGTAGTAATCTATTCACTTGGCGGAACTGGGTCTACCTACATATCCTTGTTGCTCTCGTACGTCATATCCCAGCCATAAAGTACGAAGCTTTCTCTAAATGTTTGTATGATGCCCATGTCCTTCATGAGATGATCACAGAAAACATTTGTGAGTATGCTCTCGCCATGGTGCAGATAAATTGCCAACAATTTCCGCTGCAATACAAAATATTTGTGAATTTAAAACATGAAGATTGCTTAGATTGCAGCTCTGCCTACCTCTTTGGCGGGCTTGTGACAGGCCAGCCTCAATGCGTTCTCTAGGCTGCCCACAAAGAAGTCTGGATATGGCTCCCCAAACCGTTGCCTATAATTATCCACAAATAGTGTTGAGCCGGTTATCTCATCATTCGTGTTGTTGGGTACTGTAGCAAAGCAATAGAAAGGTTTGTTTTAGCAGTTGTTAAATAGATATTTAGATTATCAATGAATTTTACATACTCAGATGCCTGTTGAGCGGCTGCACGGGTGGCGAGTCTGAGAATATGTATTCCGTGTTGTTAAAATCTGTGGCATCCTCAAACTCATCCGCTGAGCTCTCGCTATCGAGGGTCACGACTTCACTGCTAAATTATAGAAAGAGGCATAGCTATTATTAGAAGCCATAAGCTAAGCTTGTAATATCGATGGAACACGTAGGAGCAAACGTGTCTATTGTTTATATTATGCAATTAAATTATTCACACTTACGTGCTAGCCAGCAAATTGGAATTGTTTTGCGCTCGATCCGCAATGTTGCGCAGCACAAAATTGTGGGTCTGTTCAATGCCCGATTGCTGAGAGTGGGATAGAGAAGTGATATAAATAAAGTGCGTCCACAATGAGCAGAGGGCAATACTCACCGCCAAATTGGTATCGTTATCACAGCCGCTGGGCCAGCCGGACCATTCCTGATGTCTTACGGGTGTATTGGTAATGTAGTAGACATTCGTTTTCACTTGTTGGATTGTTGTGCGTCCCGGCAGATTGAGCGTGGTTCTGCGCCCCTCCGGCTCCTCCACAATATGGATTTTGAATACCTTATCCAAACGCTGTGTAACCTCATCTCTGCCAAAGTACAATACATTAAGTACAAAATAATATTTTGTTGGATTTAGTAAAGAGCTGCCTACTGTTCGGTATCCATGAAACCATCTTCAGTTAGATCAACGAGCATGAGCTCGTTATCCGGCGCCAGATCCAAATTACATAACTGCGTCTCTGGTAATTGGGCATCGCTGGCTCTGGACGGCGGCCAGCCCCGTAAGGCCTGTCGGCATTGTGGCACGCTTGTCAGATCAAAGATCTTGCGCTTAAGTTGTTCTGCAAGCAACAGGTAAGCAAATTTAATGTGTTTTGAGTTTGTAGCTGGGAAATCGATGTTTTCCCCTTACGATACTATTCAAATGTATTCTATAGGTTGATTTGAAGCCTTATAACTTATTTTTCTCATTTAGTGAATGCGTTTTTTATAATTTTAAAAATGTATTGTGAATATTAGGGAAGACACTATCGATGTCATTATCGATAAGTGCATCGATTAATCAATTAATGTTGATTTCGTAGCTTTGGCATGGGATGAAGGAATTGAAATGAATGAATGAATGAAATTTTATCAAAAGAATTGATGTTCATTTTATTTGAGCTACTAATGAATATTTTCACTATCGATAAGGCATTTTCAGGATAAAGAGTACTTAAATAATCGAATTTTCCGATCTTTAACTAATAATAGCGACTGGAGAAACCCAGCGATTACTTACCTATGGTTCCATTTGGTGGCATACGAATTTGATAGAGCTGTTGATTGAAGTTGATGTTGAATGTTAAGATATTTTGGTTGTTGTTCTGCCTGGAGGGATCCAAGTTGATGCTCGACGTCAGCTGGGCTAGCAATTGTGACGCTATAGTAGATACATTTCAAGTACAATTCTGCGTGGCCTTCACTACATCTATACTCACATGGAAACATGCGTGCGCCCTGCGAGGGGCCCGGCAGCTCGTCAAAGTTAAAGGGCCTGAAGCCATTGGTATTTGGATTTGGGTTTGGATTTGGATGTGCCGATGCAATGGCTACTGGATCCGCCATCTGCGACTGTGCCGTATGTATGGGATTGGACTGCAGCGCATCATCGTGTGGCATGACGCGGCTAAGTGCCTCCTAAAAAGAACAGACAACAATGGGTTGAAGATTACGACAACAACGCAATTCGATTTGATGCAAGGTTCAATAACAAAGACGCACTCACCACGAGATCCCAATTGGCCGCCTCCAGGTGAGAGAAGGCCTCGCCGACATCCTCAATTCCAGTTATGATCTGTGGCATTGAATTTTCATTGAGTTTTTGTTTGCATTTGAAGAAAACATTGCCAAAGACCCTAAGACGCAGACACCCACACACACGCATACACCCACACATACACACACACACATACACACATATACACATACACAAACACACGCATTGAAAATGTGCGCACTCAGCATTTAGCCAACAAAAATAATAATAACAGAAAATTGCAGTCTATAGCGGGAAATGCTGTTGCATTTATTTACCTGGAAACTGGCCAATGTTTCTTCTTTATCCTGGTTTTCCGACATTAGTGTGTATTTGATTAGTATTTCGAATTAAACTAAAAAGTACTACTAATTTTCACAAAGACAGTCTGATGTTACAGTCGCCTGTTACAACAACAAAACTTAACATTTGCTCAAATGTTATTAACAGCCGAGCAATACATTTTTCTTGGAATTTATGCAAATATCATTTTTTATCATGCGACTTGCTTCGAAATGCGGTTACGTGACATTTTAATTATTTTAAAGCTGTTTTAGATGACAGCTAGTTGTAGGGAAAACCAATGAATGAAGGCACTATTTCGAATTTAACAGCTGCTAAACTGTTGCTAACAAATTGATAACATAGCCACAACAGCACAACACAAAAACTAACAGTCACTTAACAGCAAAGCACGGTACGCTGGCCACAATTTTCACAAAGAAAACAGTTTGTCTGTTAGCGGAATGCTAAGTGCGAGACTGTTAACTTTAGACTGGTACGCTGATCACACAAGGAGCAGGCAAAAATTAAACAATGTACTAAATTTCTTGTATTAGTTAGTTTTTACTTATACCATAATAAGTTGCGTTTTAAGTAAATTTGTATGCAAATATTTGATGCAATCAATTATAACTCAATAAACTCGTTTGTTAGCAATGGCCCAGTTATATAGGTATAAAGACTTGCAGCATTTATTGGGATTCACTTAATATTAGAAACAAAATTAACATATTCCAATATCGGTATTTAAACTGACATATCGATAACTTATTGTTATTGTAGTCGATTTTCTATAAGAGACTGGTGCCAAATTCAAATCAAAGCAGCGCGCGGTTTTTGTTTGGGCAAATGTGATTTAAATTATTGATTGTTTGAGAAGAAGGGGAGTGAAGTTAGGTCATGTACATATGTATGTATGTATGTATGTATGTATGTATGTATGTATGTATGTATGTATGTATGTTTGTATGTTATTTCATACAATCAATAAACAAACAACATGTGTTAAGTACCAAGCTTATCTAGGCACAATCTCAGACATTGCAAGCCCTTCCTTAATCAATATAATGTATTCAATTTTAAATTGTGATTAATATGCGAAACTTAATATTATGCACCAGCGAGACCGACTCGATATACCCAATACGCACACCACCCACCCCGCATTCGCACCCAGCACCCGGGACCCCGCATACCGGTCGACAACCGCCCGCCCACGCACATCACACAGCACTGAACAAATGTCATCCAATTAATCTTCATAAAAATTGAAATCAAAGACTGTAGGCGATGTGATTTCGATGTGGCCAGCAGCAGGCTGCCATAGAAGCTTCCCAGCTTCCCTCCGTACAACATGTTGCTCAGCGCGAATATTTGTATAAAAATGTTAACAGTTTGCGCTATTAGTGGCACTCTAACGCTGTTGCAAGCTTCCCAATTTACAACCGAGTCCGCAACATCGACGGAGCAACTGCCGCAGCGCATTTATGGTCTGCTAGATAAATTATCCTGTGGCAGGAAGCTGGATGCGAGTGCCAAGTTTGCACTGTTGTTGGCCGAATTTCTGATAAAACGTGAGCCTAATGAGCTGTGCATATGTGATAGATACATACGTCCTGCGTAAAACCATAAATTATCCTTAATTTCTGCATATTCCATATTATTTTTCAAAATGCACAGAGAAAATGCGCTACGTGGCACCCACGCGATACGATAGACAGTTGTATTATCATCTGCTGCAGCGAATGGAGCACTTGAAAAGGATTTCAAATGCGAACAATATAAACCCTCTCGAAAAGCAAAGTAAGTTTTGAGTATTGGACTAATTAAATTCCATTTTACTGCGCACTAATAATGTGCACTTACTAGTAAATATATAGATAGTACTGAAGTACAATCAGTACTGAAGTAAATCAATAATATTTATACCCTGTTTCTAAATAATAAGAAAATCTTTGTCTCCCACACCTTTATAGGTAAAATCCCCAAATTTGGCATACAGACTATTTTTGACTCCTTTGTCAAAACAAATTTTGACACTCCCAGCTTTTCCCCCGCAAATGAGGAAAATCCATATTTTCAACACCTCTATAATCCTCAAATTTTAAATGTAGACTACTTAAAATAGGCCAAATTTAATAGACTGGAATGAGAGTATACTGCAGTCGGGAACTTCAGTCTGCAATATCTTACTTTATTTTATTTTATTTTGTACAAGAACCTTCCATAGAAATTTGTGACTTCTCAGTCTTATAAATTATTACGGACTCTTCATATCTCATTTCTTTTTATTAGAAGCCCAACTTTCACTTTGTGGATATTCTCTCCCTTTCTTCGATAAGTTTTTGTCAAATTTCTATAATTGCTTGTATTTTACTGTGTTTACTTCCAGTTCTGGAGAATGCCTTTCAACGTAATGTGCTGCTCTTGCCACCAAATTTGAAGTAACGATATCTATTTAAATCGATCCAACTCTATCTCTATCTATTGAAACTCATTATCCTTATGTTAGATATGGCGCTCTCAATGCGAATGCTGAGTACGAGCTGCTGGCTATGAATTATGAGAATCTTGTTAACAGGGGCGAACCGAATGGCACTCAATCGGATCTTTGTATGAAAGATATAGTTACAATGAATCCCAGGAAATGCAAACTTAGTCTGGACTGTCTGAAAGTGTTAACAAGCGGGGCGCCCGCCTATGGATATCAGCGAACCCATCAGTAAGTATTCAAAACGATTTCTGTGAACCGGTTTAAGAAGGAAATTTTGGAGTTATGATGTGGAAATTTGGTAAATTCTTAAGACCTTATTATCTCATCTTAAAAAAGTATTTAGTGAACACCAAAATGAAATAATATATATTATTTTTTATTATTTTACGATGCTCATTAGGGTGCTGCTGCTATACTTGCTGGAACATCACAAATGTGCACGCCAGCTAAGTCCTCCTCAGCTCTATGAAGATCTGGGTAAGAGCCATTGCAACGAAATCCTTAGCGAGCAGAATGCCATACGCAGCTTGGCTTTGGGTCTGGGAAAGTACAAGGATTTGTATCTGGAGCAAGGTATGTCTATCTGATAAAGCTGGCAAGCGATTAGCTCAAAGAATTTATAGAATTGAATTCATTGAAGGACAAACTTTAGGTTCGATCCATATAAATCAGACGATGTTAGTGATAGTGCCTGCGATAGTTTTCCAGCTCTACTATCCGCATATTCTTAATCAATGTTGAAAGATTTAAGATGAGGTTTAACTATATTCAATATTGCAGCTACAATCTGTGGACTCTTTGGCTATAATGAGTTTCTGAACTGGCGGAATGTGATGGAAATTGACAGCTGGTTTACTGACGATGCCGATAGCGAGCATATTAACGACTTGGCCCTGGTGTTCTATATAAACGCCTTGCTGCTGCTGCATTAAATGCTGCTGATGGACGTGTTTCTGCTTTATGCTCGTTATATATATATTTTTGCTGCTAACTGTTGCTTGTGCTGCTGCCGCTGCTCCTGCTCCTGCTCTCCCCCCTTGATAACTGCTTTATAACTGAATAAAGTGCGGCTTTATTGCTTGATGGCTGTGCAATGACGAGTCGTTGATGGGCTTAAGTAGTTAATACTTTTGTTATTGAACTGCGTGAGAATGTGTGTCTCTGTGTGTGTGTGGGGGTTGCAGGTTGGGGGTGAAGGGTTGCCAGGTAACTGACAGACGCCATTTGTAATGTGACACATTAGTTGCGCTTGGCTGCCTGGTTGATGGATGCGACGACAGGGAAGACGACAAACAGGAGGAGCAGGACAAGACTTTCCATTACAAAATGCTAGCATTGAAGTGGAATACTAATATTTGCCCTGACATACTCGAAAACATGGAAACATGGAAGCCAGGCAGGAACTGCAGTTGCAGAGCCCGTGCCCGAGCCCCAGCCTGAGCCTGAGCCTGAGCCTGGGGTCGGATATTAATGCCTCATTTGTTGCAAGCGACGAGTGGGAGTTTCTGCTGGGGTATTAGACTGCACTAAGCCCCACACAAAAGATATATATACACACACACAAATACACATGGTGGAACCATGTCAGAGCCTGCCCTTTTGCCCTGGCAAAGGCAAAGGCACAGCCAAAGGACTTAGCAGCGTATTGTCGAGGGCCATGAATGGTGCTGGTCATTAGCAAAGTTGACTGTCAGTGCAACAACAACAACAACGCAGCAAATATAAGTACAACAATTGCCAACCCCCGCCGCAGACTCGTCCACACCTCAACACGCCCGGAACAACTCCTCCAACTTATGCACATGGTCAAGTCTTGGTTACAGTGCCCACAGGAGCAGTAGCCCTACCCCCTTTGTTAATTATGGTCTGTTCTCCAAAGGATATTGAGTACATTGGGTTTGTGCAAGGACGTGTCGATAAGGCTAGGGATACAAGCGTGGGGAGTTTTATTGAAACGCCCACCAGCGCTCCGCAGATCAACAAAATCATAATCCCTCAGAATTTTAGGGCTGGGTCACCAATTTTAATACAAGGACTACGGATTATGATCTTTAAACATTCGCTAGCGAGTCAAATCTATTTATTCTACAACTTTTAAGCTGGCCAATACCAAAACTAAGTGAGCTCAATCCTAACGTCCCACAACTCCCGCCTAGGGGTTGAGAACAGAGTATATGGCACTCGGGAGCTTTTACGTTTTTACTTGTTTTTTGTTTTCATTTCTTCTGTCACTTTCGGTCATCAGCACCCCTGGGCGACAACAACGACAACAATTACAACCCTTGCAACCTGATCAGCTGTCGTTGCTGACTTACTGCCCGTTGCCCCACACTTCTCCCCTGCTCTAGACTAGCATTGTTTTTTTGTTCATGCGTGTCGTCGAGTTCATTATGGGCTTACGCTCATGTGTGTGCGTATGTGCTTGTGTGTGTGTGTGTGTGCATGTCCTCTCAAGTGTCGGTTAGCTCCTGTAGGTGTTTATTGTGATGTTAAGTTGCTGGTAACAGCAACAACAAACTGTTGTCTTACAGAGCACTGTAGTCTCTGCCGTTGACAGCTCTCAGCGCTGTTGTTGTAATTGGGCCCGGAATGTTTGGTATGTTCCATTTCATTTCGTTTCTCGTTTTTGTGAAGCATGCGCCTAGGCGAGTATGCTCTCTAGGTGAGTGTGCTCTCTGGGAGGGGGAGTGGGAGTGAGAATCAGACTGTGTGTAGGGTTTTCAGCGTAGCGTAAAAGTTATTGTCCTGTGCAGCTGAGCGGTAATCGTATTAAAAATTACATAGCTCACTGCTAAGTAATCCCAGCTGTTGTTCCATTCTGAACCAAATCATTATTTTTTGTCAAATATTTGAGTTTTTATTTATATTTTCTTAACTTACTACCTCCACATACATCTATGTATGTATATCTTAGGCCGGCTTCTGGAACCGTACTGAGGTATGAGATATTGGTTTGAACCATTAACCGAACCGCTGTCAGAGTTTTTGCTTTACGCATGATAAAAACTAAATGATGGTGAAAAAACACGGTTTTGTTATGTTTAAGGGGAGTATTTGTCTAATTCCAAATAAACATATTCAATTGGCTTGTATTTTGCTAATTAAAAGCATTCATGGGCAAGCTGACAACCCTAAATCAGCCTGAACGGGCCAGTCCCAGTTCATATTTGGCGCCTCTTTACTTGCTCGGATAATCAGCTAGCGGATACAATGGCGATTTGGGCAACAAGCCCGACTCTCTGGACTAGCATGCTCTTCCTTCTTGTTGTTGTTGTTGTTGTTGCGAGCGTATGTTTTTCTCTCGCCGTCTCCGGCAACTGCCACAGTTGGGCATTCCGCTCTGGCAGAGTTTCGCTTCGTTCCAATCAGCATTGGCTTCGATACGCGCAGTAGTCTCCCGTCAATTAAAGTGTAAAAACGTTACGCTCCATAGAAACGGCAAACGGAACGGCGCCGACACAGAGTCATCCTTTCGCAGGATACAACCAAAATATTACATATATATATGTACACACACATACGCAACGACGACAACAACAGTAGCAGCTATTTTGCAACAGAAATCAAATAAAAGCTAAGCAAAATAAACGCGAATTTCAAACCAAAAAAATATGATTAATCCAGTGTGAACTGAATAGAAGTCGATTAAAATACGCCTAAAAGAGAGGCAAATGTGCAATGTGAAAGACAGGTTAAAAGACTGTGTGTGTGTGCGTGCTGTGTGCTTGTATGTGTGTGTGCCTGTGTGAGTTAATGTAAATACCACGAAAATCGCTGAACGCCGAAAATAAAGAAGCAGAAATCAACGAAGACGTCGTCGTCGTCGTCGTCGTCAACGAGGCGGCCACTCGCCAAAAAGCAGAGGCAATACAAGTAAGTAGCAATTGTTGTTGTTGGTTTTGTTGTTGTAGTTGCAGAAACGAGGCGGAATGAAATAATGGAAATTTATGTTGGGCAAAGCAGAGAGCGCATTTTGAAGTGCCACTTGAGTTGGCAATGGAACGGGTAGAGGTACCAAGCGGTGCTGGGTGCTTGGTGCGGGCAGGGGGGTTAATATAAGTCCTATATGTACATATGTATGTATGTAGTTTTGCATATAACTAGCATTTTTGGTTGCTGCACTCAAAGATCATAAAATGCCCGGGCAATGCACGCTGCGTTGACGTTTCTCTTTTGTCCTTTTGACTATTTTCATTTTGAAGTCAGTCAAATGTCTTTGATGTACTTATGTATGGTATGTGTGTATGTATGTAATGTCGCCTAACACACACATACACACACATGGCTGCAATGGCCGCTGAACAGCAGCCCCACCACACACACACACAAAACAGCAGCAGCGGCAAAACGTGCTGTGTGTGTGCGTGTGTGTGTGAGTGGGTGGGGGTGTGTGTGTGGGTGGCTGCTTTTGTTTTAGTCCCTGCGTAAAATTGCTTTCTGCTGCTGTTTGCTTTTGTTGTACAGCTCAGCGCGACGTCTTTGACAGGGCGCAAGTAATACGCGCACCTGTGAATTTGCCATAAATTAGGCGCAAATATATATACACATATACATATGTATGTATGTGTGTGTGTGTGTATTATCAAACGTTAAGAATTCAACGCCAAAAGCGGCTAGCAAAAACGCGCGCCAAACTTTTATGTTCAAAGGTACGTCTGTGTGTGTGTTTGTGTGTGTCGTTACTTGGGTCAGTCTGTCATGCATGAGCTGCTCCCCCCCACACGCCTCTCACAATTACCCGTCCCTGTCTAACACTCCGTCTGCCTGCCTGTCTGTCTGTCTGTCTGTCTCTCTGTCCGTCCTTCTGTCAGTTGTGTCTATTTGTATTTTGTGGTGCGCCTCCAATTGGCTCTCAACGGGCTTTGCTCTATTTACCTTATAAAAACACAATTTATTGCTGCTTTAACGATTTTTCTTTGCGGACATTTTTGTTGCTATTATCGTTCCTGTTGTTGTTGTTGCGTAGTTTTGTTTGCTACAACTTTTTTCGCTCTTTTTTCTGCTCCTTTTGTGTGTGTGTGTGTTAGAGTTGGCAACATGTCCAAGTATATCGATAATATCGATAGCTTTAATGCTGATTTGTTATCGATGGTTTTGTTTCAGGTATCGATAGTTTCATTTGCATAATTGTATACGGAAACCAATTTCTTAAACAAAAGTCTTCAATATAACTTTTCCTATATGGATCTAGCATATGGATCGGACCACTACAACATACATATAGCTGCCATAGCAATGATCGGTCAACAACTATGTTTTTAGTGTAGTATAGTGGACTCCCTTTAATTCTTGGGAATCGCAGAGAAGGGCGATCTGTCTCTCTTTCTCTCACGCTCTTTCTCTTTTCTCTCGCTCTCTCTCTCTTTCTCTCTCTCGCTCTCTCTCTCTCTCTCGCTCTCTCTCTCTCTCGCTCTCTCTCTCTCTCTCTCTCGCTCTCTCTCTCTCGCTCTCTCTCTCTCTCGCTCTCTCTCTCTCTCTCTCGCTCTCTCTCTCTCTCTCTCTCTCTCGCTCTCTCTCTTATCTCTCGCTCTCTCTCTCTTATCTCTCACTCTCTCTCTCTCACTCTCACTCTCATTCTCTCTCACACACACACATACACTAAAGTGGTCCTCCAAAAAAAAAAAAAAAAAGAACTATTGCTATTCACAAACTACACCTCCAAAATGATAAATTGTAGTGGGGTCCCTTGAATTCTTGAGAATCGCAGAGAAGGGCGATAAAAATTAGAAATTTAGTTTTGTATGAATAACTTTGTTGTTTATAGAGATATCCTCACCAAACTCACCCAAACCTAGTCTCTAAATAGTTTATACAATCTGACCAAACTTGATCAACATCGGGTTACTATATCATATAGCTGCCATAGGAACGATCGGGTGAAAAATGCAATCTGGCCAAATTTGGCCAAAATCGAACCACTATTTCGCTATATCAATATTTTTGTTTATGCAAATCCAAACTAAGTGAGAGTTTTATTATACTTCAAATAGTTTCCTCACTTATTTAATCTCGATATCATCGATATATTCAACTAACACATTCGATTACTATCGATTAGTGACACCTGCATGTTGTGCCACCTCTAGTGTTCATATTTGCGGTTCACTTCTCATATTGGCTTTGTGTATTAAGTTATTTTTTGCGTGACATCACACAAAAAATCAGCAGCAACAACAACAACAAGAACAACAAGAACAACAAGAGCACGGAAAATATCCACTCGATGTGGCTAGAATATAGTAATTTCTGCTGAGTTGACTGCTGGCCTTGTATAGTTTTAAATCAATAACATATACTATAACCAAAGAATGGAAAATGCCCGCATATTATATACATAGGCTTGTGCTTTATTATTCAAGATAATCGGACTGTAGTTCTCGTCCTTTGTTAAGTAGATTGAACAGATAATAGGCAGTTAATTTAAGGTCGGATAGAGACGTGCCAGAGTATGTTACTACAGCAAATAGGGACAATGGCAGAGCAATGTCATAGGATCAGATCATATCAGGTAAAATGTTAACCATAAGAAAACATTTGAAAGTAGGTTTTTACTTTGATATGTTTAAGCTCTTGTAAATATTACACTCTTACAAATTTAAATGAGAAATGTTTTATGAAAATCTGTACTCTTCGTTATTCTATGTAATAATTTCTTAAATTGTGTTTATAGCTGTAAAATTTAAGTTTAAGGATGTAAGAACTTTGAGTACTGCCATTTATCCACCCTTCGAGAGCGGAAGTGTCAAAAAAAAACTGCCTTTAAAAGGGAGATAGGCGAACATGGCAAACCTCAGCATTCTCTCTTTCCCTTTGGGAACGGAGTAAAAAATAAACGGAAAAACTTTTGCACGCCTTTTCAATAAATTATTTGGGTAACACAGCTTATTGGCTTTCTGAAATCTCCGGCTGTCCGTATGAACGCAATTTTTTTCGACTCGAATCAAACTTGCTAAACACGTTGATATAGTATACCGTAAGTTTAGAAAGAGTCGAGCCCTTTACAAGTGGACTCAGTAAATTTGCCAGTCCCTTGCTGACCCCATGTATAAGGGAACAGCCTGGAAACAGAGTATACTCCAGTCGGGAACTTGCAAAGTGCTTGTTTTTCTTTAAATCTTTGGCAATTTGTTGATGATAGTTACGATTTTTTTTTACATGAATAAAATAGTCATAAGAAATGTAACGTCCGCAACGCACGCAAGTTGTCAATGTGGAATGAACGATGAAATTTTTGCTGCCCTTAAAACTCCTTCGATATCCTGTTTCATTTCTGAAATTTTGATTTTTTTGGTTTTCTTTGCCAAAACCCGAGAATTAAGATAGGGCTAATTGTCCCTCTCTCTTGACGTTTCCAGCGTAACTCTTGCACAAATTGTGATTAAATATCGTAGCTAGCTGTTATTATCAAAGTCATATAAAAGGAACAAGCTTACAAATATCGATTATTATCGAAACTGGTTAGTATCGATAATAACCATAGATATATGTCGAACTCTTAAGCATCACATTGCATTTTCAAGTTATTAAGAGCTTTAACATAGAAGGCACACTGTTAATAGACAGTCCAGTAGCAATGTTATCGAAAGCAACAGAGGCTTAACATAGCAAGCGCGCTGTTACCAACACTACAGTGAGTACAGTTGGGTCACGTAGCTCACCTAAAAACTGTAAAGAATTTATGATTTTAGTGCTGACAGAATGGTCATAAATTTGGACTTGCACTCAGTGAAAACTTTATGCCTAAGTATAGTAGGAGACAGAGCGTGCCTTAGGAAACTGAAAACTGAAATGCAGTCATAAATATCTGGCAGATCATAAAGTGACAAAACGTCAGTTAATCAGAGCATACTTTTCAGCTGAGTTAACGAAAAAATAGATTTTAAAGTTGGTTTGAATTTACGAGCTAATTGTATAATTAAATCAATGCCACTCAGCGCTAATTTAGATCCATTAGCTGCTTAATTAAGTTGATCAACTTTTCGGGCAACGGCCAAGTGGCAAGTGCTATTAATTTCGATACTGGCATTGCCAATGTGTGCGTCTAATTAGTTTTGGCCAGCACAAAACAGCAGAAAAAAACTGAAAAAAATGCTCTAAAACGCCCACAAGCCACTTGGCAGTTACCATTTTAGCACTTGCCCAATTACTAGCCTAGTTGGTGCAAAATTTTCCAGCCAAATGAGCGCACGTTTTTGCTGCGTTTACCTGAATAATGAGTTTTCATGTGGCCCACATGCCCCACATGCCACACGGACATGGCCAACTTCAGCTACAGCCTCAGGTATAGCTACAGTTCCATCATCAGCAATCCCGGCCTGGTTAAACGAATGCATTTTGACTGAAACTCGTAAAACGTCGCCCCGTGCGACAGCCTTCAACATTTGCTGGCCATTCGGAGGCGTCGTACCGGAAAGAAATGCCATTAAAAACGCAATAAAAATGCAAAAACAACAATATCAAAGAATGAAAATGAAAAAAAAGAATGAAAAAAATGAAAATGAAAATGAAATAAACGTAGAGAGTGCGCAAAAACGTATAAAGAAGTAGTTGGATGGTAGTAGTATGTCAACGTGCACACGTGTGTGTGTGTGTGTGTGTGTGTGTGAGAGAGTGTGTGGGTGTGGGTATACGTGTTTAAGACTCCAGCTCAAATAGCCAAGGTGGAAAAATCGATATAAATGAATACGGCAACATTTGGTTGGGCTTGGAACACCCAAAAACTCGAGACAGTACAAATGGCGAATGGTTTTTAGCCTACCAACGTTCAACTTGCAAAACTTTTGCACGCACAGCAACGCACACACACAGCAACAACAGCAACAACAACAACGACCACAACACACAAACGGAACCACTCACACACAACAAACACACACACACTCGCCCTACGGGCCGAGTCAGAGGCAGACGCCGCGATTTTAAGCGCAGGCATATACAAAAGTTGATATAAAAATAAAGAAAACATAAAACAACAACTGTGAAAGTTACAGTTGAGAGTGCTCAACAGGGAAATACCCTGTACATTATATTGCAGTGGGTGGTGTAATAAAAACTATTGCAACCCATTGAACCACAAAAAGAAACTCTTATAAAGTTCCCAAAGTGAGAGATTCCAGCTCTTTAAAGTTAAAGTATACTCCTAGTGCAATGACTGCAGTGCACCTTTATGAATTCTATGATATTTCTAATGAAAGCTATCCAATTTTCTGTATCATGATACAAGAACATCTATCATAGATATAGTACGAGCATTCTAATTGATTTGAAGTTATTCCTCTACCAATCCATATTTTGATCGAAAGGTTTCCTCTGATGCTAGCAATAAAAGTTAACCATAAGTTATTTCAAAAACTATAAAAATACGAGTATATTTAAATGTAGCTACAAGTTCTTATATATGGTAAGTTACGAATATGAATATAATTACTATTATAACATCTAAATTTGAATTTAAATAATCCCTCTCTTAATAAAACATATCGATAAGTACTCGTAAGCAAATTTGTAAAATCACTGAGAATCTAACAAATAGAGAGACCAGACTTGTTTGTTAGTTTCTCAGTGGTAAAATCTACTCGATATATCGATACACAACTAAGGGAAGGTATCGATATACACAACTAACGCAAGCTATCGATATATCATACAGAAAGCGAAACACTCTAAATAAATTGTCGAACCGAGCGGTTGAATATATATAATTTGAAGATGTTAAATAAACAGATAATATAATAGAATATCTTATAATATATAATATATATCTTAAAAAATATTATATTTTTAATCACATTAACATTATTAAAACTCAAACATTTCAAAAATAAAACAATTTCCGCACTTTCCTATACTCGCATTTCTATAAAGTTTCACAAGAAAGTCAACAACTTTAACGTCTTAAAATATAAAAACTTTGCGCTGCAGTAAAATAAATCATAGCGTATGCCAGAAAGTAAGAAACCTATCATATTTTATGGTACTTTATCAAACAGCAAATTAGGCTGATGATCGCCTTCATCAAGATTGTGATTGAACAGAACTTTTATACTGGGTGCGCCCACCAGAAAAACTTTATTGCTGCTCAGTGTGATGATTGCTATGAGCTTTGTAGTGAACTTAACTGATGGGCTATCATGATACCCAGTTCATATTCAAGTAGGAATCCAGGATTGAAAGGAGTATGCATAACAGCTGTGGCATGTTTCATTGTTGAGAGAACTTAAATATTTAACTTTAATTATATAGTATGTTAAATACACGAACTGTACAAGTAGCAATAGTTGAATTGCTTAACAAAAGAATGGGGGCATGAGAATGAATGCAATTGTGAGGGAATTTAAATATGAATAATTACGAAATAACTATCATTTGAGTGGGCACATCTGTAGTGTGCTTATTATACCCCGGTTGCAATTGTTGTAGGGCATATCAACAACAACAACAACAACAACTAGCTGTAGCAATGAAGAAAGATTTCATGCTGCGGCTGCAATTTTTGCCCCAGTAAGTATGCTACATATTTTTGAGCACGGGTTAAGTGCCACGCATGAGTGTGTGTACCATATACACACACATACATATATATATATCTGTGTGTGTAAGTAGAGGTGTATCCATATATGTGTGTGTATGTATGGGTCTGTGACCCGGCTTAACAGCATTTGCACGCATTTCTTTTTCGAACTTAGACATTTGACATTTCAATTTCAATTGGCCGCACAAATTGACAAAAATTCGAAATTGGATCAGAGCGAAAGGCGTGTAATTTCGCCTGTTTCTTTTACGTTTACTGCGCTTGACTTTCTTATACCAATTTATCCGAATTGAGGTATTGATTTCTAATTACACAGCACTTGGCTAGTGTCTGTCAGTTAAGGTAGGGCTACTGCACTGTCTAGCTGTAGTTTTTCGATTCACCTCGCTGGATACACAGAGCAAAATATGTATCAAATAGTCGATAGATTCGTATATTTTTGTCCAATTCAAAAAAACTGATAGATGAGGCAAGAACTTAATATCAATTACATATAATAATATTGTAATATCCAAATTTCTGTTTTCTTGTTACCAAACTAGTTTGGACTTTCAGATCTTACCTTTTTAGATTTCTTTATTTAAATAGCCTTTCGTTTTGTAATACCTAAAGAGAGTTTTAACTATCAATGTTATCTATTCTTATTCAGAATTTACTAGACAAATGGAATAAGAGGAATTGCATTTTTAATTATTTCCAGTTCTGCAACTCACTTGCGAATCAATTCCACAGAAAATTGTATAGCATACTTTTCAGAGCAATATATATTTTTTTAAAATTTGTTTATAAACGAGTTTATTGCTACCTATTGTGGCAGCTTAAGAGAGTTGTACATAAAGAGCAGTGTAAAATTAAAATAAAACTAGTTAAATTGTACATTCAATTAGTTTCTAAGCGAACCTATATATCTGTCGGAATAAATCGCAAATGGAATTCAGAACAGGCTTGGTAATTTAGTTATACACTTTTATTTGATATGTTCTAGTTTTCGAAAGGATGATATATGAGAGAAGGTCAATTAAACTGGCGCACATTAAATTAATATTGATCTGTTTCATTTTTTTTCACTGTGTATGTGTGTGAGTGTGAGTGAGTGTGTGTGTAGGAGTGGCTTAGTCAACCAAATAGAAACGAAATTTTAGAGAACGGGGCAGAATTTTGTCTACTATTTGTTGTGTTGGCGTTGCCATGACGGCGTTTATTGATTTTACTTCCACCAACTGCCAACAGGCAAGAGGCAAGAGGCAGGAGGCAGGAGGCAAGAGGCAAGTGCCATGAATCATGTTGTGTGGATCCGTGTGCGTTGCGTGTTTAGCAATTTGTGGTTATATTATAATGACCACTTGATTTGCCTGTGCTGCCCCACTCCCACTCGCACTCGCTAGCTGTGGGTCCTTCACATCCTTCTCGCTCTAACTAATTGTTTGCCTGTGCTTGCTTTTCATATATCAACAGGGAACAGTCGCAGAGTCAACGCCGAGACGCATGTACGCTCCATGTTCAACGCTGGCTGGTGGCCGAAGTCGTCTAAAAGGGCCAGTGATCGTGTGAATTGTAATTAGTATTAACTGCAGGACGAGTACATAGCATTGGATACCACCACCACTCAGAGGACGCATTGCAGCCGGCGGCGTGTAAAAATGTTAACATCAAAGCAACAGCAGCAGCAAGGACATCAAAGAAGGCTGTCGGGCGTTGGACACGAGTGGCTGCTGTTCCTGAGCCTGCTGCTGCTCTCCTTGCTGGGTGATCAACAACAGTGCGGAGCCAGCGGCAGCCCCATTGTTGAGCCAGAGGAGGCAGCCTTTCAAGGTGCGTACAAGCCCCCCAACTGTTCAGCCAACCCCCTAATGTGAAGGTGTCTAATTGTGCAAAATTTTGGGGACATGTGAAAATTGAGCTTTGACATATCAATAATTGAGTGGGGCGGGCTCGTCTGTCTCAGTCAGTCTGTCTGTCTGTCTGTCAGTCTGTTTGGTATGGCTTTGACATTAATGAGCGACTTAATTATGCGTTGCACACACAGGCAGTGACACGCACAGACACGCACTGGCATGCACATCTGCTGTACGTGTGTGTAAATCATCGTTATTATGCAATGTTTTTGTCAAAATTTGCTGGCATTTGGGAAAAACTGTTGGATGCAGCCTTCTCCCTCTCTCTCTCTCTCTGTCCCTGTCCCTGTTTCTGTCCCTGTTCCTGTCTCTGGCACAGTGTTGATGTGTGCTGCTGACACTTCGATTTCAATTCCATGCAATATGCGATTTTTCAATTTCAATTTGAATACGCAATGGCAAACGACAAGCTCCACACACTTCTCCATCTACAACAGACGGCTGAGGCAAACGGGGTGTGTCTCTCTCTGTGTGTGTGTGTGTGTGTGTGTGTGTACATATGCAAATGTGTTGAGTGTCCAGTGCACTTTAATCGCTACCACACAGTTGCTTAATCAACTAGCAACCACACACACACGCACACACACACACAGACATGTGCCAAGTGGTTAGTTGTGTGACTTGATGGCTCTTTAAGAGTGTTGTAGTTGCTGTTGCGTGTTCCATTTAATACAATGAACCCAAATGTAGTTGCTGCCCGAATGACGTAAGTGTTGAACAACTAACTGCTACTCGTTATTTGGTACACTTACTGCGAGACTCGAGACTCGTTACTCCCAATACTCGAAAACAATGCATTGTTTTGTGTTCGTTCGATTTTGTATGCAAAACTTGGCATACAATATATAAAAAGTATTGCTCGAAGAAGCCCACCCAACGCCCAGCCACAGTTTGCCAGTCTTTAACACTCAAAGAAATCAACTCAAACAAGTTTTGTGTGGCGTTCAGAGACATTATTACCCATTTATTTCTTTATTTCGGCCATAAAGTCAACCTCCCCCGCCTGAAATCGGTTCTTGGAATTTTTCCGTTGTTCTTACCAACATTCTCCGTTCTTTGTTTCTGTGGGGGCGCTCAAAGACATTATAACCAAATATTTGTTCACTCTAAAAATATAGTCCCAATTTAAAACCAGGTGTGTGTTCAGTGAGAGAGATAACAAAGATGGCGACATTAAGGGAGGTATTCCAACGTTTTATACGAGAAAATAAATTACAACTTCTGGGAAATTTAATAATTAAACTGCCCTATGTAGAGTATAACCGTTTTGGGTTAAATTTTAACCAAAATGTTAAAAATGAGAAGGATTAACGATTTACACCAAAAGAGAATACATTTTTTTTGAAAAGTTTAGAATTTAAACTTCTATTTTTACACCCTGTACCCATAAAATGGATAAAATAGGCCATTAAATCTTTTAGAGTGTAATATTGTAGAGCGTATTGAGGACACCCTTGAACCAATTCCCTAAATTGAGGACACCCCTGAACTAACTCCTAAAGTTAAGAACACCCCTGAACCAACTACTAAAATTGAGGAGACCTCTGAACCAACTCCTAAAATTGAGGACGTCCCTGAACCAACTCCTAAGATTGAGGACACCCCTGAACCAACTACTAAAATTGAGGAGACTTCTGAACCAACTCCTAAAATTTCTTTTAAAATAACATAGACATCACAAGGTTCTAATATACGGTAACACTGAGGAATGGATGATCTATTTGAAGTCACCCTGTGGATCCTGTGGACCCTGTGATCTGTCTTAACCTAACTTATTGTGTTAAACCCAAAGAAATATTCATATATATCGTTTTGTACATTACATGCCATGCGAGGAGCGTTAGTATCTTTTTGTTGGCTAATCTGCCTGACAATTTCTTAGCAGGCAGCTTATCTAGATGTTAAATATTGTCATGGTTGCCACTCTTTGAAGCTCACTCCATATATATCCTGCCAATTACAAGGAAAATCTCAACGAACAAGAACTTTGTAAGGAACATAATTAAGCTGTTCTTGGACTTACCTAAAGGTTGACACAATTTCCACTATGGCTTTTGATGTCAAGTGAATGGCTAATAGGAAAATAGCAGAGCACTAGAAACGCTTCAAGAAGCTGCACATTGTGCTGCGCTTTGCTTTGATTGGCATAGAAATCGCCAGTTTCATTGGCAAAGCTTTTGTGCTGAGCAAAATTGCATTGGATGCCTTGAAGAGCGCGCATTTGCATTGAAATAGCTGGCGCCAGGCAACTTTTGCAGATATTTATTGAAAATAGTTGCATGGCGCACATACAAAAGGTATTTGCATATGTGAAGAGGCTCAACAGTTGTACTAGCTGACTCTCAGTTTTGGCCTAATGCCAGCGCTCATAAACAAAAATCAGACAGACAGGGGCGTAGAAATGCGTGTGTGTGTGAGTGTGAGTGTGTGTGTATTAGCTGTTGGCTGGTTGGAAATGTGGCCAATGCCAGCAGTAAATTACCGACCCGACTCTACCTCTAAGTCAGTAAAGCTCATTAGAATTTATTGCGGACACGTCGGTCACACCCAGAACTAGGAACATGGCGTATGGTCATGGCGCCCGAGCAGGGACATTGTGCAGAAACACGCACATGGCCCCCAAAAATTATGAACTCAACTTGAAATTTAAATGGACACACACACTTAAAATTGCTTTTATCGCCCATTCCACAACCATAACCATTGCCAGGTCACTGCGGCCACACCAGCCCCTGCGAGCAGCTCTGCTATGAGATCCACGATGGAATGTACGAGTGCGACTGCATTGAGGGCTATGAGCTGAACAAGAACGGTTACAGCTGTCAAGGTGCGTGTCCAAAATTGAATCTACCATTTAGCATTTACCATTTACCATTTAGCATTCACCATTTGTGTTATTATTTTCGCATCAAGCTTCATTTGCATGCAATGTTTGAGCGTATTATAATTGAAGTGTGATTGAGTGTGGGCTAATGCTTATATCGATTGCAGTCATAAATTCGACAAGCAGCGGCGCCGATGGACACGGTAAATCGGATGAGGATGTGCTCTATCAGAAGGGCGCCTCCTTTAGCGCCAAGTTGGCCAATGACAGGCCGGAGACGTCCAAATCCCGCTATGCAGCAGCTGGCACGGATGATGAGGGCGATGATGCTGAACAGGAATCAGCGGACTCTGATGCGGATGTGGACAGCAACGGCGATAGCTACGATTACAACGATGATAAGTTGGGTGGCATGCAGCAACAGAAAGTCAATTCAAACGATTATTACATATCAGCCGAAAGTATTAGTTTCAATTCGGACAACGAGAATCAAGAACTGGATGCCCCTGACTTCAAGGTGGCATCCACGGCTAGCACCACAACTAGCAGCACCACAGCAACTATAAAGACAACCACAACAACAACAGAGCGTGCCAGCAGCACAAAGGCAGCTCAGGGCAATGTGGTGGACTATGGGGAATCAGACGTGGATGGGGATGTCGATGAGTACTATAGCTATAAATCGGACATGTCCATCTACGACGACGTCAATAATAATCAATTAAACTTAAGACGCAACAGCAATTCGTATACATATCAGCAGACCAGCAGCAACAACAGCAGCAACAACATTAATAAAGTCGCAATGCATATCAATAAAAACGCTGCCAATAGCAACAACATATCAGAGAAAGCAACTCCAGCAACAATCAGCAGCAGGTGAGTAATTACCATTCATCATTAGTTCAGAGCTAGAGCTGCATTCCACTCACTGAATGATGGACTGATGCCAACATTTGGAGTGTTATGTTAGGATGTCACTCGCCAGAATGTTTGACTTAGCACACGAGCTTATATTGGCTGAATGTGTCAAACAAATCGACTGTCCTTCGTTCTGGCTGCGCTGAAGGATGAAGGATGAAAGTTGTAGCTCAGCTATCCCATCGGAATGTGAGCGAATGTGATGACAATTGCCATTCGTACCGATCTAATTAGGCCTTTCAAAATGATCACCAGTTGAATTTGACTGTTAAACTCTAGAATTAAGTTAGATTAACATATTTAACTCCCACCTGCCTCTCCTTAGCAGCACACTTTGCAATTTGAATTGCGGCACGGAGGGTATCTGCGCTCTGGAGGCAACGGCGTCCACTGCCCGCTGTCTGTGCCCCTTTGGCAAGACGGGCAACGGCTGTTTGGAAGGTGTGTGTGTGTGTGGCATTTAGTGTCGTATTTATAGTTGCTAATGGCTAATCTTCTGCACAGATATCAGGGCGCACGTGCCACGCTTTGCCAAGCGCTCCTGGCTGGCATTTGCGGCGCTGCATGGCGCCTATAAGCATGTGCAGCTGCGGCTGGAATTCCGTCCAGAATCCTTCGATGGCATAATATTGCTGAGCGGCGAACGTGACGATCTAACCGGTGATTTTATGGCACTGCTGCTGAACAAGGGCTTCGTGGAGTTCTGGTTCGACTGTGGCTCCGGTGTGGGCAGCGTACGCTCCAGGGAGACCATCCTACTGAACGAGTGGAACTCCGTGATTATCTATCGACATCGCTGGGATGCCTGGCTGGTGCTCAATCACGGTACCAAAGTCCAAGGCAGATCGAATGTAAGTCTCGTAATACTATATTTAGCCAAAGATTCGGTTATTTAGCCTGTATTGCAGGGCCTGTTCTCCCGCATTACCTTCCGCGAACCGGTCTTCCTGGGCGGCATAGGCAACATCACGGGCCTGGCCAAGCGGTTGCCCCTAGCTGAAGGCTTTGCCGGCTGCATACGTCGCTTTGTGGCAAATGAACATGACTACAAGTTTACGGAGCATCCGTTGGGCGATGTCATCAATGGGTTCGACATACGTAAGTCAATCAACAATTAAACTTGATCGATAGCATATTTATCCATACGATTTGCTGCCCCTTCAGAGGACTGCTCCACGGACAAGTGCGTGCGTTATCCTTGCCAGCATGGCGGCAAGTGTCTGCCCTCCGACCAGGGTGCAGTTTGTCTGTGCCCCATTGGCTTTGTGGGTGATCTGTGCGAGATACGCATGGATCTGCAGGTGAGCATAGTCGGTTCATTGCTACCATATTGGCTATATCGATAGCATCGATGGTTTTTCTGCCTCTCTCTCAACTTTATCGCAATAATACTCACACTTTCACTGATTTCACAGGTGCCCGCCTTCAATGGATCCTCTTTTCTGCGCTACGCTCCGTTAGGCGACAGCGCGCTCATCTGGCTGGAGCTGAAGGTCATACTGAAGCCGGAGCAGTCGGATGGCCTAATACTTTATTCCGGTCCGGAGCAGCGCGGCGACTTTATAGCCTTGTATTTGAGCGATGGCTTTGTGGAGTTTGCCTTTGATCTGGGCAGCGGTCCAGCCTTAGTGCGGTAAGTGCTGAAAGCTAGCAGGGAACTCCCAAAACCCTTACTCATGCCTCTGTATCCCTGTTACCAGCAGCAGTGAACATCCGCTCAGCCTGGGGCAATGGCATACCATCAAGATCTCACGCACTGCGCGCCTGGCCGTGCTTAAGGTAAGTGGAAACTAGCTCTGAACTTGGTAACGAGGTTAACCTCTTGTGTGTCTGTTCTATAGATCGATCTGCATCAGGAGGTCATGACTATATCCTCGAACGGCTTCTGGCATTTGTCGCTGGAGCAGAATCTGTTTGTGGGTGGCGTCAATCACGTGGACCGCCTGCCGTTGGACCTCAAGTACAAGTCCTTCTTTGTGGGCTGCATACAGCGCGTAAGTTCATGGCTGTTGGCTGTATCTAAGATGGAACTTTAACTAAAGCAGACAATTCCCACCTTTAGATTGACATCAATGGCCACTCGCTGGGCATTGTGGCCGAGGCGCTGGGCGGCAGCAACATTGGCAACTGCCCGCACGCTTGTGTTGCACGCCCCTGCGGTCCGCTGGCGGAGTGCGTGCCACAAATGGAAAGCTACGAGTGCCGGTGCAGCATCTACAACGAGCGCTGCAATAAGGCAGCTGAAGTGCCACCCGAGCAGCTGCCAGAGCTGTCGCTGCACAAGCAGCACAATGGCAAACCACTTGAAGTCAAACAATACAAAGGAGTTTGGCCGTTGCCGGAGGCGTTAGTAACTAAGAAGCTGTGGGCACACAAGAAGCATGCCACAAAGCGCAAGAATTTGCATAAGCACAAGACAACACCTGGAACGGCGGCGCCCACAACCACAATCGCAACCTCAACGCCAACCACAACGACAACGACAAGTACAATGGCCACGCCCAGCACAGCAGGGGCTGTGGCGCCGAGCAATGAGGAAATCGAAGATGATATCATTTTCCGCTTTGTGCACGAGAATGCAGGCATGCAGAATGCCGCACAGGCGCCGCAGGAGGAGAAGCTGGGGAAACTGGAGAAGCAGCCGCCACTCCCCGGCAAGCAGCATGTCAGCAAGCACGAGCATCACCAGAAACCCAATGCCTTCGCGCACAAACTTAGTCGTCTGCCGACACACTATGAAAGTTTCCAGACAAATCCGGACAGCGATATACTCACATTTGACGATAACAATGATTGGGTGGCAAGCCTGCAGCAGCAGGAGTATGCGGATGCCATGGCAACCAGTCAAGTGGGCAATCAAAATCCGAGCTCAGCTGATGACGATAACGAGGCCAATGCAAATGCGGATGCGGATGCAGAAGCAGATGCTAGTGGTTTTATATTTGATGAGTCGCTGTTTGATCCCTCCGATGGCACTGAGGATTACCAGCGCAAGCAGCTGGCCCAGGACATGAAGCGCATCATGTCCAACACACACAAGCACACACACTCACACACGCATAACCAGGAGCAGGAGCAGGCACCGCCGATGGCTACTGAGACGCCTCAGTACAGCGAAGATTACAGCGATGACGAGCTTCTAACTCCCGTGCTCAAGTCGGACTCTATGCCTTCTGTGGCAGCGCCAGCTCCTAGCACACCCCAAACCCACACTGATTGGAGTCTGCTGAAGAAATTCGACCTGTCCGCGGAGCATCAGTCGCAGGTGCAGAGCGTGCGCAAGAATTTCGGAGCCTGCTTTGCCGGCACCGATAGCTATTTCCACTACAACGATGCGGAGACCATGAGCCAAGTGATCAGCTACAGCATTGATCTCAATCTGCGCATTAAGACGCATTCCGAGAACGGCGTCATTCTATGGACAGGTCGCCAGGGCACTACGGAGCAGCACGATGACTACTTATCGCTGGGCATTGAGAAGGGGTAAGTGACTAATGTTGCTATTGCAAACCAAACATACTAAAAGACTAAATCTTCCGCTTTACTTTCTATATAGATATTTGCATTTTCGATATGATCTGGGCGCTGGCGAGGTGGACATACGCTTCAATGGCACCAAGGTCAGCGATGGACTCTGGCATCGCGTTAGGGCTATAAGGTATGTGAATAACAAGGGTTAACAAGAGAAAAGCAGTAAGTGTAGTAGCGCCATCTGGCAAGCAGCGCAGCCTCAAAACTATCGATAGTTTCGATATTATAGTTTCATAGTATACTATCTATGATATCGATAACCATAACTTTGTCAAAACTTACCAATTTCCATACAAAATGTGTTTTTGAAGTTGATTTCTACTCTAAAGTCACTTTGGCATTTAAAAAAAAATTTGAATTTTTTTGCAAAATTGACAAGGGTCCCCCCTTACACATTTTCAAAAATTAAAATGTTGAAAAATTTTAAATATTTAAATTTTACTTTTAATCGAAACGAAACATCATAATTAGCATAAAAAAAACTATTTCATTTTTTGGTCAAAATTCAGTCGGAAAATTTAAAAAAGTTCGACTTGTAAAGTTTTAATTAATAAATCTACCTTCCAGATTACAAGCTTCCATAACTTTGTCAAAGCTTGACCAATTTCCATAATCATGTTCTATACTCCAAATTGACTTGGCATTTAAATTTTATTCATATTCTAATGAACTCACCTCAAAATCTTCCACATGACCTAACAGAAACTCACAGGAGGGCTACCTGGAGGTGGATGGTCGCAAAACAATGACGTTACGTGCGCCTGGAAAACTGCGGCAACTAAACACGGACACAGGACTCTATGTTGGTGAGTAGCTCATCTGATTACTATCCGATTAAAGATTAAAGAAAGAAATACTAATTTGTATCCGTTTTGCAGGTGGCATGCCAGATGTTGCATACTTTACGCACCAGCGTTATTTTAGTGGAATTATTGGCTGCATATCGGAGATCGTTTTGGCTGGAGAGAAACTAAACTTTGATCCGAACACATTGGGCACGGCGCACAACGTGGAAACAGGCCTACTATGAAACGCTGCACTTACGCCTCAAGACTTTTGATATCATACTATAGTTTAAATGTTATGTTTACTTAACAAAATGTTCACAAATGTCCTTTTCGTTTGTGTTTGTACAAAGACGCTTTTAAAATCAATTGAGAGAGAGAATTTTTGGGGGAATTTTTTTACGCCAAGAGAGATGAAATGAAACTAAGTAAATCTAGTGCATAAACAAAATGAAAAAACAAATCCATACTAAATATTACATAGTGCATACAAAAATATATTGATTATATACAAATGCATACATAGATATATATATTTAAAGAAAACGAAAAGAAAGAAACCCCAAAAGGCATGCTTCATATAGCCTGTGACTGTCAATACTTCAGAATGGAATAGTTTATATATAACTTTAGCGAAGATTTATAAAAAGAAGAAACCAAACTATACGGAACAACATCTATGAAAAATCAACATTGTATGTAGAAAATTTAAATGAGAAGTGTGCACATGGCTTTATGTCCATTTTAAAACGCTTTGAATTAAGAGAACGTTACGCTTTATGTGCAGAGCTGCCACATTTTGTAAAACACACACACACAGGACACTCTCTCACACACACACACACTTACACACACACACAACTATACATACGCATGCATATTGGCAGTACTTTCGTTTTACGCATTGCTGTACCTTGAAAAAACTATAACTGTACATTCTGTACTTATTGACACTTCCTGGAAGTTCTGTAACTGTATTCATCAAAAACAACAACAAACAACAAATTCACAACTTACGCCGCCCTTATGCGATCAAGTTGCTTCGTTAAGTTTTCGTTTCGTTTGTCAACAAGAAAACCTCACGAAGACTGGACTTAGACGTTGCTTGTTTGTGGAGCAGAGGTGTAGAGAGGCGGGCGAGGAGGTTATAAACAAACACTTGACGTTAAAACTTTATAAAAGTTACTTCATTGTCTAAATCTAATCGAACTTACTACTTAAAGTAAGCAGGGATTTGTGTGAAGTTTTTTGATGAAGTTTCTTCGTTAAGTTCTTTGTGTTTGCTGCAGGGACCGTAAAAAAAAAATAAAACTTATTTTATTAACATATTTTATTGCTCAGAAATTAAAAATATTACTTGAGTTGTATATTTCGAAGAAAAATAACAATTATTTTTCAAAAAATAAAACTCAAGAAGTAAGTTTTTGTAAGCAAAATATAAAACTCAAAAAATAATTGATATATTTCTTCGAAATATAAAACTCAAGAAATAATTTTAATTTCTGAGCGAAAAAATATATTCGTAAAATAAGTTTTATTTTTAAGAAAGAAAATTAAGCTGAAAAATAAGTTTTATTTGTTGAGCAATAAATAAATGCAAGCAATAATGCTTTAAAGGTAGTTCTTAAGGTGCGGTCACACGATATGGCATTTTGCCACATATATGTAATATCGTTATCGAATCAACCGTTAAAAATTTCATATGGCAAAAGTAAGAAAATATGTTTAATATTTAACATATAAACTTATATGGCACGTTTCTACCATAGAAATCTTTGATTTTCTATATCGTGTGAGCACGTATCTCAATCTATAAATTTATGTGGCAGCCTGCCATACCGTACTCACACGCTCTGGTAACTGCAGACTGCCACAAATGTGGCAAGGTGCCATATCGTGTGACCGCACCTTTATAAATATTACTTCTTACCGTTACGGTCCCTGGTTTGTTGGGAAGAGACTTTTGAACTAGTAAACCTTATCGTCTGTATCCAGTATAACTTGATCGTGTAAGGGTTGTGTCAGTTGAGATAACAAAGAGTAAACCTACTTATTAAATGGTAAGTTAATAAATGTGTAGCGTGTATTAGCTTGTAAGTTGGCACACACACACACACAAAACACACACACATACACACTAACACACGCCTGCCTATGTAAACTTTTATATAAACTAAATAATACACCAAAGAAACGAATAAACTTAACAAAACACACACAAAACACGCGCTGAACCAGAATTGAAATATGTGAGCGATTTTTAACAATTTACATATGCTACGATACAACATACAACAACAAGAACAACTAGCTAAAAACAAAACAAAACACAAAAAACAAAGAAAAACTTAAGCAACTAAACAATCCCATAGCGAAATTTTTAAAAGCTAACATAAAGTGAAACAATTAACAAATAATAATAATACAAAATATAAAAAAAGTACATAAATTAGCCTGTTGAAAGAATTGTATAACAAAAATGCAAGTAAACAACGTTTGTATTCATCTTATGAGTATGATTTTGTAGCTTAATGGTAACATCTACGTACGTAGCTATATATATATAAACATAAAATACATATGCATAAATATATATATATATATATATACATATATATAAAACAAATATGAGAAACTATAGCGAACAAAAACAAAAGAAACAAGCGTAAAATGAATAAAGAAATCACAACCACCAATCAATGTAAAACTAAATTAAACGACATTCAATGTAGCTTATTTATAACATATATGAAAACGAAGCATTGAGATATTTAATTTCGTACATTGGTTTGCAGAAAATAAAAATAAAAACATTCTTAAAATAAGTCGTTTCATTTTCAATCAATTTGAATGCGCGGCAAATGAGCGCGCAGTGATTTGAACTTGCAGTGTTGCAAAACGCCAGCTTGCACAGGCAAGTTGGCAGCACGTTTAGCTTGTGACATTAACAATACTATGGGCAGAGCAGTAGACATTAATATTGTGGTAAATGTATGTATTTTAATAATACACCTAATCGGAGCCACACATGTTGAGCATTTTATTTTTGAATATACACCTGTTATTATTTTTCAACACGTGACGTGACTCGTTACTAAAGCAGGTACTTGGTTGTAGCGCATCGGGTTGGCAGCTTGGCAGGTTTGTTACAGCAACAACAAACAACTCACAATAATGGTAAGTGCCCTGTTTTTTTCTCATTTTTCTATTGCAATTTGATAATTTGTACTATATTGGATTACTTTGTTAAGAACTAGACAGCAGCAGCTCATTGAACTGTAGTGAAGGTGTCGCTACACACAAGGGACACCTATAGAAATAGCAACAACAGCAACAGCCAGACACCTTGGACCTGACGGAAGACGTACGCTTAAAAGACACGGAAGTATTTAGCTTGATTAAATATTACCTTGGAGCCGCGGATCGAGCTCAGACATGGCCGATGCAGCTGTAAGGCCCGAAAATGCGGCCGAAATTGCCGTTGCCAATGCAATCAATAATATCAATGGGCGTAATCGTATGCCAGCGGGCGGAGTGGGAGGTGGCGCTGCCCAGGTAAGACACGAAAACACAAACAAACACATACATACACACACACACACATACACACTGAAACGCTCATTAATGCTTATCTATATACCCAACATTTAGAACAACATGATGAACATGCGGGATCGCCTATTTCATGCCATTTACTTTAGAGTCGCCGCCACCTACGCGGAGCTGGTGCCACGGCAAGTATCAAAACTAGAGATGGGCGCGGGCGGAAATCCTGCAAATGCTTGTGAATGCACCATAACGGGAACTCCCTTTCCAAATTCAATATTTTGCATACATTCCTACCTTTTGGCTCTCTGTTTGTTGACAGTCTTTAAAATTGCAGTACCTCTATTTTCATTCTTTTTTAAAACTACCTTAAAACGAGTAAGGACGGCTATCTTCGGAGTGCCAAAGCTTGGGTACACACCCTCGCAGGAACTCATTTGTATACAATACCCAGTTGTCGCTTGATTGCCCCTTTGGGAGCCATGTGGTCCGATTTTGATCAAATCATAGGAAACTATTTAAAGTATTATAAAACTCTCACTTAGTTTGGATGAAATATTTGTATAAACAAAAAGTTCATACAAAATCACAATTTTCACCTGATCCTATGGCAGCTATGTGACCAAATTTGGTCAGATTGTATCAACTCTCCATCCAGACTGAGTGTGGGTGAGTTTGGTGAGGATAAGTTAAGATAAGATAAGAAAGTTTTTCATACAAAAGCATTATTGTCGACCATTCGATCATTCCTATGGCAGCTATATGTTATAGTGGTCCGATCCGGCCGGTTCCGGCATATTTACTGCCCGCAGTAAGAAGAAGGGTCTGTGCCAAGTTTCATTACGATAGTTTTAAAACTGAGAGACTACTTCCCATAGAAACAGACGGACAGACGAACATCGCTATATCGACTCGACTATTCATGCTGATTCAGCATATATTATACTTTGTTGGGTCGGAAGTCAGTCCATAACACATTTCTAGACAAAATTATAATACCCTCTGCTAGGATATAAAGATGCACAGTTTGACAAACTTCCTTTTAAGTCTCGAAAATGTCGTTTCTCAGCATTAATTTTTGAAGCCTCGCCCATCTCTAAACCTTTAATTGTTTTTTGTTATGCTTATTAAAACCTTATTTATGTCTGCAGTAAGGTGCAGCTGGCCATTGAGTACTTGCTTTTGGCCAAGGCTTTGGTGTTCTTCTTTACATTGGTCTATGTGCACACGGCGTTCATTAAGAATCCCTGCACTTGCCTCTCGGGAGTGAGTGATTGGCCACGCGATGGCGTTATCAGAGTGGAGATTATACCGAATCTGGCGGAGAAGCGTGCCATATGGTTGCGCTTAAGATCTGATCAGCAGCTGGTGCAGGCCCTAAAGGACACTTAGTAAGCTATTGATATTAGACATAAAAGACTTGCCTTTTACTAAACATTACCTATTTTTGTAGCTACTACGGCGTCGGTCCACAAACCCATGATAATCACAACAGGCTGAAGCGTTACGAGTCGATACTTCGCAAGCTGGGCATGCCCATACGTCCGAACTTTGCGTATGGCAATGAAACTCTATATTATTACTTCGATGCTATCAATATACTGGATAACTATGATCAGCCAAGCACCATACCGCTGAAGGTAGGCGAGGATGATGGTAAGTTGCATTGATACAGCAGCCGTTTAAGACTTTGCCTAATCCACTCTACTTTGCAGACGAGCAATACATTGTGGAGTATTCCTTGGAATATGGACACCTAAGACTATCTGCCGACACTCGCAAACGTCTGAATATACCCGTGCTAACGGTGCAGCTGGATCCTAACACAAATCCTTGTTTTGGCGACAAGTTAACGCGTTACTTGCTCAAACGCTTGCTGGGGTAAGTAAGCCCAACTGATTCACCACAAATCACACCTCTAATTGCATTTCAATTGCAGCTACGATGATTTGCTAATGGCCGCGGTACGCACAATAGCCGAGAAGGAGGATAACAAGGGTTATCTGCGGAATGTGATCACGGGGGAGCATTTCCGATTCGTTTCCATGTGGTGGGCTGCCTGGAGCAGCTACCCGGCTGCATTCTGTGTAATGCTGCTATTTGTGCGTATCTTGTATATAGAATTGTATAGAATTCCTTATTGATGTATTATTTTTGTACAATTTGCAGACATTTTCGGTGTCCATGCTGCTGCGGCATTCGCATCATCAGATATTCGTCTTCATCGGTAATTTAGCCATCAAATAATTGCGTTACATTTGATTCTTCATTATTATGTTTCAGTGGATCTGCTGCAAATGCTGGAGTACAATGTCTCAGCACGTTTTCCCATTGCGCCCCTCTTGACGGTCATATTGGCGCTCGTAGGTGTGCATTGTCTCAAATGAATGCTTAAGGATGGTTAATTAAACGAATTTTGTTCAACTTTTGCAGGCATGGAGGCCATTATGTCTGAGTTCTTTAATGATACCACAACGGCATTCTACATCATACTGATTGTCTGGATCGCGGATCAATTTGATGCCATCTGCTGTCACACGAGCATCACGAAGCGTCATTGGCTCAGGTGCGTAGCAATTTGTAATTTGGCAAGCGTCTCTGCTACAACTTTAGTGCAATCTCCTTTGCCCAGAATAAATGACAAATTCAATTACATTAAAAAGCTGGCAACGCAATCCTTTTTTTGCTATCCGTCTATCTTCCTATATACTATAATAGCTATACAATTGCACAAACTCTACGGACCGACTGTCCGGCTCAGCTCGGATGCTCAGCTACCCCTAGCACTTAACAGTTCATTTCGTTTTGGTATATACTATATATGTATTTATATAGATTTTATTTATTTTTTTTTGTTGCTCTGATGTGAGCGTATTTCACACTCTACACCGTTGCTTCGTTTGGTTGTTATTTGAAAATTAACTTGGCTTGCGCAAGCCTCCCCCGGGGCCAAAGCAAATCGACCAACACAACACCAAAGTCCCTCCGCACACCAGCAAACAGAGAACAGAGAATTTCATCACTTAAGTCAACAAGCGTAACCCAAGCGGTGCTTTCATGCCTTCACCCCCACAAAACCCCAACCTGACCCATGTCCAACTCTGAGCCGCGCCATTAGCAAACATTTAAATAAACTTGTTTGTAATAGCTGCGCACAATAAAAATAGAAAAGAAAAATGAACTGAATAGAACTGAACTAGGAAAATGTGAAAACATCGAAAACATATCCTGAACTACAATTCTCCCAGTCTCTGAACATTAATGACCATGCACGTCACACAAAACTCAATCAGGCCGGGCTAAGAACGACTGCTGTTTTCTCCCCTTTTTCCAATACTTTTTTTTGTTGCTACTAAGGAAGTCCGAAAGGACCTCGGTCTATGGTGGAGGGGTTGAAAACTGCGGGCTACTTTGCGGTTTATTGCGCGCACTTTGCATAATTGAGACGCGCACAGCTAGAAATAATTTTGGGAAACTGTCTGTCTGCCTCCCAGCATCATTTTTCAAAACAAAAAACACAAACACAAAAAAAATACAAAAAATTTCCGCCCATCAATAATTCAAAAAGACACTCGAGTATTCCGTTTATTCGGCCATTGCCGCCTGTTTGCGTTTATGAGTACCATTAGGAATTCATGTGCCGGCATTTACCAATCGCCATTCGTGAATGGTCCTGAGTCCTGAGTCCTGGCCCCTGACTCTCACCCCGAACCACCCGAATGTCCTGACCCAATCGTACCCTCATTTTGGTGTTGATTTTGCGTAATTTGCGCCTGAATTAAAAGGCTATCAGTGTGGTCTGATCAGACCAGCTGACGAACCACTTGTCGTATTAATATTCATTAAACATTCATTGCCGCAAATCATTTTAAATGCGCCCCTGTCCCTGTCCCTCTCCTTTCCTCTCCTGCCTATACAAGCTGTTTACTTTGGTGTTGTGTTCCCTAACATTTTGCCGGAAAATGTGCGCTTCATTTCGAGGGAAACGCAAAAATATCAAAAGCCTGACAGCTGTTTGATTGAAATGTAATATTATCAAACTCTTCTCTCTGAAGTTCATTGTTTCCTATACCATAGAGCGTACTTTCTGCATTCCACTAAAATGTATTTAAAATATGCCACTAGAAAGAGGTGAAACCAGCTGAGGGGTCGTCCACATATTACGTAATCATCAAGGGGGTGGCTTGCCAAAAGATGACTCTTGATTACTTGGGAGAGAGAGAGCGAGAGGGGGAGGGTCCTTAACATATGATTACGTATTCGGTCTAAGAGCCTTCTTTCACGAATTTTGTTTTCAAGTTTCGAAAAAATTCAATTTGAATGATTACGTAATCATAGGGGGAAGGTCAAGATTACGCTTGATTACTTGGGAGACAGAGATTGGGATGGTCCTTAACATATGATAACGTATTCTGTCTAAGAGCCTTCTTTCACGAATTTTGTTTTCAAATTTCGGAGGAAATTAATTTTGAATGATTACGTAATCAAAGGGGGAAGGTCAAGATTATGCTTGATTACATGGGAGGAGGTAGGGTATCAAAAAAGGTCAAAAGCGTGATTAAGTAATATGTGGACGACCCCTTAACTCAAAATTGATATATACTCAAATTATCCTAACAGGCAAGGCAGATATAGAATCTATATCTATATTTTTCTACGCTAGTCATTCATATCTTTCAGGCTAACATTATTCCAACTCCACTTAACCCCATATTTATTATACACTAGTTATATATATATAAATAATGATAGATGACTAATCATGGCTGCAAACTTTAACCCGCTTTGAGTTCGCTTCGAGCACCTTGTTTTTAAGATCCTTGAATCCAGATTTTGGTCCGATTTGTAACTTCCATAACTTTGGCAAAACTTAACCGATTTCCATACGAAATGTCATTATGCTCATGTTTTCTACTCTTAATTAACTTGGCATTTCAATTTAATTCATATTCAAAAGGATTTTTTCGAAATTAGACAAGGGTCCCCCCTTACACATTTTCGAAAATTAAAATCTTGAAAATTCACTTTTAATCGATTGCGGACGTCGAACTTGGCATTAATAAACAATTTCAAAACATTTTCTTTAGCGTTCGAAACTTATGCCGAAAAATTACAATGGTTTGTGTTCTTAAGTTCCCAAATCCATAAAAGTTCTTCCAAAATTTCCAACTGCCATAACTATGTCAAAACTGAACTGATTACGCGAAATGTCTTTTAGGCTGTGGTTTCTTCTTTGTGTTGAATGTCCTTTAAATTCTTTTTGTTTGACTTTTCACCCTTAAGCTCAACCAACTTCAAAGCTTATTATCCTCCGTAGTTGGATTAATAACCTAACATGGAAAGTTGTCTTGAATCGCGATTCCTACAAGAAACCCTGAATGGGAATCATGAATTAGGCTGTTCCAGCAGCAGGCTCGTCTCCCTTTTGGGCTGAAAGCAATCATCTGGCTGGGGAGCTGCTAACCCCAAGTTGGCGTTGCTTCATGCCAGCAAAAGTTATTTCTGCTCCTGAAGGAAGCGAAGCTTGTTTACCTACAAAATGAGCACATTGGAAGCCCATTTTGTTGAACTCATTGAATATCTGGCCCACAAAGTGCATTCATAATGCATAACCGAAGTCTAGGAATCGTAGAAAGACCAGAGAGATGAAGTTCGAGTTGGAAATGAAAATGAAAATGAGAATGGAGAGCAGGGTGCGGTGGGGGGCAATCATATGCAGATTTTGTTATGCCCCTTGCCCTTCTGGCTAGCGACAAGGCGAAATTAATTTTGTGAAAAGTCAAAACATATTGGCTCAGCTCATCATGCGCACACATACACAGCACACACACACATACACATATGTGTGTGTGTGTGTGTGTGTGTGTGTGTGTGTACTTTGGTACGGTTTAATTTTGCTGTTATTGACCGCCCCGAGCTATTGAATGGGGTTTCAGTGCGCCCCGTGAATGCTGCCGTTGCTTTTTCTTCAGCTCCTGCGGTTGCTGAGGGAGGGGTGCGGGAGTGGGGGAATGGGGGAGTGCGGGTGCCAGAGTTTCTACCGGCTAGCTTCCTGCCTTCCCAATAATCCTTTTGCGCCAGCTACTTCCTGTCTGTGCTGCCATTTTGGTTGCCTGCTTGCGGTTGGCTGCCATTGAAGTTTGCCTTAAAGCCCAAAGGAACTAAATCTGTGAACTCTGACTGCTTCTTCCCCCACCCCTTTCCCCCTCGCTCTCCCACCCCTCCGGCTTGCATCAATTGTCCTTGTCAGCGTTAATCAGCCGGCTTAAACTTTTGGTCGCCAATCAAAGTTGCAAGCGTTTTGCTGTTGCAGCTGCAGCCCAATTTTCACCTGCTTAAGCTGCTGACTGGTAAGGGGCGGGGGCGGGGGTGGTGTGTGTGTGGGGGGAGAGGTTTTGTTATTTGCAAGCTAATTGACTACCGTCAGCGACTTTAAAGTGGCATCAAAGCAAGTCGTTTGTGGCACGTTAAAAATAACTCAGTTAATCGCCGTTTAACGAGCAGGCGCCAAAATGTATAGAGAGCATAATTTGCCACTCCTTTTATATACCCCTAGCCCCAAAACTGAAAAGCACCCCAACCCCCGCACCCCAACCCCCAACCCCACTGTCAACGTTGAGTGGCTTTTTTGCCCTGTGGCTTCCTGTGCCGCGTAATGCTGCTTTTGTGCTTAAATCTGGTTGCCACGGCTGGCACGGGGCAGACGACACGTATTAAATGAGCTGCAAAAGTGTACAAAAAGATGTTGCTAAAAGCCGACCAAGCTTCTAGCCAGGACGAGGACGAAGACCAGAACCAGAACCAGAACCAGGCCGAACGGAACAACATGACTGCCGGCTACGTATCCAACTGGAGAGTCCTGCGCAGATTGTTTGTGCCCCCGACGAACTGACTGACTGACAGACAGACAGACAGACAGACAGACAAAAGGGAATTGCGTGGCATTGGCATTGGCGGCTTCAAAGAGCAAAATTTCCAGAGGCCAAACGTGGTTTGAGTTGGGGCTGCCAGTGGCGGTGCCCCAAGGGGGCAAGCACAAAAACAGCAGCCAAGTAATTAAATCAGTTTTATGCTCTGATTATCGATTTGCCACTTTGAAATATGTTGTGATTTCCACAAGCAAAGAATTTCTACAAACACTCGACCGATTGTTCCTATGGCAGCTATATAATATAGTAGATTCAGTCTGGCTATAGCAAGACTATAAGTCAAGCTATAGATTATACATATATACTACTTTGTGGGGTCGGAAAGGGAACGAAATTATAATATCCCCTGGCAGGATGTACTGAAGTGAACTCCCCCCTTTGCAGTAAGTGTCAGCTCCGCCACTGTTGGAGGCTGTGGATTGAGGTTCAGGTTCGTCTTCGGGTTTTGGTTTCGGGTTCGGTTTCGGTTTCGGGTGCCGGAACGGTGCAAAATATAACAGTCGCGCATTTCAAGTAGCTGTTCTCCTGCCCTTAACCCGCCCAATTTGGCGAATCCTTTTGGCTCCTTGGCGCGCCTTTTGCTTGGCTGTTGTTTACACGCTTGTTATGCGTACCTACTTACAAATAAGTATATATACTTTATATTATATATACATATACATATATATATATATAGATTTGTATGCTTGTTATTGTTGCGTTTGCTCCTTGGGCTCTGGGTCGCCGTCACTTGGTTGTAGGCGGCGGCGGGGTTAGCCTCAACCTCAACGTCAACGTCAACCGTCAACCGTCAATGTTACAGGCATTGGCAACCGTGTGTCCTGCGCCCTGTTGCCCCCCCTTCTGCTCCCTGCAGCCCTTTAGCCCTTCATCCTTCAGCCCTGTTGCTGTTTTTCGTGTTGATTGAGATCATGTTACGCAAAGTATAATTGCGTCAAGTTTGTTTTGCTGCCATAACTTTTGTCCGCGAGCCAACGCCTCGAACCCAATCCCGCTGCCTGAAGTGGCCTGGCCTGCCCTGCCCTGCCCTGCCCTGCCCTGCCCTGGCCTGCCCTGGCATATCCTTTAGCCTTTGCCGCCCTTCTCTCCCTCTCTGTGCGCTTGTTGTTCCAAGGTGCAGTTGATGAGTGTTCATAACGAGGCAAAATCGCTTCATTGTTATACGCATATAGTGGCTGCTTGTTTGTTTTTTCCTTTTGCTGTTGTTGTTGTTGTTATTTTGTTTGCTTCTTTGTTTGTTTATTTGTTTGTTTGCTTGCTAACGTGGCGTATGCGCAACGTGCCCTTCTATGCAACACGCCTCTGCTGCCTGCCCCTCAATTTATGCATGAAAGTGGATCGTTTACACGCATTTATCAATGAATACACACTCGCTGTGAGTACTCCACTTCAGCGCTTCAGCTTTGTTATACTCGCATTTCAATTAAGTGAATCAGAGTTCCATAAAAATAGTTAACATTTGTCACGTTTGCCAACGATTGTCATATTTGCACACATCTATGTACATATGTAATTGATATTCTGATTGTATTTTAATCAATTTCAAACTGTACATGCCAAATAGTTGATAAATAAATATGTACATATGTATGTATGTATTTGTGTCCCGTCCCAAAGTAATAATAATAACATTCCTTTACTAAATCTGTGCAAAAAATGCATGTAACAGGTAGAACAAGACATCTACGACCCTATAAAGTATATAATTATTGATCAGTATCAAAAGAGATTTCGGTTTGGCCACGTCCGTACTGTCTGTCCTTTTGTCCGTCCGTATGTATGAACGTGTTGATCTCAGGAACTATAAGAGCTACAGACATCAAAATCGAAATTTGTAGGTTCCTGTATACCATACGCAGTTCAAGTTTGTTTGCAATTTGAAATATCTCCCCTCGTTCCCCCGCAATTCGATAAAATCATTTAATACCAACAATTTTCAAGTTATAGCTTTGGCATGATTAATACTTTAGTCACTCTTCATCTACTGTCCAAATTTCAAGTCGATCGGATAATAAACACGGAAGTTATTTAACAAACAAGATTCAGTACTACAGAGCGGGTAGAAGAAGAAGCGCAGCCGCAATTGAAAATGCCTCGCTTTCGTTGTCGCTTGTGTGCGTGCGTATTTGAGAATGTATGTGTGTATATTCAATTGAATGGGTCAACCCATAGACAGGTCCAGGTCAACCCACGGACTAGTCCACGTGGGTCAACCCATAGACTGACCCATGCTGTTGCAACGCCGGACCGAGACGTCAGTTCCAATGACATCCTGTGTAAAAATGGTATAGGATTTTACATTTAGACGGGTCGACCCGTGGGCCAGTAGTGGCTCGTTTGGGTTAGTCAGATGGCTAGTCACGGGTCAACCCACAGAACTGTAGGGAAGTGTTCGAAGTTATGTACATGTAGATGTAGATGTAGATGTATATGTGGATGTAAAATGTAAGATGTACACCTGGGTACAGGAAGTTTCTTAGTCGGGTATACTCAACTATGGCATTCTTACTTGTTGATAGTAGAATATGCTCAGTTAAGAACTTTCGTATAAATCTTTCTGGTGTTTAAGAATTTCAGTTAGCAATTAATAAGACTAACCAGATTTGCAGTAACGCCTAGAAAATATACGTTGTCATTTCATTTTAAGTTAATTTATAAATTTTCATTCGTTATAAACATGATCGATTGTATTAACATGATATTTATAAGCAACTTTCATAGCATAGCCTTCAAATTGTGAATAAACTTCTATCACAAAGGTTTCTGCGGTTCTGTCATAAATATAATTGAAAATTCGTCGGCATTTATTGTTTGTTCTTTGTTAAACTTTAAGGATTAATAAACTTGATGTCTAGTTTTACGTGTACCAAATTTCAATAGCTTAGCTTGTGGAATTGTGATTGTAGTTGTAGTTGTAGTTGTCATAAGATGTTTAAGATGAACAAAACACTTGCCAAAATTCATCGACAAACGCATTTTAGTTTATATAAGTAGTAATAATCTTCTTGTATGAATCACACATGTATGAATTCTTAGTTGTCCTTTTTTGTGTGTTTATTTGACTGTGCCTAATATGTATTTCCCAAGAACAATCACATGCGTAAGCATTAACGTACATTGACATTCGCGATTCACTGAAAAGTAAAAATGTCAAAATCAGATTTGTTATATGTTTATTCGCTTACTTTACGTAATCTGTGGATTGCCAACGTAAAAGACAGCACAGCATGAGCTCTGCCGTACGTCATTTCGTAAATGTACGTAAATTCTTTTCTTCGTAATGCGTAGGTGGGGGAATAAATACCCGTGTTTTTGACACTATGGGATTTGGTTTTTTTTTTTTCATTTTTATTCATTCTGTGAATTTAGGTGACTAATGCTCGTATCTGTTTGGTTGACTGGGAAAAATTGTGTGTAATTAAGACCTATTTTTGTTAATTCCTTTGAATTTCTTTTATAGAGAACTTCTGTTGTATGACAGATGTTAATTCCAATAGCCAAGGGCTAAAAAATATACATATGTTGAATTAAAAGCTGTTAGCAGTAATAACCGAATATACATAGATGTGTCAAACAAGCTTTTTCTGAGGCCAGATGCTTTGGTGAGCCCACAACCCCAGGGATTTCGGCAAAGAAGCAACTTCCACAACCCCATTCGTGGTTTGCTAGCTCGGCAAATCAGTAATTAGTGCTGTTAGTAAACTAACAGAGCAGTGCTCGGTTAAATAACATACTTATGTTAAATTGAAAGCTGTTATAGGCTATTCACACTGAGCACATCATCGGGGAACGCTTGGGAAGATGGTGGAACACCGATTCACACTGACACCATCTACCATCAATTCAATCTCTGGCGTCAGCAGACAAGCAAATTTGTAAAATATTAATTAAAATGAATTTCATTAAGAAATTGGCTGTTGTTGTTGCTATTTCGCAACATAACAATGAATTAATTAATAAACTTAAAGACGGAACTCGACAAAACAGACGAAAAATGGTTTTTAGAGACGATGACGATTCTTGAAGTCCTCATTTCGGTCATATTGCAATTCTTTTAGAGATGTTCTACTTGGACTTCAATCTACCATAACTTTGTCAAATCCGAATGCTTATTATAAATGCAATTTTGGTCATGGCTTAATCCCTAGATGGACTTTCAAGACTATTCATTTCTTGAAGTCCACATTACGGCCATTTTGCATATTTTGTTAGGTCAGTCAGACAGGTTTTACAAACTTACAGTATATATAAACGATTTGATCATTGCTCATTTGTTTCTTACTCTTGCTCTTCTTGTTGTAGCCATTCATTTTTGTTGACGTTGTTAACATTTTCGTAGTGAATATCAAATATTCAGTGTTGCATACGAAAACAATCGGCAATAAATCGAAAAGTCAAGTATGGGATAGGAACATCCAAATGAGATGATTGTGTACTGTTGGTAAAACTATGGGACCATCACGCCAGATGATGGTGGATGGTAGATGTTAACTCAGTGTGAATAGTCTATTAGTAAACTAACAGAGCAGTGCTGCTGTAAATAACACACTTATGTTAAATTAAAAGCTGTTAGCAGACTAACAGAGCAGTGTTAGCTTGCGCTGAAAAGTAGGCAACAGAAATTGTATTTGAACATAATACCTTTGAGAATTCCTTTGTGGATAATATCCTTAAGCATATTTAATAGATTGCATAAGTGCAGCAAGCAGGTGCATGAATTTATAGCTGCACTTTAGCCAAATCGCCCGAATTAATGCAAGCAGTATATTGCTATCAGCGTTATTATATTCGTGTGCATTCACTTAATCGGTTTAACCAATATGCAAATGCTTTCCATATATGTAGGTGTGTGCCCCAAGTGCTTGCTTGCAAGCTCATTGAACACTTTAACCATCACGTTTGCCCTGCAACAGCTGCACCCCCCCATAGCTGCCACCTACAGCATCTTCATCTACATCTTCGTCTGTTACAAATAAACACTTGTGACACTTGTGATCGGATCAGTGGTTCTACCTGCCGCGGCCGGTGTCTTTGTGTCCCTGCCTCTGACGCAGGAACCCTTCAGCATGGCCCTGGCAGCCGCTGTGAGTTAGCTGTAAGCGAGTTGTCTGGCGTGTTGTTTGAATTGGGGCTGCTTATTTAACCATGCAACGCGTCGGCGATAGCAGTGCCCCAACCACATATGCAACAGTTGTGTTGACAGTCATCACTCCCAGACAGTAAATCCAGCTCCTGCTGCCACCTACGGCGTGCCGACTGGCGTCCGTGTCGCTGTTGCAACATCATTTGCCCTCATTTCCGTTCGGTTGAAGGATATGAATGCCAATAGCACATCCTTGACGCACATCCGTTGCGACACGCCGCCGGCTATGACAAGCAGGAGCTGGTAGGAGGAGCACGAGCTGGCAGCTGGAGCTGGGAGCAGGAGCTGGCAGCTGGAGCTGGGAGCTGGAGCTGGGAGCGGGAGCTGTGGGAGGCTGTTCCGCCCGCTTGACGCTTGTCAGCGCTACGCTACATTAGGAAAACGAATGAAACGGAAACGAACAAGCGATAAGTGTTGTCTACGTGTCGTTTGCTTTCACTGTCTTCTAGGGTGAGAGTTGAGGAGTGCGGGCGGCGGGCTGCGGGCTGCGGAAATTGCCGCAAAGCGTTTGGCACGATGTGTCCATAATGCTGCCTCCTGGCACGCCACTCCCCGCCAGCCGCCCCCCGCCTGGCTCCTGCCCCTGTGCAGCCCACTGGAAAGGCTTACCAACCAAATAAGTGTCGTGTGTCTTCATTTGTCGCTGTCGATTGTGATGTTCATTCTCATGTTGTTGTGCGTGTGTCTGTGCCTGTGTCTGTGTCTGTGTCTGGGTGTGTGTGTGTGTGTGTGCATGTGCACAATCAACTCAAATTAAATTCAATAACATAACTCAATCATGGCCTTGCCCACGCCCATGCCCAACGTCCAGCGGCGTTGTAAAAATAAATTAAAGTTGAATTCCGATGAACACTCTCGTCTCTGTCTCTGTCTCTGTCTCTGTCTATATCCCTGTCTCAGTTCCTGGTTATGTTTATGGCTTTGTGCTGACTCTACTGCCCCCTGGCCTTGCTCCTGCCCCTGCTCCTACTCCTGCCCTTGATCCGACACCAGCTCCTGCTGTTTATCAATAAAGGCCGCCGTCGCCATCGACGCTGCGTGTCCTCCATTGTGTTTATTATTTGTTGTCTTTGGATTGCACAACAATTCAACTAACAGCGCCAGCAATTATTTATATTATTAAATCCTCTTGAGTGTGTTCGCCTTTGTTGGCCCTCCTGTTGGCTTTTGGCATACCCAGCAACCCGCCAGTTACCCAAAGGTGTGCTTTATTTCTTAAAGGAGCTACAATCTTTAATCCGGCATTAAAAGCTGATTGCCTCTACTATTTATAATATCTTGAGTATATTCTGCACTTGAGTGCACTTGAATCAAGTACAATATCAACTGACATCATCTGTGAGTATTGCTCTTATAAATATTGCTGAATTTTCAATCTTGTTAAAGAAATACTTATCACTTCTTCAAATTCGAATCATTTTAATAGGGTAACTTTTGAGTTGCTTTGAGCATTGCAATTCTGCAGAAAATTATATTGCATTTCTCAAGAAATTAAATAGAGAATTTCTTATTATGCATTTTAGCGCTGCTTGCCAGAAACTTCTTATATTTTATTATACATTTTATATATGCTGATTTAAGTTCATGTAAAAGCCTTGCTAGACACCTGATTTTTTGAGAATATTTGCCTTTGGTAATTTATCTTAAGGCTTTACATTGAAAATGTTCTCTTTTTTGTTTCTATTAGTTAGTAAATTTATTAATAAAGTTGAAAAAATTATTAGGAAAATACAAAACCTTGGATAAATATTATTATTTTCAATAGAAATGTCTAAATGATGATATCTTTCTTGGAAGACTGTATAATATTTTCCGGGTAGAGCACTTAAACACAATTTTGTTCTATTTCTTGCATTGAATAGAAACATTTTAATTTTCCGGGAAGTTGTTTGAAAGGTTTTCACTCAAAATTGCGCATTCGTTTAGTTTGTGTTTAAATGAGATGTAAAATCTTTTAGTAAAGGTGAGTTCTATGCCCAAAAGGCTGCGAGAAACAAAGCGCAGTAAGAAACGTCGAGAAAAGCGATGAGAAAAGTTGCAACTTTTTTGTCAGATAGATCATAAGATCTGACAAAGCCATAAAAGAAGAGTCCTGCCACTTTTCGGAAAGAGAAACGATGAGAGAATCAATAAGAGAAGAGTCCTGGCACTTTTCCCACTGCCTTCATTGCTTCTTGCGGAAGTTGAGAGACTGCGAGAAGTGCACTGAAAAGATGAGAAAAGCGAGAAGAGCAGAATTGTGCCGCTCTCTACACTTCTCTCAATGCTTCTCGCGGCTAATTGAGACCAGAGAGGAGCGCGGACTGTAAGACTGAATATCAAACTCGACCATGTCAAGCACTTTTATTTATTTACAATAATTCAAACGATTTCAAACCAAGGACTTACCTACCAGAGTCATATAAAACTTTTCTTTACCATACAACCATATAATAAAATCAATTAAAATGGATGTAAAATGTACATACATATGTAAATAGTAGAAAATAGATATGTATACCTGCTACTTTATAATAGTTTTAGTTAGTTATTGTTTTTACTCCGTGTACCCATTAAATGGGTGAAAAGGGGTACGAAATCTGTGCAAATGTATGTAACAGGCAGAAGGAGACGTCTCCGACCCTATAAAGTATATATATTCTTGATCAGTATCTAAAGAGATTTCGATTTGGCCATGTCCGTCTGTCTGTCCGTATGTCGATCTCAGCAACTCTAAGAGCTAGAGACACCAAATTTGAAATGTAGGTTCGTACATAGCAGCAGCAGGTCAAGTTTATTTTGGATCAGAGATATTCCTCCCATTTCCCCGCTATTCGGTAAGATATAGCTTTGGGGAGGGGAAGAAGCAGCACGGCCATTACTTAAAATGCCTCGCTTGCACTGTCCCTTGTGCAGTCGCTTGTGCTGTCGCTTGTGTTTGTGCGTCTTTGTGTATGTGTGTGTGTAAGTGTATGAAGATGCGATCGGTAATTTTTGACCTGGGTACAGGGAGTTTTGTAGTCGCGTATACTCGACTATAGCATTCTTACTTAAGACTTGTTCTGAATTCCTTCCCGAACGTTCCACGCTTTTAAGAGCTGAATTTCCGTGGAATTGTTTACAAAGTGGAATTGAGAACAGGCCTGATAATACATTTTCTTTTCATTACAATTAAATAGATACCAGCTGAAGGTTTATTTACTTATTTTATCGAACTGGCACCTCTCTTGGTGCACAATTAAAGACAGGGTATCTAAAAGTCGAGCACAGCGCGCTCATTCCGCCTTTTTGTATCAATTGTTGTAAGTGTTATTGTTGTTCTTGTTGTCAGTCCAAGGCGTTACTTATGTCATAGCTGTCCTGTCTCTCCTGTCTCTCCTGTCCGACTGTCTGACCCATTTCTTCACAGCTTAGAGCGGGGAACAGGGAACAGCGAACGGGTGGAGAGGGCACAGTAAACAGCAATGAAAATATAGAACAATAATTTGTTGATTTTTATTTAAGCAATGTTAAATACAATATTATTGAATGGCTATCAGAAAGCAATATTGACAAGGGTTTCCTTTGACTGCCTCCTGCCTTAGAAAGGAGCGTGTGTAGATATACTTATTAACCAAACTGTATGTGTCTGTGTGTGTTTTCCTTGCAGATTCTTCTTCCTGTACCATTTTGCGTTCTATGCGTATCACTATCGCTTCAGTGGACAATATCGTAGCCTGGCCCTGCTCTCCTCCTACCTATTCATCCAGGTAACTATGGTGCATTATGAAAGCAACATTGCTGTTGCTGTTGTTGTTGTTGTTATTATTGTTATTGTTGTTGCGCAACGGGTGGCAGTTTGTGCCTGTCAACTGCATGACAAATTATCCAGCTCATTGTTTGTCCAACTGTCTGTCTGTGCGAGTGTCTGCCTGTCTGCCTGCTCACGTGTAGACAGGCAGCTCACGTGCCTGCCAGATGCCTGAGCTGGCTGCATTGCATAAGTGAAACTCCAACCCTAACACTCCCCCTCTCACTCTCTCACTCTCTCTCGCTCTCTCTTCCTGTTTGCAGCACTCCATGGTGTACTTCTTTCATCGTTATGAGCTGCCTGCCATCATGGCACAGCGGCATATCTTTATCATAACGCGAAACCAGCCAAATGCAGGGAACCAAGCCGCAGCTGCCGATGCCGCTGGCGTTGACATTGATATGGAGGAGGAGGCTGTACCTGTGGCAGGTCAACCGGCGGCCATGCAACGTGCCCGTGTTATTGTTACGCGACTCTTTCGCCAGTTGGCTGCACAGCGTCAGGGCCAGGCGGCCGCTGCTGGCCAGGCACCAGGAGCTGTAGCAGGAGCTGGAGCAGGACCAGGAGCTGGAGCTGCTGTTGGCGTTGCAGTGGAGCCGGCAAACAATGCCACAGCGGTGGTAGCCATTGCCATGGGCAATTTGAGACGTCTTCCGTTTGTGGGCCAGTGGTTGCAGCGGCGCGAGCAGTTTGCCACCGTGCGGCGCGTCTTCCTGGGCCAGGGACATGGACACGGCCAGCTGATGCATGTGCGCTTGCAGCGCATCAATATGGCCGATATACCTGGCCTGCAGACGCGTGCGGCAGCAGCGGCAGCCGCAGCCGCTGCGGCTGCAACGGCCGCAACAGCAGCGGCAACGGCCGCGGCAGCAGCAGCAACAGCCGCTGCCACGGCAGCAACAACAGCAGCGGCAACAGCAGCAGCCACAGCAGCAACAACGCATCAAATGAAGGTAACTAAAACTAAATTGTGTAAACAATTTGAATGCACCCTTTGCACTTCATTGCGCTCAATTGGCGGCTTTAGCTCTTAAGCCCTCGACCATATTTTTGGCCGAGTCTAACGCCATAAAAATATCTGCAACGTTGTCATAGCTGCCCCTCTACCGCTCCTCCCCTGCCACACCCGTGTGTGTGTGTGCAGTCAAGCGAAAGATAAATTCCAATATTCGTTTAAGCTGCACTCGAAAACGCAGTCAACACAAAACAAGAATCGAATCAGAAATCAACTCGAATATTCCGAACTGCCGAAGACTTAATACTCTTATTCAAATACAGCTATGCGTAATCCGGGATCAACTAATACGGGTTAAAAAATGTTAAAGTAAACGATTAGTGCGACTGTCGATTTAAAATGAAAAACATTGTTGATTGAACAGTTGCAGCAGCCCTAACAACATCGATTAGAGTAGTCTTAGTGCGCGAATCGATTTATCGATATGTTTAACAGCCCTGTCATGTATCAATACTATCGATAATTTCAAATGTTTTCATAACTGCTCTCAAATATTTGGACCTGTCCGTTTCTGGTTTCTGATAAACCTTGGAATATTATGCTTGAAAAGAGTTTCCCATTCCAAATAAGAACAAGTAAGAACGTTACAGTCGGACGTACCCAACAGCAGAATACTCTGTTCTCCGTCCTGTATAATTTGGTTATTTGTGGGTTCGGAAAGAGACGAGAACAGTAGTCTGTATGTCAAATTTAGTGACTCTACCTGTACAGGGGTGGGAGAGGATATACACCAACATGTGTAGCAAGTTTGGTTGCTCTAGCTTCAAGACATATACGGACAGACGCACATTTCGCAAACCCAATATACTCTTTTTCCTTTCGGGAACAGAGTATAAAAATGGTTGCTAAATCCTTCGAAAACGCTAACGCTTTGAAATGAAAAGTACTCGGAAATGAGAACAGGACTGTACAGTATTTAAAACTAGAAAATATTTAGCTGGCTCGATAATAGAAGTTCAGGATTAATTGCGAACTATATCAATTTCCGAAACATCTATACTCAGGAACCTGGCTTACAATTGCTTTGCTCAAACTGTACGCACATGAAGGGTGTCTGGAGGAGGGTCCTGTGACATTGTCCATTAAATATTCATTTGAAAAACATTTTAAGCTGTCAATTTAAGGCAACCACAAGCACAACCATTGTTAGGCTTACTTTAATCGGTTTAAGGACTATCGATACTGATAAAAACAATCGATGAGCAACCTAGCGTTAGTAAGATCTATCGTTTTGCATAACTAATATGCTTTTAATACTTGATGTCATCGAAAAGGCCAGCATCAATGCGTAACTCATTTTGAATTTCGCAGAATTGTATTACCCTTTGCCAGCGGCAAAAATAAATAAAAAACGAAAGGAAAAATCAAATAATATATTGTGTAAAAATCTGAAAGTCTCGCATGTGTGAAAAGCAGTGGCAATAAATGTCAAAGTGGCAAAAAACAGTCAATATTAACTTTATAAAAATGTATATATTTATATGCATTCCACAGCCCGCTGTGTTTTTTTCGTACAGGATCATACAGGCCAGCGTCTGTTTGTATTATTTGTATGTTAACAATAATATGAAATTATTTCTCAATTCGCTGGCGAAAAATATTCAGAAATGAATGTTTTGTAGCTTGTAACGCGCGCCTGTCATTTCCTGTTTTATTTTCACTTTATTTCATTGCCAACTTTGGCATTCTTTGCATATTTTAGATGTCGAATCAAATCATGGACTAGGACGATGCGAAGCAACAACACCAACAACAACAACAACAAACAACATCAATGATGCAGGAATAGCAGCAGAGGAGGGAATAGCAAAGGCAACGTCTCTAGCTGGGGCAGGAGCAGGAGCAGGGGCAGTGGCAACAGCGGAAGCGGTTCAGGACAAGGGGCAGCTGGCGGAACTGGGCTTGGATCTAGGGCAGGCAGGCGTGGCAAAGACGTTGAAAAATCTAAATTCCGCTGCGGCGGATATTATAAATATGCCGGATACAACAAATATAATAACAACAACAGCTGAAACTACTACAACTGAGCCCCAGCATCTCCTGCCATTGGCAAAGCAATTAGCAAATAATTTGCCAGCTCAAAGGACGCTCGAGCAGCAGCAGCAGACACCGTCATCAGGTGGAAAGCAAGGCAATCCTGTGCATGCCCAGAGCATTATGAGTGACCAGCAGAAGGAAAACAAGCCAGGAGCAGCAACAGCAACAGCACAACAACAGCAGACTTTACATCAAAACAAGCTAAGGCTGCGACTGTGTCTGAGCCTGGTCCAGGTTCAGGTCCAGTTCCAGTTCCAGGCTCTACGGCTGAGACTTTAGCTGGTACTGGGGCAACGGGCATGCCCAGCACAATGATGGATGGCAGGCAAACAGTTGATTTTATAGAAGGCGACAGCTTCACGTCAACAGCAAATTACGTTGCCGACGCCGGTCCAAACCACATGGAAACGACAGAGCAACAGAAACAGGAACAGGACGAGAAACAGTTGGGGGAATTCGAGCTACAGTTTTCAGAGCAGCCACAGCCGAAGACCAGGCTAATGAAAACTTTACCACATACATCAAACCAAGTGACAACAGCAGCAGAAGCCGCAACAGCCAACAACTGAACTGGGAAGACAAAAGACACCCCCGCTCACTGACAGGCAGAGGGGTTACACTCAACAACAACAACAAGAAACAAAAACAACAAGATGTTATACAAGCATAAAACAGCTAGTAAATTTTTAGATAATTTGTCTGGTGTACTTATGTCTAGATCATGCACGCTGTGTGTGGGAGTGTGTGTTGAATGTGTGTGCGTGTGTGTGCGCGTGTGTGTGCCTGTGTGTGTGACTAGACAAATATGATTTCGGTTTGCATGCTAAACTGTGTTACTTAGTGATTTTTAACTACAAATTAATGTGTGTTGCGTGGATTATATTATTCATGATTCATGATTCATGATTATCCATGGCAACGGCTTGCGGCGCTGCTCACTCACTTTTTAATTAGCTGCAAAATGTGTGAGCAAAGTCCAACGGCAAAGCAACTTTATTACATATATATTTTTTATTTTATTTTATGTTTTTTATTTGCCACACAAACATACACAACATACAATACATATATGCAACCTATAGTACCATAAAGCTAGTCGCTTATATGAAAAAAAGAAAATAAAAACATTAATAAATAGAATAATAGTTCAAACAATTTGCCAGCTCTGCTGCTTTGCTCCATATATTTTAATTAAATATTTGGCTTATCAAACAAAGGCCAAGACAAATAAATATGAGTTAACATCAGTCGATTATTGGTTTTGTTTTTTTTTACAAAACTTTCATTTGACTAAATTCAAATATTGTCTCTTTTTTTATTTGGTTTATTAATTGCGACTTTGTTTGAAGTAGAATTTAATTGTGCATTTGATTCCCTCCTATCCCTGGCCAAAAAGAAATACAATTATGACACTGTGAATATAATTCATAAATATAATTTAATATTCACATTATTTGATAAGTGTATTATGTTTTGTGTTCATTAACCAAGCAATAAATATGTTTCGTTTCTTTGACACATTGCAAATGTTGCGAGAAATTCGTAAAGTCTATATATTTATTTTGTATATTATTTGTTTTATGTGTGTGTGAGGAAAATAATTGAATATTCAGCAATTAAAGATTGTCTAAGTACTCGTAACATAATCTCCAGACATTATCAATGTAGGAAATTTCTTATACAAACATACATACATACATATATGATAAATAACACTTACTTTAATAAATATGCATACTGAGAATAGTCGACTTGCACTATTTCGAAATTCAATTTCTAAATCTATACAAAAATATATACAAAAATAATTAAACCACTTTTCTAGTATTTCATGTGGGAAAGGCAAAGTTCGGGAAATGAAAAGTTAGTTAAAAACAAAGTGCAGTTAACATGAATTTCAAAACCATACAAACATTTCTTTGTTGAATTCAGAGTCTAATTGTAAAATTCAAAGAATAAAACAAAACTGAGTGCGTTTGAGTGATATAGAAGGTCAAAGATCAAGTGTACAGAAGAGTAAGTTATTACATATTACAAACAATGCTCTAGTACCGCATAATCCTTAACAGTTTGGGCAGGACTACGTTGTTTGTCAATCAAACCAAATGACAGGAGCATACAATTGAAACGAAAATGGAACAAAAAGTCAAAAAACGGCAGGAAATCCTTCGAAATGCGGAAGCTCATTGGACGTGTTGAGTGTTGGCATCGTAACGAGTTGTCCTAATAAGGACTCAACAGACACTTGCAAGGATAAGGCCATATTAGGGCCAATTATTCGGTAAGAAAATGTCCTGTTAAAGTGTTGTTAAAAATGCAGATTGAGGACTATCTGTGTACAAAGCATATTGGAATACTACACCGAGATTCAAATGAAATTCATTTTTGCTTTTAATTTTAATATTTTGTATACTTTGATTTCAGAGCAATAATCAATCTGCAGCGAAAATTGCAGCATTTTTTCAGCGTGTTCCTGTATATGATGAAATGCAAATTTATGCTTTTAAATTCTGTTAGAATGTAGAGAAATTATAGCAACGAGAAGGAAGCAGTGAAGTGAAGCAAAAGCTGTAATCGAAAAATGCTGCAAACTTAATTTAAATTAAAGATAAACAAATTATGCACCATCAAAAGCTGAGCTTGATTTGCATATATCGTTTGTCGAATTAAATCGGTAGAGAGGCACGCAAAGTAATAATACATAATACATAATAATGATTATGATATCGCCCGACAAACAGTAAACAGTAAACAGTAGAGAAGGCGTCTGGAACGCTCTCATGTCAGACTTAAATGCTCAAGTCGATGCTTAGCTTTAGCTGCTGATAGATTTTATGCATACCAACGCATACTCATCCCCAACTCCAGCCCCATCCCCCTACTCATACCCATCATCATCAGCATCAGCATCATCGATACACGGGGAGTCGCCGCCAAACTTTATGCCCAAGTATGTAAATAAAACAATGCAAATGTCTGGCGTGGCACGTCAGGATAGAGCTTGAGCTAGAGATTGTGCTCCTGGGCCATGTCCTGGCCAAAACCAACTGTGCCAACTGAAGCAACTGTCGCTGTCAATGCGCATTCCTTCCAGTTCGTTGATGTGAGCCAAGCCAAGCATCTTACAATAATAAACAACCGCGTCGTGTGCGACTACGGACGTCAGCAGCGCTACGGGGGGCCCGCCTTCTGTGGCTGCGTGTGTGTGTGTGTGTGGTCCTGACAGTCATGTGGGTTTTTTAGGTGGAATGCCAAATATAAAAACAAAACGAGGAAAAGCACGCGTACTTATTTATTATACCAAAAGGCGAGACAAAATACTCGACACGGACAGGATATGAGCAACGTGCGCCTTTGATTAACATCTTTTGTGAGATATTTCGGCGCCTTCACTCGTCTTATGTCTTGGCCTTATCAATGTAAGTATACTGATGCATCATCTACTTATTTGCTTATTATTTGCTCATTTGTTTCGGCCTGAAAAACTTTTCAATAAAAGATGCGAATGTTGTCGCAACATCAAAAATAAACAAATCATTTGCATATCATTAATGCAAATCATATACCCACTCGTTATATGCGTGTGTGTGTATGTGTGTGTGTGTGTGTGTCTGTCTGGCTTTGTGATGTTGTCATTTAATAGCTTGTCATACAACAAAATGGCGTCCCGCGCACATCCGCCACAGCCGCCATCCGGCCTTTAAATGCTGCTGTTAATCACAAGTCAAACAAAGTGCTGCATACTTCTAGGCGGCGCCTGCTAATTATACACACGTATGTGCGCGCGCCTCTGTGTGTGTGTGTGTGTGTGTGTATGTGTGTGTGAGGTGGGCATATGCTGAAATGAATCTTAATTAGGTCTTTTGTTTTACACAACGCCGCAGGCACCCATAAATATACATATAATTACAAGTATACTCGTATGTGCCTGTGCCTGTGTGTGTTCGTACACATGTTTTTATGTGTATCCTGAATATGACAAAACTTGTGTGATATTTTCAGTTAAAACAAATTTGTATATACATATTAAATTACACGAGAAAGGCAACAAGTCAGAAACGCGATTTATGCGCTCTAATCATTAAATGGGTAAATAAATGTGAAAATCTTTTAAAAGCACATAAATTGGCGGTTTCAAGAAGGTTCTCTTGACCATCCGCTCTTTTATCCAGCTGCAAGAACATATTAAAATGTAATTCATTTTACATTTGTCACAATACCCTTCAAAAACAATATATATAAATGATAGTCACATTTTCTAAAGTTAAGCCTTACAAATGGCAATTCTTTCATTTTTTTTATTATAATGAAAGCTAATATTTCTGCTTATTAAAGGTTAGTTGTACCCCCACTCTTCGCTGTGGCACATTGTTGTTGCATTGATGAGAAAGTAATAAACAAAAATAACTTTCCTATTTCTTGTATAAGGTCAGAAGTACTTAGAAAACAAATTAACAAATAGCCACATTTTTGCCGTCCGTGGTGACGTGTGGGAACAGATTTTTCACGTTTCATACAACATTTTTCCAAACTCTAAAGCTTTTTGACATTGGCATATACCAACATAACAGTTTTACTTCCTGTACCCATAAAATGGGTAAGAAAGGGGTATTAAATATGTGCAAATGTATGTAACAGGCAGAAGAAGATCAGTATCAAAAGAATATAGGATTTGGCTATGTCTGTCTGTCTGTCTCTCTGTCCGTCCGTATATATGAACACCTCGATCTCAGCAACTATAAGACTACTACTTTTACTACTAGAGAGACCAAATTTGGAATGTAGGTTCGTGTTCGTGTATAGCAGGCGCAGGTCAAGTTTATTTTGGATCCGAGATATTCCCCCCCATAACCCGGCAATGCGATAAAAACGTTTTACGGCAACAAGTCTAAGTGTACGAAGATATGTTAGGAAGTTGTAGACCTGGGTACAGGAAGTTTCAAACTCTGGTATTTTTAATAAAAACCTATTTATTTGTATTTAAATTGGCTTATTGCTATATATATGTTAGGACAGCTTGATCAAATTGGTTAAGTATACAAGAAAAACTTGAAGCCAATCTATATATATAACAAGAGTTTGGTGACGATATCTTCAGAAACAAACAAGTTTTTCATAGAAAAACATCATTGTCGACCGTTCATTCCTATGGCAGCTATATGTTATAGTTTTCCGATCCGACCAGCTCTGACATGTGTGTACTGTTTGCAGCAAAAAGAAGGATCTGTGCCAAGTTCCACTACGATAGTTACGATAGATAGGACATCGATCTTTTTCTATACAAACTAGTCTCTCAGTTTTAAAGCTATCGTAATAGAACCTGGCACAGATCCTTCTTTTTGCTGCAGGCAGGTCTATATCGACTCGGCTATTCATGCTGATTCAGAATATATATACTTTGTTGGATTAGAAACGCCTTCTTCAGTGCATTACACATTTTGAGACAAAATTACAATACTAGGGTATAAAATAATAACATAAGTAGGCAGTTTCAAGAAGGTTTTCTTGATCATCCGTCCATGTATCCTTCTGCATGAACATATTAAAATGTAATACATTTTTAATCATTATATACAAATTTTATTCACAATTTCTTATCTTATGCCTTACAAAAATCTACTCTGAATATATTAAAACAATCGTTAACAAGCACAAGAGTTATAGGAGCCTCTATTGTGAGTAGTTAAGATTAAAGAGCAGCAGCCAAGTGTCCTTCCTAGGTGCCGGGTATCTTCTAGTCGAGTACCCTTAAATATATACTTTGCTTTGATGTGTTGAAATAAAATGCAGCTTCATCATTTACTCGTAACTGGTTTTGCTTTGGTTTATGTTGTGCCTGCAATTGAAATCAGCTTCAGTAGCAAATATCATAAGCATAGCTTCAAGGGTTGTCTGCTCGAATGTGCTTCAAGGATATAACAAGCAAAATATGGGCGAGCATCCTTGTCGCCTACAATTTCACATCACATTCGAAATCTCTTTGAAGTGGCAAATAGTGTAATACAATCTAAATGAAAGCTCAAATTTGCTCTTTGAAATATAATATTATTGAGGTAATTAGAGTACGAGGCCAGGTCTCTGTAATCATACAAAAATATGCTTTATTAATTAAAGCTGTCATAAACCTGTAAGAAACAAAGTTCAGCTATTTATGTATATATAGGGAAGCTTATGCTACTTAAAAGTAATGTGTTTCTCCAGCGAATTTCTGTCTTTCACTGTAATCAATCTTAACTCACATTTTTAACAGAAAGTCTTAGAACAAATTGTGAGCTCAAAGTTGCATTTAATGTTTATTGATGACTTGCCGGGCAATCTAAGAGGGGGAATAATTGATGTTTTCGCTTGATTTCTGTCATTTGTTGAACTTTGAATGAATAGTTAGCTTGTGCCAGGACAGTACAGCTGTTGGGGGAATCTTGTTAACTACGTGTATTCTCAAGCAATAACATTATAGAACAAGTCATAGCTAAGAGCATACACGTGGCCATTTCAGAATTCCATATATGCTGTGTCCTTTTCCTTTCTTTTAATACCGATTCCATAAACAAAATCACACAAACACATACACGAACAAAAAAACTGCAACATCGGAACTTAATCTCATTCGGGGATTCACATTCCACGGCGGTCACTTTGCGGCCACTTTGTTTTACGGGAATGTTATTTAATTTTCATCTACTTACCCGGGTATCCGAGGTTTCTCTGTTCTGGTCCTGCTGCTGGTCCTGCTCCTGCTCCTGGCTGGTTACACTTGGGAGTTTGAGGCACTGACTCGGCTGCTTAACTGTGCGGGGTTTAGTTTCGCTTGGCTTGGTGGTTTTCTGTTACGCCTGATATGCCTAATAATGCCCCAGCCGCAAAATTAATTGCACTATAATTTGTAATTAAGTTACCGGGCAAACACGAACACGCTGCCCGTCGCTATTGTCCTGTCCGGGCAGGTGGAAGGGGACGGAGCTAGGCGAATTTCATGCTCATAAAATGCGCACAATGGCGATGAGCACAGGAACTGAGAACAGCAACTGGAGCTGCTCTTGTTGTTGTTGCTGTTGTTGTGCAAAGGTCGCCTTTGGTATCTTATTTACATGGTGTGTATTGGTGTGTGTGCTGGTGTGTGTTGGTGTGTGTGCTGGTGTGTGTGCTGGTATGTAGCCGCTGCGTTGTTTCACTATAATTAATTAATTACATTACACAAACTTGCTGTCATCGCTGCTGCTATTGTTGCTGCCTCTGCTGCTGCCGCTGCTGCTGTGCTGTTGTTGCTGCCTCTGCTGCTGCTGCTGCTGCTGTTGTTGTTGCAGTTGCAAAGTGTAATGAACAGCAAGAAGCGGTAGCAACAACAATGATCATATTATGGGGCATGGCTAGTTGACAAGCGACCGCAATGTCACTTTCAATAAAATTAAGTTGTTTCGCAATCAGGCACTGCACCTTTTGCCTGCTACTTGCCACCGCGCACCACACAACCATCCCCCCTCATCCTTAGCCCCTCCTCATCACCAAGAGCAATTATTTTGCAATTTGGTAGCTGGGCAAAAGCCAATCAAACAACTTTGCCAACAAGTTGTGTGAGCAGCAAAATGCAAAATGTATAAAAACTCAATTACTGCGTAGACATAGACAGTTGTGTGGGACGGGGCGGGGCGGGGGTGGGAGTGGGTAGAGGGTTGCGAATTGAGAATTGAGGTTTTTGCGGGCTGGGGATTTGAGCGAGAAACTGCATTAAAACTTATGGATTTTGTTTGATGTGAAAGTTCAGCAAAGTTCAAGCTAATTAGCAGGTGTTTCAGCTAAAAGCGCTCTCATATGCTGCAATTCCACACGAGACACAACTCGAGGCAACTCAACTCGACATTAATTACAAAAATGTTGTCTGTTTGCTGTTATCCTGTTTTCCTGTTTTCCTGTTCTCCTCCTCTGCTGCTGTTTGCTATTTGCCCAATATCAAATTGTTTCCCCAATGCTTAATATTTGTACAACAATATATATTATATTCGTTTTCGTATTTTTGTTGGCCGTATATGTGTATTTCAGTTTTTGGGCGCTCGCGGCGCGCTCCTGTTTTGGTTGTCCTCGCTTGGGTGTCCTTTGGCCCCGTTGCCATGCCGCCGCACAACATTGTCTTCGTCCTGTATTGAGTGAGATGGCCCCGAGGTTGTTGGTTGAAAATAAATCGCGCATAATGCCGCATAGCAGAGCAACATCACGAAGTATTTGCACTGCGTGACAAACAATTTGTGCCAACATTGACAGACGCAGACAGTTGCTAGCAGGGCGGGGCGGGGGAGCGATGGCGGGGTGCATTCAGCTCATTCCCCATTCCCCGTTCGCATTCGCATCCGCATCCGTTTCCGTCGGCTGCCGCCATGTGGCCAGCTTGGCAAATTGGCAACTGCTGCAGCTGCCAGGATCTATGTTGGCCAAGTTGTTGTTGGCCGGCCACGTACGTGAAAGCGTTATTTGCACTGCCTGCCCGTCCAGCGGCTGAGAAATGAGAATTGAGACAGAGTAGGAGAACTGCGACTGAGACTGAGTCGGAGACAGGGGCCTGAGGAGCTGGAGTTAGAGCTGTCAGCTCGAGTTGTATAAATATTTTCATTTGCGCGGCGGCGCTAATTGAAAAATCATTTGCCAAGTTGAATTAAGCGGCAACATGACAACGAATGCACTTTTTGCATTACCACACACACACACACACACACACACACACACAAAATGTTGAAAACAACAAACAATTCCTAAACAAATAACAAATCAGAAGCCCGCCCGCATTCGATTGGTTATTGCAGGATTGCAGGATTGCTGGTTGGCTGGTTGGCAGGATTGCTGAATTGCTAAACTCTAATGATATTCAAATGGCGGCGCAGCTGGCAGCGCATATATTTAGTCGCTAATGTAACACATGAATTCCATTCAACTTGATTTATGCACAAAATAACAACAGCAGCCCAATAATAATAATAATAAAAAACAATTTCTCTCTTTTGCCAAAGTAAACAAAGTATGCAAAAATGTAGAAAACAAAAAGCAACTTTGATTTTTGGGGCTTTCGCATTTGAAGTTCTGGTTCGTTGGGTTCGATTGCGAGTATGTTAAGGACCTTAACTTAAGGGTCTGCCTTGGTCAATCTCCCCCTCTCATTCTCTCTCTCCTCTCTCTCTCTCTCTTTGTCCACCTTGGCCTTTGTTTTATTTGAGTGGCAAATGCTACGCATTTTTTAGTTCATTTATTAAAATATTTGTTCTGTCGCATAGTGCAAGGTTACAGACACAAAGCGAAATCTACATAACTTATAAACCTGGCCAGTTGTTGAAATATCTTAGAGCATATATTGTTCATATTTCATGCAAAATCAAATATTTATTTGCCAAGTCAAATAACCTCTTGAAAAATAATATAACCTCAAAGTGTATGCTAAATTGTAACCTTCTGTTTAGTATATTGAAAGAGTTGCAAGTTGTGAGTCTCTTTGCTTATAAAGCCCAAAGTCTTACACATATTTTAGATGTGGAAGACTTACGGGTCGTAGGAGAAGGAGGTAGGAAATTAGAGTCATTAGGAAGGTCTAAGGTTCTAGGTCTTTCCGCTAGCAACTTCGGCTCTCTACGATTTGCATAGCATCCTTATTTAAACCATTTTATCATCCTTATTTAAGAAAGGATCTTTGATAGATAAACCATTTTATTTAACATCTCTCTTAACTGAAGGGTTACTAATTATATATTTGATCCTATTTCCGACGGGCTTTTGAAATTGCTCGCATAAAAAACGAAAGTAAAGAACACATTATCTTAATTTTAAGACATGTAAAACATTTACATTATACTAATCATAACAAATCCAACATTCTCGTTAGGTTGCAGCTTTATCTAATCATTTTTGTATAGTTCTAAAGGTTGCTAGCTTATTTTGTATTTATTAGTATTTTGTAATTTGTGAACTATTCAAACATTCATTTTTTTTAAAATTGTATAAATAATATACACTCTTGCTAAAGCCTGCTTTTGAAATATACAACTGAAGTTGTTTTTCCAAAAGTTTTGTATTCTTGAAGTGTCTGGAAAACTAAAATTTAAGAGGTTCTGATTTAATTGAAAGGATCTTTTATAAAAGTATAATATCAAAACTATTATGCTTTCCTAAAACTAGCCAATATGAAACTATATATATATACTATACTATATATAGTCACGACAGGAAATATAAATACATAATTATTTGCCAATGAAAGTTTAGGAATTTAATGAAGCAAACTTAATAAATGTTAATAAGGGCTAGTTTTAAAAGAAATATAGATTAAAACTAAATGAACGATAGTAAGAGACATGAAAGCTGTCTGTGCTTTCAATAAACTAATTAACAAATAAACAAAAATCAAAAATATTTCTAACAATCATAGAAATTGAATTTCTAACTGAATCAAAGAGGCAAACAAAGAATATTTCTAAACAATTTATTAACAATAATTGAAATGTAATTTCTTACTAATAAACAAATAAAGTGTAACTCAAGGATATCTTAATCAAAATGATTAGAAATTGAATTTCTTACAACTGAATTAGAGATTTAATAAAGTTTAACACAAGGATATACGAGAATATTTCAAAACAATTTATTACCATAATTGAAATGTAATTTCTTGCTAATGAATTCGAGATACAAATAAAGTGTAGCTAAAGTTGATTTCAGCATTCAATTAGAAAGTTATGGCTCCTTAGAAGCCTGGCATCCTTGCTGTGACTTTAAGTTGGCCTTAAATGCTGAGGTCCTGGCAATTGGTTAACAAACCCTTTGCCAACTATTCAGACCTTTTATGTGTATTGTGCACTGCATATCAAGTTAATTAAAACGCATTCATTTCGAGTGCCAGCAGTGCAAATTTGCAGACACTTCTCACCCACTCTCTTTGCACTTCTCACTTCTCTACTCTGTTGCCTGTTGTTGTTGTTGCTGTTGTTGCTTTTAGAGAGTTTTAATTTCTACTCTTGGGGTCAGGTTCGACTGGGTCAGTCCCACCGCAGCCAGTTGGCATAATGGGGCTCAATCAGGGAATGTTTGTTGTTCTGGGATCGTTTGCAGTTTATTAATTATGCACAGCAGCTGCAGTTCAAACAAACATGCAAATTACGCATACGCCACCGAATCGTGCTGTAAAGCTAAAGCGGCAACTAATTATATAGAATCCAAGTCAGCACAATGCCATACTGATTAGTCCATGCCACATGCCACAGATTAATCGTTAATGCCACATAAAAAGACTCAAGCTGACTCGGTTGTGCTAATGGTTAATGCGACTCATTCGCATCAGGTGTATTAATATTTTGTTACACACAACAACAGCTGTGTATGTGTGTGTGTGTGTGTGTGTGTGTCAGGGTGTGTGTGTGTGTGTACTTTACTATTTAACGTAGTCGCATTAATACGCTTCAATAACTGAATATAATTGATGTTTAAAAACTCGCACAAAAGTTACGATAAGTATTTCTCTTCCAAAGGCAACATCGCTGTTAATATAAGTATATATATATAACTTTATATATATGCTATATCTATTGAAAATGCGTTATGCTTTTGTCATAAGATTTTGTGCGTCTGGCAGCTGTAACCTTTCCCTAGTCACGGCTCCAATCTCCGTCTACAGCTTCAGTTCCATGTCCGACATTAATATCAATTCCAACCCCCAAAGCATTGTTATTGTGATGTTACCCGGGTGTCTGGGTGTGTGTGTGTGTGTGTGTGTGTGTGTATCAGGGTGTGTGTGTAAGTCAAACATTAATTGGCACTTAAAGGCATTTAATGGTCACATGGAGCGTACGCAGAAAATGGTTTTCTTTATTTTTTTTGTAAAATTGAAACAATTTTGATGTTTTCACAGCGTTCGCATTTTAACGATATATTGAAAAGTAACTAGCAAATCATATTTATGAGCATTATATCCATATATATCCATTACATGTTGTACTTACGCGTGTGTGTGAGTGTGTGTGTGTGTGTGTGTATTAAATGTTGCCTGGGCTTAAGTTTACTTACTTTCTTGGATTGGATTACAGCTTATAATGCATATGAATAGTTTTTTTAATTACTAGGGAACTAATGGGTGTGGGTGTGTGTGTGTGGGTGTGTGTGTGTAGGTGTGGGTGTGCTTAACAGGTAACTAAGTAGCTTAGCTGTTAAATAGAAGTTGCCAGGATGTTAATCCATTTGCCGCCATACAAATTGCCAACGAAACTGAAGAACTGAGCTGAAGCGAGAATCAATTAGAGAAGCGAAGCGAGAGATTGGAGAATTGAAGTCAAAGCGGTTTCTCGCCTCGATTCTCTTTGTCTATGTGTTAGTTAGTTGACAAATTCTGTTTGTTTCGAAACTTGCTTTGCAGTGCTCCTTTTATTTGGGGTCTGCACAAAAATAAATTAAATGAAAATAAAAAGTTTTCTTTTCGCACACATGTTTACTGGCTGAGTGCAAGTTAAAACAAATACTTTTAATTACACTTATCAGCTTATTATACGCAACATTGCTTAAAAACAACGCTTAACACTGCTCTCACCTTAAAAATGATCAAGGAGATTTGAGAACTGTTTGTTTTTGAAATAAAACTGTAAGCTGCTGGCAAACTTAATTGAAAACTTAAAAAACTGCAAGTCTCTTAACTATTATGCTTCCTTTTACTGTTTTGCCTGGCAGCTAGCTAAGTTTTTAGATCAACGTTGAATAGTTTACTTATTTTCTTATTACATTTTTATACTTGTCTCGTTTGCTAACTTAAATTTATGTCTATTAGTAATGTTTGCTGCTCATAAAACTTAAGCTCGCCATCTCTCTCTATTACTATGGCTATCTCAGTCTGCCTAGCTGTGTTATATAGTACTTCTCGTTCACTGTCGAACTCTTACTGTCTATTGGATTAGATCTAAGTCAATATAGTTTAACGGCGGGCAGGCCAACAAATTTCTTTTATTGCTCGCATAGACAACGCATAAAATTCCGATATGCAGCAACTGTCTGGCTGCACACACCGTTGTGCACAACCCACACACACCCACACACGCACACACACATACAGAGAGCTGGCTACAGGCTGCATATGAGCTGGGCCATAAATTTAGCACCCGCTATGGCAGTTGGCAGTTGGCAGCTGCTGCACCCGTTGGAAACCCGCCCAGAACAGACCAGGCCAAAGGAGGCCAGGCCAGGACAGCTCAGTGGAGCTCGGTGGAGCTGTGCTGTTGCTGCCTGCAATTAATGAGGCTGCTGCTGTCGTCGTCCTGGTCGTTCTGGTCGTTGTGTGTTATCAACAGGTGTTAAATTTCAATTTTCGGTTTATTGCTTATTAGTCAGAGTCAGAGCGTTAAATGGGCGGTCGGTTGTTTGTAATTTAAACGAAATTAAATTTGGCCAATACCCATGTCAGTTTACGACGAACACACAACACACAGCGCACACACGCGCATCACAGTGACAGGGGAAGCCTTGGGCCAAAGGACATTAATTAAAGCTGACGTCTAGGTGTTAGCACTGCCCGCTGACTGCGATATATCACAATGATCAATCACGCACCGGAGCCAGGACGAAAGGCCAGAGGCCAAGAACGAGACACGGCCACAGACATGCTGATAGAAATTGAGATGAGCAGCTAAGGACGAGCATGTGAATGACTCGGAGACACACTGGCAAATTGCGGTCTGGGTCTGAGTCTATGTCCTGGACTTGGGTCTGGTTTGCTGGCAATTCAATTTGCTTGTTTGATTTGTTTGGCTTTTGGGGCCGCTGTCGGGGACAAGTGGCTGGTGTCCTGCTGCCTTGCGGCACAATGCTGTGGCACGTTCCAGCAGTAGCAGCAGCAGCAGCATTTTGAACTTTCACGTCTATATGGCGTCAGTGTCATAAATTTACGCTGCCATATGCTGAGCGCGCCACAACCCACAGCCATAACTCAATGCAACGCAATTTTATGTGCGATAACCAAACACTAAACAACAAACAACGAACACAACAACAACAACATGGTCACATATTTCATATATTCATATTTAATATTTAATACGATAAAAGCAAAAGTTAATAATGTGCGCATTATCTACTTACCCTGCCATATGGTAACACACAAACTCTTATGGCCTACTTTGCGCCGTTTTGTATGCTACACTTTTTTATCTCGCTTATTTTTGTCTATATTTTCTTCTTTTTTTGGTTTTTTGCTGTTTTCCATTTTGTTTTTTAGAACTTTGTAATGCATTAACTTGGGCTCATATCACTTGAATTTGTTAACAACTTATTTTGTTGGCAGTTGGCACACACAGCTTGTGGCTTGTTCGGCCTCCTCAAGGCAGTACCACAACCGTTGCCAGTCAGACTGTGACTGTTATGAAGCCTGATAATTTATCGGGCAGCAAGTCTAGCAGCGCATGCTGCGCTGGCACACGGCGGCAGCGACGCTGTTGCTGCCAGCCTGCCAGCCTGCCCGCCCTCGGCCAGCGTCGTCGTCAACCCTCGCCGTTGTGTGTGGGGCGGGCCTGATGGGAGGTGGAGAGGTGGGGAGGCGTGGAGCGGGGAACCCACGTATCTATGGCAACTTGGGCGCGGTGTACGACCTAGCAGAGCAACAGTTCGAAAAGGGATGAAAAGCGTTGTCGTTGCTGTTGCTGTTGGCGTAGTCGTTGTCGTTGTCGTTGTCGTTGTTGTCCTGTTGCCTGTTGAGGCTGCTCCTTTTCGCTCACTTCAAATGGGTTCCACAAACGGCAACCAGTTGACATCTACACGCCATATGCTGGCCTCTGTGGGTTGGAGGGGGCAGGCAGCAACAACAGGACATTCTATGCAGTTTCCTTTCCTTTTTTTGTCTGTGTTGCAAGCTGCAGAGCGCCGGCAACGCCGCTTACCACCCACCTGTAGTCTGTGTGTGTGGATTGCATTCGCTGTTGTTATTGTTAGAAGCGACGCTGAGGACACAACTGCGCCGGCGCCGGCTGCCAACAAGTGAAGCAACAAGCAGCAAGCAGCAACAGCAGCAGCAGCAGCAGCAGCAACTCGGCAGCAGCAGTCCGTCTGGCCCTGGGCCACAGCCTGAGTGTAAGCGAGAGAGAGCGTGCACGCCCACGCATACAGGAGCGAAAAAGCGCGCACGAGTGTGTGTGGCGGCCACACATTAGCAACAGCAACAACACCAACAACAGCAACAACAACAGCAACAACAACCATATGGACAGCTGGCGGCGTTATATTATTTTTTTGTTTTTTACTTATGCTTTGCTCTTCGTGTTGTTTGCTGTTGGGAGTTTTGGTCGCCGCTCTTCGTCTACTTATTATTATGCTTAATTTTTAGCGAGCAGGCATTAAAGAAGAACACGGCAACAACACCAACAACACCAACAACAACAACAGCAACAACAACAAGGACTGCAGGCATTTAAAGTAAGCAGCACTTGGCTTTGTCGCAGGAGTTAGAGCAGGAGGTGGAGGTGGAGTTGAAGCAGGAACTGAAGCTGCTGCGTCCATATGTGATGGCATTTATTGGTATAGGAAGCAAACAAGCAAAAAGTAACAAGTACGAGCATGTCTCATATGTTTTTGCTTTTACTTAGCTGCGGCTGAGGCTGTCTCAACAACAACAACAACAATAAATGCTGGCGCCGGCTACATTGACATGGACAATGTTGGAGAGCTTGGAGGCAGACGGACGCTCAAAAGTCAATTGTTTGCGCCTGCACGAGGGTCTGCGTAACTTTCGAAATATATATGCATATGTATGTGTGTGTGTGTATGTGTGATAGTGTGTGTATGGTGTGCGCGTGTGACTGATATATGAGTACGTGATTGTGGTGTGTGTCTTGGCAAACTTGTTGCTGCCAGCCTTTCACCAAAGTTGCACTCGAACTTCGAATTTCCGCACACACACACACTCACACTCACACACACAGGTCCTTAAGTTTTGGCAATTGTGCAACTAAATTGGCAAATAAGTGACGTCACATGGCTTCAAAACACTAACCAAGTCTGACAGCTGGCGGTCCATTAGGAAAGTTAGCATTTTCATAGCATACTTCTCAGGGCACACGCAAATTTTTGCATATTAATAATTTAGAAACGATTAGACGGAGTTTATAGAACTTATGCTTGATTTGAAAACAGCATAATTGTGCAAGCTGGTAACTCCACTTGGTTTAAACTAACTAACAAGGTTTAAATGCGGTCCATTAGCTAGTTTATTAATTATTTAGCATCGTTTAAGAAAGTTTATGCCTGATTATCAGACAAGCGAGTGCTGAAATACAAACACCTTTAGACTTAAGGCATTAGGATTAAAGGCTATAAAACGTTAAGAAACGTTAATTAATGATTCACATCATTTAAGTGGAGCTATTTGAATAAAAAACAGCAACCATACTTGTTGTTATCGGTCCCTAAAACCTATTTGCTGCTTAAAAGTTTTGGTTTTTATGTTAAATTAATGGAAAGTGTACTTGTTATATCTTCCTTATTCTCTTTATTCCTATCAACCCAATAGAACTCGCAAGAAAACAATTATGCTAATCTTGTAAATATGGTTAAATACCTCTTGTTAATAATTATCATTGACTAAGTTGTTTTAGAATATATCGCATAAGTTTAATTTAAGTTGTTGAAAATAATAACAGAATAATTTAATAATAAACTTAATTTAAAATTTAAATTATTCTTATCATTATTGTTACGAATGAATTTGAATTTAATAAATAAACATAAAACAATCAAGCGATAGTTTTTTATTGATGCAAGGATGGGAGCTCCTTTTTTCAGAATTTATTTTCGGCTAAATTCACTTTGTGATTTAAAATCGCTGAAAACAAAACTTCATTGGCGCTGCTTAAATACCAGGCGAACAGAAATCAGCAGAAGGTTGCTATATGTGTAACCCTAAAAGTATGCTACAGTTTTTATTCATTATTTAAAATGTGAGCTGACCAACGGAAAACAAAAATCAATGAATAAAAACTGTAGCATACTTTTAGGGGCTCAATTTGAGCAACCTTCTGCTGATTTCTGTTCGCCTGGTATTTAAGCAGCGCCAATGAAGTTTTGTTTCAGAATTCCAACTTTCCAATTTGTGAGGGTCAAAATGCCAAAAAATGGCCAAATATACCAGGCGAACAGAATCAGCAGAAAGTCGCTAAATAGTATAACAGTTGCTGATTAATATAACAGCCAATCAACTGTTATACAACTATGTTAATAGCAGTAGTATGTTATTAACAGACAGTTAACAGCGAGTTAACAGCGAGTTAACAGAATTTTAACAGCGAGTTAACAGAATGTTAACATAATGTTAACAGTGAGTTAACAGAATGTTAACATGATGTTAACAGCGACTTAACAGAATGTTAACAGCGACTTAACAGAATGTCAACATCGAGTTAACGGCATGTTAACAGAAAGTCAGGAGCATGGTGTTCCCAAAAGTATACTGAATTTTCTTCAATCTGCCACTCTAACAGTAGTTTGATAAATAACATGGTCCATCCGTTAAGTACTGATCGAAACATCACCAAACCGGACTTTGGTATGCGTAAGTACATGAAAATTCAAAAATTAACTACCAAAACACGTCAAATAATAATTAGCATTATTGTTTATTTGCATGAAATATACAAAATCATTGTTCGTGTTGTAATTAACTTATCACTAAATTATCTGTACAAGGAATAAGTCCCACTTTGAAGTCAGTTCTGCAGCATCCTCATCCAGCTTGATTAATTGAAGTGCCGCATAATGGCTGATCTGTTCGGCGATGGTCATAGATGTAGGACTCATCCTCTATTTGGAAGTACTGTGTGCGGCGAACTTGCGACGTAGTGGACATATCATCAGTTCCGATTGAGCTTCTTGACGATGGCTTACGATTCACGAATGCAGTCCAATTCCACATAGTTTAATCATAAATAAATAAAAAAGCAATAAATAAATAGTTTGTTCATGGTTTTCAATATTAATTGTTTTAAATGAATCTTAATTTCCACAAAGATAGTTCTAAGTATTATACTATAGAATATATAATTATAATATATATAATATAAAATATATAATTATAATATTATAATATATATTTTTCGGGGATAGCAATACATTGTAACAATAATATTAAATCCATTCTTAGTTCAACAGTTTTTCGGTTGAAAACTCATTTAGCTTTATCATTAAGTATTAGTTTGTATGTAGTTTTCAGAATGCATAGTAATTGTAATTTTGCTAACGAGTTTGTTATCAGATTTCTGAACGTTCGAATTACTTTCGCATTTTCTCAGCTGATTCAATTTCAGCATTATAAAATTCTAATTAAGTTGACAGCTCTTTGAATCACATTTTTCCTATATAATTATCTTAAAAGACTAAGGTTGAAAGGCAACAAATTCCATGTCTCTTTCAGGAAATAAAAGCAAAATTAAATTGAAAAAATATATAAAAAAGGAAAAAAATTTCTCGCCTAGCTCATTCCTTTCAGCTTTATAACATTCTAATCGAATTCACAGCTCTTTTAATCGCATTTCTACTATTTCTATGCACTGAGCGCGAACCTGCGAACCCTTTAGACAAATGAGCTCAATAAGGGATAAAACTACTCGTACTTATGTTGATTTAAATGCGGTACTCGAGACTACATATGCTTCAGATGTACTGTAAAGTCATAGAAGCAATACATTTATTTTATTAGCCTGAACCAGGAGCTCTCTCCAAATATATATGTACATATATATCCTCCAAGTGACTGGGAAATGCCGCGAAGTGCCTTCTCACATGAAAAATTGAATTGTCTCCTCGTACTGAGCACTCTGCTGGCTGGATAAACTTGTTGGGGCTGGCAGACAAGCCCCAAACGTTAGACAGACAAACCGTGGCGCAGTCATAGAGTCAACTCAGTCAGTCAGTTGGACGGACAGACAGACGGAAAGACAGATATACAGACAGGCAGGCAGTTGGACAAACAATTGTTAAGAACGGGGTGTGCGCGTATATTTCAGTTGTTGTGGCTGTTGCTGGTCTATGGTTGTGTGTGTGTGTCTGTCTGTGTGTGTGTGTGTGTGTGTGTGTGTTTGGCCTACTTTTAGCTGACTGAAACGGTTTGGCTGGGCTAGCATTAAGCACATTTACACATTTACACGTCCAGCTGGCAACAGCTGCTGCTAAATTTTCAGCGTCTGCCTTCATATGCACAATATGCAGCATACATATATAGTAAAATAAGCATATAACTAGACACATACACACATACACACACACACACACAATTGTAAGCTGTACATAATAAATGCACATTACGTATACGACGAGTGGTGCGAGGCTTACTATTATTATATAGAGAGAGGAGTGTATATTGGCAATGCTTTTGGGATCCTTTGAATGGCTTCGTGGCTGCCATTTGCATCTTTTACGGCCGCTGTGATTCGATTGCAACAAACAGTTTTAACGGCAATAGCAGAAACGCATCGAAAGACACAATAAGCATATAACAATGACATAAAAGCCAAGAACATGCAACTTCAACCTGACTGCCCCAATACTCGCTCTCTCTCTGCCTCTGCCTCTCTCTGTCTGTGTATTTGCAGCATTGTGTGGCGCAACGGGCGCATAAAATCGAAGGAAATTGTAAATGAAACGCACTTGAAATGCTGCTGCAGCGTCGGCAACGACGACTAATACAGACACAGGACATAGGACACGGGGCATGGGGCACGGTGCTCAGGACACTGGGCGTAACCGTAGACTGCTCCTTGCGCCGCAGCGCTGACAGCAAAAACTACACACACACACACCCACAACACACACCACATACACACCCCATACCCGCAGCTCACTTGGATTGAGTTACAGTTACATTCACGACCGGATGCGGATACGGATGCGGATGCGGCAGTCAGCAAAGGCGCTTTGTGGCAACATATGGAGAGTGTGCTTTAAGTGCAATTGTATATCCTTGCCGGGCTCTTTGTGGTATGCGTGCGTGTGTGTCTGTGTCTGTGTGTGGCTGGGTGTGTGCGACACACATAAATAATACAAGCATATGACTCTTCCTTCCTTCCTTTCTTCCTTCCCAACTTCCCTTGTGGAAATGTATGATGCCTGAATACTAAGGTTACACCCACACACATAGACACTTGGATATCCTAGACGCGACACTCTTTCGTATAATTATTTATGTAATTGTCATCCGAACTTCATAAGATTTCATTTAATGGGCCATATACCAAATATAAATTGGCTTTCTTGATTTATTTGAAGTTTGTGCTCAGGCAGCAGCCGCGTTGCCGCCAGCATTTGTCTAGCTGTCAGTTTTCGTTCACACACATGCACACGCACAACCACACAACCACACACCCACACACACACACAGCTGCAGCTGGTCCTGTTGCTCTCTTCCTGGCTGGCGTGCTAAGCTCGTCAACGGCTAAGACCGCAAATCGAATTACACATGCAAATCACTTTGGTTTGGTCACTTGTCCTTTCCAGGAGACTCCTGCCGCCTGCCGCCCCTGTCTCCCGCATCCTGGCTCTGTTGTGCATTTTTGGTCTTTCCCTTTTTTCGTTTTGGGCACACAGGATGTGGCACGATGATTGTCCATTGGTTCTTAATGGCCATTCGGACAGTTTAAAGCAATTACTTATATGAATTGCTGTCGCTCTTGTCTATGACACTTGCGCTTGTTAAACGACAAAATCTAATTACAAAACAAGCTCTGTCTAAAATCCTGTCGATGATTGAGTTCCCCTCCATTCGCATCTATAGCTTAGCGCTTTCGTTGTTTAAAAAACGCACAAAAACCCGTCTAAATTTTAACTCAATATGCTGAAAAACACGGTAAGAAAGTTGATTTCATTTAAATGATGATCAAGTATTGAAAATATATCAAAAAGAAATGTTGAAATTTACTTTTTCCTAAAAAAAACAATAACTTAAATGTTTCCATTCCCTCGATTTTCAGCAGCAGCACAGCCACTACTTAAACTGCCTCGCTTGCGCTGTCGCTTGCGCTGTCGCTTGTGTGACTGCGACTTTGTGTATGTGTGTGTGTAAGTGTACGAAGATGCGATCGGAAATTTCGACCTGGGTACAGAGTTTTGTAGTCGGGTATAGTCGACTATAGCATTCTTACTTGTTTGCTTTATGATTAATATGATTAATCATCCTTTATGATAGCTATAATTCTATTATTGCTGCCAAACACTAGACTATATGTTTTCTAAACAAGTTTTCTGCTACCTATAGTAACAGCTTAAGCCATTAAATACAATTTAGAGAAATTTGTTAAAATTAGAATGTTCTTTTGCCGACTGAAACATAAGTTCTCCCATGATGTGTAACTGTTTACCAATCCTTAACCAAAAACTCCTATTACTAGCATGAAGCTCAGTTTGGTTTTTAGTTCTTTACTGCAAAAGTTTTTCATTTTTTTCAAATGAAGTTCCGTTTGTAAACTGTCTTTATACTCTCGACACCACTTGATTCTATAATTCTATTTGTGTTTTCTCTTCACACTCTCTCCATCTCCTTTTCTTCTTCCTTTTACTCTTTTGCTCGAAAGTCTTTGACTTTTTCATTTGTGTTTCCTTTGGGTTTGTTTTCTAATTGTCTGACGGCATACATGCACGCTCCCACTCTCTCTCTCTCTTTTGTTCTCTCCTACTCTCTTTTGCCCGCCTTCTTTTATGCCATATCCTTGAACGTTTCACTTGCAGCGCTGCATTGCCTTGAAAACTCTAGGCAAACAAATGTTTCCTTGCAATTTTCAATAATAAACTTTGATTTAATCTAAAAATAAATGAAATACAATCCCAATTAAAACAGCCTTTGACAAAAGATATACAATTTGTGTGCGTAAGTCCTGTCAATGTGCATAATCTTGTCAGGATAACTAATATTCATTTAAAACTGTTTCATCTTAATTGCGGACAAACAAATACAAACGAGAATTCAACAAACGACCGAAAATAATCACAATTGTCAACAATATTGTATGGGCGATCTTGATAGTGGGCCAAGGGTTTCAGGACCCCCGCCGCAGTGACTCAGTCACGCACACACACACACACACACACACACATATACATACATGTTTTTTTACTGTCGCACGTTTCACAGTTAATTTATATTCATAAGTCAAATTGGTGTACAATTACCGCCCGATTATGAAAACGAGCAACAGCGGGCGGCCAACAACAAAACGTTTGTCAAAATCACCCCTCCTCCTCCGCCCACCCACTATCCTTACCCCCCTGCCCATGACTACAGCTTTGGCAGTGAGAAGGGTCGCTGCCTGGCTAGGATCTGGCTTCGGGTCCTGGATTGTGGATTGGGCATGGGGGGGTCGCGGCAAGCAGCCATATGGAGCGCGTTGTTGTTGCTGCTATTTCTATTTTTTAATACGGCGACAAGTTAAAACAACAACAGCAACAAAGGGACCAAAAGGAGCAACAAGCAACCCCCGAATGACACTTGCCAAGCATTTTCTCTTGCTGTGCTCTCTGCTCCTTGCCGCTATCTCCCCAAGGATCAGCAACGGCAAAAGGCAACAGGCAACAGCAACAGCAACAAGCGTGTTGCCATGGCAGGGGTGTGTGGGGGGCAGCACAGCGATTGAGTGGTGGAGCTGATGCGGCGGGGTGTGCGGAACTACAGGCCAAGCTTCTTGCCAGAGTAGTTGATGAGCTGGCGCCTCGTTGCGGGCGGGCGTCGCTGTCGAAGCTGCTGCTGTTGCTCCTGCTGCTGCTGTTGTTGTTGTCGTGTCAGGACATGTCACCTACACACAGCCACATGTAGACGCGTCGGAGTCGGAGTCGGAGTCCCAGTCTCAGTCAGAGTTTGAGTTTGAGTTTGAGCTGCCCTGTGGCGCTGACTGGGCGGCATTAACGAGCCAGCACCGAATGTCCTGCCGCCAGTCAGTCCGTGGAGTCAGCCAGTCACTGGGAGTCACTGGGAGTCAAGCAGCCAACTTGCTGCTGGGCATTGCCATAGCTATATAGCTCTCTATAGCACTAACACTATAGCTGCCATATAGCCTTATAGCCAGCTAAGCCGTCATCTTGTCAGCGTCATGAAAAATCTGTGAAGTCAGCCACAATTTTGGCGCCAGTCTGCTTAGCAGCCAGCTGTGCGTGTGGATGCGTGAACCCAGCAATTTGACACCCCGTAACCCGTAACCCGCAACCCCTACCTCGGTCCCGCTCTCTCTCTCTCTCTCTCTCTCTACCACTATATACTCCACTCTATTCTCGATTTGGAGGGCGGGGGAGTGGCGTAAAAATCATTCCGCAATGCTTCATTTTAATTTACCCGCACAGTGTTTGGGGGCAGCATTTGCTTAAACGTATTCAAAGCGCGTGTACACGCCCTACACCCAACCCCCCCGCTAACAGGCAGCACCTCCTGTAGCGCAAGTGGCATGCGGCTTTAGTTTTAATTTAGTTATGGTTGCCACTTCAATTGGATACACAGAATCCAACCAAGCTCGCTCTCTCTCTCTTTCTCCGTCTCTCTGTTTCTCCGCCCGTCAAGATACTGGGGTCATTCGCCCCTTCAACCCGCCCAACGTGTCTTAAGACCCAACTTTATCGTATGTCCTTTGGGCTTTGCGCTCGCTGATTTTTCGATTTTGAAAATGAGGTCATGAGACGCGGCACGTTTGCCATATGGGAATGCTGTTAGCCTTTGAAATGCTGAAGTCGAGAGTCGCCACTGGGAGTGGCAGCAACGTTGAACGCCTTAAAGTAGGCCACACTTATTTTACATTCGTGTAATCTTCATAACAAGTGAAAAAACGCATTATTGATGCGTTGCCAGGCCACGCGCCAGCCCCAAATTCCACCCAGACTCCGCTCATTGGGCGCCCTAAAGTAGGCAGCAACTTTTTTACAACATTTAATGCAAAGTAAGCAACAACTATGCGGAAAACAACAAGCAAGTTCCATTAGCTGGCGCGGATTGGAGGGCTACAGCATTTGGCTTATGGCTTTTGGCTTAGCCGGGCTAATGATAGACTTTCATAGAAATTATAGAGAGTGCCCCGGAATACAGAGCATTCGAAAACACGCATAAAAGCAGTGCAATTAATTTTTCGGAGCGGCACATGCCCCCACCTCAGCCAAGTCAGCCGCGTCAGCCGCGTCAGCCACGTCAGCCACGTCAGGACCAAAGTACACACTCCAGTTGAATTTAAAGCCAAGTTAAGTCGTTGTTGCTGCTGAAGATGTTGCTGCTGCTCCTCTGCTGGCTGATGGTTACCTAGCAGCTGGAGCTGGAGCTGTAGCTGTAGCTGGAACATTTTCAAATTAGCCTGGCAGTGTGTCTCCGTGGTCCTTGGTTAGTGGATCCTTTGGTGCTTCTTGCTGCTTCTGGGAATGCCACAAAAGCCAAACAATTAGCTGAAGTGGCTTAGCAGCGGGCGACTGATTGAAATTAAGTGCAATTCAAATGGCGACACGAAACGTATGCAATAAAAGCAATTTACCTAAAGCCCCCCTCTGACTCTGACTCCCACTACCCACTCTCACTACCCACTCCACACTTCACTCTCACTCAATAATAGAGTGTGTTGTCGCCAGTAGCCAGTCCCAGTCCCAGTCACAATCCCAATCCCAGTTCCAGTTCCAGTCCCAATCTCAATACCAATGCCAATCCCCTTCAATTCAACTCTCAGTTCTAACAACAAAACGCAGCTTTTCTTTCAATTGACTACAAAGCGAATTGTGCAAGGGGGTGCGGTGGTGCGGTGGCTGCGGGGCTGCGGGGCTGCGGGGCAGGGTGAAGTTTTTGTGGGGCAGGATGGAGTTTTGTTTGTCTGAGCTGCGGCATTAGCTCAACGCGCAGCAGGTTGCCAATGTTATCTATTGTTCCCTTTTTCGTTTTTCCTTTTTGGCCGTTTTCCTTATTCCTTTACTTGTTCAGGATCTGTGTGCTCTTAAGGACCTGTGTTTATTTCTCTCTCATTCCCCCGCACATAATTGATTTGTGCCTTCTCCCTCTCAATTTGGCTGGCATTTGAACGATTTCGCCTCCTGCTCAATTGAATGGAAACTTAAATATACATATGTATTGTCCATGTCCAGGTACATGTCCTTCTCCCTGTCCCTCTTCCTGTCCCTGTCCCTGTCGATGTCCGTGTCCATGCTTACAAATCATTGGCTTTTGCATTTAGTCCTTACCAAGCAATTCGAATATTTTATTTCAATCTAATAACGCCAAACCGAATCTCCTTCAGCTCCTTCTGGCTGCCCATGTTTCTTTCCCCACCACCCCACCATCCACTCTCTCCAAACGTTTGTCTGGATGTCCAAGGCTGTGCTCCGGCATTTGTCACGTTGCAGGTTTGGTTTTTGTTATTAATCTCAATTTGCCCCCACATAGTCACACCTCAGTCGATGTCCTGGCATCCTGAATACTGAATACTGAATGCTGAATGCTTGCTCCAGGACCTGCTCTTCGATATGATACACTGTGTTTACCTTTTGCGCAGCAAAGTGCAAAGAGCACAGCGAACGTGCCTCAAATGAAAGTCTCATACAGGCATCTGCATCTCCGCATCTCCACTGGATAGCTGCCAATTAAATACACTGAAAACAACATGATAATCCCGGTATCCTCTAGAAATGCACACGAAGCTAAGATAATTGCGATTGACCATGTTATTGAATTAACACAAATGACTTAATCCTTAGGAAATGAAAGATCAACAATGGGTTTTATTAGTACGGTTTAAAAGAAATATGATTGGAAAGCAACTGATACTATTATTATCGATGGAGCGTGTGTACTGCGTCTTATAGGATCTATTACAGCCCCTACTTAGCCTTAAGCTACTTCCTGCACGATTGCTAGGACTTTTGTCGGGTTGAGAGTTTCTATGTCCCCCCGTTATAAGCCTACATTTCAAATTTGATGTTTCTAGCTCTTATAGTCTCTGACATCAGACAGGTAGGTTCAGATCGACTCGACTGCTGATGCTGATCAAGAATATATATACTTTATAGGGTCGGAGATGTCTTCTTCTGCCTGTTACACACATTTGCATAGTTTTAGTAGCGACTTCATGAATACTGGGTGTTGAAAGCCATATCTCAGGAGGTATTGTAGCTATAGTGCTTAAATTTGGTATGCAGGCTAATGAAGTAAGATATTTTCCAGTTTTATGACAGTTTGGTAGTTTTCAAAGCTCATTCTGTTGGTATTATACTTCCTAGTCAATTCATCCTGTTCAGTCCATATTGAAATCTGTCTGGTTTATTCAATAAATTGGCAGCCTAAAGGCGACAGAGCAGTTTACATGGATACGTCTGCTTTTTGACCATGGGCGGTATACCCAAAAAAAGAGCCAACAGAAGCATATTCAACAAAAATGGTTAGTTACCCTTGTAAACAACGGGTAGTTCAGCTATCTAGCGGAACCTGCTGTGGCAGAACTGAAGGACATTCTAGATGCGCATAGTTATCCGTAGAGAATAGCAAACCAAAGTAGAATTGGAGGCCGTTGTTTTTGTGACAGTACAAACAATTGAAGTGGGCGTGGCAGCGGCTCGCACAGCTGCCCGTCTGATGGTCACTTGGCAAAAACAATGTCCTAACAAAAATTGCCCGTTTTTTGCTGTAAATATTTTCACAAAGCACAAAAGCTGAAATCAAATTTGCGATAGGTGGGAAACGCGTGGGTGGAGAACGGATGACTGGGCACAAAGATGAGCAGGGACAGCAGCAGCAGCAGGACTCAATTGTATTTGTATGGCAGAGATTTTCATTTGTTGGCCCAGCACGCTCGCTGACTAAATTATGATAGAATTCTGGTACTTAGAAATATATTGCAGGCAAGAGTGTGCTGGCTTATGGAGTCCAAAGTATTCCAGAGTGTTGTTTAACAAAATGGTTGGTAATGCTGTAAGTTAATCATACGCTCGTCGCTTGTTGTTTGGTAACTTAAAACGCAAAACGAGCAAAAATTAACGGACACGGGACATGGCAGGAAGGCTTTAGCTACAGCTTCAGCTTCATCTTCAGCTACAACTTCAGCATAATGGGGCCAGGCCAGTGATAATGAGTGTTATGGCAACGCCAGGATAAGTAAAAGGACACCAACAGCAGCTGTTGCGCAATGATAAAAAGCAACAAGTCTGCTGTCAAAGCGTAAGCATTTATATAAGCCCATAAAGCAAACTAACAAATTCCATAGAAACGCGCGCATAGAACCTGATTATGAATGTTATACAGACAAATTAGTGGTGGCTCTAAAGAGCGCCAAAACAATACAATCGCACCCAAATCTAATGCAAATCACCCAGTCTGTATTTGTGTACATGTTTTTTGAATTCAAAGTTGGGACAATTAAGGATTATGGCAAAAACACAGTTCAAACGAGAGGTGAGATTGAAAGAACTCTGCCTTTGAGAAGCAAACCCAGAAGCCAATCCATTTGCAGGCCAAGTGCCAAAGAGATTTTATTTCTAACAATATTTGTGTATGTTTCCGGTAATAGTCAAGTAAAGTCAACAATAAGCTTCTACTTCGCAATTCTCTCGTTGCTTTCTCTTTGTACATTTCCTGTAATAGTTAAGTCACGTCAACAATAAGCCTTTTCTTCGAATTTCATGTACCTTTTCATGTTTAATTTCCAGTTTATAATTGTTGCTCAGAAAAACTAACATGATTGTATGTCAAATACTACTCGCTCTTCCAAGGATATCTCTCGTTGCTTCTCAGAACGCTTCTCGCTACTTTCATTTCAGGTTTACTCGCTGCTTTGTAGTCAACGATGCAGTTGAAAATATGTTTCTGTTGCTTTGAATCCAATTGGACCAAATTGCTTGCATATTCCCAGACAATCTGTTTGACAATTTAGGTCCTTTTATAGCTGCTGTCTGTACAATTTGATGTCCTGCTTCTGGTTTGATAGTTGCGTCTAAGTAGTTGCCGACTTTATAATTGCTGTTCTGCAGTACTAACTCCAAAGCTTTTCAGTTCAACAACAACGCCAACAACGACGAGTTGGCAAAATGCAAACAATTGGCCATGGGAAAAGTTTTGCTTTGCCTGTGTCGCACAGCTCCTGGACCTATGATGCCACACTAGAGATGGATCTCCACTAGAGATGGACACAAACACCAATATAATATCGAACTTTAAGGATGCTTTCGAAGTTGGTTATTGCTGCTCGCCCAACTTTTCTGTATTTCTGTCAGACTCTCTGGCATGTTTGAAAAGGGAAACCCCCTTCAATCTACAATCCTTAACAGCTGCAAAAATCATACTTAAGCAACACTTCCAGAGCTCTGATTTGAGGTAAATGTGTTCGTGTCACGATTCGCGCTCAACTCTAAGCTCCCCAGCCAACTTCCTGCCCACATATGAGCAGAGTTTCCAACTGGCCTTTGGTGCCGCATTAAAGGTAACAACATCCTTAAAGCGTATATGTATGTATGCATACATACATGTACATGCCACATGGATACATGTGTCAGGTAGGTTGGCTATTGAATTCATGTGGTGTTATTGTTGTTGTTGTGTTTTGTTGAATACTACGGTTTGGTTTCCTGGAAAAGTCATAAAAGCGTACAAAACCAACTGGCAAAGAAATGCCAAGCCAAACAATACAATTTGTTACCAATTAAATGAGTGCATTACATAATAATAATAATAACAGCAGCAACAGCAACAACAACAACAGCAACATCCTGACAATAATAGCAACCCCAACCTCTAACTAACTGAATTGAGTGACAGACAAGGCAACTGTTGTTTTTGTTATTATTGTTGTTGTTTTTGGTACTTTTGGCGTCAGCGAAGCCTGGCAAGTGTGTGTATGTATGTGTGTGTGTGTGTGTGTGTGTGTGTGTGTGTAATGGGTATACGTAAGCATCCAGCAACGAAAGCATATTGGTTGTCAAAGTAACCAAATCAATAGGATACACTCAAGACACAGGAGTCAGCAGCCGGCAGGACTCTCTCCTGTTTGGGGGGCAACATCTTTATTAGAAGTTGAGCTAACAAAATTTTATATTACTTCATTATGTGAATGCTTTTGATTTGATACCATAATTTGTGTGGGGACGACCCCGGGCTGGCATTTTAATAAATTGAATATCCCATTCATTAGCTAAATTAGCTGAAATATTTTTTTAGCCAGGTTGCGAGCCAATATCAATTAAAAATATATATTCAAACGCGCTTTTATTTATATCAAAATATATATATATAAATGTTTATTAGTAATTTTTATATATTGCATGCGTATATTTAGTTTCTGCATTGCAATTAAATTTGCACACAAATTGCAATCAATTTATTCGTTTATTCTCGTTATTGACTTTTTCTCCTTCTTCAATAATTATTAGAATTATTTAAATAGGCTGTGGGCTGGCCAAATATATATATTTTTCAAATATACAAACACTTTACCACAATTTGTTTGCTATCAAATTGTTTTTTTCTTTTTTACACACACACTGTAAATGGTTTTACATACACGGTTTACAATTTCTATGCACTTAATTATTGTGGTTTCTGGTTTATAGTTCAGTTCTCTAGGCTACATTTTGGTTAAATTCAAAACTATTTGTATATTTAATTATTAGTTTGTGTACTTACTTCTGTTGTGTGTGTGTGTGTGTTGGGGTGTGTTTGTGTTTGGGTGTGCTACAACATCAAAGTTTATGCCACAAACTAGACACTCTTCAAATTTTACATGTTGATTTCAAGCCATCTGGCAACGCCGCTACGAATTCCATGAGCTTGTTAAGTTGGCTGCGCCTGAAGTTTACACGAATTGAGAGCGCAACTCACGTTCATGAACTGATTTTGCATTAACGTAGCAATTATCAAATTGTATTCGGTTTTCTTTATCAAGTCATGTCAGATTTTTGGTTTACATTCGAATTTTCAATTAAAAATGAAATAAAGAAAACTATATATCTTTGGCATTTTTTATTCAAAATAAATTGATACCGTTATTTGTTGTTGTGGTTTTTGTTGTTGTTACAAAATACAGTGTAAATCTTTACGCTTAATGAGCTTCTACAATTTACTCAAATTAGTACACAATAATCGTACATACATATACGTATATGTATATGCTATATGCTTAATTTAATAGGCATTACGCCGCATTGCGGTCGTATTTCATTTCATTTTAATTTCTGATTACTTTTGTTCATTGATTCGGTTTTTCGTTCTTCATCAGACAAAATATTGCTCTAACTTATATAGGTTACGGTCTCTCGTATATAAAAATCAATGGACATACTTACTATACAGTAAAATCTGCATTTTAGTACAAGTACAATTCAAATGGTTCGTTTTCAAGTAAGTTTAAGTATGTATATATAAATATGTGTATATTCTAATAATATAGGGCTTGTAAAATCAATTAAAAACTAAGGTCTACTTTAAGTAATGATTTGATATACTTAGTATGTGTGTGTTTGTTGTGAGAAATAATAAATGTGTTTTATTTGTTATTGACAATGACATTTTGGATATGATTTGGTGGTATGGAGGAAGCACTTGTGGGGCAACTATAGGAATTCTGAACATGTACTATTATTTTGATTTCTATTTGTATTTGTAATTGTATTGGTATTTGTAAACGAATTGTGAATAAGTACTCAGTAAGTACTATTCAATTGGCAGCTGTATTGAGTATAGCGTAATTAAAAAAGGCATTACAAAAAACATTGCTTCTTACAACTAATTGCGAAACTCAATTCAAGCGACATGCCCTCTGCTAAAGTGACTTATGAATTAATTGCAAACAGCAAAGCCAATAAATAATACATGATATGATATAATACTAGACAAACGGCATATGCCAACAAATTCGTGGGTAAAACGTGCTCCAAATCAAGTTTCTCACGGGCTGCGGCCAGCTTAGCATGGATATTTTGTGACGGACGGCACTGGCCAAAGATTTCGACAATTCGGCTTAAACAGTTTAAGCTGAACGTCAATTAGCTGCCTTAAGATCACAAGTCTTATATAAAATTCAATTACAATCAAGTCGAGCTAAAGCAAAGGGCATTTAAAACAGCGGCTGGCCGCGTTTTAACATTCAGCATGTTGTGTTTTAAATGCTATCCTATAAATTGGTGTGTGTGTGTGTGTGGTGTGTGTGGTGTGTTTTTCAAGCACATACGCTTGCTTACTAAATTGTGAGTGTGTGTTGGTGTGTGTATACATATACATAAGTTAAGGTACATACTAGATAAATAATATGCAGCATAGTGTTTATTTATGTTTAGTTTTAGCTTAAGTTTTTGCCAAGTCGCATATTGAAATCGTTAATTGATTGTTTTTCAGTTATGTCCGTTCTTAATACCATTTCTCATTATGTGAGCGGGTAGGGGCGTGACGGGGCGGGGAGGTTAGGGGCTGACGACTATCATCACCTCAATACAAATTCAATTTCGAAGAAACATCGATACGTGTTGATTTCGAGAGTGCGAGAAAGTTTGTTAGATTACGATTGTAAAATTATTTTTGTTAAGTGTTGATAAGTAGTGATTATTGTTGTTGTTGCTGCTGTTATTGTTGTTGTTGCTTCTGCTGCTACTGTTGCAGTTCCTTCCAATTGCTGTTGACACATTTATGGCGATACATATGGCGGTGGCTTGCGATAGGATGGCGTTGCCGGTGATTTCCCTCGCACCTCGCGACCACCCAGCACCACAGCCGGCGGTGGCACATACTCATCCACATCATTGTCGCCATTCATGTTTGAGGTGTTGTACGATGGCGGCAATAGCGGCGGCTTCTCATCCTTGAGTATGACAGGACTCTTGTTGCCTATTTCCGGCTTCTCCTCGAACTCATCCTGAAAGATGACCGGTATGCCCTTGGTGCGGAACGATTTACGCTCCTCCTCATCGCCTGAAAGTGAACAAAAGCATTTATTTTGTTATCCCATTGTTATCCCAGTAATACATAGAGCTGGAAAGCCACTTTTGATGGCAGCCAAACGATGCACACGCCATTTACTAAAGGCCTCTACACAATATCTAATATTTAGAAGTAACGCAATATTGCACATCAATATGAGACAGTGTGTACCAGCCTTTGAGGAAAATCACATTTTATAATCGAATTTCGATAGTATCGACACTTAAAAACTCATCGTTAATGCCATCAACTGTTTTTCAACTCTATTAATATTTAAGTTTGACTTACCCAACTCCATTTTGCCGCTCTTGTGGCGGCGTCGATGCAAGCAGCAGGCTATTATGGAGGCGAGCAATATCATGACCAAAATAATGACTGCGGGCAGTATGAAGGTGGCCAGATACTCATCAGGGAAGGTTGGCTTAAGGGTCGGCTCCTTGCTGCGCGGTGGTATGTACTCGTGCTGATTGATGCCACTGTTCTCCACAGCTGAAATTGCAAGTAAATGTTTATATAGTGTATGGCTCTAGCTTTCTACCTTGCACCACTTACGATGACAGGTGGCAGATGGCACCACCGCAAAGTTGGTCAGATTTAGCTCTGGTCCAATGGCTTTCTTCACGCTGGGACTTGGAATCATATCGCTGCTCAGATAAACACTGCGTATGGCAGCCATCTCCTTGTCGGGACAACGATTGTGCATCTTGTACAGCGAGGCGTTGTAAAAGTTAACAACTGTGCCATCCGAATCGTGATTAACGTTAATGGATCGCACAAGAATCTGATTGGTGTTGGGATCGCCATTCAGCTGGGCAATGCGCTCCACAAACTTGCGCTGCAATTCCGCATTAAAGTTCTCGTGGCGTATGTCCAGATATGCCTTGAATAGTACAGAGTATTCCCTTTTAATCATCGGACTGACGACCACAACTAGCGCATCGTTGGCGCTGAGGCCGCCACTATCCTCAGCAATGAGCAGATACTCCTCGGTGCCAATGTCCCCGTTTTTGGGTAAGCCATAGAATTCCTGATTCTTCGAATCAAACTGCAGCCAGTTGCGTGTGCTCAGCTCTTTATGTTCCTTGGTCTTCAGCGTGATTGTTAAATCGAGATCATTGGGATCGTAAAAGGTATCGATAGGCACCTTATACACCAACAGGGAACCCATTGAGGCATTCACGCGATCCACCTGATTGCGCGGCATGGGCGGCAAATTCTTGACCACATGCGTGGTGGGCTTTATCTTAGCTAGCTCAGTCTTTTGGCAGGCGCCAATAAGCTGGCCCATTACAGACTTAATGCTCAGCAACGGCTGGACCAAGTCGCTCAAACGCTGCGCGTCTAAACGCCGCACAAGGTCATTCAGTTCAGTCTCGGGGCAATCGCTGGTGGGCAGCGTCTCATTGAAGTACACAAAGCTGGCGCTTTGCGGCTCCTGTAGCGTCTGGCGTATCTCGCGCACCACCAGCGCCGAGCTGCTGCCATCCTCCAGCGTGTGCGCAACGGCCTTTATCAGCTTCAGCTGCCAGTCAATGTTATGGCTGAGCTTCTCGTTAATGCGCACCGCAATGCTGATCTCATGGTTGATGGTGCGAACTGCACGATGCTGCTGCACGCTAACCTCCACCAATTCCGTGACGCTGGCATTGCCCGAGTCCGTGGCCGATAGACGATACTGCCAACGGGACACCGCATCGTCCAGTGGTCTGTAGTTGAAAAAGATTAAACAGGTTTTAGTAACACTCTCAACTCTTGTAGTGCTCAACTTACAGTCCATAGAGTTCGCGCTTGTCTGCATTGAATTGCAGCCAGGATGTGGGCTTCAGCTCGTGACCATCCTTATCGGTGAGATCCAGGCGCAGATTTGTTTGATCTTCGGCATCGAAGAACGTTTCCAGTGGCACTATGAAACTGAAAGCCTTGCCCGACGTCACCGCCAGCTTCTGTAGGCGCATTTTAATGATGGGCGCATTATTATCCGGGCGCGGTTCCACATAATCCGTAGATGCGTCCGTTGTGCTGCTCACCTCAGCCAGGGGCTGCCTTGTCGTCGTTGCCGTCGTGGAAAGCTGCAATAGTCAAAGGTTGCAATTACTTTGTGTTAAGCTTGTGTTTTTGCGAAGTGCTTAACTTACCTCATTACCGGCCAGAGTGGGCGCGCTGCTGTTGCCAGCTGCTTCAAGGGCATCCACGTCGTGGGCATCAACAGCATCTCCTTCCTGGGAATTACAGAGAGCTCATTAACTAACATAAGAACTGGCTAATTGATGCAGCGCGCTTTTATAAATAAATTTCTTTTTCTTTTTTTAGTGTCATGCTTGAATAGTGTTGAGCTAAAGGGCAGGCAGAGTTATTATTGTGCCACAGATACATTTACAAAGATAGCTTTGGCTACAGATATGTGGTAGGTATATATAGAAATAAACATGCAATACCAAGAAGGACATGCGAGAGAATGCACTGCCAATCAGCGCTGATTGGCATCCCATTTCAAAGGATAAGTGCATTAGCTGTTTACGTTGAAATCCCTTAATTGGCTTTACTGGTGATGGGAGCAGCGGAGCAGAAAGGGGTTTAACTGGGCGTGGCTGGGCTTGTTGAGTGGGATTGGGTTTGGTGCAGCTTATTGAATTCTATTTATGTTGCTACTTATATGCATACAGTGTGGCGGAATGGGTTCACCTTAGGGCTAATTGAGAGCGTGCTGTGCGCGTGCGAAGCCGTCGTGGACTCGAACCCGATCTCGGCCAGCGTTGGACGTGTTGTGGCTGCCACATCAGCATCAGCCACTTCGGTGGGCAGCCAGGTGCTCGGTTCGAGCTCATTTACACTTGTCTGCCGTTTGCATTCGTTTGATTTTGATTGATATTTGAAATTGTTAGATAATATAGGGTAGGATCAACAGATTCAACACTAGCTTATACTTATTAAAAAAGAAAGTACGACTCTCTCCCAGGGAATAGCCTTTTAATGGATCAAACGGAACTCTTCACACAATTGAAAGGGTTGAAAAAGCAATTTTCCATCCTATAGACCATCTAAATTCATTCGAATCGCATTACCATATAGCTGTCTAGGAATACAAGGGTTTAGTTTTAGGCTTTCTAGTGCAAAGAATTAGTTGTGAATTGCCGAAACTTTGTACAACCTTAACCGTAACCAATAACTGTACAAGATATTCATTAATAAATAAGGTAAACAATAAATATACAGTACATCTAGATATATAAATAAATATGTATATAAGAACTTAGCCAATAATCTAATTCATAGTTCTGTTAAAAACAGAATAATAGACATGTAATAACAATAATTTATAATTTGTAAAATCGATTATGTCAGTTTTTAAAAAAACTCAGTATTGGAGCATTATGCTCCCGAATCAATTCATTTTCTAAGGTTATGTCTTCAACTAAGTACATTTACAGCTTATATAGGTATTATTTGAGGTTAGGTCCTCGGAAAAATGGTACAACATACGATTATAACGATTATACAATCACAAGTATACATCACAAAACACAAGGAGCATGTATGTACTAGAGCTGGAAAAGGATCGATGCCACTATCGATAATATCGATGTTTTATAAATTGCAATCGATAATATCGAATCTTAATCTTAAGTTAAAGCTCTCTAGTTTATAATTTATCAGAAATACGCGGGTAGTTGCTAAAATCTTTACAAAAGCTAGAAATTTTGATATTTTAATCTTAAAAGTCGATTATTACTCAAAGTAAAATCGATATATATCGTTAGGTTTCAATTGAACAATCGATTAAAGCAATCAGCTTTAAGTTGAAAGATAAAACTCCGAGAGAAATCAAAGCCGAGTTTAATTAGTTCAGTTAGTTGGAGTAAATCGATGGGTTGACACTTCCCGGATATGAAAAATGCCACGTCTCTAGAAAAATCGATACATTCGATAGTTGAAAATTGATACTTCTGCCAGCTCTAGTATGTACATTATATACTTTGGTTATTATTTATGCGCTGAGTTTGCTGACGGAGGGGTAGGCGGCGGCACAGGACGAGAGACAAACACAGACACATAAAAAAAGGCTAAACAACAGTTACAATTGTCGCACAACGGGAGACATAAAAAGAGATACATACACACATACACACACATACATACATATATACTCAGACACACACACACGCACACACAGACAAAAGCGACATTACCTTTGGCGTTTGTGATTGTGTTGTAGTTGTTGTTGTTGTTGCTGTTGTTGTTGTTGGCATAGTTGCAATTGTTGTTGTTGTAGTTGTTGGTGAACTTGGTAATGATGATGATGGTGATGAAGGCAATGATGATAATGAAGTTTTTGTATCTGTTGTTGTTGTTGTGAGGGTATTAGCCATATCAGAGTCTAGAGGACTTGCCGTGCTTGAGCTGCCCATGGAGCCTGTGGCCGTGGTTGAGGATGTGGTGCTAAAGCCGGCAACAGACATGCTGCTGCTGGTGGTGGTGGTGGTGGAGGGGGGCACAGTTTCGATGGTGGATGCGATTGATGGAGATGCGGGGGATGAGTGGGTGGCTGGATAGGATACAGGGGCGTTACTGGCATCGTATGGTGAAAATGACTCAGACGTTTGGGGATGGGCGGGTGTGCCAGGTGTAGCGGGTGTTATATTATTATTGTTGTTGTTGCTGTTGTTGTTGTTGTTGTTGTGGTTAGTGGTCGTTTGTGAGGTGCTCGTTGCCGCGTGCTCAGCTACATCAACAGCGCCAGCCGCAGTGTCAACCTGGTTGTTGTTATCATTGTTGTTGTTGTTCTTGTTGTTGTTGTTGTTGTTGTTGTTGACAGCATCTTCGTCTGTGGAAGCGGCGTTTACCGTTGCCATGACGCCGCTGCCAGGTGCAGCTGTTGTGGTTATACGCAGCTCCAGCTGCTGCTCCACCAGCTGCTGCTTCTCCTCCTTAGAACTGTGGCCTGGTTTGAGTTCCAGCTCATTGCCCAGCTCATTGTCGCTCTCCACAATCACGGGCGCTGCGGGCACGCCCCCCAGCGGCCGTGTCTGGCCCAATTGATGCAGCTCCGCATCCTCAACGTCCTCAACATCCTCGTCGACGCTCAGCACAGGCAGCTCCTTGATATTTTTGGTATTCTCAATGGTCTTGCTAATTACTGACTCCAATTTGGAGACGCTCTCCTCAATTTCCTCATCCACTTTGCTGGCTGGTGAGACGGCGGCCGCATTTTCCGAGTTCTCCGAGTTATCCGACTGCGTTTTTGCATAAGTTGTGTGGTTGTAGTTGTAGTTGTTGTTGTTAGTTAGTTAGTTGATTAGTTTATGGATAATTAACATTAATTTGTTGCAGTGGTAGTAACAGTTAAGTAAATGAGCACAGCGAGATTAACAGATTCAAGAATGGAGAAAGAGAGAGAGAGAGAGAGTGTGTAAATGGCAAAAAGAGAAGAAAAAGAGACGAGAACACCATATGATGAATTACTGAATTACATATACACATGTTAAAGAACCGTTTCATCAAAGTCTATGATAAATATATAGTATATATTATATATATATATTATATGTGTGAGCTTTTCGTGATGTTTGTTGGTGTTGTGTAGTTTGTGGATTGTAGTTTGTGGATTGTGTTGCGTGTCTTTTGCAGTTATCAACAGAGTGCAGTAACAAACATAATTATGATCTTCCGGAAATAATAACGGAGTGTACTTAATAATTATACGTATACGTCTGTCTATATATTTAGATACTTATTCATAATACACATTTAAACTGCCTTGTAGCGTGTGTACAATCAACAGTTAAGACCTCAGGTAATCGGATACACCAACAAATAATAATAACAAAAGATACCGATTTATATATATATATAAATAGGGAACACTCACCGCCCCATGATGATGACGATGAGCATGCGTGGTTGGAACTATCGTCACAGGTTCACTGTAAATAGAAATAAACATAAGTTTCAACAAGCCGCAGATGTGAGAATTACTTTCCCCTTTTGGAAAATTGTATAATAGTACTTACGGTGCCGTGTCTTCCTCATCTTCATAATCGTAGTCATCGTAGTCGGCCCCGCTGCCCTCCGACTGGCGACGCTTTCGTTGTGATCTGTAATTGTAAGCAATGAATGAATCAATCAATCAATCATGATTCATTATGATCTAGTGTCTACATTCTTGCGAGTATACTTGTTGAGCTTTCAAATCATGAGAACTTGAAAACAATCCGTATATTTTACTTCATTTGTTTATACGAATGCTGTAAGTCTCGCTCAGTTTGTATTTGTTTAATTTGCATTTGAAAGGCTTGATATATCAAGCTTGATTTGCTCAAACGAGTATTTGTTTGACACTATCTATAGTTTTAAATCGTACTGTTTGTTTTCACTGCTACAAATTTCTAACCTTTGAAATTTCCATTTTCAACTAACAATCACGCAATAATAGATAAAGAAACTACTTAATTAATACACAGTGTTATCTGTTCAAGCTTTAAACCTACAAATTTAAATACCCTTATGAATATATTCAAAACTACAGATAGTATCGCGTATGGCGACTAATTAATAGCAAGAGTTGGAACCATTTAAATGACTAAATTTCCCTCTTTGCACTTGCAACAGCTACCTGGTCTTCACTTCTTTGCGCCATATAAACCACAATCCAAAGTTCTCCTCGGTTAGAGCGCCAATGGTGCCATCCTTGACTTGGTGCGCTATCTGCTTGGCAATGGGTTCGCCCATGCTAAAGTAATTGCCACCACAGCCGATCTGCAATGAAGAATGAACTATATGAACAACTACAACTAATATAGGAATAGATGTATGCCTTACAATAAAACTGGCGCGTCCTAGATGTCGATTCAAAGCCTCCACATTCTTTTGGCCCTTGCCGCCCTTGCGCATGGCCAGCTTGTGCATGATGCCCAGCTCCCGCTTGGACGCCGAATCCAGCGTAATGAGTTCCTGCAAGAGACAGCGTTGAAAGTTAAGTAAGTAAGTTGGTATTTTGGGGTATTGCTTACCTTGGGTATGGCAAAGAACTTGGCCAACTTGGCCTGCACATGGGAGCGCTTGGCCACGCTCAGCTCGCTCCAGTCATGCTTGCGGAGCAGCAGCGAGAGCACAATCTCGGACTGCGTCGGCTGGCAGCGCATTAGCTCCGTCTCATACGGATCCTGCTTGTAGGCGGGCGCATCTTGGGGCTCGATGAGGGGCACCTACAAAGAAGCCGCAGAGTTCAAGAGTTTAAATGCAAGCTTCAAGTGAAATGTGTCCAGGCATCATCAATCAAAATTAACAGACAAATGACAGGCTGCTGCTGCTGCTGCAAGTTGCAAGTTGCATGCAACAAAGCGCCGCATTCTGTTGCTTCAACTGAATGATTAGCCGTACTTTTCCCCTTCGCTTCGTCTCGTCTCACCTGCGAATCGTTCACATTGAAATCCCGCTCAGCATTTGCCGCCAACAGCAAACAGAGCATTAAAATTGGCAACGTCGCAGTTCGATTGCACCTCATTGATAAGACCGGCGACCCCATACTTATAAGCTAGATGGTCTCCTATATTATGTATGTATATCTCTATAGGCTTATAGAATACAATATCTCTTTCTGTATCAGTTTCAGCTTCGGTTTTCGTTTCGTTTTCGTTTCTGGGCGATATACAATTCCAAACAGGGGGGAAAGTGTGCGCTTTGGAGTGTTATTGTCGCTATTGTTGTTTTTGTTGTTGTTGTTGTCGTTTACGTCATCTGCAAGAAAGGCAAACGAAATATTTATGAGAATTATGAATACATGTTGTGTGTGTGTGTGTGTGTGTGACTTATATAAGCATTAAGGTCTCGCCTCGTTGATTAAGTACAACCTATGCTCATGTTAATTAAGTGCTTAATTATCATTACGATAGATTGGACCCCGTTTACCAATTGGGTCAGCGACCCACCCAACTCAATTTGTGGCCCATTCATACATTCATAAATAACTGACATACGTATACGTATACGTAAATTAACATAAACAAATGCCTGCCACATTTGTTTGCCTCTTGCCGCATGCGAGTGGAAATTAGCGCCTGATCAATACCATCTTTGGGAAAACATAACATGCAAATGGAAAGTCGTCAATGCAAACGTGAAAATATCTTTCAAAATTCAAAAGCTTGTTTATTTTTCTTAATTTTCAACTGTTTATTGCTAGGAAAGTTAGGATTAGCAACTGATGGAATCACATTCGATTGTAATTGAAGTTTTTGAAACAAACTCAAAAATGTATTAATTATTATCGCTGGAAACGTTCAGTGCCTTCTGAACTTAACCTAACGTGTAAAGGGAAGGGTAATATGGATACAGAGGATACAGGATGCCTTAACTACTATATTTACAAAAACAACTTGAATAGCATAACAAATGATTCAAAATTATAATATGGTGTAACCTAGGATCGAAATATTTGGAAATATATAAGCAAACATCAATTAGTGTTGAAACTATGTAAAGATTTTACTAACATTCTGTTCTTTCGATGTGAACATTTGCCTAATCTGTTAACGTGACTCTAAATATTAACAGTGACGCTGTTGTTGTTAGATTTAAACAATAACATAACTGCTTTTGCTAACATTCTGTTCTAATCTGTTAACAATACTGTTAATGTTAACAGTGACGCTGTTGTTCTAAGATTTTAACATTAACATGACTGCTTTTACTAACATTCTGTTCATTTGATAGAAACAGTTGCTTAATCTGTTAACATGACTGTTAAAGTTAACAGTGACGCTGTTATTGTTAGATATTATTATTAACATGTCTGCTTTTGCTAACATTCTGTTCTTATGATATGAAAAGTTGCCTAGTCTATTAACATGACTGTTAATGTTTACAGTGACGCTGTTACTGTTCAATTTTAACATTAACATGACTGCTAATGTCAAAATCTAACATGAACAGCGTCACTTTAACAGTTGTTCTACTAATTGACTTTGAAATACATGCAATTTTTCAAATCCAGCTGTTTGTGCAAACAGTTTAGTTTTGAAAAACAGCAAAATTATTTTTAAAGAGTGCGTCAGCTTTCAAACGAGTATTTATGAGTTTCTTGTGAATGCCTTTCAATAAATTTATCAAATGCAACCACAAGGTTCTAATTTTTGATAAGATTGTGCCAATAGTCAACCCATTGATTAAATTAGTATGTTTAATCTCACTAATGACGTCTGCATTCCAGCTAAACTAGGCTTATCAATAGCTGCGTTTATTTATAGGAACATCAACTTCACTCCCGCCACTCGAACTACTGTGGCAATCATTCATAAATGGGGGCACATAGTTGATCCACATGTGTCGCACAGAGCATCCCACAGAAAGAAATTTTCGAAATGGGTTCAGTCTGTTCAACTGACTTGGGATGCGTGGAAAACTAATAAAAATTGGAAACGACTTAATTGAGGCATTAAATATGCCAACACATGGAGAGCAAACGATTCGAGGCGGGGTTGCCCCAAACAGGCCAGTTCAGGCCAGGCCAGTCAATTAATGATAAATGCAACATGCAACATGCAACAAGATGAAAAGTCCGCACAGTTGGACGCAATGCTTGCTTAGGTTGGCCCTATACCATAAGTATATAGTATATAACTTTATAGAATGTAACCTGCCTATAAGGAATGTAAATTTTTTTCAACTTCAGCAATTTGTTTATGTTTTCAAAGTGGGCAAAGGCAGCAATAATATTAATTGAACAGCTCGTTCCGCCTCCTGCCTGGCATAGCAATGAGCGGGGCTTGGGGTAGAACAACAGCGAGGCAGGGGCAACCAGGGAAGATAGGAACAGTGGGAACTGGCAACTGGCAACTGGGAACTGGGCACAGGCAATATGCCACAAATAGATGAACTTAAAATGCAGCCAAGCATGCCGGGGCCATCAGTCAAGTTGGCAGCAGTTTTGGCATGAATGAGAATGAGGCACACACAGAAGTTGGTGTGGGTGTTGTTGTTGTTGTTGTTGTAGATGTTGTTGTTGTTGTAGACGTTGTTGTTGTTCTAGCTGTTGTGTGTATGCAAATGAATTAGCATTGCGCCAAATGCAAAACAGCCAGAGACAATACACAGAACAAGTTTTTTTCTGTTGAATGCAACACAGACACAAGTAAGCAACGTTGAACTGGTCAGTTCCCGACAGCTCTATACTCTGTTATCTGGGCGTGGCAAATCATTTTTCTGTTCTTTATAATCTAAAATGCGATTGAAGAGATTTGCTCTGGACATTCATTTCATTCAAAAACAGAAATAAAGTACTGAAAATGCACTCCGAATTGGAAACAAATCTGATAGTTTTATCTTATTTTCGGGGGCGGAAGTAGGCGTGGTAACAAAAATGTCAGTCTTATCTTTCAAAGAGAGTATTAGTTATGCTCATCTTAAATTTGCTGACTCTAGCTTTAAAATTATGGAAGATATAGGGTTTTGTTGGATCAGTTCTTAAAATTTTTTCTAATTTGGCTATATTTAGTTGCATTAACTTCAATATTATAGAAAATATTGTCAGTCATTGTAGAAGACCAATATGCTCCTTAAACCATTTGAGAACAGAGTATAAAATGAAGCTGCATTTGCATCCAGAGCCAGAGTTCAATAGATGCGAGAGTCAAGAGTTCACGTTCATAAATTGAGCAAACAAAAGCAAACTAATAAAGGTACATGAGTTGTATAAACCAAGAACAAAAGGCGCCAATCCATAAACTTGTTGATGATGATGATGATGATGATGATGATGATGATGATGATGATGATGATGATGATGATGATGATGATGATGATGATGTTGTGGGCCCACGCTCCTTTGCTTTTCAAGTGCCGCACAAAGACATATCGTTATCTATAATGTGATTAGCCATGCATTTAGAGTTGAGTGCCACTCGGAGGATGTTGCATGCTGCCTGCTGCCTGCTGTAAGTTGCCTGCTGCCCGCTGCGGGCATATCATTAACTTGCGCCCGCTCCACATGCAGTCATTGGGGCAAAAGTGCAGCCAATTAACGTTACATTTAGGCAACTCCAAGTGGGCGGCAAGGTGCTGCCTCTACAGATACATAGCAGTATATATACCTCTCTCTGTGTGTGTGTGTGTGTGTGTGTTATTGTTGTTGCGGCTGCTGCTGCTGCGACGTGACACAAAAGTGTTGATTCTTTGGGGCAAACGCACAATGGGCAACTTCCAGCGGCAACAAAGAACTTCTTTCTTTAACAAGCCCACAAAGTCAGCGCATAAACAAATTTATTTTCATTATGACCGCACACATACTAACACAGACTTACACACACACTCACACACACACTCACACACACACTTACACACATACACACACACTTACACACAGTAAAATACGCCTACTTATTGGCAGCGAGTTAAAACTGACTTTTTGTAACTTCACGCCGCGGCGGCTTACGCAGCATTTTGACTTATGTTCTCTATACCCTGTAACTGAGCAGCTGCAGCTGGCTATGCACGACTTGTAGAAATGCCAATGGCAGTGCAGAGCAAACAATTGTTATTCCTGTTAGATATATGTAAATATCATACGTGTATACAATTGTAAATATTAGAACTAGTATTAAGTTAAAGATAAGTATTAAATTTAAGTCAACAGCGGAATACCCATAATGCAAAGGGTAAGCAAACAGCCTGGCAACGCTAAATGAATAAGAAGAAGAGTAAGCGGGAGTATGAGACCGACTCAAAAAGAGAGCAGATCACGCTCTAATGATTCAGAAATTAACAAACTACGAATTGTCTAAATAATCAAGTATAAAAACTCATTTGAGTAAAGAAATGATCAGAGTTTGTTTGTGTTTTACCCTTACAAACCCAAATATCCTCAACGTGTAATATGCTGTCGTTTTTATGCACAATTTGAAATTAATATAGGATTATTTATATTTTAGAATACAAAATTTTCAGAGAAATGCTATGCAATCAAAAAAGTAGGCTGCGCCATACTATTTCATGATCTGATATTAAAATTCCTAATTAACTTTAGTTGGTAGTCGATTTCGTGATTAAAAGCTAAGCATAAACGCACTACTCTCAATTTTGTTGTAGATTTTACTCTCTTCAGAGAGCATTTAAATGAATTCCTCTTTGTGCGATATTCTTAAACGTTCTGCATATTTAACCCTTACATTTACAAATAGAACTATCTAAAAAATACCAACTGCTTAGCAACTTCTGTTTAAAATGCGTGGTAAATCGTATTCTAATTAAGATAGACTAAACTGTTGCTCACATCTCAATATTGTTGTAGATTTTACTCTCTTCAGAGAGCATTTAACAAGTGAATTCCTCTTTGTGCGGCATTCTTAAACGTTCTGCATGCTTATTCCTTACATTTACAAATAGAATTATCTAAAAAATACCATCTGCTTAGCAACATCTGTTTAAAATGCGTAAGCTAAAATCGAATTGTTTAAGCTTAAATAAACGATTGCTCAGTTCTGGCTTGAAAACTTAGTCATACAGGGTATTTGAATGGTCAAGTCATTCGTTAAGTTTCTTTACTTAGTTGTTATAAGTATTTCATATGTGGTTTTTTCCAAGAAATAATAAAGACAATTTCTTTCAATTTCGCTGTACAGCTTTCTCCCTTTCTTACTCACCCCCCTCCCTCTTTCTCTCTCTCTCTCTCTGTCTGCTCTCTGTTGCTCTCTCTGGTCTCTGAGCAGCTTTAATTAATTCAATGCACCGCAATGGGCGCGTCTCCAATGAACTTTTAATGGATTGTTTGTTGCTTGAATTTTGTTTACGCCGCTGACTGATTGAAAAATTGTTATAAACGTATATATATATATATATATTTTGTATATATGTATGTATGTACAGACATGTGTACATATTCCTTCTTCTATGACAGCGCATGTTTGACCCACAATCTTGTCGTTTAAAATAGCCTCCGCGTGGCCCCGTCCGCCCCTGTTTTCCACTAGTGCTCAGTTCTACGCGTAATATGTGTATTACGTCGCCAATGAACTGGAACCGGGCCCTGGAAAAACCAGGCAACGCATTAGCCTCTCTACATAAGTACAAAACATAATGAAAGCAGGCCACAATTACCAAAAATAGCCCCCAGTTCAGTTCAGTTCAGTTCAGTTGAGTTTTTAGCTAAGTTTTTTCTCCCCCCACCCCGTCCAAAGGCGTGTCGCATTTTTGTTTTCAAAACACATTTTTTAATGGCATGTAAAAAAAAAAAAAAAAAAGCAAAAGGAAAAAACATAACGACAGCAGATTTTAAGCACAAAAAACTTGTTGAAACTTAAGGAGCAGTCGCTGAGACAGAAACTGAAAACCAGAAACTGTTTGCATTGTAAAAATGACTATATAATATGAGAAAACAATAATAATGCAGGAATTTTTGGTTCAGAAATCAGTTTTGGGCAGTTCGTTGCTATTTCAGTTAAGTGATATAATCGAATACAATTAAACTGTTCGGTCTTGGAAGTTTTGCATTTGAATTTGTAGTATAACGAAAATTTTGCAAATTTTCTTGAATGCCAATCAATTTTACTCCCTGTAAAAGGGAGATACTAAATCTGTGCAATTGTATGTAACAGTCTCCGACCTATAAACTATATACATATGTTCTTGAGCTGTATCAAAGGAGATTTCGATTTGGCCATATCCGTTTGTCTGTCTGTCTGTATGAACGCGTCGATCTAGAGACACCAAATTTGGAATGTTCAAGTTTATTTTGGATCCGCTATTAGATAAAACCCGTTTTCCAGTAACAATTTTCTAGATATAGCTTTGGGATGTGGTATGTATAATACTTTAGTCACTCTTTATCTACTGTCCAAATTTCAAGTGGATCGGATAATAAACACGGAAGTAATTCAACATACAAGATTCAGTACGGGGGGAAGAAGCAGCACAGCCGCCACTTAAAATGCCTCGCTTGCGCTGTCGCTTGTGTGTGTGCGTCTGCGCGTGTATGTGTAAGTGTACAAAGATGCGATCGGAAATTTAGGACCTGGGAGTTTTGCAGTCGGGTATACTCGAATATAGCATTCCTACTTGTTATTATAATCTTTTATTTATCGTGCATATTTTGAATTCTGCATTCCATTGAAAATCAAAGAATCTATAATATACAGTTTCCAGTTTGAACATAGATAAATGAAAAGATTAAGATCGATTAGAAATATGATAACGATTCGAACATAACCTCAAAAAGGGAGCTCACTTTGTTATTTTGAAATGGGAACATCAAATCGATAAAAGATTGTAAATTGTAATCGTTTTATTCTTCAAAAACAGATCCGATTTGAACCTTTCCAACTGCCCACACTAAAAAATAGGTCACTGTACAAAATTTGATGATGAAAAGCTTCAACTAAATCGCTTAGAAATGAATATGACTGGGAATTTTCTAGGTCTATTGTTCATGGGCACATGAATGGCATTAAATATGACTTTAAAGTTTAGACTACTATCTGTTATGGTAATCATATTTATGTGGCTGTCCAGACAGAATATGATAAGGTCTTTAAGATATGCATTAAAGATAAGCACAAAAAGGTAACTGATGTGTAACCCAATTTCCGGCGATTGCTCAATTCATGGGTTGAGCAATGAGCCGGAATGCCGATGACTGCAACAACTGTGTCTGGCTGGCTGGCTCTTCCACGCAACATCTGCATGCGATTTAGCCAAAAAAGGTGTTAACCCGATAGGCAGCCAAAAAACAAGCTGCAAAAACAACGCCAACGTCACGTAACCAGCCAAAAGTCACGCACGGAGGCAATCAAGCAACACCCAAAACTTGAGCCAACAGATGACACCAGATGAAGATGCAGTCTCCGCCTCTCCGTCTCCCTCGAAAAATGTTTGATAGAGTTTAATTGACTGTAATTGGACTATGACGATGATGACGACGATGATCGCAATGAGGAGCCCACTTTGGCTTTACTTGCAACCAGTCACGCCCCCCTCCCGCCAAACCAATTTCAGTTTCAATTTGATTTCAAATTTAGACAAACAAAAGCTACGGAAATTGAACAGCAGCTAAAATAACTAGTAAGAATGCTTTAGTCGAGAGTAATCGCCTAGGAAATACCCTGTTGTACACTCATAATGTACATACTATCTAACTATCGATACAAATCGATTAATATCGATAACTTTAAATAGGTCTGATATAGGCCAGTTAGGAAATTTACAAATCCTAGCAACTTGTGCCCATTTTATGCACACAGACTCTGTTAAAATGTTTAAAATATGATCAATTTAATTATATCATTCTCATATCATCTAAACGATAGTACTTACTATCTATAGTTTTTCAACTCTAATGAATACTACTCATACCTCCCTTACCTTTATAGAAAACCGTTTCTTGAATAACTTCAGTGTATTTACTCCCTGTACCCATAAAATGGGTAAAAAGGGGGATCTGGATCTGTGCAAAAGTATGTAAAAGGCAGAAGGAGACATCTCCGACCCTATAAAGTATATACATATATTCTTGATCAGTATCGAAAGAGATTTCAAATTGGCCATGTCCGTCTGTCTGTCCGGATGAACGCGTCAATCTCAACAACCATAAGACCTAGAGACTCCAAATTTGGGATGTAGGTTCGTGTATAGCGGGCGCAGGTCAATTTTCAAGTCGATCGGATAATAAACACGGAAGTTATTTAACAAACAAGATTCAGTACTTCAACGCGGATGGAAGAAGCACAGAAGCACAAGTGATTGGAAGTTTTACACCTGGGTCCAGGGAATTTCGTAGTTTTTTGTTGTTTTTTATCACAAGGCAAATATGAAATACTAAATGCATGCCAAATATCAAGCCATAAACATTCTATAAATTAGTATTATGACGATATACGAGGAGTTACCATAAGTTTAACACAAATTTGACTTGAGTTTTGAATACAATCTACATATTAATATCATTTTATTTAATCTTAATGCTCAATTCTCTCCAAAACAGGCCGGATAATACGAATACTGAATGGGATTGGAAAAGTCTGTTATATATTTAGTATATTATACCCTTTTTACACATTCATAATAAGTATAGCCACAACAAAGATTACAAAACTTAACAAATTAGAAAAGACAATATTTTTGGGCACTATCGATGAGTCTCGAGTTTGATGAATGTGCTAAGTTGATTAGTAATCACGTGGCAAAGCGTCGCGAGCAGGTTTTCAGCACATGTGCAATCGGAGCCACTGGAATCCAGTGGAGCCACTGGAAACCACTGGAGCCACTGGGCAACACTGGGGCCATTGCACCGCTGTGATTTGAAGCGATATCAAGCGATACTTTTGCCAAGTCACAATAAAAATATTTTTTGCGTGGGGCCGCACATCTCACAACAACGACAACGTTGTGTGTCTCTGCTGTGTGTGTGTGTGTGCGTGTGTAGGGTCGCCATTTTGGCCAAATGAAGTATGCGGGGTGGGGTGTGGAGAACTGCAGTGTGCGGCGGCGTTGGAGTTGCAACTGGCAACGTTGACAGTCGACAATCGCAAAAGTTGTCGATCCAATGCGCGAGCAGATCTCTTGCATGCATAATGTATGACAACTGTGCCTCGTTGTTGTTGTTGTTGTTGCTGCTGTTGTTGTCGCTTAAATTTTATAAAAATTGTGTATATTTAACCAAAAATAAATAAAAAGGAAAGCCAAACAAATGCTTAAAACAAACACGCACACACACACGCACAGCAAAAACGCAACAACAGTTCAGAGGCGTTGATGAAGTCGACAGACGTTGTCGTTGTTGTTTTCGTTGTTGTTGTTTTCGTTGTTGTTGTTGCTGCCCCGTCCAGAAACTCTTTGGCGCTGCGTTGCCGGTTCGAACAACAGCTGCGGCCATGATACGAATAGATTCGTATGTATTTTTGTATTCCAACGGCCCATGGAGAACAAAACAACTAAAACAACCACGAAATTTGAAAGCTAAACGTAAAACGAAGCTTGTATACGCTTCCAAATCATTTTCATCAAATTTAACGCTGAGTTCTCATTCAGCAGAACTAATCGCTGACTGAATTTCGCTGCTTTTTATCTTATCTGACTTAGAACTTCCAAATACTGTTAAAATCAGACTTCAATTGGTATATTGAATCCTAGTTATTGCAGGCAAAACTTAATAGTTTTCACAGATATCTGAGCCAATCTACACAATTGTAAGATCTATAACACTTGATCTTAGAAATAATCGCTTGAAAAGTGAAGTTTTTATAAAACTCTTCCACGAAGTTAACTGATCTCTCTTGAACTAGCTAACATACTTTTGAATTCTTCTTTATGCGATATTCTTAAACGTTTTACTAACAGCGCTACTTCGCATAGGAAATAATTGCAAGATCATAATCAAAGCACTATATCATATAGCTGCCATTGCTATAATCACTTGAAAAGTTGAGTTTTTGTTAAACTCTTCCACGAAGTTAACTAATCTTTTTCGAACTAGCTAATAAACTATTGAATTCCTCTTTATGCGATATCCTTAAACGTTTTATTAACAGCGCTACTTCGCATCTCAATAATTGCAAGATTATACTTGATCATAATCAGAGCAGTATATCATAGTATAGCTGCAATAGAAATAATCGCTTTTTATTAGACTCTTCCATGAAGATAACCGATATCTTTTGAACTAGATAAATACTTTTGCATTCTTCTTTATGCGATATCCTTAAACGTTTTACTAACAGCGCTACTCCGCATAGGAAATAATTGCAAGATCATAATCAAAGCACAATATCATATAGCTGCCATTGCAATAATCACTTGAAAAGTTGAGTTTTTGTTAAACTCTTCCACGAAGTTAACTAATCTTTTTCGAACTAGCTAATAAACTTTTGAATTCCTCTTTATGCGATATCCTTAAACGTTTTATTAACAGCGCTACTTCGCATCTCAATAATTGCAAGATTATACTTGATCATAATCAGAGCAGTATATCATAGTATAGCTGCAATAGAAATAATCGCTTTTTATTAGACTCTTCCATGAAGATAACCGATCTCTTTTGAACTAGATAAAATACTTTTGCATTCTTCTTTATGCGATATCCTTAAACGTTTTACTAACAGCGCTACTTCGCATAGGAAATAATAGCGCTACTACTAAGCAATATGAGAAATTTAGGATGACATAAGAGCCGCAGTGTTTGATATGTTTATGAAATACCATTGTCGGAGTGAGGGTATCAAAACTGCAGACTGCAGTTGTTTGTTTGGTTTATTTCGGAATATGTATGGGCCAAAATGCCAGCGAGGAAGTCAGTGAACAGAAACACAGAATTTCTGTGTGTGTGCGTGTGTGTGTGTGTGTGTGTCGATGCTGGTCATGAGACAAGCGAGAAGAAAGACTCTCGTGCGAAAGTAATGCCAGACAAGCAATTCCTCTAATTATAATTATATAAAACGCAGCTGGTGATGAAATTGGAATTGGAATGGGAATTGGAATGGGAATGGAAATTGGAATGCGTGCGGATGACAAGCAAACAGTCAAGCGGCCGACCAGGCGAGCAGCAAAGCAGGACAAGTGACGCCCTCGCCATTAGCGTGCGGCAAATTGACGCAGACTGATTAAAAACGCATCAAATAAAACTAAACGATGAGAGAATGAGAGCGGGCAAGTCAGAGAAAGAGAGAGAGTGGAAGAAGAGCGTGCAAATGGAAGTAGGAAAACATAACCTATGCTAAATGCTCGTAAATGTAATTTTTGTAGCCACACACACACACACATAGACACACTCACTGCTTTATAAGGGTGCCTGGCGGAAGGAAGACAAATAAGGGGCCCAGCAACCAGACATTGCGGGACAAGGGCTACCGGGTACAAGGCAGAGCAGCGTCAGCAGCATCCGCCGCAGTGAGTGCCAAAAAAAGAAAAACACACACACACACAGAGAATTGCTAATGCTTTGTGCGTGTATTGGTGAAAACAAACGCAAAAGACATACAAACATACGCACACGGCTAAAATCAGTGCGAGTGCGGGTGCGTCGCTGTCGCAGTCGCAGTCAGCGTCAGCGTCGCCGTCGGCTGAGTGCCGTCATCAAAATACACATCGCAAGACAAATGGACAGACAGACGTAGTAAAATTGAGCGCGAGGTGGTGGGCGGGGCGACAAAAGGGCTGATGTTGCTGTGACAGCTGACCCCCCTCCCCCTGCCAACCGCCCGCTACCAACACATGTGATTGCAAAAATCTGTTAAATGAAAACTGGTCGAGTTTTTATTTTTTTGGCATTAAGTTTGCTGCTGATGGACAAGAACTCACAAACACACACACACACACACACACACATAAGCATGCTATGCATCATCAACACCAGCAACAACAACAACATCATAGCGGCAGCTTGTTGGGGCGTTTTTGTGGAGTCTTCATCTCCCTCATCGCTTCCGTGTTTCGAAATTCAATTTATGTATACTTTATGATGGTGCCCCGCATTCGTTGCGCCTGCCAGACGCGTTACATGCCGCATATGGACGTCGACAGCGACGTCGGCAGTGGCAGTGGCGTCGCCGGCTCCCCATGCTGCTGTTTGTTAGTTACCTCTGCCTGCGGCTGCTGCCGCCGCTGTCGCTGCTGCTGCTGGCTGTTGGCGCTGCCTGCTCCATGGAGTCAGTTAAGCGTGGAAAATTGCAAGTTCAGGAAAATCGATTTTCTTGTTATATTTTTGGCTATGCGAATGATGCGTGTATTATACTCTGCTTATTAGGCTAATTAGCGAGCAGTGCAAAATACACACACACACACACGCTTACATAGATGAATGCACACATGCAGGCAGAGCTAAAGTAAAAATAAGATGCACCGCACACACACACACAGACATATCCACTCACCTCTTGCTGCTGCCACGCTGCAACGGGGGGTTTTCTATTTAAGTTTGCGTTTTGCGCAAAGGCATGTATAAAATGCACTTCAATTTCGTCCTCTGCTGCTGCTGTTGCTGATGATTTCTGCTGCCAAAATTCTGTTTCCAACAGTGCAACACACACCACACATACACACACACAGAAATTTACTAACACACGGCAATTGCACTTACATGCGCACACACATATGTACGTATGAATGGTATGTAGGTTTTTCACTAGCACCTTTGCACTCTTGCACCTTGCTAACTGACTTTATGTACGCTACGGCGCGAAATTTGCTTAATTTGCGTTTAAGTCTTTACATGGCTTACGAGTGAGCTTTTCACTTTTTCTAGTATAACAACATACAAAACATACGGCTCCAACGCGCTTTATTGTTGGAGCAAACGACGGCACTTGAATGGCAGTGTGACCGCAAGCAGTAAGCACGAAAATATTTAACACATTGCACATATATCGTTATCGAGTTAAAATCGATACCATAACAAAAACGCATTTGACAACACTAGTGCCGCTGTCGTACCATACGTTCACACTGCAGCCGACAAATTACTTAACATGTTGCAAGGTTTACTCCAAAGGTAAAAACAATAATAATAAATAGTTTTGTGTGTGAAACATTAATGTTGTGCATTATTACAGAACGTGCGTGTCAGCGCTGAACACGGCGCAAACGTTGTTTGTGCGACAGAAGCATGCCTTTGATCGCGCCGTGCTCAAGCCCAAAGTGCGGTGTCACTTTCCAAAGCCCCGCGAAGTGAAGCGCATCAATGTGCACGGCTGGGAGGCGCGCATGTCTACGCCGGAGGGACGCAGGGTGCTCATGCGACGCATACTGAAGGGCAGACATGATATATCCCATTAAGCTAGTCAATAAACAAAACTTATTTCATTACATAGCCTAGACATTTCTTTATACAATTGCACATCTTGTGACTTCACACGTTCAGTATAAGTTTGATCGAAGCATGTTTCTGTTCTGCGTTCATCTTGGTAGACAAAAGCATATTTGATGGATGTACAGCACATACAGATTCAGAAGATTCAATTATATAGCCGATCAAACGAATCGGTTAGACAAATCCTTCCTTTGTGACCCATTCTTGTTCGTTTAAACCTGCGTTATGTTCCTCCTGTTCATACATCAAATACGCTTTTAACCACGACGATAGACAGTATCTATACATCTTTTAGATTCTAAGCAAAACATGAATCAACTTTCATCAGTTATCCTCTAACAATTCATTTTTAAGTGCGCAACTTTGTTACTAAACTTTCTTTGGATTACCCTGACAGCCAGGCACTCGGAAGTAGATCTGCTGTATGCTCTTGGATGACTTGGAGTTATCAATAATGAATACATATGGCACACTGCTGGCCACGCCAGCTCCCTGATCCTTGAAGTAACCTTGCGGCAAACTCAGCTCGCCGCCTAGCACCAGGCAGTTGACATTTTCAAGACGATTTAAGGGCATGGCGGGCAACAGGTAAAGTTTCTTCGCCTTCTGATCAACGGCGCGCACGACACCTGCAAGAGTCCATAATATATTGAGATTTCATTTGAATAAAGTAGCTTCCGGCAGACTTACCAATGCCCAGACATTCCACTGGCTCATCCGCCTCCAAACGTTGACATAGATAAACCAAGTTAGCCTCCATACCGGCAATCAGCTCCTTGCGGCTATATTCATCGGATGTGAGGTGCACAACTTGCAGCGCATCCAGGTCGACCTGCAGCGGCTGACAGTCGGCCAGGTGCTTGGCATTGCCGCGCAATGTGGCACTAAGACGCGCCAGCAGATTGCTGTAGCGCACATTTTTGGCGCTCATCTGCCAAGCCCGCTGATCTCGCTGCAGCTGCGGCTGCGCACTGTGCAGTTGATGCAGCGCATACTTTGGCAAGTTGGATTTGATAACTTTGTACTCGTCTGCGGTGTAGATGATTGGCTCCAACTTTGAGAGGCTTTTGCGGTCGAGAGGCTCATCAAAGTTATTGATTTCCTTGCGGCTGGCTATTTGCACCACATCCGTGGGTTGCACGCTTTCCACCAGTAGTGCCATCAGCTCCAAGCCAAAGCCCTTGTTATAGCCCATGGTATTGATTAGCCAGGGCATTTCTGCATAGCTTTCATTGGCTTGGCAGTGGGACAACAGCTGTCGCACCGCTCGGATGTACTGCTCCGCACACATGACCACATTGACATGGCCCACAACATAAGCGAGATCCGGCTGCTTGTTCAAAAAGAGACCTGGTCCCAGCAGTGGGGCATCAATGACACTGCATGAAACCGTTTGCGGCACAAACAGTTCCGGCTGCCCAATATCCAGATCGATGAAGAGCATGCGTGGAAACTTCCCCAGATGGCGATTAACTAGATACCTGAGCATCGTGGATTTGCCTACGCCCTTGCCGCCGGTTACCATCAGACGGCTGCTTGGCTTTAATGCTAGTTTTGTCCACTCCTTGGGCACCTGCATTGTCTTGCGCAAATCTGCGCTCTGGATGAGACAATTCAGCAGATACTCGCTGGCGTGATGCGGCCGATTAGTGGCATTCACCAGGGGGAACACATTCTCTGCCATGTGCTTGCCAAAGGTGCTCAGCAGATTCTGTGCCCCGCTGTTCCTCTGCAGCAGTACAATTGCATCCCGTTGTTTGTCATAGTTGTCCCTTATGTTCTTCAGCTGGGCAAGTGAGAAGTCTTTATTGAGATCGTCCCAGTTGGCATGGTCTTTGGGCGGCTTTTTGTTGGCCATGGGCGAAATGTGCACCCAATTAAAGCCTTTGGGCGAGTAGATGGTGAACGGCTCCATTGGACGTGCCCTGTAGCCATTAACTGTGATTCGACCACAGAGCAATGTGACTACAACTGTGCCATAGAATTCAACGTCCTGCTTCAGCACGGCAAGCACATTGTTCGTTTTGAGGCTATTCTCAAGGACACTCAGTTCCGGCAACTGCTGCTCCTCATTGTCTGCTTCAATACAAACGGCAGCGTCCTTGTTATCCTCATCAACTTCTGTCTCTAGATAAGCAGGCTCGTCAACATTTATTTCTTCTATAGATTCCTCCTCATTAACAGGTTCTTGATCAGAGCCACTCGATATAGTTTATTATGTCCTTATCCACATCACCTTCTGTCCATGGATTAGCATTCGGTTCAACATTAATTTCTTCCACAGAGTCCTCATCAACGTTGTCGTTTGAATCTATTATAGATTCAATTTCTGGTTCAGGCTCAGTGTTGGACATAATCCTTTCGTATACCAAAATTTTGGTCACTTGTGCTTCGATCTTCTCCGTGCTGAATACCAAGGGTTTCTCTGTCGTATCTTTTACCGAATAGTAGTTCAACTCCAGGCTGCTCTTCCTTTTGGTTTCACAAACAAATACGTCGGGTTTCTTAAAGAAATCGCTGTCCTCATCCATAGAATACTCAGAGCCAGAGCTTAGATTATAGACTTCATTGCTTTCCGAATCGGTATCGTTATCTATTGGAGTTAAATATTCAAAAAGACAAGGCTTTATATTGTAGATGCTGTTTTCAATACTGTTTATAATTACCGCTGTTTAAACTGAAGGATTCCCTTTGCTCAAGCTCCCTAATCGTTTCCTTCGGTTCAAAGTTTTTCGTAGGTTTCTTCTTATTAGCTGCTCGTTGGATCCATTTTCAAATATCTCTACGCTCCCAGCGTTATTATAAGTCTCAAGTTTAGAACGTTTGTCATTTGCAGGGACTTGACAAGTTTTTGCTTTGCGTTTGGCGGCTTTTTTTGATACACCTGTTAGTGGCAAGCTAATCGTAGCCACTTGGTTACATTTTGGTGTTTTACATTTTTTATTTGGTGTTTGTTTTTTAGCTAGCAATGTTTTCTTCGGTTTTGTAGTCCTTTTAGTTGAAGTTTTGCCGGATTTGCCTGCAGACTGTTGCTTCAAGCGCCGCAGACATGGTATTTTCCTTATTAAGTCGTGAGCTGTGCTAAATTGCAGTTCCACTTTTGGCTAATAACACAGAATTGTAAAATTCCCTTAACTAGCTCTTCTTAATCAACATGAACTTATAATCGTTAATTTAACAATAATAATTAAAGATCGCCGCGCCATGCGACCAATATATGGAAAAGATAGTGATTAGGGATGAGAGATATTCACATTTGTGCGCCACACTGATATTTTATAGTAGCAGTTACTGTTATCGGTATCACGAGCAATTACACGGTTGCAATAATCTCTCTGTAGCAACTCTGCATTTATTATCGTGCATTTATATGTTTAGAATGATAATAATAATACTAATTATATATATGCACACAGTAAGATTATATTCTTAACATTACCATCTCTTTTTATTGTACTTCTGTTTCTCTACGTATTTTTTTATTGCAGTTAATCCATTAGTTGGAGTTTTCCAACACTAGAGTTAATGTGCAACTCTGCGGTGCACGAAGGCGTTGGTTGTTCATCTACCAAGAAAATTCATCGTCATTTTGCATGAGAAAAAAACGTCGAATTTTTAATTGTAATACCTTTTATACGAAACGAACAACGGTAGACGAATAAGAATCAACATATTTGTGCCATTTTGTAAGCATATTTAGTGTCGAGTTCGTACTGAGTGTTGCAAAAATATAATTAATTGTAAGTGAGAAAAAGTTGAAAGAGCAGTGAAAAAATTCCACACACACACACATAGAGCTACGCGCACACACAGTCAAGCAATCAAACTCACAGACAACATATGTATACATTTGTATGCATGTGTGCGTATGTATGTATGTACATAAATGCGAGTGGATGATGATGTTTTTGGAATAAACGCACGAAGAGTTGGTGGAGGAGGGCAAGGAAGAAACCTATGACGCGACCATTGGACTATCTCTAGACACATTCGTATATAATTAAAGAAATGTAAATACATGGTGTACATGTACATAGGGAGCAGTGGCGAAAATACCAATACGAATACCAATGCACAAGAAAGCACGGGCTTTCAAATACATACATACATATGTATGCATGTATCAAGCGCTGAACAATTGGAGACGCATTGCAGTTTGATTTACATACACGCATACATGCATACATAACTGGCCAAAAAGAACCCCCAACAGCAACAACGGGTGATTGTCAAAAACACCTCATGCGGCTGCTCGCTGATGCTTCTTCTTTTCTATAGATCGTCAGCAGCAGCAACAACAACAACAACAAACCAGAGAGCCATTCAAAGTGTATGACTCAAGTGTGTGTGCGTGTGTGTGTGTGTCTGTGAGTATAAGATTGTGGCTCTGTGCGCGCGCGTGTGTGTGTGTGTATGGCTTTTTCACTTTGATATTTTCAACCAGCTCGCGCAGTTTTCGCAAATAAATTAAACACAACGCATCGTCTGCCACTTCCAGAACCTCCAATGACGACGATTCGCAAGAAATTGGTAATTGTCGGCGATGGTGCCTGTGGTAAAACTTGCCTTCTAATCGTCTTTAGCAAAGACCAATTCCCAGAGGTCTATGTGCCGACTGTTTTCGAGAATTATGTTGCCGATATCGAAGTCGATGGCAAGCAGGTAAGCTCAAGTTTAACTACCTCACCACCCACCCAACTACCCATCACCCACCACCCACAGCAACCAAAATCATCTGATCTTCGGTTGTGCTTTGTATACCTTTAGTACATATACATACGCACATATATATGTACATTCTCTGTAGCGTTGTTTCCTTTCGTTCAGAATAAGTTCAATTGAACGGTTTATTTGAACGATTGAACTTATTCAGCTCGATCTCTGAAATGAACGAGTAAGAAACTATTCGTTAAGTTGTTTACGAAGACAACTGTTATGTATTTAAACAAACATAAGCAAATTGTGTGATGTAATAGCCAAAACGGAGCAACGGTTAAAATCACTTCATTGCAAGTTATATCGGTAAATCAGGCAAATATATTCATATCAATATTTACCCACTTGTCTTCAGTTGCCGAACAACTTGTAACTAAAATGATTTGTTTCGTTTATGAACAAATGAATAAAGTTAACTGAATCAGTTCGCGAGTCAAAAATGAACGAATAATCTTATGCACCAACTCCAATTCTCAGCTAGCATCCCCCACACGCCAACCCTTCTCGTCTGTCTATTTCTCCAGTGCACTCTGCGCTCATGTTGTAAATAAAAGTTGTGAGTCAATATCATTTGTCGGAGGGCATACTTGGCTCCCGCTCCCACTGCCGCTCTCCTGCTTTGGCCTCTCCTTGCACACATAACGACACACATGCAAACGCACGCACAAATACATTGAGACAGCGCCAGTACTACTACTACAACTACTAATACATGTATTTGTGTAGCAAGCTCCCTTCCTTCCGTTTCTTGCTGTGGTCTGGCTCTTTTTCATTCGTCTTATACAAGCCCGTTGCGCACATACAGTTTTGCGCGTTGCCTCTCGCTCTCCAGCTCCCCCCGCATCCAACTGGTACCTGTGCTCACGTTTGGAGCCAGTAGCGCGCGCTCTCGCTCTCAATTGTAATAAAAAAAAATGTTGTATGCCATTTTGATTTGCATTAAGTCATGTTTTGTGTATTTGTTTTTGGTTTTGGTTTTGGGTTTTTGGCTATTTGCTAAATGTTTCGTTTCTAATATTTTCATATGGTTTTCGGCATAAACAATTTGCGCAGCGCAATATGGCGGCGCTTGTGTTTGGATAGCGCTTACTTACATATGATGTACAATACATACATACATAGTATGTCTGTATGTATGTAAGTATCTGTGTCTGTCGTTCACGTCATTCTACGTATTGTGTCTGATTAATACGTTTGGCATTTCCGCCATTTCCTTGCTATCTTTCAACTTTGAAGTTGACTCTCGTCTGAGTCTTCGTCTTTGTGATGGAAACGGGCTTTTGTGCTACATAATTGCAAACTTAACGGGCGTTATCAATCCATATTTATATACATACATACATACATTTATATACTAAATACACATACATTTGTATATAGCATGTATTTAGTTGAACATTGGAGTTGTATACTGTAGTTCAATTGAGTGAACTAATTCATCCGTTCAATTGAACGATCTAAACAGTTTTGAAGTTCATTTCTTTGTTTTGCTCCTTTTATTCGTTTATGCACAATTGTTACGTCGTTCTGCTTGAACCAAACAAACAACCGAACTAGTTTAATGAACTGGAACTACTTCACCTTAAACTTCGTAACTTTACATTTATGTAAGTCGACCTAAATTAAACTAAAAATGAAATGTTCTCGATTTGAATTTTTAACTCGAACTAAAATGCTATAGTCGCTATATTTCTTGATATTTCAAGTAAATAAAATAAGTTGTTTAATTTCAATATAATTATGAACGACTGTAGTTCGTTTAATTTAACTTATTTCAAAGCAACTTTATTAATATTAACATCTCTGATAGTTATACACATAATGATGACACTATACTATTTATATATTACAGGTGGAGTTGGCCTTATGGGATACAGCTGGTCAGGAGGATTACGACAGACTGCGACCGCTGAGTTATCCTGACACTGATGTTATACTTATGTGTTTCTCAGTGGATTCACCCGATTCGCTAGAAAATATTCCTGAAAAATGGACGCCAGAGGTAAGCGCATTAGGAATATTTAAAATCATCTAACCACATATATAATATATAATTTTTTTATAGGTCAAACATTTTTGTCCCAATGTTCCAATTATTTTGGTAGGCAATAAGAAAGATTTGCGAAATGATCCCAACACAATTCGGGTGAGTACTCATCATGGAGGTGGCAAAACATCGATGTCACTAGCGCTAGTATCGATAGCTTTAAATTATCTTCAGTATCGATAGTTCTGTTCGATACATTGATAGGAGAAAAACTATCCTAAACAGAAATGATCATTTTATTTCACTATTAAATGAATATCTTTTGTGCAGTTTATTAAGATTCCTTATCAAATACAGTTTTTCTAATGGATTTCTTGATCGGGCCTCGATACTAGCGTTGTTTTCAACTATCAATTGGTGGCATATCGATGTTTTTCTCCCTCTATTCAATCATATATTAGATATTCAATAATATTTGTAATTGAACCTTCTGTTTAATGCAGGATCTAGCAAAGATGAAGCAGGAGCCGGTTAAGCCGCAGGAGGGACGCGCTATGGCTGAGAAAATTAATGCCTTTGCCTATTTGGAATGTTCGGCCAAGTCCAAGGAGGGTGTGCGAGAGGTATTCGAGACAGCAACCAGGGCTGCACTGCAAGTTAAAAAACGGAAGAAGCCCAAATGCCTTTTGCTCTAAAAGAGCAAAAACCAAAATTCTATACATACACAAAAACAAACACACACACCCAAACACACACACACACACAAAACAAAAAGAAACACACCTTTTACAAGAATAACAACAAACACTGCAACCAGATTGCATGCGGAATCCGGCAACTACAACAACAACAACAACAAGAAGAAGCAGCAGCAGCGAGCAGCAGGAGCAACAACAACAACAGCAGCTAATTGCAACAAAAAAGGAAAAACAACCGGGCAAAATGTCAAATGCGGATTTGATTTTATATACAATCTAGAGTAGTTATTAACCGAAGTAAACAACAATAATAAATATCGCATTATTATTATTATTATTATTATTATTTGTAACTCTTACGGCGTCAAATCAGTCAACACAACAACTACCAATACATACTTACTCGTATATACATAGATATATATAAATTATATATATATATACACACCTTATGTATGCATACTATGTCCTATATCTTCGTATCCGTTGATTTTCGAGATTAAAAGCCAACACAAATGTCTAAATACATGTCTGTATGTATGTGTGTGCGTATGTATGTGTGTGTGCGTGTGTGTGTGTGTGTTGATGATGCAGTTATTCATTTTTTTCAAAGTCTTAAGGCAAAAATACAAATACGAAAATTACTGAAAGAGCGTTAAAATGCAAGCATTCATAAACAAACATACCAATTACAAATTTTTGACTCATATATATACATATATATATTCAAACAGAGACCGCCAATAAACTAAACAAACAAACAGCAACAAATTAAAACTACTTTGCAAACAATACACACAAATGAAAATGTTTAAACATAAGCCACAAAGTGAGAAGATGCATTCAATTTTCATGTGCAAGAAGTTGGAGTTTTTAATATTTGTATTTTGCATTAAACAGGCAGATAAATGAGCGTATTTTATGATTTTATAAAATACCAATATATATATATATATATATACCAACATATATATATATATATATGTATATAAATATATACAGTACATATATGTGTAATGTCTCTTTTTGTATTTTGTACCGTCAAATCGTGTAATTCTCACACAAAACTCAAAAGAAAATGCGCCGTTTTCTACAAATGCTATATATACATATACATAACATATACATATATATGTATGTATATATATATATATACATATATATATACTATTTTCTACAGTTACTATTACACAATTTAAACAACAAGACACGCCACTAAACGCGTCGAAAGTAATTGTAAATTTGTGCATTCAAAGTTTTGCTTCCTATACAATAAAACAAAACAAAACAACAACAAACAACAAACAAACACATTTACCAGATTACCAAAATTAGAATTATATATGTGTATATGTATGCATATACATATATAAACCAAAAAAAAAAAACAAAATAAAAACACAAAAAATCATTTCTTTTCAAAATTTAAAAAAAAAAATGAATATTTTACTAAATAAATAAATAAAAATAAAAAAAAACGATAAAAATCAAAGAGCTGTGTTTTTCATTTCAAAGTAGATAAAGTAAATATATTATTAAACTTAGATCTCCCGCTGGATATAATAGGTTTGTGGATGTAGCTAAGACTTTTGAAATTCAGCATTGTTTTTGTAGCTGCCAGTAATGCGTTTAAGAATATATGCCCAAAGAGGAATGACAACTGAGGAGAATAAATACTAGAGCTGGAAGACCCTAACGATAGCATAAATTGGATTGAAATTGTGTATAAGCATTAACTACTGAATATACATAGACATGTCAGACAAGCATTTTTCTGAGGCCAGATGCTTTGGTGATGGCACAACCCCAGAGACTTCAGCAAAAAATCCGAACTCAACACAACCCCATTCGTGGTTTGCCAGCTCGGCAAAAAAAAAGCCGAGTTGCTAACTCCGCTGCTCGGAACGAATATTTAGTCTTGGATCGACACCAGAACGATGTGTAGTAGTTAATGGTATAAGTAAGTTCCCTTAAACTTTATTGTTTTTTTTGTATACCCTAGCAAATGGTATTATAATTTTGTCCCGAAATGTGTAATGGACTGAAGGAGACGTTTCCGACCCAACAAAGCATATATATTCTGAATCAGCCGAGTCGATATACAGATGTCCGTCTGTTTCTATGCAAACTATTCTCTCAGTTTTAAAGTACTGGAACTTGGCACAGACCCTTCTTTCAGCTGCACGCAGTACATACATATGTCGGAACTGGTCGGATCGGACAACTATAACCTATAGCTGCCATAGGAATAAACGGTCGACAATGATGTTTTTGTATGAAAAACTTTTTTGTTTATGAAAGTATCTTTACCAAACTTTATCAAACAGAGTATCCTGAGAGTCTACAATCTGACCAAATTTGGTCAAATCGCACCATTGGTCATATACAACTCTTATAATACTTCATCCTTCATTTTATTATATCAAATAGCTTTTCCTAGAATTTTATAAAACGACACATTAAGTTTTATATAAAATTTAATTCCAGTAGGACTAAGTAGGACCCGAAGATAGTCTTCTTGTTTTTATACTACGTTCGAACACTAGAGTTTTTCCTCCCAGCCCCCGAAACCTAACCTGGTTTTCACTATAAAGGGAAGTTTCCTTTTCCAGTCGAAAATCCTTTTACTTACCTTCCTGTTAGGTGAATAAGAACTGATAAAAAAGACATTAGTTAACGGGGTTTCAAAAATTTTTATTGATAGGGGCATTTTGTTGTTGTTGTGGTTTTTATTTATTAATTTGTTTTACATTTAAAATGTACGAATCAAATAGTTAAATTGATCGCTCCAAGCGGCCCAAAAATGATTTCCCAATACACAAAACAAGTTCAAGTTCGATTGCTCCTAAATTTTTGCATCTATTATAATACTTGCTACTAACATCTAGTTTATGTTTATGTTTTTTGTTATTGTTTCTCATGTGAAATACATAATCGTTTGTGATATATTTAACATTTCATTATCTTTTCTATTCTTTTCGGAAAGCTTGCTTTCATTTACCCGCATTCATTTAACTGACAAAAGAAATGAAAGGTTTCTTTTCGATCTCAAATTACATAGCTTGATTTGATTGATATTTCTATAAATGAATTCGGTTGGTAGTACAATCTAACGACTGTGACATGAATGTGTAACAATTTAGAATTGTTATATATATAACAAATATTATAGTGTATAGTATAAGTATTTGATTAAAGCCTTGTGCTTTGTGCAGTAACATTGATGAGAGGAACTCATGGTGATGCTTAGCGAACGTTATGGATTTATGGAAAACATAACATATTTCAATTAAATTTAACAAAACATAGAACAGTTAAACTAATAATAAATAAACTTAAACGAGTTAAATAAAAAGCGTCAAACATTAAACTTAAGCAACAAATGCGAAACGCATGAATATTACATAAAATCACATTGGATAATTCAATGATGCTTCTTCTGCATTTTGTGCACGATTATTAATCAATCCGTTGGATCGTTGGATATAGTATGTTAAGTATACATTTGGATAAATTCAACATTTATTCGATTAGTTAATGTGTGTGCTGCTGCGTCCCCCTCATAATAATAATTATCATATCATAATAATACATGCACATAATACATTATTCTCATATCTTAAAAAATGTCTACACATCTTATGGTTTTTCCTTTTGTATATTTTGTTGGACAGTTTTGCGACATATTGGCTTTGCTAGGACTCAGTTTTCTTTCGTTTCGATTTTTTGATTTGATTTAACATTATTGTTTGTTGGTTTTCTTCTTTTTTGGTTTTGCTTCTGTATGAATATAATTTTAAATGCATTTTTTGTTTGTCGATTCGCCTTTTGCCAATTTGCCAACTTGTTTGCTAGGAATCAGCTTTCTTATTATTTACTACATAAGTATACGCACGTGCATTGCTAATATGTATCATTTGGATTTGGTGCTTAAACATATTGATATATATCTCTCTCTATATATATATATACTCATCTCACATTCTCTACTCTGTGCGTTGCGCTGCCTGGCGTCTAGCACTTCAACAATACAAATACAACAAATATGTGTGGAATAGTTAACAAAAAATATAAAATATATAAATAAATAGTAAACCACAGAGAGTGTCGCTTCACTTTCACACAACGACAATTACTTCATGAAGTTTCTTCACGAAGCCAAACGAAGCTGTTTCTTTCTAAGTTTTAAAGACGTTGGTAGTTTCTGCCTCGGGCCATAACAATTACATAGTTTTGCGTTTGATAAATTCTTTTGGTTTCTAAAAATGATTAGACGTCTTATACCATATATGATTTTTGTGCCATATACAAACTGTATATATAGACAAATAATTATAGTATATATTAGAGTTGTCTTGAGTCGATCGTTCAGAATAAGTGCGATTGAACAATTGGAAAGAATTATGTCGCCGCTGATTGTCATTCAGTTCGTTCGTTTAAAATAAAGTAAATTAGTTAATATGACTAAACAAAATGGCTTTAAATTGGAACTAAAGAAACCAGCATGAACGAGAACTGGACTCAAACGAGCGAACAAACCAAACGAGCGATTGTTCATCGACGAAACTTATTCCATCAATTGAACCACAATTTACAACTCTAGTATATATAACGCATTGATTAATATTGCACTTAGTTGCAGTGTGAATCGAGGAAATGGTTGTTCCATTATTGGATTTGGCTTTGTTTTAGTTTAAATTGCGTCGCCGCCTAAATACCAATGCGAATATGGAACGTATGCGCCACCAGCGGCTGCGATGGCGCGTATGTATCTTCTCCGAGCTGGTGTCGGTGCCCTTTTGCATCTCCTTGCGTCGGATTTCACGCACCAGCGTGTAGAACGCCTCATCAATATAATGACGCAGCGCCGCTGATGTCTCGAAGAAGGGGCAGCCAAATTGATTGGCCAGATTCTTGCCCTCCTCGGTTGTCACGCGTCGCTGAGATTCCAGGTCCACTTTGTTCGCTATCAACACCAGCGGTATATCCTCCGATAGTCGAACGCGCGTTATCAGCTTACGATACTCGGAGGCCTCCTGAAAGCTGTGGCGATCGGTGACGGAGTAGCAAATGATGAAACCTTCGCCACATCGCATATATTGGTCCCTCATGGCCGTAAACTCGACCTGGCCAGCAGTGTCGAGTATGTCAAGTAAAGCAGCCTCATTGTCAATCACCGCCTGTTGCTGGTACGAGTCTTCTACACAGCACAAACAGAATACAGAAAACAGAAGAGGTGAGTTAAGAACAAGTTAATACAATTCGATCAAGTTTGCGGTTAGAAGGGTATTGAAACTGTCTGCTTCGTCCTTCTATTACTTGAAGACCTTATGGTTAACACTTTATATATGAAAACTCTTATAGTATCTAAGTATAATTAATTTAAAATGATTTACGTATAGCTCTTTGTCTTCTACATTCAACTCAAACAAGAAATTGAAATACTTTTTATTCTAGCGAAGAAGTTTAGTTAAACCAAATACAATATATTCTAAAAACAAAAAGACTAAACTGTTGCAAGAATTGCATGTTTGTAAGAAGGTTTAGTCGAAGGTTTATAAAATACGTTTAAAAGTAACTATAAAACCCACAACGATTCTTAAAACCCGTATTATACCATAATAATAAATGAATAATACAAAGAACGTTAGCAATATCTCAAAAAGAGTATCTTAAAAGTATTTAAATACTGGCTTGGGTTCGAATATGTTGTTGACTAGTGTAGACGTATGGCAGCTCGAAAGGCGCCGCCGCACTCACCAATTGTGGGGTCATGGTAGTCCAAGAAACTGTGGCTGACGAACTGCAGGGTAACAGCTGTTGGTGTGTGCGTGTGTACGTGTGTATGTGTGCGTGTGTGTATGGGTATGTGTGTACACACAAAGTTAGCCGAACGCACGAAGCACACCGGACGGTTGGTGGGTGGTTGGGTGGTTGTGTCGGTGCGCCGTAAAACAAAGCGTAAAAGAAAATTGAGATAATTTATTGATTTTTCGCAGGCCGCAATCAAAATGCGCAGTGATCAAATTACTTAATCGCTGCTACCGCTACTTACCCGACTTCCCGACACCGCCATCCCCCAGTATGACAACTTTATAGACACGCAGTCCCCCCCTCATGTTCTGAGGTGCACTTGCGGGCTTGATTAATAAACCCATGCTGGTGCCATTCTCTTTGCGCTCCTTGGGCATCTGCATGTGCATGGAGTCTGTATCGTTGCCACTTGTGCAGCTCTTTAGTTTCGTTGATCGTCTTAATGCGGCACAACCAATGGACATATCACCGGCCATAGCTGACTACAGATGCATCTAGGCGTGGCTATAATGTTTTGTCAGCCGCCGCCGCCGCCGTTGGATGTTCCGAGTCGCCTCTACGCCAAAAGAGTGCGTAGTTTGTTGTAGCTCCTGGCCTGCAAACATTAACAGTTGATAGTGAAAATCACGTTTAGTACGGTATTTGTTTTTCACTTACCCGGTTGCTTCAACGGCTTTTGTTGACTTCAGTTTCAATTGTATCTATACATATGTAATTTGTGCTGGGGTTGTTTTCCCTCGTTTCGTTCTTTTTTTGTATTTGTAAGTTTTATGGTAGTAAATCAGTGTGACCGAAACGTTTTAAATACCAAATGTAGAGAAAATACCAAATTCGCCGCAAAGTGGGTGGTTGCTGTTGTAAAGGAGGATATTGTTGAAGGCGCGCACAGTTTGTTTTACTTTTAAAGCCCATAATCAATGAAACATAATTAATTAAATATGAGTATTGATATCTAACTTGAGAAATATGTACAGCGTTGGCTAGTGCTTTAAGTGACATGCTTCTGTGACGCGGTTTTTAATTTGTGAGCTGTTGTTAAAATTCGAATTCCAGCCTCGTGCGTTGTTATCTTTTTGCCGTTCACTCATAAAAGCGCCAGTCTTGCCTTAAAAATACTGCTTTCGCGCGCTGTTAATAACATTGCAGCAAAATGATAGGCTAAGGAGAAAACAACATTTACCTGTTTTTGTATCAAAACAAAGGTCGGGAATTTTGTAAATGTCAAAAAGATTAATGAAATATCGAAAACAGTTTTAATTTAAAGACAAGAACCATCATTTTTTCTGCTAAGTGTTTCTTGTTAAATAAATTTAATACTTAATAGCCTTTTTAGCTGAAAGTTAAACTCTGTATATAATCTATTGCTATAGAATTATAGATATACTTAGTCAGCGCACAACAGTACGAAGTTTAATAAATAATAAAAATAAATTAATATCCTTATTTTCATATCAATCATTCAATCTCACAACAGTAACAGCTGATTTTATAATTTGATTGCTACTTATGGACTAAATTAATTGAAAAGCCCATTTCCCGCTATTTTCGAAAAAGCGATAAAAGCTCGCCCGCCAGCAGCAGCAGCAGAACAGCATCTCAGCACCGTCGCCGCCTGGCTGGCTGTCGTTCGATTCAGTTACGTACGGTGAACGCGGTTGTGCTGTTCGGGATCGGTTTCGAGAACTCGAAAATCGAAAGAATAGCAAAGAAAATAAAACATACAGTGGTTCTCAAATCATATTGGGGCACATAAATTGGCAGTTTTAGTAAGTTAAATTAGTGGAATATGTCGGGCGATGTACAGCCGCGAAAGCGCAAGGATAAGCGCAAAAAACGTGGTAAGTTCAAAGTGAAAAGATCGTTTTGGTATACAAATATTATTTGAAAAAACACTGAGTGTCGGAGCTGTCCATTTCTTTTATTAGCATAATAATATTGTCGAGCGCCTTTAAAAATAACTTTGCCCTATTATATAAAATTATACATTGCTCTTTGCTGTTGTCGCTATGCGTGTGCCGCTCTGCAGAGAAAGAAAACTAAACTATATATAAAAATATGTATTTATTTATGATTTCTATGCGTTGTCAAGCTGCTGGGACACGCGCTACAATTAAATCTATTGAAATATATATGTATATCCAAAGCGAAATATGATAAAAGGTTTTCTCGGTCAAATGAATAGAAATCATGTTAAGCCAAACGCTTGCTTTAAATATCTCATATCTTAAAGATTCTGCTCGTGTTTATTTAAAGCCTGAGCAAAGCAGATGCAAGATAAAAGTCTATTTATCTTGTGCTCAGGGAATATAAACAAATGCCGGTAGATATTCTTCAGCCTTACTCTCAGTCCTTGCTCTCTCGCTCTCGCTCTCTGCTCAGTATAACAGCTGCTTGGGTCTTTACCCTTATTTGAATATTTGTAGCATAAATTAAGTATATGTAATATATGTGACAAGTTTTATTAATTTATTATATGTTGATTCAATGTTAAATGCACAAACTCAAGACACTTCCGTGACCAGAAATTACACCCACAAGAGTTTGGACAATTTTCATGATATACATACATATACACATACATACATATATATACATATATATATTTATATCATGCAGTATACTTTGTACAGATTTCTTTTATTTCAATTTCTGTTTTGGCCATGTGCCCAAGCGCATGACTTGCGCCTTCTTTGTTTTGCATCAACACCAACCAACACCAACAACAAAAACACACTAAACATAACTCACGACATTATCTTGTAGGAGAGTGCTCTGTTATCATTTGTTTTTTAACCACTGTAACTAACTTCTCGTCTAGATGATCGCAAATCTGAGGGCGACGTGAGTGTTCTGCGCCAGCCAAGCTTTCAAGGTAGCAACTCCCCCACATAGTCTACTATATCATTCCCATTCCCATTCTCATCTGAAGATTCTGACCCCGAAATGCCATTGCAAATTCAATTTAGTGTCTAGCATTAACTAACTCAACTTGCTATTACTAACCGTCTAACCGTCTACGTACGCCGTTTAGCCGTCAGTCGTAATTAAGTGTTTTATAATCACATCTGTATGTTTACTATATGGCATCGCACAGATGACGACGACTCATCTTCCCACGGCGTGCACATCACAAAGATGGGAAACGACGATGTTCACCTGCACGTGCAGCATCAGCACGGAACGGGGGGACATTGGTGCGCTAAGATCATATTTTTCGCCCTGATGGCTGTGCTGTTGGGACTCGTGGGCCTCATCATAATGGAGAATCGCGGACTGGAGGACTGTAAGTATATATTTACTAAAGCTGAAAGGTCACTGTTTAGTTTAAACTATCACTATCGAATCTTTTTTCGAATGTGTTTTCACATTTAACTTACAAAATTAAGACATAATCAATTATATTATATATCGATACTATCGATAGTGAAAGAAACCCCGATATTTGCTTTAATAGAATTATCGATACTATCGAAAGTTGCATCGATTGTTCTACAGCTCTAATATGTTGCTTTAATAGAATTATCAATACTATCGAAAGTTGCGTCGATTGTAATATGTACATTGCTTCAATAGAATTATCGATACTATCGAAAGTAGCATCGATTGTTCTACAGCTCTAATATATACATTTAGATACATTTTAGATAAACTATGAACAGTTTATCTATCTACAATCCCGATAACAAACCTGCCAGACTTCAGGAAGGTGGAACAACTCTTGTCCTTTGTCGCAGGGGATCCCCTTCTTTTGAATCCCTTCTCTGAGACACCCGCTCTTTATATTATTACATAATAATTTTTACGTAAATTACAGTGGACACACCGTTGTCCGAGTCGCGATATTCCAACTACTTTGATGGTTGGGTAGAGGAGCATCGCCAAGAAGATGAACACGATGCCCACGATGCACACGAAGCTGCGCTAGATGAACACGATGATGAACATGATGATGAGCACGATGAAGAATATGAGTTGCATTCAGGCGAGGAGGAGGCAGACGAGGAACACGATGAAACTGAGGCGGAAGAAGAAGAAGAAGAGGAGGAGGAAGAGAGCAATGGGGCTGAAAATGTTACAGCTGAGGATGATGAGGAAGAAAAGGATGAGGTACGATTCTTATATTGATCTGCTGCCAGTGGAAGTTGGAATTCATAGGTTTTATATTTTACAGGAAGAGGATGTTGATGAAGATATTGAAGAGTCCGTTGAACCACCACAATCCGCAGCTGATGATAATGATGAGGTCTTTATTTTGATAAGTTTGCAATAAAAATTCTCTGAAAAATCGAATGGGTTTTTTTCCAGGATGATGAGGACGATGTGGATGAGGACGCAGAGGAGGAGATCGAAGAGTCCATTGAGCCACCCATTTCCCAATCAAGAGCGCAAAGTGCGCCTGAGACTGCTGAAGATGAAGAGGACGATGATATTGATGAGGTAGAGAGTTGTTTTATTATTCTTGCTTGGCAAATTTTTATACAAAGTCCATTTTGATTTGAAGGAAGATGAAGAGGAAGAGGAAGCTGATGAGGAGCTCGAGGAGTCCATTGAGCCACCAATTTCTCAATCTCAAGCTCAAAGTGCGCCTGAAACTGCTGAGAATGAAAATGACGATGACTTTGATGATGATGATGAAGATGAAGAGATTGAAGAGTCCGCTGAACCAGCAGCTCAAAGTGCACCCGACGCTGGCGATGATGATGACTTTGATCAGGTTGGATAGAATATCTTTGATTTGGAGGAAATCCCCTACTTACATGGTATTTGCAGGATGACAACGATGAGGATGATTTCGAATCACTTGATCAAGAATTCGACAATGATGCTGAAGAACTTTTGATACAGGAGCGACAGCGTCAAGCAGCTGCAGCTGCCAAGGCCCACCAGGAGCAGGATAATGCTGACAACGACAACGAGGAGGCAGAACAAACGACAGCATCTTGGCTGGGTTCACGTAAGTATAACTGAGGAAAATATGCAGATTAACTGGAAATAGTGGTATCAGTGAACGGTTAACCGAAATTTGCTCCATCGATTTAAACTATTTTTAGTAAGAGTATTAATAAATTGTACAAGAAAGTGCAAAAGAAATAAAAAATTAATCTAATGTTTCGTAACAATTGAATTGTTTACTAAAACGTAAATCATTTTCCAGTTGCCGTTAAATTTGGCGTTGGCATTGCACTTGCCTTAGTTTCACGCCTTGTATTGATACGGAAAAATCCAAATACAAGTGAGTTCTCAATGCTGCTAAGCCAAAAGTTAATAATAAATAATGATCTTTTGTTAACGAAACTCTATAATATGCAATATCGCTGCTTACTTTAGAACTCTTACCGCTAGAAACATTTAAACAACCTGTTTCCATTTCCGATTCCATCAAAATCAAAATGATCAGAAATGGAAACAGGTCTAGTATTGTATCTGGCGTTATCAGTTCCTATATGAGGCCGCTTAACGTTCTTAACCCCCAGCATTTAAAAGCTATTCAATGTTGTATGAAAATGTAAAGTCAATACAATTCGTATATGTTGTAATTCTTTGAACTAACTACTTGAATTAACCAAAAACCAATACAATTCGAAAATATGAACAAAATTTTTGCACTTTCTTCATTTTTGATGTTTTCTTTATGTCCAATACATAATTATTCAATTAATTAGTTTAAGCTTAATACAATTGAACTTTTTGTTTTTATTATTGTAGTCACAGCTTTGTTAAAACTTTTGCGCCAATGTATGTATGTAAATTTGTATGGCTTTATTGTTGTTCTTGCCTTCTAAGTATAATTCTATACTTATATACTAATTTCTGCCAAAACAAAATATAAAAAACACAGCCGAGGATGAGCCCACACCGGAGGTGAACCTAAGACGCCGACTGACCATAGCCACCGCCGAGGATAATATACCCGATGATGAGGAAGAGCTGCCGCACCTAGATGACGGTTGATAAACTACTTATTTCTTAATATAATACAAGAACTTCGGCTGGTCCGATGTTGTTTCCAAATAGTTTCAAGCATTGATGCGTGAAGCTATTTTGAACGCAGTTAATGTCCCTTTTTAGGTTATGTTTCATACTAATGAGAACTCATTTCCGATATGCATCAAATCAAAGAGGAATATTCCGAAGAGGAGATTGAAATCGAGGAGGAAATCGAAGTGGAGATCAGTGATATTGAGGAAAGCGATAACGACAATGGGGCCCCAACCGCCAGCTATGTGCCGGAAACATTTGAGCAGCTAAGTTCCATGTACAGATCCAAGACAGAGCCCAAAACAACCGAAGCGAAGCCGGCCGAGACTGTACCGAAGTCAGTAAAAGCATCAGAGCCGGAACCGGAGCCGGAGCCAGAACCAGAACCAGAATACGAACCAGATGAAACTGGCGCTACGGGTATTTATATAGAATACGAAGATGGCGACATTGAAGATTACGAACATGATGAAAGCGATGAGGAGGAGATCAGCGATGAGGAGGAAGACGAGATTTCAGATGTCGATGATGCTGAACTAATGAGCCGGCTGGAGGCCAAATATGGAAGATTGCCGGCCAAGGAGTACGAAAGCGATCCAGACTCTGATGATCCGTCCTGGACACGTAATTACTAAATGTACAATTTACATGTTCGCTAAAGAAAAACAAAAAATATGAAAAAAAAAAACCAAAAACAAATCAGTCTACAAGCAATCTACAAGTACATCTCAACAGAATCCATCAATGCATTGACATATCTGACATAAACTCGTATTATAATCTATTCTAAAGTAATTTCGTTCATGGCATACGATACACGTACTCTAAGAAATACGTTAATACCCATAGTAAGTCTTAGTTGTAGTTCAAATCAAATGCTAATCTTACCTATAAGGTGGAGCTTTACACATTAACCGTTCAATGGTGTCTCTAATTCTAAGTGAAACTCACTTGACTATGGTGAAAATTCAATATTGATAAGTTTGATTTCCTGTATTAGAAATAAAACCCAAGGAGCGATCGGGCGCCAAGGCTGAAGAGGATCTGTTTGAGCAGGAGCTGCGCAAAGCTAATGCCGAGATGATCAATGAGGTAAGCTCTACCTTTCTTAACTTTCTTCACAAGATCAACTACATATATGACTTTTGTAATTCTTCTGCACTTAGCTCAACAATCACTAAAACACCATTAAAAAAGTCCTTTCATAGCTTTAATTAATGTTCGCTTTTTTAAGTTCATGTGCCTAGTTTATAAGAAAGATTAACATACATAAACGTACTTAAATTTGAGAGAAAAGATCATAGAAATAATAATTGGCAACTCTATATATATAATTATAATTATCACTTATAACAAGTATTCATTTCTGGTCGAGCAGGAAAACATCTTTACTTTTTGGTTAACGATAGTCACCGCTGCAAGCCCAAACTAGACACACCCACCTGGTCTTGCAACGGATGATTTTCCTACCAAAAAGCAAACTGTGTTTTTTTATTTTCGGGAGATATTCCCGCTAAAAGCTGCTCTGATATGCTTTAATCTATTGTTAATGCTCGCTCTATTTGCATGTTTCTTAACCGAATCCCCCGCCTCTCTGCGTGTCCAACTAACCACTAGAATCATGCGAAAGCTCTGCGCGCATTTAATCTGCTCACACACACATACGCACACGAGCCGTCAGCTCATTTGAGCCGGGCGCAGGCGCTGGAGCGGATCGCGGAGTCGCGTCGCAGTAATCAGCTGCTCCTGGATGCCGTTGAGTCCTACAAGCGCTATCTGGCCTTTGCCGAGCTGGTTCCCAACCACAATGAATATCGCGCGGCTGCCGAGCATTGCATACAGCACTTGAGATTTCTGGGTGAGTTTTGTGAACTGCCAGCGGGAATACCGAACGTAACTGACCTTTTGTCCTTCACAGGTCAGACACAGCAAACGGTTGCCATACACGAGCTGCTCATTGAACGTTTTCCGGATCTGGTCGAGCTGCGGAATCAGCTCTCGCTCACGTACCTGATGTCCAATAAGTGGGTGTGTGGTGTTGCTCTACATAACCTATGTGGTGCAGTTGTATTCAAGCGTTCCAAATAAGTTCATTTGAACGACTAACCAAACTGAACCACTGAGGAGGTAACTTATAGAGATGCCATATCTTGGGAACAATAAGTTACCTCCTCAGTGACTGAACGAATGAACTTTCGTTCATATGACTCTTTCGTTCGTTTTGTTCATTGGAGTTCTATTTGTGTTCGTTCTGTTTGGCGGTGTCAACGAAATATTTGGGATGATTCAAATTAGCGAACGTGCACCAAATAGTTAACAACTGAACTTTAGTTTAACTACATTGGAGTTTAGTGCAACAGACAGCTAACGCATTACCTCTGTCTCTTGCAGTTTGGCCCAGTTGGAGCAGGTGGCAGCTGAAACCTTGAAGCGCTGGCCCACAGATGCCGTGGCACAGCTGCATCTCGGATTGGCCCTTAAAAATCTCAAGGAAGACTACGCCCAAGCGGTATCCTATTTGCAGTACGCCATCGACTCACAGGCGGCTGGCACCCAGGAGCCGTACTTCTATTTGGCGCTGGGCGAGACGCTGCAGCGTCTGGGCAGGCAGGCGCGGGCGCTGCAGGTGTATAAACGTGGCGCGGATAAGGGATTCTTTGCCAGCGTCTATCAACGCTCCCTCTACAATGTGCCCAAGCTGAGGGCGAAGCCCTTTTGGCAGCCAGCCGAGACGGGCTATCTTGTTGAGCTGGAGCAACTGCAGCAAAACTGGCGCTCCATACGCGATGAGGCGCTGGCATTACTTAGCCGCCAAGGACATTTTGAGAATGAAGCTGAACATTTGCGGGATACGGGCAACTGGCAGCAGTACGAGCTATATGTCCGGGGACAACGTCTTCATAAGAACTGCCAGCGTGCGCCAATTACCTGTGCTCTGCTTGACAAATTTCCAGCGGCCAGAGACTGTCTGCGTGGTCAGGTGAAGTTCAGCGCTATGCAGGCACAGACCCATGTCTGGCCACACTGTGGACCCACAAATTGCAGACTGCGCGCTCATCTCACGTTGGTGGCACCTGAGCCGCAGTTGACCAGCTTGCGTGTGGCCGAGCAGGAGCGGTGAGTGGAATTACCTTATATTCTACCCTATCTATAGGGTATTACCAAGTTGTACAAATGTGTTTTACTCAAAAATACATTTCCGATCATATAAAGCATAAATGTAAGCATATAAGCTTAATGAACTAACATTCGATTCCATTTAGTCAAGTTCGTCCGTCTGCTTGCCTATTCAACTATTCATTAGCTCACCCGTCCAGCTAATCTCAGGACCTATAAGTGCTAGAACTAGCAAATTTGGTATGTAGCCAAAATATACCATGTGCTAATCAAAATTGTTTAAAATTTTGAAATATTCTCTTTTACTTTCCTAAAATCGATAAAAACGAATTACAATAATAATTGAAAAGCTTATATAAGTAAGAATTTGTGTTGGGCTACTGTTGCCTTACATTCTTGTTTGTTGATACTAAAGTGTATATTCCTCTCTCCACCAACAGCACCTGGCATGCCGGAGATTTGTTCATATTCGACGATAGCTTCGAGCACGAGGTCTGGCATAATGGGACACAACTACGCCTGGTGCTCATCCTGGACTTTTGGCATCCCGATTTGAGTGCATCGCAACGCCGCAGTTTGAGGCCAATTTAGGTCTTGATTCTAGAAATGATTCCACAGTTTCTATAGCCAATTCACATGTTCTTTTGTTGTTTGATTCACAGAGAGAGTAACCATTTAATTATCTGTATCTCTTACTCGATAAGTATTTTGTACGAATGCGTGTTTAGTTATAATTCATATCAATATTATTAAGTCTATGATTAATGGTTGGCAGCAGTTGTTTGCTGTATCTAATCATTTTTGTAAATACAGTAATATTTTCAATTTGAAAACTACTTGCTCTGAGATTTTGTATTCGGGCATTGAAAGGGATTACTTTCGGGTTTTTTTTAAAAAGGAATTTTTACCTTAGTACGTTTTTGAAATATCTCGAACTAACACATATAATTGATAGATTAAAAGTATAGTTATAATTTATTTATTTTAAAGTTTCACTTGGAAATTTTTGGAATTTTTATCATGAATTTTGGCCAGAAAGTGAACTTACACGTCTTGATATAGTTTTTTTATGCTAATTTTGGTGTTCGCAATTGATTAAAAGTGAAATTTTAATATATATTTTTTTAAATTACGAAAATATGTAATCAATTGACATGATCAAAAAGATATTCCGTTTGCAAATCGGATAAGTTTTGACAAAGTTATGGGAGTTGGTAGACGAGCAGGGAGAGCTTCTGTGATGTTTAAATTTTTTCGATATTTTTTGAATTTTCGCATGCATTTTAGTCAAAAAATTAACGTTTTTAGGACAAGTTTTCAAATAGTTTCTTTATGTCTGCAGACGGATATCGATATATCGATTCAGCAATTGATAATGCCTAAGACTATATATACTTCGTGGGGTCGGAAACGTCTCCTTGAATGCATTACACATTCCGTGCCAAATTATAATACCCTCTACAAATAGAGGCACGCTTCGAGAACATTTGAATAATTGAATTGGGAAATATAGTTATACCGTTACACCAGCTGCTGCATAGCAATTTTGATAAATAATAATTGATGATATGCATGTTTAAAGCTATTTGTTAATGTCCGAGTGAGCAATCCGGCTATAACCGGCCATTAAGTCGACTATTTAGCTTTATTTAAAATAGTTAGTTATTGTATCTGGAAACAGACCCTTTATATAATGACATACAATCGGCTTAGAATAGTCTTATAAAAGCGAGCAGCTAATAGAGTTAACAACTTGTTTATTGTAAAACTTTCAAAGATGCGGCGCGATCTATTTGGTGTTGTGCTTCTAATACTTGCTGCGGGTAGGCATGTGGTACGTGGCGAGTTGGATGTGTGCATCAAGGAGCTGGGCTGTCTGCGGGGCACCATGATGCCAGGATACGAGAAGGAACCGTTTGAAGCATTCCTGGGCTTACCATTTGCCAAGCCACCCATTGGAGAGTTACGCTTCCAGGTGGACATGTTGATCCCCACAGCTTGGATAGTAATGTGGTCTAAAGTGAATATTTGATGCCTTGCAGAATCCTGTGGCCCCCCTTGGCTGGACGGGCATATTCGATGCGAGTTTGGCCCGCAGTCCGTGTCTGCAGAAGAACTATTTTCTTCCCTCCTGGCCCATATCAGGTGAAGAGGATTGTCTCTACTTGAATGTGTATAGACCTGCAGTAAGTCGAGTGGAACATATAAAAGATAAAGTTAGTCCTGTTTCCATTTCCGATTCCAATTGAAAGTGCCGAAAAGTGAAAAGTGCTTGGAAATGAGAATAGGATTACAACCGTGCACTTACATCCTTAAATTCAATGTTTCTATAGCAACGCAATGCGAGTCCTTTGCCCGTTATGGTCTATATACACTCGGGTGGCTTTCTCGCTGGCTCTGCACATCCGATAGCCAGTGGGGCAGAGTATCTTATGGATACACAGCAGGTTATAGTGGTCACCATACCCTATCGACTGGGTCCTTTTGGTAAGGCTATGTCAGAGCTAAGTATATCCTTAAACAGTCGATTCTTTAGGTTTTCTGAGCACTGGCGATGGTCACATGTCCGGCAATTTTGGGCTTAAGGATCAGCGTATGGCACTGCAGTGGGTGCAGCAGCATATTGCATCCTTTGGTGGCGATCCCCAGCTGGTGACCATTTTTGGCCACAGTGCGGGGGGGATTTCCACGCACTTTCACATGCTGAGCCCGAACTCAAAGGGTGAGCACTTTTCCGAACATTTCTCCATGCGTTTCACTTTCAACTTACGCAGGCCTCTTCCAACGAGCCATGTCCTTGAGTGGCACAGCGTTAGCTCAGGTGGTCCTTATAAAGGATCCATTGACGCAGGCGCGCCAGCTGGCGGAGCGTGTGGGCGTGGCTGAGGCCAAGAGTCTAGACCCCGAGGAGCTTTCGAAGGCACTGCGCCAAGTGGATGGAGACAAACTGTTAGAGGGCGGAGCTGTCCTTAAGCATTTTCACAATCTGCCCCCCATAAATTATGGTGCTGTTTTGGAGCAGGATGCCACACCTGAATCCTTTTTCAACGAATGTCCTGTAAAAGCTCACCTCGAAGGACGCATCAATCAAGTGCCCTGGCTGCTCGGTAGCACATCAGTTGCCGGTGAAGGCGTCATGTTTCTAATGCACATCTATAAGGATCCTCAACTTTTAAAGGAGTTCAATGCAAATTTCCTGGAGCTATTTGCTTTGTTGCTGTATTTGCCCCAAGGATCGCCAGCGGATACTCTTCAGGAGATACTAAAACTATACGATGTGCAAGCATTCGAACTGAACAAGGACACGCTTGCTAAGCTCTCAAGCATCGTGGGCGACTTTATATTCACATATCCTCTCTACGTGTCAGCTGCCAGCTATGCCGAATATGCCAAGCAACCATTTTCGATCTACAGCTTTCAGTATCGCAGCCTGAGCAACATATCCTTTGTCGAACTCCTAACCGGAAGTGAAGTTTCCTACGTTGAGATGGGTGCAACCCACATGGCTGATAGCTTGTACACAATAAGATCTCCGATTTTAATACCGGACTTCTCCAAAGATTCGGAGGATGATATGGTAATCAAACGAGTAACATCCTTATTTGTGGAATTCGCCAAAACTGGGTAAGTATATACATAATATATAGCACGATATCTAACTTTATATGCATACTTTTAGTATCTTTTACAATGCAACCGATCTACAGGCCTGCAAGGCTGGCGACTTTACGTCTGTTGAGATCTGTAACTATTTTGTCTTTGGTCAGAATAATGGATCTTATTATGAGGCAATTGAGAGACGCGTTGATATGCGAGCACTTGACCTATGGAAAAAACTCTATTTATAGGCTTGAAACTATCGGTAGTCTTGACTAACTGTAGCTAAAAGATTTTATGATATAATTTATAGTTTGCTTTATAACATACTCCATATACATACTCCAAAAACCAAATAAAATATTCTTATTACACGCTACCCTATAAATAATATGTATACAGATTACAGAAGGTCTACGAGTATGCACATACCAAATTTGGTGGCTCTAGCTCATATAGTCACAGAGATCGGTGAGTTCTTGTTCAATTACTGCGTACAGGGTATAACACGATAAGGTACTTAAGTAAGTACTCGTTTACGAGTATATAATGGTAATGTGACTGCCTTGATTAAGCATGCATTTGTGTTCCCTGCATATCTGGAAGAACATATATCGGAAACTGCAGCGTTGACCTATTTAGCACTCGAACTCGTTCGCACTCCAGACGAAGGTCAGTTGAATTTACACATTCTCCAACTATAGAACCGACAATACAATGGAAAGTGAGAATATAAGTACTTATAAGGCGAAACTGTAAGTACACAGCTGTTCACTAAAATAGTAATAATTTAATAAAGATTATAATGTAACAATAAATGTATATAAAAGAGCCAAGCCGTGATAGTCTTAGCTAAATATTTACAGTAGGTTCCATTTAAGATAAAAGAGCACAATTCAACCCACAAGCAGGCAGTTCGCGGGAAAACTGTTGTATGCAACTTTTTTGCTTACCATCCAATCGACTTCAAACTTATTTTGAAAGATCTATTCAAAAAATCATTCGGACACATCTCTCAATGATTCACCTCCGGAGGGAAGTAATGGTGAAGGTTCAATGTGTAAGGTCAAAGTTATTATCATAGCTCTAGACCTAAGTACAAGAAGAACCCTAGCGATAAATTCTCTACGATTGAGAAAAATGTACCCCAGGCAATTCACCATAATTAAATTTAATTTGTCGAGCAACGCTGGGATAATAATACTATATGATACTACTTTAGTAGAATAGAGTGGGACCAAGTATTATGATACGTTTTACTCAACCCATTGAAAGTTATCTTGGTATTTATAAATCAAGTACAGTTAAATGAAAGGCGGCAATTATAAAGTAATATAAGAGCAATTAAGAAGGTGTCGGTGATCTAACAAGATTATTACATGAAGAATAAAGATAGAAATGTATACAGAAATCAGTTATTGTTGTGCTCGGTAGGGACACCTACTTTCAAAGGATACCTCCGTTTTTTTAGTTGATTTCAACTCCGTTGCTAATCCAGTGAACTGGAGTGTTCATACATATGTATTATGTGAGTGGAGAATAAGAAGCGGAACAATCTTACGCATTGAATATATTCTTTACTCCACTTATAATCATATGCAAGTGAGAGACCCCGATGCAAGGCTTTTGAAATCCGCAGTCCCTCACCACCCCGTGCTTATCTCAATAACCCAAATCACGAAAGAGACAGAAACAGAAACAGAAACAAACAAACAAACAAATGAACACAAACACAGCCTGGGAAAAGAGATGAATACAATATGAGTGCCATACGCATTCACAAACACACACTCGCTTATTCATATGGACAGACGAGAGCAGGATAAAAGTGAAAGTGAATGCCAGATGGTTTATAGTCTTGCTGCGATCTTCTCTAGCAACTGTACAAGGTTCTGTGGCAAGTTAGGAAGTAGCTAACTGTATAAACCGTTGCCTAGCCGGATAGATAGATAGATAGATCGGTTGGCAATTTAATGTTGATTAAGCATTCGCCGTGTGATCCGTTTGCCGAGCTAATGAATAAATTTCAATTGTAAAACAAAAGCACTGAGCACAACAACTTCGGTTCTACTGCCTACATATTTAAAGCCGTCTAACCGTTTCCAATAGCATGAGACACACACAGTTACACACACACATAACACACACACACAACAACACACACAGCACAGTTTTTCTTATATATTTTTTTTAATAAAACTCAATGCTTTGGTTACAAACCCGTCAGATAAATTTCGTACGCTGTCGTGTTATAAACCCCAATGCCGCAAGTTCGCGCGTGTTTAATCACTTCATCGAATTAATACAGTGATTTGATATCGAAACTCTCAAATACCCGTTAAAGGTGAGTGCTATAATCTAAGCGGGGTCCTTCGGGAAAAACCCCAAGGGAAACTCTGGGTGTTAGGGCCGTGGGAATATTTTGATTTTGATTTTTAAAGCTCAATAACCATGGTTGACATCATCGGTAAAAGAAGCGTAAACATTTGAATATATTAATAAATGATTTATGCATAATGTATGGCTATTAATAGCTTGATTTCTAATCTAGAGATCAACCATCAGTCATGATTGCTTTACTTTTGCTGCTGCTCTCGTCCGCGACCCCGACCCCGAGCCCGATCCCAATACCAACATCTGCACCTCCATCTCCACCGGCTTCGTCCTTGGGAGTAAACAACAAGGCTCTGATTGTGTGTGGCAGCAGCATGGGCTGCTTGAAGGGCACCTACATGCCCGGCTATCAGACCAAGCGCTTCAAGGCCTTTCTGGGCATACCCTACGCCCTGCCACCCGTCGGAGAACTGCGCTTCAGCGTAAGTTAAGACCTCTCTAGGAGGATTTCATGTCTCTGATTATATGCTGGTATACTCCGTAGAATCCAAAAGTGATGCCCAAGCTGACGGGCATTTACAATGCCAGCGTTGCCAAGCCCGACTGCATACAGAAGAACTATCTAATGCCAACGCCGCTCATCTATGGCGAGGAGGATTGCCTGTATCTGAATGTCTACAGGCCGGAGGTAAGTGATCAGATCCTTTACAGCCTTGCCAGTTCAATCAGCTAATGCGCACCTTACAGCGTCTGAACGGGCAATCCTTGCCCGTTATGGTTTATATACATGGCGGTGGTTTCTTCAGTGGTTCCGCTGGTCCACTGGTCACAGGACCCGAGTACTTTATGGACACAGGCGAGGTGATATTGGTGACAATGGCCTATCGACTGGGCGCCTTAGGTAAGAAAGCATCGCTCCTTAGTGTGATAGTTGAAAGCACTGTAGAAATTTGGTTAGTTAGGTTCAAAGATAAGACTTCAAATCGAACCAAAGAATTGGCATTGGTATCAACAGTAAAAACCACCTCCATAGAGTGTTTTACTAGTTTTACTCCTTCTCTGAATTGGATTTAACTGCTTTTGTTCCTGCAGGCTTCCTGTCGACACAGGACACCGCCATGCCAGGCAACTTTGGACTCAAGGATCAACAGCTAGCCCTGCGCTGGGTGCAGCGTAATATAAACGCCTTTGGCGGTGATCCCAAACGCGTTACCATCTTTGGCCAGAGTGCGGGCGGGGTTGCCACGCACATGCACATGCTCAGCCCCAAATCGGAGGGTCTGTTCCAGCACGTCATTAGCATGAGTGGCACCGCAAATGTGCCCTTTGCCATAGCGCCAGAGCCCCTGGAGCAGGCACGCCAAACGGCCGAGCTCTGCCAGGTGAAGGATGCCCAAGAGCTGAGCACACCCAAGCTGGCTCGTGCTCTGCGTGGAGTTGATGTACAGACGCTACTGAATGCTGGCGATGGCTTGAAGTTTTGGGATGTGGATCACATGACCAACTATCGTCCGGTGGTGGAGCGCTGCGGCGAGGAGGCATTCCTCTGTGTGCCGCCCAAGGAGTTGCTGGCGAAGGGCAGCTATCAAAAGGTGCCCTGGCTGCTGGGCACTGTGCCCCAGGAGGGTGCGGTGCGTGTTGTCAATATTATGGAGAATGCAACGCTTCGCCAGGACTTCAATGCGCGTTTCGATGAGCTGCTGCAGGAGCTGCTTGAGTTTCCTACTGACTTTAGCCAGGATAAGCTGGCCAGGGCAATGCAGCTCATCATTTCCGAGTACTTTGAGGATCGCCACGAGCTGAATGAGCAGACAGTGCAGGGTTTCCTGAATGTGAGTACGAACTGAGGCTATTTCCATGGTTCCTAGATGATAATCTTTCCCCCGCAGCTCATCACGGATAGGGGCTTCAAGCAGCCGCTCTATAATGCTGTCTGGGATTATGTTCGTAGTGTGAATAGTAGCCAGCATCCTTTGTACTTGTACTCCTTCAATTATACGGGTCGGTATAGCTATGCCTCCGTTTATACGAGCGCCAATGTGACCAAGAAATACGGCGTCGTCCACTGCGATGATTTACTCTATCTTTTCCGGAGTCCTATGCTGTTTCCCGACTTCGAGCGCAATTCTAAGGAAGCCGAAGTCATCAAGTCATTTGTGGGCTATTTTGTGCACTTTGCCAAGTACGGGTAAGTTGATACTTGCAGACTATATATATCTGGTTAGTCGAGGCTAATCTTTATATTACAGAGAACCTAGAAATGTCGAATCTCTAACGCCCTGTACGGAGGCAACTCTCAAGTCACGACCCAAAGGCATTTGCGATCACCAAGTCTTCGAGAATTCGAATAACGATAACGAATTTGAATCTGAATTAGAGGTGAAAGTATCTCAAAGTTTTCGAACGCCAAATGCACGATTTTGGAGTAATATATTGGAAGAACCAAAGCGTTGCTAAGCTGATTTCTCATTTATTTCATTTTAAGCATAAACTTAAGATATAACTATTATTTAATAAACTCTAATAAGTTGCCCTTTAATTTATGTGACTGTCTGTGTAATTATTGTAACTAATTTTGGAAATTACGACCTGATAATAAGTACGGTGTGATTACTTTTTTAACGAGCACCATTTTGTTATTTAACTACCAATTATACCAATCATGTTACAAGAAAGAACAAGTTTCCTCCGGCTGCTCAAGAGATATACACTTGGAGAAAGATATTTCATAAGGAAAAGCTCAATATTCGACTGATTATTCCTATGGCTTATATATGATATCCGATCCGATCTGATCCGATGTTGTTCAAGTTGACTTTCACAAAATTGTTGGGTTTAATTTAGATATCATGCAACTTGTTTGATAGTCGATTGTTCCTATGGCTTATATATGATATATAGTGATCCAATGTTGATCATGTCAAGACTTTCACAAAATTGTTAGGTTGTTACAGCTTGTTTGATAGTCGATTGTTCCTATGGCAGCTATATATTATAAAGAATCCGAAATTGTTTAAATTTGGTCACCATGTTTGTGTCAAAACACAACTCAAAATCTGGAAAGTATAGCAGAGATATCTCTATAAGCATATACAACTATATTCTCGACCAATTCGTTGCTATGGCAGCTATATATTATAGTAATCGGATGGAGCTGATTCCAACATATGTATGTATATGCATAATATCAGTGCCGAGATTCATTAAGGTAGGTTCAATACTGAGGGACTAATTTGCATAGAAACAGACAGTCGGACATGACTAGATCGATTATGCTGATCAAGAATATATATATGCATTTCGTGACAACATTATAATCAAATAATATGCAAGCTGTATTACAAAACAGGAATACCATTATATAAGCTCAGTCTAATTAGCAAACTTGTACTTGTTTCTATTTTATAAAGTACGTATAGTTAAACCGATTTCTTTCTCAGTTCAAGGATAAAGCAGTAATGTTTCCGAATAGAATAGGCTTGAAATGAGACCCTTGTTTAGAAATATCGGTATTATTTTAGAACTCATTTCGATCCACTAAGAACCTCTGTTTTGTTCAGTGTCGTATGGGGTTTTTTTCAAGTATGTGCTGAAAAAGTGTGTTGCATTGATAAGAACTGAAATATTTTAAACGTTTTTAAACACGACACGTGCCCACGTTTCGAACTACAACCACATTGTATCCAAGGGCAATGAAATCTTATCGGAATTGCATTTAATTCAACTTGATTTATATAGTAGCATATGTTTGGCGCAGCTTTGTTTTTTTTTCCTTGTCAGCCGTCATACTACAATTATAGACTTGTGTTTGATTAACATTCATTAGCATTTGCCACACGCATCTAATTGCATATATGCGACGAATCAGATACCTGATCTTAACAGCTGAGTCTATCTTCTGGCCCATACTAGAGGGAGGGATCGACTCGAGGCGACGCCAAATGGTTCCAGAGATCAGCACAGGGCATTTCTAGAATCAAAAAAGTAAGAGTGCTCTAGTTGAATGTGCGCGAATTGTAGATATCCTATACTAATAATCCTAATAGACAAGATTCAGGACAACATCTAGTAAATCATTCTTAGTGCATTTGTGGGATTGTGGAAAGGAAAAGCTAAAGTTTTAAACCTCTATGCCTACAAATTTGATGTCTCAAGTTCTTATATTCTCTAAGATCAAGTTGTTCTGTTGACGTAGAATTTATAATATAAGTATAAGTTCGAAGATCCCGCGTTCTATCTATAACACACCTTTGTATAGCTTTTATATACCCCTTTTACTCATTTCTAATGGGTATAAAGTATTAAAAGGGGGCACATAATATCGGTACAAAAAGCCTGTTTAGAAAACAAACAACTTTATTCGAATATAAGTTCGTCATATAAACCAGACACCGGGCCCCCGTTGTGAGAGAGAACCTTAAAAAAAGAAATTAACTGCAACATGCCGAAGTTTAAATACGCTTACCAAATTGAGAACTGACTAAACCAAATATTGAATACTAAAATTAAGTTTGAGATAGTTTTGAGAGTACTGCAGGACATTTAATTGAAAAGGTTTTGACATTTCAAATGTAAGTTAAAAGAATTTTGCCAAATCAACATTGAATCTGTATCCAAAGTAAACAAAAGCTGCTCGAATAGTGGGGCAGTTTCAAGAGTTGTCGAAAATATAGCCATGTAACTAAATCTGTTAGTATACAAATGATCACGAATATAATACACTATATATTCTACCCACACCTACACATCTACATCTAGTCAGTCCTAGATGAAGGACTGATAATATCCCTATATTTAGACATTTTATATACCTTACATGGCTTGAGGGTTTTTTGTGGATAGTCAGTCCTAGATGAAGGGCTGATAATATCCCTAGATGATATCCCTAGAGCAGTCCTAGATGAAGGGCTGATAATATCCCTTCAGTCCTAGATGAAGGGCTGATAATATCCCTTCAGTCCTAGATAAAGGGCTGATAATATCCCTTCATCTAGGACTGACTACCCACAAAAACACTCAAGGCACGTTATGTCTGTTAAATGTCTAAATATAATATAGTTAGTTATTATTATTATAGTTAGATTTATGAGTAACAGCAAAATGTAAAAATATAGTTTTAAGGCTTGCTGAAATTTAAAAGTGTAAAATAAATAATGTATATAAAAAAATTATAAAAATAATGATATAGTAAGAATATTGACAATTATTTCATGCCGCATTCTCAATTTAAGAACGAATTTTCCTTAACAAAATTGAGTGTAATTTCATATGATCATATTTTAAATTAATGTGCATCTTTAAAATGTAAATAAAAACTAAATAAATAATAAATATATTTATACAATATAGTATATATACAATATAATACTTATTGTAAGCTAAAATATTTAAAAAAAAAAACACATTTTAAATACCTCTTTTTTTATTTTTTTGTTTGGATAAACTAAAAGAGGAAGAGAAGGTTTAAGAGCAGATAAACGCAGGGATCTTACAGAGTGTATTAAAAAGGATACAGATACTTATATAAAGATTTTATCTAGACGTTTCAAAGCTATAGAAAGATGCAAGTATATATCATATATTTGTAGTAGTATACCCGTTAGGAAAGCTAGTCAAACTGATAGTATCCACAGCAAGTGTAGGGTATAAAAATGCGGTTGCTTTTAATGGAAGCAATAATTATTTGAACGTTTTTGCATTTATTAAACATTTGAGAGTATTATTAACTGCCATGTTCTTAATGGATAGATCTTAATATTTATCGTCGTAGCTTTAATGCAGGCGCCAGCAACTAATAATAATATTATAATAGCTATTATATTATTGTGGACAGTGATTAAGTAATAGTCAAGTATCTGGTTCAAAGTTGAGTGCACTGTCTGTGCATGTCTGTGCATGCACAGGGAGTGGGGGGTATGTGTGGTTGTTGTATGTCAACATAAAATCGATAATGCCTAGTCCTGTATTATCCTGCAGGAACGTTTCGCTGGTCAGTTGCATTTGGTAGTGCAAGGACTTAAGTACTCCACGCAGGATATGGAATTGGGAGGCAAATTAGTCCTGTGGATTTTGCCAATATTTGTGCTAGGATGCCTGCTAACGATGGGTGAGGCATATCTGAAGAGCGTGCGGGTGGAGGAGATACCATTTGGGAAGACCCCACCACGTGAGTCCAGCCTGAGAGCCAAGGACAAGAGCAGTCGTCCCAGTGGCATCCACTTGATCTCCAGCCTGGAGCATCAACGCACTTTCCTGAACATATTTCATGTGCCCTGTAAGTGGTTGGGTTTTAGCCGGGCTAACATTGCTTGTTAACGTCTTTTCACTTGGCAGACATCATCTGCTTCTATGCTGCCAGGGGTAGGTGGCCCTATGTGCCGGGTTTTATGAAGTCGCGCGTGAATAGCGCCGCCAAGACGTTCTTTTATCAGAATGACAGCTATATAAGGCAATTTTGCACCAAGTGGATACAGGTCAAGGAATTATTTAGGCCGCTCTTTGGTAAGCTGAACAATATGTTAACTGAGCGGGATTAAAACTTAGCTGCAATTCCAGATAAAACTAATAATACCGATGTGGAAAGTCTGGATTTCCAGAGGCAACCTCAACGCTGCAATTGCGACAAGTTGGTTTCTACGGAATCACCGGTGCCAGTGGTCTATTTCGACAAAAACTATATTGGCAATGTGAGCTCTCAAACAATTTTGACAACCATCGAGTTTCTAGAAAGTTTCCTGCCGCCGCCCACTAAAAAGCATAAGCGTAAGAATCGAGTTCGCGGACGAGTAGATGAAATGGATATTGAGTAAAGAGCATTAGATTGCAGCTTATAGTATAGTTATAATATAATATTTCCTTCAATTATAGAAATATTTCATATTCATATTCAAAAACTGCTTCTTAGATTTTTTGTTTAAAATCTTGGCGCCGATTTACAGTCACATCTCGATATATTGTATGTGTATCGAAATATCGGCAAAGGTGGCATCTCATGTATCGATACATAACAGTGGCAGCGAAAAATTAATCGAATAATGTTCAAAATGGCTTGGTTCTGTTATTGTTCTGTTAGAGCTATGTTATCAAGCCGGTTAGCTGCTTTTAGGTACAAATTGCAATTTTTTCTAATATTTTTCTAATATAATAGCTGGCGGGTGGATCAACTTATTGATACTAAAATGCATTTTTATGTACCAAATCGCTTTGATAAAAAAATGTATGAATTTTAAAGAAACCAAGTAACGGAAAAAAATAACATTCACTGTTGATAACATTACAGAGAAATGTTAAGTATATCCATACAAGAGATCCAGGGTTGTCTCCCTTTACGTGTCAGTCCGATTTATAACTTCAGTGAGTGCGGACATGCAGCGGTGAAAATAAGATAAGAAATAAAGAAGCACCGCAAATGCATATAAAAACTAAACGCCGCATTCGATTAGTCAACATTGCATATAAGAGTAATACAAACGTGCTGGCTAAGGCTGAATTATAATCAACTGAGAAGAATAATACGTGCAAGATAGAGATATTTTGTAAGGGCTTTCGAAACGTTGCCAAAGTATTTTAAAGTGGAAAGAAATCTGCCACCAACACATATTTTCACATTCTCGCTTCCTATACAGTTTCGTGCATAGCGTGTGTTTGCGCGGCATCGTTTGACTGTGTGTACGTAAACGAGAGAGAAGAGAGACTGCAAAAATATTTATTGCCGCAACGTTTTGCTGCGTTGTTCGTTCGCTGAAGTAAACCCAAAGGCATAGCGAAGCAACTTTCGACTTGTGCTGTGTGTGTTGGTGCTGGTGTTGGGGCGTAGTAATTTGTTTAGTGTTGTGGGTTGTGGCAAAAGTGCAAGGCACGTGAATGTCGCAGAAACAGCATCATCAGGCCTATCAACCGCTACCTACTGCCGCGGCCGCCATGGACAATCCGGCGATGAGCAACAGCAGCAGCAGCAGTGGCAGCAATGATGACGTTGCTGGACGGGCACAGCTCGGTTTACCTGCGACATACTCGTCACAACAATTAGTTGCCTCTGATTCAGATTCAATGGAACATCAACGTTTACGTGATAATCACCCAATTGGCCCCGAACCCCCATCCAGCCTATCGACCCTCAATCGATATCAATGGTTCACCGTTGCCGTCCTCTGCTTTGTCAATCTCATCAACTACATGGATCGATTCACAATTGCGGGTAAGTCGCTCGGGTCCAGCAGTAGCTGACCCGCATACTCTTAAATTGATATTAGCTGCGTCACTTTCTCTAATTGAAGTTGGAAGTCAAGACGAGAGGGCGTCGCCCGCGCCCCTATTCTTCTATTCTCCCCCCTGCTGTTGTTGTCGCGTGCACTTCTATGCTTCTCCTCCTCCCACGCACTATTACGATAACGCAATGCAAAAGCACTCACTTAACATTGTTACGTCATAATTGCTGGGCATCCTCTCTTTTTGACGTATGTTCGAAGATGTACATTTTAGTTCAAGTCAGTAGTTCAATTTTGTTGTTGAACGAACTAGGCGTCCTTTCGCTCACATGAACTGTAATCTGACTCAAATGAACAAAGCGAACTAAAAGGAATCAAACAGCCATATTCGTTCAGTTTAGTGAGTAGTTCGATCTGACTCAAATGAACAAAGTCGAGCTGAACGGAAACAAACAATCATTCGTTCAGTTTAGTGAGTAGTTCGATCTGACTCAAATGAGCAAAGCTAGCTGAACGAAATTGAACATCCATATTCGTTCAGTTTAGTAAATAGTTCGATCTGACTCAAATGAATAAAGCGAGCTGAAAACATTCATATTCGTTCAGTTTAGTGAGTAGTTCGATCGAGCATATTCTGACCGACGCGATACAACTCTAGCATGCGTATTGTACTATTTATAACAACAATAATAGCCTGACTCATCACATTTGCATTTGAATCATACGACCTAAGCTAATGTATTTCTTATCTCATTTTACGCCAGCAATTTGGGTTTCCTTGCACCGAAACCACAATAATACCAGTCTGAGTGCTAGGCAATCAATCAACAAACAGTATTGTCAAATTTCGTATAATCTTAACACTTTTGTGCGAAACTGGCGCCTGACATGGCGTGATGTGAATTTGACTTTTGCATCTACACCCCTAAGCCGGCCCCTTGTGACAATCGGTATGCGAGCTTAGGGATAAACTACTCGAGACTCGTCTCTATTTATATAAGAATTCAATGGAATTTTTTAATGTTTAGATTTAGTGTTTTATTGCCTTTGTGTTTACATTGATTCACTGGAAACTGAACCAACTGTTTACCGCTTATCAGCTTAAAGTATGTACATATATATATATATATATATTACTTTAGTCGAGTGGCGTGATTATTACGTGATTCATTTTACAAGAGCCACAAGTAAGGCATATAAATGTAAACTTGTTTACAATGGTTACGTACCGGGCACTGGCACTGGTACTGGTCATTTGCTCATTTGATGTCAGATGAACATTAAACCAGTTGCAGATGTGGCCTGATTAGTTGCATCAAAAGCATCTAATTTGCTGAATGCAGTTCCATAGGTATGTACATATACGTATATCATAATATAAACAGTTAAGTAAGAATAATCATTATATATTTTCTCATTCTCCATGCAAGTCAAATTTTGTGTGACTTGCAGTTAAACTTGATTGTTTTTTTTTAAAGGGCTTTCATTTTTACTTAAACAATGAACTTGAACTTTAAAGCTTGATCAGCTGTTTTGCAGCAAGAAACTTGTCATTGATACTTGAAAGAAGAATTCAAGCGCGGCGAAAGTCGTTAACCAACACTTGCATATATCAATAAATAACTTGATTTGCAGACTTTCAGTTTTGGGTATTGCTAAAAAGAAAACAAAGCAAAAGACTTGAAAGAATCAGACAAGTTCCTAAGTTCAATAAAGATAGTCGTTCCATGAAAACGATTCGATACAATGCTAATTGGTAATTAATTATCACTTTCCTTAAGACTGTAATGGGCAACCAAATACAGCAAACAAATAATGGCATGACTTTGCAATCAGCATTAAGTTGTGCGGGGGAACTCATGACCAATCAGCAGGCAGGAAATGATATTATATTTATATATAAATAAATATTTATCCATAATATATACACACAAATTGGGCGATAAGTTCAGTCATGTTGGTTATTTAAGCTCATATGCATCACTTATCATTCATGTATATTATTTATGCAGTCACAATAACATTCACATTTATACATATGTATATCTACTTTCGATTACTTGTGGGCGTGGGATAGTTAGTCATTAAATCTCGCCAGATTGTTTACTTGTTTACTTATTAGAAATTGCATACTTAAGGTAGTTGTACTTAGACGTGTACACAATTAAACGAAGGGTTATCGCTTTCAAGGTTGTTGGAGTGGAAATTTTCGTAGAAACCTGTAAAACACATGTCACCTAATGTCTATATATCATCTTTCTATTAGCATATCTCACAAATATAACGCGTGTAAACTGGTAAGTTTACATAAAGAGAATTGCCCACTGATTGTAAATATAGGAATTTTCCAATATCCAAATATTATAAATAGATTTAGGAGTATTCTCGAACTGTAACACTTTTGTCTATAGACACTAAGAAATTGCGATCCTAAGCAAAGACAAGATAACGCACACAGACGAACTATGAGCTCCCTATAGCCTCTTAGACAGATAAGCCTGAAGTATGTTATTTAGGTTAGAAGTAAGTAAGAATAAAGGAGTGACTGACCTCTTGGAAACGACCCATACGTTCCCCAGATATCTCCGCGCTTAACATTGTATTTGGATACTGATAAAATCCCACATTTACAATCAGTGTGGACAATTCTCTTGATGAAAACTTACAAGATAACGCACATTATATTTATAAGATATACTGATTGATAGACACATAACCTAGTTGCAGGTTAAAACCTATTCCTACGGGATTCCATTTCTGCTACTGCCCATAGTCAACTCTGCATAAACCTAACAGCTATTTAACATAACATGTAAATGTTAGTAACAGCGCACCAATGCTGTTACTAACAGCCTGTTAGCGAAGTGCAAGCTTGTATCTTGTGTGTTTATTATCATTCTATCTCTATGATTACTAATTAGTTTGATTGTGCCATCACTTGATAAGCGATAACAGTTATCAGCTATCACATAATGAGCCATTATTGAGCCGTTCTTATCAAGTCAAGGCAGAAAATTGTGTGTGATTTTCTGTACAGCGGAAACAAATCGTGTACTGTACTTGGTTCATTCTGATCCTACAGACACTCCAGTTGGGGTGGGTAATAATAACAGGGTAATGGCACGATTCCAAAGTGATAATGCGTTGTTTGCAAATGGTTAGCCTTCACTAGCAGCTGAATATTGCCAATAGTTTTGTGTGTATTTACACACGAACTGACGATTGGTAAATAACATGCCATACTGTGTGTATACTATATATGCAATATGGCCCGATGTCTCGAAGGTTTAATGATACACATTTAATTATTATTTCAAGCCCGATGTGGCCTCAACGCGCCTCCCCCTTTTGAACCCCATAAACGAACTCGGACTTTCAACAAAAATAATCACAAAATGTAAAGTGTTTACCTTGTTTCCAAAACAAACAAAATAGCATATTGGGTTTGTCCCTTTGAGCAAATAAACTTGTTAGACATGTTGGTAAATACCCTCAGTTTATAAGGTGTCAAGATGTACGCCCACGCCCAATCCTTAAACTGTAATGTCTATATCTGCCAAACCTTTATAGTTAGAGTCACTAAATTTAAGACACAGACTAATATTGACATACATGAGAGATTTGACTAAGTATATGACTGCCACGCCCACTACTGCCCCCACAAATAAGCAACCATAAATGATATAATCGAGTATATTGCAGTCGGAAACATTCCCCAAATGTTTATACTTTTGTATATGACATTTTATCGGATGATGTTTGGTTTTATAGTTAATTATTCGGGTAATGCACATTTTTGGGTTTCTATTCATTCAGCAAAATATCTGATGATGCCAGAGTTGTTGACAATTTAGCGTAAAAACAAAATATAAACGTATGGGGATGTATGGATGTATATAGTATTTGCAGTGAACTTTGTTCTATATGGCAGGCTGCTAACGTTTAAAAGAGAAACAAATACAAAATCTATATTTAAATATAGTATGTACATATACTTGCTGATCTTACTCTACGTAATTTGTTGGCAAGTTTCCAAGGTAAAGCCCAACCAAATAATGTTTCTACAATAATTGTCAGTTTGTGCGCCGATTGCATTACACAATTTTGACATAAAGAGTACTACTAAAAACCTAGGTGTATTTTGTCCAGAAATGTTACGTGATATTTTGGTATTGAAGTTTCTTTGTTTCTTATTATTTTGCATTTTATTCAAGTCTCTAGTTTTGCATAACAATAGCTTGTTCAATTTTCACATGAATTTCATTTTTGCCAACTGTTCAAAAATTCGCAAGCAAAACTTTCATTTTGAGCGGCATTTTTATGATTACAATATTACATATTTACAAGCTTAAGATATTTTGTGAACATTTTTTATACATAACATAAACCTCATTTCAGGTATTCGAGTTATAATCGAAAGTTTACTAGGAATTTAACATGATTTCATGAAGTGTTGAGGCGCAGAAAACTCAATATTAATTTTTTACTCCCTGTACCCATAAAATGGGTAAAAATGGGGTACTAAATCTGTGCAAATGTATGTAACAGGCAGAAGGAAACATCTCCGACCCTATAAAGTATATACATATATATTACTGATCAGCATCAAAAGAGATGTCGATTTGGCCATGTCTGTCTGTATGAACGCGTCGATCTCAGCAACTATAAGAGCCAGGGACATGAAATTTGGAAAATTTTACACCAACAATTTTAAAGATATAGCTTTGGGATCGGGAAAATTGTCAAATCTAATTTTGAAAGTTTCAGTAGAAAAACACTTCAAAAGGAAATAGTAAGAACTTTGCAGTCGGACGCATTCGACAGCTAAATACTCTGTTCTCAGTCCGGTATAATTTACCTTTTTGTGTGTTTGAATAGAGACGCGAAAAAAGTAGTTTGTATGTCAAATTTGATAACTCTACCTGTACAGATGTGAGAGATATAGATTTAGCTCATTTTGGGGGCGGTGGGGGAAGGGTGTCTAAAACTTGACACTTTATCAATTGAGTGTATAGACCAACATGTGTACCAAGTTTGGTTGCTCTAGCTGCAAGGATGAGGAATTGCGTTCATACGGACATTTCGCAAACCCAATATACTCTTTTTCCCTTCGGGAACAGAGTGTTAGAACTATGCATACATTGCAGCTATAAGGAAATGCGTCTCTACTTAACCTAAATGACATATTCTTTCGTAATTATGCAAATGCACATGCATATGCTGATTTTGAACAATGTTCATTTAGGACTAAAGGGCAGGTTACCTATCTTACATGCGTACGAATGTAAATATATTTGAGTTTAAAATACACCATGAATATTCAATAGGACTTCTTGGAGACTTTTGAATTGCACAACTTGTCAACGGTTGACGTTGATTTCGTTCGTTGCTTGCTGCATTTTGCAATATTTTCGCCTCATTTTTGTTTTCTATGTCAATGACCGGCAAAAGCAAGCGACAAGCGACAAACGGCAAACGACAAAAACGACAGCAACCTGTAAAATGTAAAAGAGCACAAATTGAATTAACAACAACAACTAACAACAGCAAATAGAGAAAAGACGCGAGACACGGTAAGGAAAGGGAGAAGAGCAATACAGTGAGAGGCTTTGTGCTTTATGCAAGCTTTAACTTATCTACAATATCGATGCGCGCAGCTTCAAACGATTTCTAATTTCCCATGCAAAGAAGAGCTTATAAAAGAAAGTTGCATACGTCTGCAAGCTTTCCCAAAAAACAAAAAAATAACCCGAAAGTAAAGGCCTTTATTTTGAATGGCATTTAATGCTTTTTGAACAATCTGAAAGTCAAAGCTTTTGAAGCTTGCAAACGTTGCAAGAATCGCGCGACATTTCAAGGCCAATCACAATCGCTTTCATGTTCGTTTTTTTTTCTTTTTCTTTTTTCATTCATATTAATGAGGCAAGAGCGTCTTGACGTTCAAGTATATGCCGTATCCATTCTTAGTACACAACTGCTGGTAGTCAAGTCATTGCTACTAACTGGAAGTTCTTCGATTCCGTCTGCCCACAACTGAAAGACAAAGAGAGCGAGAGAGAGAGGGAGAGTGACAAACACAGAGAGCGTGTAAAAACTGGTTCTCAAGTTTCTATAACCGGCATAAAAATATGCCGATCTGCTGCTCCCCCAATATTGTTACTGCACCATACAACAACAATTTTGTAGACATTGCCAGCCGCAACGTCTGCCCGGCCCGGCCCGGCCCCCTTGTGCGCCAAACTCCACGTCAGAAAATTGCCTTAAACAAACGCGGACCTTGCCAATTTCTGTCTGTGTGTATAAATGCTCTCTTACTCACACACACACACACTCGCACATATGTATGAGTATAAGATATAAATGTTTACATGTGTTTATACTATGTATGTGCATTCATTTGTGGTTACACACCCCACATTGCTTTTATCATCGCGTGGCGCTCGCCGCTCAGTCGGCGTCCTCGCGCCGTTACGTCACTGGCTAAACAAACGCGCTGATTGGTCGAAAAACATCGTACGATAAATTTCGCAAAAAGCGATATGAGTGCGCAAAAGACCCAGAAAATGAAATAATTAAACAAAAACGTCAGCCGACCGACCGACCGACCGTTCGTTGGCGGCGCTGGCTGATTCACGTCGTCGCGTCGCGTCGTTTGACTTCGTGCCACGTCGCTGCGCTTAGCGTTCGTTTTTGTTCGGTACGTTCGACGTTCGTTTGATTCGATTCGTTTACTCATAACTTGTTGAGCATTTCAGCCAACACATTGGGTTTTAGTACCGGCTTTTTCGACCTTCCACACCAAGCCCCCCTACGTTTTATACTGCCCTCCCCCCAAGGCGGCGTTTGCCTAAATTGTTCATCTTTGGTCATATGTATAAATATATGTATAATTTTGGGTGGTTATGCACTGCGCTACCTATAGAACATGATGCCGTTAAGTGTTGACTGCTTTTAAAGGCCAATGCACGTAGCATCAACGTTCCGCTTGAGTTGTGGCCCCGTTATCGGAACTATAGGAAATAGAAATACAACATGCATCACGTTGCTTAGTTTTATATTCAAACATTGAACAGTTATTGGCTAGGTCGTGGCTATATTATTATTATTGTTTATAGCTATTAATGACTCGCATATCCGTCTCTTAATTTGATTTATAGATATGACTGTGCTGATCAGCCGGAAATATACTATATAGTATAATCACTTGAAGGGGGTAGCACATGTGTCTTATGAAATTTCCTGGCATTTCCTTATCGCTGGCTAATCAGCTGTTTCATAAACAAAACAAACACAATCCTAAGTTGTTGTTTTTATCAACGATTTTCTTGTCATTGATTAAAGAGATTATTACGTATATTTGCGATAATAATAAGGAGGTCTCAATATGTTTGCCTAGCTCAATTATTGTTTACATTTGCGAACACAAAATCACTTGAACTTGAACTATATACGTAATCAATTAACGTGTGTTGATTTCTATATATTAAATATCTCCAACTAGAGATACCTAACAGACCTAACAGATCTAACAGACAGCGCATCACATATTAACAGACAAATGTTAGTAACAGACACGGCATGCTATGCTAACAGCCTCTTAACATAGCAGAGCAATGTTATTCAATTGCAATATGGAGGACCGACCTGTATGGTAACTTTTGTACTCCACCTGCATAGATTAAAGCATATTAATTTGTGTTAGTTTCACTTACGTAAAGCTTTAAATATTTCGAGACCATATTAGTTTTAGCAATTAGCAGGAACAGGGGCACATGCAAGTCACATTTAACGTCCACGTGCTAATTTATAACTTACAGAGACTGTACATAACTGTATATGTATACATAACCTAACTCTATTTGATCTATCTTTTCTTTACAGGCGTGCTAACGGAAGTCCAGGCTGACTTTGGCATAGATAATGATAGAGCTGGATTATTGCAGACGGCATTTGTCATATCCTATATGATATTTGCACCTCTGTTTGGTTATCTGGGTGATCGGTACCCCCGCCGCTGGTTGATGGTCGTCGGAGTGTTCCTATGGTCCACAACAACATTTGTGGGCTCCTATATGCACTCCTTTGGCTGGTTCATCACATTCCGTGCACTGGTCGGCATCGGCGAGGCTTCCTATAGCACCATAGCCCCCACAATCATCTCCGATTTGTTTGTGCATAGCATGCGATCCAAAATGCTGGCGATGTTCTACTTTGCCATACCCGTGGGTTCCGGTTTGGGGTGAGTCTATTAACAAATATAGAAAAATACCAACAAAATTAAAGATCACGTTAGTTCAGATAGTGCAATCTCAGAAATTGATTGAGCTATATTGCTGAAATTTAATATATTAGCTGCTGGGATGAAAAATCGTGTAAAATTGTTTAAATATTGTTTTAAAATAGACGACTTCGGGCACTTTATATAGTACTCGTATATACTATGAACAGAATATCATCAGTTTATTAGTCAATTTCTAAAAATTATAGTTTAGGATAAGATTTTGATGAATATAGGCAAAGAATAGCGTTATATGCCAAGTTTCCATTTAGTAAAGATAGTCCAATCATTGTTCGGAAATTGATTGATCGGAAGAGAGGCGGATGCACCGTCTAGCACCCTATATAGATAGACCTTAAACCTTGGGCACTTTATATAGTACTCGTATATACTATGAACAGAATATCATCAGTTTATTAGTCAATTTCTATAAATTATAGTTTGGGATAAGATTTTGATAAATATAGGTAAAGATAGGCGTTATATGCCAAGTTTTCAGTTGGTAAAGATAGTCCAATCATTGTTCGGAAATTGATTGAGTTAGAAATTCTAACTTAGAATGTTGAAATTTAGTATATTAGCTTGTAGGATGATTAATGTTCTGGGAACATTTCAATTCCGGTTCGGAAGAGAGGCGGAGGCACCGTCTAGCACCCTATATAGATAGACCTTAAACCTTGGGCACTTTATATAGTACTCGTATATACTATGGAGGCAAGATCATCAGTTTATTAGTCAATTTCTATAAATTATAGTTTGGGATAAGATTTTGATAAATACAGGTAAAGAAAGGCGTTATATGCCAAGTTTTCAGTTGGTAAAGATAGTCCAATCATTGTTCGGAAATTAATTAAGCTAGAGTGCTGAAATTTAGTATGTTAGCTTGTAGGAACATTTCAATTCCGGTTCGGAAGAGAGGCGGAGGCGTCGTCTAGCACCCTATATAGATAGTAGGTAGTCAAGGTTACGGGTTTATTTGCCCACTGTTATCAGTTGTAGCCGCCTGTCTGTACCCTGCAATCCGGCTGGTCACGTGTGGGATCAGCGGAGCCAGACAAAGGGGGCAAAGTTTCGACCGTACGCTGATTACGGGAATCGCAGCAGCCGTGAGAAAATGACGGGGCGAGCTCTTCACCCGCGGGTTAAGTTGAAGGCTAACTTTTGCATAAATTAAGAACTTGGTTTGTTATTTTTATATATAAGGCGGCAAATCAAATTTGAATTTAAACTCAATTAAATTGAAACTCTTCTTAACTGGGGTCAATTGGATACAATTTTTGTGCAATTGTCAATTGGCAGCCAATGCAGCAGCAACAGCAGCAGCAGATGATGTTGCCTCATATAATCGTAACTAATGAACGCACCCTGTGCACTCTACCCTTTCCACCCCCCCTTAGATACATTGTTGGCTCCAAGACGGCACATTTGGCCAACAATTGGCGCTGGGCATTGCGTGTGACGCCCATTTTGGGCATTGCCGCCGTGCTCCTCATCTTTCTCATCCGGGAGCCGAAGCGTGGCGAAAGCGAGGGTTCCAACGATATGGCGCCAACGAGCTTTCTGGTGGACATCAAGGAGTTGGTCAAGAACCGTTCATTTATGCTCTCCACGGCGGGTTTCACTTGTGTGGCATTTGTGGCCGGAGCACTCGCCTGGTGGGGACCTACCTACATCCATCTGGGCATGAAGATGCATCCCGGCAACGAGAATCTAGAGCTGGATGAGTAAGTTTTACATAATCCCCCCCTCAAAGAATGCTCTGTAGTTTCTTTACAATTTTGTTGTTGTTGCGTCAAACAAAAGTGTGTCCTACAAATTTGGACTCGTCGCGATGGCCGCTGGCCTAATTGGTGTCCCATTGGGCTCCCTGTTGGCCCAACGCCTACGGAGTCGGGTGGAGAACTGTGATCCTTATATTTGCTCAATTGGCCTATTCATATCGGCGCCCATGGTGTTTATCGCCTTGATAATACCGACAATCAGTGGAACTCTCTGCTTTATATTTGTGTTCATGGCACAGGTGGCGCTCAATCTGTGCTGGTCCATTGTGGCCGATATGCTGCTGGTAAGATGGCCTAAAGACTAGCCAGTGTTAACAACTGACAACAACAACAGCAACAACAACAACAGCAAAGAACAAACACGACTGTACCCATTTCCGATAACATTGCACTCAACGATAAAGTTTATCGATTTGATGGAATCGCAAATGGGAACAGTCCTAAATAACTGCAGCTCTCTCGCTATATATCCTGAATATTCTATAGCAATTCTCTAACCAATTTCTGCTGCCTTAACAAACAATTTTTAGCGTTGCATTCAAATTTGGTCTAATTACAATGATCGCTGGGCTGTTGGGCGTGCCGCTGGGGTCAGTTCTATCGCAAACACTCAAGAAACGCTTCCCGACCGCCGATCCCGTGATATGCGCCATCGGGCTGCTGCTTAGCGCTCCGCTCCTGACTGGCGCCTGCTTAATCGTTTCAAGCCAAGCGGCTGCCACATATATTTTGATATTTTTCGGTCAGTTAGCTTTAAACATGAACTGGGCAATTGTTGCGGACATTTTGCTGGTAAGGAATAACAAAAAGATTCCGTTTCGAACAACTTTCTAACAAAATTATTAACACAAAAACTGATTATTGTATTTGCTTTTCTAATTATGCACAAGTTTTATGTTCAATTCAAATTCATGTGTACAAAATTATTAATTTTTTACTGTTATAATGCTCACACACAAAATGCACACTCATACCATACTATATATATCATACACACACACACACACACTCACATCTATACTTATCCGGTAACATATACATCTGATTGATTGGTTGTGGCTCATTTGTATTGGTATAGGTATTGGTGTTGGTGTTGGCCTATCATCCATTTATCAAAGAATATTACTTTGTAAACGTCCTATGCATAACTTTACATATCCTTAAGACACGCATCAATTTATTCTCCTTGGCACTGTAATACTCTAGTAAAAGACAATTCTCAACCAACCCCAAAAGAAAACCCTAGTTATTGCCCGCCCCAAGGGTGCCGTCATCGTCCCCCCTTGGACAAACCCCCATCAAATTACATTACCACTACATGAAGTATGCAGCTTCCACCCCTAAAGCTGGGAACTTCCAATCCCATTCACAGCTCGACCAGAGTTTAATTTAACTTCAAATTCGCTGTCTATAAGTCACGTTCCATGGCAAAGAGAGATAGCTGTAGATAGGAGGGGTATCATTTTATTGCATACCGAAAATACGTAACACAATTTCAAGTATGCCAAAAGATTCGTTTTATCTATTTTGGGATCGCATCAGTTCCGTCTTAGCCACGTCGCATATGAGAACAGTTTGCTTATGTATACAAACAACAAAAAACATAATAAACAAGTGAAAATGCTCTAGTCGAGTATATCCAACTACGCGACACCCTGCACCCCCGCTCTGCGGTACTGAAACGAGAATTTCTAGACCCAGACTAAACCAAGAATCATGTATACCCAAAAGCTATCTTTAAAATTAAAAATTTCCTTATAAATAGTTGACAAGCATACAGATGGGTGAAATAAGCAAGTTATACTATTGCTGTAGGATGCTCCCGACTGTTATATACTCTATTGTGCATTTGTTGACCTTAACATTGTATGGGTTATAGATTTTTGTATTTTTCGGGAGCAAAACTAAGCTTTGCTAAAAATTAATTGATCTAATGTTACAAGTAAATGCTTATTAGTGCACATCTCAAATTTAGTGACTCTAGCTTTAGAAATACGACAGTTATTTGAGAACCCCAATATGCTCTTTGTCCCTCGGGCAGCAGAGTATATAAAAAAGTAATTTAGATTTGGTTTTCAAACTGATTATCTAATCAAAAGAGCTTTGAGTTGGCACCACAATAGTACGTGTAGATATCATATAATTGTATTTATTTATTTATTAGTAGATATCTATGGACAGCTTTGCTATGGATATTTGGATATTTGAAATTTGTTAAGTGCTTTGCGTAATTATTATTATTTGTGCTTTTTAGACACACACACTCTCGCTCTCTCTCTCTCATACACCCACACACACACATGTACCGTCATATTTGGTTATAACAGTAAACAGTTAATGTAGTTAGTTTTTGTATGTAAAAACAATAATGTTGCCTGAAGTTGAAACAACAAATTGCCACAGTCAAGAAAGAGAATTTGATCGGTCGGAGCGTTTAGAACTGTTCCCAAGCGCGCGCACGCCAGCTGTTCCCACTTGAGATTAATTGTAATCGAAGACACGAACCCGCGAAGCTGCGTGTTGTTTTCACCATTTCTTTTTGGTGGCGCCATCTCTTGAGAGCTTTTTGACTGTGGCATACACACACACCCACACACTTTTACACTGCTTATCACTTGCTATGCTAATTCTATTGTTGTTGTTGTAATTGGTAACACTGCTTGTTAATGTTATAAATTTGTTGTACAACACTAATCGCACTTCTTGCTTTATATAGTATGTGGTGGTGCCAACTCGTCGTTCCACAGCCGAAGCCTTTCAAATTCTTATCTCACATGCGCTGGGCGATGCTGGAAGTCCGTACCTGGTGGGCGCCGTAAGTAGACAACTATAATCCGATGCTGTAAGCACTATAATTAATCGAATTTATCATTCCTAGATATCGGTTGCTATTAAGGCTAAGCTAAGCAATGCTAGCACAAGACTGATTAGCCAACAGAGCTTGCAAAGTATGTCACAAGTGTTGGAAAACGCCACGGAGGCTGTAACGGAAACCCTTAAGGACTTACAGTTGGGCGAAAAATCAGCAGCCGTACCCCTTCCCAGGGCGCATGTAAGCACTTGACGATTCAATATGCGGAATATCCTTATAATAATTATTTCCTTTTTTTTTTTTGTATACAGCCCACAGACCAAGTGACTTCCTTCGAGGCGCTGCAATATGCGCTGTTTTCCACAACCTTCGTTGAGTTGCTGGGCGGAATTTTCTTTCTGTTCACCGCCTGTTATATAGTCGTGGACAAGCGCCGAGCCACACAAGCCGCATTGGGTAAGCATTTTCTTCTTAAAACCTGGGTCTTCTCTATTCTAAACTTTCGGTATTTCCGTCTATTTTTTGTTTTGTTTTTGGGCGCCGCTCTCAATAGAAAACGATTTGAGACTGGCGCCAGCAAACGTTAAGAGTAATATATTCGATTCGGATTGCCTGGTCATGTGCACCGAGAATATTGCTCTGCGAGAGCGTGCGTGACATCCTTTAGACATCCTATTTTTAGCTAAGAAGTTTTCGGTAGGTGGCACACAAAATTACTTGTTCAAAATTCTGTTTTTGTCGTTATTTGTCAGTGGATTGTTTGGTTCCAACTAACAATTATGTTGTGAACTGCAGCGCTCGCATTAAACTGCCATATTCCGCCTACACATACACAAAACCACACACTGGAGTTGTAAACTAGTTCGTTCACTTTTTGGCGAACGAACTAGTTATTTGCTCGTTTGTGTTCGTTTGCTTTACTGCTCTCCTTCGTTATCTCCGCCCTAAAGAGTTTGCAAGAAGAGAATACGAACTAGATCAACGGCAATCCTAATTGTTCCTTTAGTTTAATCAAACTTATGGTGAACGATATAATACAACTCTAACGGGCACACACCACACACAACACGCCACACACAACACACCACACCAACCACACACCACGCTGTCGTAGATCTTAAGGTGCGTTCACACGATATGGCATTTTGCCACATATGGGGCTGTCGGCAGTTACCATAGCGTGTGAGTACGATATGGCAGGCTGCCATATAAATTTTGTGATTGAGATAAATCACAGATTTCTATGTTAAAAACGTGCCATATAAGTTTGTATGTTAAAATATTAAACATATATACTTACTTTTGTCATATAAAATGTTTGACGGTTGATTTCGATAACGATTTACATATATATGGCAAAATGTCATATCGTGTGACCGCACCTTTAACGTGTCTGATCTAATTGTTGAGAATTCGCCGCTTGATCTGTCCCTAACATGTTCTTGTTTCTATACTATTGTTTTTATTGATTTATAAACTAATCAGATTCTTTGTTTATTCCTTACAGAATCAAATAATCAGGAGCCGCAGCGCGTTCGTTAATAGATTGCCTAATATCAACCCATCCAAAAAGTACCTTTTGTCGAGGGAGTTTTTTTTTGGTGAAGTGATACTGACTGAGAATCATCTTTAAAAATAATTTATGAACACTTCATGCACATATATACTTCATATAATTCAATAGCTACACACTGCATACATATAGTTTTAACACGTATCTTTGATATAATTGTCGTATTGTTTTTAAGACATGAGAGCATAAGCAATATCATTTTTATAAGATCGCATGTTCCTATCAGACATACATACATATGTACGTGGTATGCAGCTATGCACACACACACTTATACATATAAATAGATATATATATATTCATATATATATCTAAATGCATGTAGCTACCGGTATCGGTTCGCAAGTCATATTTACTATATAAAATATGTCGATCATGTTATTATACTGCTACAATTAATTTTAGAGCTAATGTAATTCTAAGGATTGTAACATTTCATACGCGTTCTGTTCGTTTATTTGCTCATTTTTTAACAAATAATAGTTGTAAATAGTTCGGCAAAACATTTGAATTTGTTTAACTACCGTTTATCTCAGGCATGAACGTATGAAATGTGGATATGTTTTATATGGGATATAGAAAATTGTAAATATTATTGCCCGGCCATAAATGTTAAGCGCGTAGTCTATATACATATACATTTTTAAATATATATATATACTCGATATATTCGAGTTATATATAATTAATTTTATTTATAATAGTATCCCGTAGTTAGTGCGTTTAACAAATTGGTCTTGAAACACATATATAAAGAAATAAAACCTAAATTGAAATATAATTATAACATAAACAAAATGTGTTCTTAATAATAGTGCTATTATTGTATATGATTTGAAATCTTTTCATTTTTGCCATTTTACCATTCCGGAACACATTAATCAAATATTTTAATAAGAATAATCAGCACAGACCGACATAATATTACTCTATATTTTATATTACAAATACTTAAAACACACTTTGCATTTTAAGAATGATTAGTTTAATTTTATAAATCTTGTGAGGATTTCAGGCTGATAATGAATCTGAATGCAACCAGGTTAAATATTGTGACATCTATTAAGGAATGCAAATTTGTACAATCAGAGAGAAGATTTCATTACGTAAGTGAACTCTTATCAGTAGAATTTGTTGCTCTTTATAAAATTTTAAATATTTTGAGACATTTTTAATTTATGAGATCAATTAGAATATGCCTGTATATGTTAAGCCTGTGTCTGCTCTCTATATATCCCATACATCGACTGACAATTGTTCTTCTTAGATTTATCCATGGGTTATTCACAGGCCTGTAAATACCTGTAGTAGAACTCAAGATGGGATAATCAGATCTGTAAGATCTCTTACGGACAAGCGTATATACCAGCATATATTCATTTGGTTGCTCTAGCTTCCAAGGTGTCGAAAAAGTGACCTTCATACGAACAGACGGACATTCCACAAAATCACTCTTATCCCTCTCTAGAAAACTAAAATGAACGAATCATTTTTCATAACGAGATTTGGGTTTATTCCGTTGAGCAGTTTTTATGAAGCTTGCGCTGTATTTGAAGCCTAATAAATTATTACTAATACGTGACTTTTTTGAGGGTCCGCGAATTCGATCCGTTTTGTTATTTAGAATTTTACTGCCCTCTTGTTGTTGATCGGATTTTTAGAGCAGCGGATATTATAATGTTGACTCGAAATGTTTAATGGACTAAAGGAGACGCTTCCGACCCAACAAAGTATATAAATTCTGAATTAGCATGAACAGCCAAGTCGATGTAGAGATGTCCGTCTGTTTTTATGCGAACTAGTCTCTCAGTTTTAAAACTATCGTAAGGAAACTTGGCACAGATCCTTCTTTTTGCTGCAGACAGTACATATATCGGAACTGACCGGATCGGACCGCTATAACATATAGCTGCCATAGGAATGATCACTCAATAACTATGTTTTTGTATGAAAAACTTTTTTGTTTATAAATGTAAACTCACCAAACTTTCCCAAACAGAGGCTCTAGAGAGTTTATGCAATCTGACTAAATTTGGTCAAAATCTATACTATGTTTATACAAATATTTCATCCAAACTATGTGAGAGTCTTATACTTCAAATAGTTTCCTATAATTTCATCAAAATCGGACCACATGGCACCCATAGGAGCAATCAGACAAAAATTAAGTTTTGTATAAAGATTAATTCCTGCTTGGATATATATGTATATAGCTTTGGCACTCCGAAGATAGACGTTCCTTCTTGATTCTTGTTTGTTTATACAAACAGTTTGTTGATATTAATATGAGAACTGAGTTTGGAATTTTATTGATACTTTTTAAGAATTGACACAATACTTATTAGAGAATTTATTTATTTATTTAAAAAAATCGCTAATTAGAGAATTAAATTTTGTATTTTTCTTAAGGCATGCACCTGTTATAATTTTATGATTTTTTAAGTAAAGTAATATCTGAATTAGAGTGCTTCAAAAACTATATTATAAATATATGCTAGGGTTTTCAAACTACTTTTGAAGCAGGTAGCAGGTACTTTAAAAGGTATTTTAGATGAATGTATAAATACAATAAGCCAAAGAAGCCTTTGTATTTTCGGAGTACCGAAGACAGGCAAACGTAGAAAATACCTTATGGGGTTGAAGATCCCTTTTTTTATGCGCTGCACATTTCGTGGCATCGATTCTAACGCCTCCATTTGACAAATACACTTCTTTTATGTAGACCAACATGTCCTTGCTTGTTTAAAATAGTTTAAACTACCTGCGATGGAAATATGATTGTCGTAATGATCTTTAAAGATCTGTGAAACCTGTTTTTATGAGTTTGCCTGTAAAGGATTCAAACTTGGCGGCATCTGGTACATAGTAAGCAGTTTTATTCTACATCTGACTATACTCCCTAGACACGCAACAGCATTAAGCATAGATTTCGTTAGATTCTGTGTTTCTTACTTGAATTTCGATCGTGGTCAGAATTCTGAAGAACTACAATTTCCCTGTCAAAACAAGGGCTCAAGTGGAATTGGTTAACAGACCCATCTAATATTACATGTATGTATAAGTGTACATATATACATACATATGTATGTCATATACATATGTACATGTAATGCACAAATGTACATGCTATATGAAGTCGTAAAATACTGTTACGCTAATTAATAAAACTAACATAAAATCGTAAAAATAAACAAAGAACTACATTATGAATACGACACTTGTAACGAATAGGGCACAAATATTTTATGAATTTCTTGTGTGAGAAATTTCTAGATGTACTTGAGTCCTCCAAAGTACATAAAATATTGAAAAACTCGTAACTCAAACCACTCAAGTGGCTTGCCTCTCTTTCACATTTATAGCTGGGTTTAATATTTCACGAACAGTGTGGAAGAATACATATAAATACATGTACATACACATGTATCGTATGTACATACATACAATCATATTCACTCCATTCCGTCGTCCCGATTTTCTTTCAACTGCCCAGCATAAAGCAACAACTGCCGTAGCAATCAGCTTGTTGTCGTTTGGTGGAGACCTTAAGCGGTCAGTTAGCGACATCGCTTGTAGAGATTCAAATACACACATAGACGCACATGTGTAGCATGTATTAATACGATTATCAATTACATTCATAATTAGTATATGTACATACATATGTACATATGTAATTAGTAATACTTATCAGTGAAAAGTGGTATTTTTGCACACATATGTACATATGTATGTACATACATAACTATGGACATTATATGCGCACATACATATACATATTTACATACATACATATATACATACATACATATATATATACATACATACATATATACATACATTCCAACGTACATACATTCCAACGTACATACACATACATACATACATATGTACAAACATACATATGTACATACATACATACATATGTACATACATACATACATACATAAATAACTGCACACATTTAATCTGTCGCAAAATCTATGATTTTTGGTGTTATGACATGTGTACCAATGTACATGCATATGCATGCAAATGTATGTATGTATGCATGTGTGCACATACCCACACACGAAGGCATAGACGCCATTTGGAAGAGGAAGCAAAGTTAACCAATCGGCGTCACAGCTAAATTGCACTTATTTGTGTATTGTGTTTTGTGTGTGTTTGTGTGTTGTGTGTTTGTCTGTGCAAGCTTATCGCGTTTCCAGACCCCGTTTTAAATTTTTGTTCTTAGCGTCCGTGCGCTTGGATCAGTTCTAATTTTGTTGTTGCGCCGCAAGGACGGTGACGGAGACGGAGACGAAGTCAGCTGCTTAAAAGATAAGAGCATAAAACAAATGCACATAGAAATGTAAATGAAAAGGACATTGGGGTGCAGGTAGAAGAAACAAGGGGTGGACAATACTGGACGCAGCTAAATAATTTTATTGACCATAAAAAGGAGATCTTGTGTCAGTGTGTGGGCACTGCGCATGTGTGTGCGTGTATATAAGATAACGTACTGAGAAGAAGCACGTCAGTCCGTTGTGAAATTCGTAGATGAACGCATCGCGTCCGGAGCGCGCATGAACAGGACTTGCAAGAAATTTAATTGGTTATAAATTAATTAAAAATTGCATAAATTGATTAAAAGTTTACAAGTCAAGTCAATTAAAATTAGTGTTAAGAGAGAGAGAGAGCTGCACAACATGGATAACAGATTTGTAAGTTAAGATTGTTTCTATTAATTAGCAGTGACCACAGCATCCCAAAACTTTGCATATATATGTATGTATGTTTGTATGTATGTATATTTTGAACACAGACGAGCACAAATTTCGAACTACCGAAGAGTCCAGCGCTGACGCTGAACGGAGACTTCGATGATGATGAGGTGGAATTCGTTGGAATGCATCCCGCCAGTAATCATCAGGCAACTGGTGGACAGATAAGTTTGGCAACTGGTGGCCAGATAAGTTTTGCAACTGGTGGACAGATAAATTATGCAACTGGTGCACAGACTAGTTTTGCGGCGGGCGTACAGATAAATTATGCAACTGGTGGACAGATTAATTATGCAACTGGTGGACAGACAAATATGACAACCAATTGGCAAATGCCCTCATATTATCCAGGCCAAAATGTGCCATTTATGCCTAATTTGTTGGCAACGCCGCCGCAGTCACCGATGGACATTAGCCTGCAGCAGCCGGAAATGCCGTTACTCACGGCCATGTTGGCCAACAATCATCCCGCCTACCCTCCCACAGGCTACATCGTGAACATACCCTGCTTTCTGTGCAAGCAGCCGTTTAACAACATTGACAGTCTGCGGGAGCACTTGACGTTGCATGCCCTGCACATGCAACCGCTCATGCAGCCGCAGCCAAACATGCAACCACCACCCAACTTGCAACCGCCAAACTTGCAACCGGCAAACCAATATCCGGCACTTATGGCCGCACCACAGCGCTTCCCCATGCAGCCACCCACTGGCGCTGGAATGGGCGCCTATGGATGGAATATACCAGGCATGCAGGATACTGCGGCTCCACAGAGCAACAGCCCCAAGCAATCGCAACCGAAGCGGGCCAAAATGAGGTGTGAGGGTTGCAACAAGCTTCTGCCATCGGATGAACAGTTGATAAGCCTACATCATAGCCAGTGCTATGGGCAGGGAAAGAAGCGATCGACGGCCAGGCCATTCAAGTGCCATTTGTGCAAGAAGAGCTACAAGAAGCAATCCAATCTTGATAAGCATCTGAAGTCGAGGCATGACGAAGAGGAGGAGCCTGATGCTTCGTACCAAGTCACATCCTATATACCAGATGCATTTGAAGACACATCCTTGATGCAAGCTACAGCTGCTATTGAAGCTGGTTCTCTACCAATTCAAGCCATATCTCCCATTCCCGATATATCCCCAATTCCAGCTACATCTCCCAACCCAGCTGTAACTCCCATCCCAGCTACATCTCCAATCAAAGAGGAGATAACTGAGATACCTTCGACTCAATTAGTCAATACTAATAAGAAACGCGTTTATAGCACAACCTTGTTGAATGCCGTTGCAGCGGCCAATTACTGTCCGTCCAAGGAGTCGTCCGCCAAGTACTTGCCGCCCACCGAGCCAGTTGAATACTACGTGAAGCCCCACCCACCGAAGCAGAAGTATCCACTACGTTCGCCCTATTTCAATCCGTATGTCCTGCTGCAGATATATAAGCATTATTTGTGGTTTGTTTTCTCTAAAACTTTCTGTACTTTCAGGAATCTTTGGGTGAACAGTGATAAATGCTTGCAATAAGAGACGCAGTCTGGAGCTACGCCAATTAATTAAGTGTTTTTTTGTTTTTTTTTTTAATATATACTTAATGAAATAGTTTTATTTTTTGGTGTTTGCTTATCGCAAGCGAAAGAAGCATCCGTGCATATATATATATATAGTATATATATATCAGCAAAGCTGTTAAAACTATTTTTAATAGTTTACACAATCATATGAATGTTCTCTATGTGTAGTCATTAACGTCGTATATACAACTGTATAGTAGGCGTTTTAGTTGATAAGAAATCGTCGCAAAATATGCTGATTATACTATAGTAAAGAGCCAGGAGCAGAAACATATATAGAATACCAAGCGAAACACACAAAAAACAATCGCAAGTCACAAATCTGATCCGAGTTGTTTATTTATTTCGATTTGAAATCGCCAAATTGCCAACTCGCTTGGGCAATTATTGCTGATAATGCAAATAAGTATAAATATATATATATATATATAATACATATACACATATATTTATATACATACATACATATATGGTGTGATGATCCGATTTACTTGAGACTGTCAAATCGCCAGCTCTGATGAAATAATAATAATAATAACAAAACGGAGCTCGATGAGGCGATTTTGTTTACATCAGCAAAAAGTGTAGACAATAATTGAACTCAATTCAGTTGAAGTCTCGGAACGAGCAGGAAAACATCGAGCTTAAGGTTCTGGAAACAGGTTTTAGCTTATAGTACTTACTACACACTGTGTTTAGAAACAATTTAAGGTTGCTGTATTAAATGGAAAATGAAAATAACCTAAGAACTTTGCAGTCGAACGTACTCGCTGCCGTATACTCTGTGTCCATTGTAATAAATGTGCTGTTTTATGTGGTTGTGACAAAATATATTAAACTCGTCCTTCAAAGAGGCAATCAATCCGTGTACCAAATTTAATGTCAGCTTTAAAATTGTGAGGTTATCCTTTTTTTGCAGTAGCGTGCACTGGTAAGGTAAGAACCGTCATGAACTGCCTACTCAATACAGGCAATGAGGTTAAGTTCATGCATTTTCTGCGTTATCCTTTAATGTGCTTTATCTTCACACATTAAATTTTCTGCGTACCAAAAAGGATTAATATTTAAATTCTGCATGAATACTTCCAGTGCGATGGCTGGAGTTTCGCTCGTGTCTTGTCTGCGCAGCCAAAAGAGTGCATACCTGCATACATATGTATGTGTGAGTATATATGTACATATGTATGCAAATGCACAAATATATGTTTGCATGTATACATTTGGAAAAGCAGCAACAAATTTCTGCAGCTTCACCTGTGACGTCAGCAAAACGATGCCTTCCCGTGCGGTGGCAGTGCCTGAGCTCTGTGCTTTTTAAAGCACTTCTTGCAGTTTACCTTTCTCTTTCATTGCATACAAATTAGCTAACATATACATACATACATACACACATGCATACATCTGTATGGAATGTTTGTACATACATACATTTATGAATGAGCGAATGTAATATCTGACGTGTATCCTTTTCGTTGCTCGAACAAATCACAGAGCATATACACGCATACGCATGCATGCGACTGCCAAATGCAGTCGTCATGACAACGAAAAGGCTGGAAGCACTGGAAATTGAATCTCTCGGACGCTGCACTCCCACGTACATACATATATACAATACATACGTAATTATGTGTATGTATGTACGTGTCCATACAAATGTGCGTGGTCCGCAGTATTTGCTGTATGAGTGCACACATGTGCAGTTTTCTAACGCAAGCCAAATTCGACAGCTCCCGCCTCAATAGTGTCAACAAATTGTATTCATATGAACGCACAGACAATGGAGACGCTGTGTGACGCCGGCGCCGCTTGGCAACGGTTAAATCTTCACAAGTCGAATTTACCGTTGCTATTCTTAATAAGTCCAATTTACCGTTGCTAACCGGCATTGCAGCCCATCGTTGAGTACCGTTAGCACTGTTCTTTGTCTCGCTTGCACAACAACACAATAATATTGTGTCTGCTGGTCGAGTACTCTCATGAAACCAATTATTTCTTTCAATTTACACACAAAAGAGTTCAACAGGTAGACAGCCCTAAAATAAAGTGCCGTTATTGTTACCCTACCCATTTTCGCACTTCATGGGTTCACTATAATTCTCCTCTTAGTTAATGAAAATTGACCACTGTGGCTTGAACAACGAATGAGCCAATTATGTACATATGTATATAAACAAATCTGTGGTCTGAGCCGTGAGAACTGCCAAGTTGCATATTCTCTTAAGCATAAACAAAGTGACAAATAACGTAATCATAACGAAAGATTTGTGAAATCAGCAAACTGAATAATCAAAATAAACATTAAGAACGAAATTGAAATTCTTTTTATCCCATTAAAAAAGAAAAAAAAAAAAATAGTTTCTTGAATAGCTTCAGTGTTTATCCCATAAAATTGCACACAATTTTTAAGAAATCAACGGTATTTCTTGAAATTTTGTGACTATGAATTGGTTTTTATCGATTCTGAGGCTGTGAGAGATGATAAATTATAAACAAACTTGATCTGTTTATGGTACACAGGAACTATTTGAAATTTGGTGTCTCTAGTTTTTATAGTCTTTGAAATGGACGCATTCATACATACAGACAAGATTAGTTAGACTTGATGCGCAGCTGTATACATATTGTTTATATAGTCGGAGATGCCATTTTCTGCCTGTTTATACATACAATTGTACAGTTTTTATACTCCCTTTTACCCATTTTATGGGTACAGTCTGTAAAAACCTTGAGATTTGAATTCTGACTTAAAAAGTAGTCAGCACATTTGAGAACACCACAGCAATTGTACGGAGATGAAATTGAAACCGACTCTTACACACACACATACATACATACATACATACATATGTATGTATGCGCGTATGCGCACAGTCAGAGACACTTGGCCTTATCGCCTGCAAACCCTGCTGTGATTCCCGCTGCCCGCAGTTCCATTTGTGCTCTCAACAAATTCAGTACTATGGACGGACTGAAAAGACCGCCTAGCTGTGAACTGTTTATAAATGTATATTTCAAAGATTTTTAACTTTTTCAAACAGGAAATATATATACATACATACATATCTATAATCTTATGAAATTCGCAATTTGGAGACTGAAGAAAAAGAACAGATAACATTTTGATTGAAAGCCGCTCAGTTGAGAAAAACATGGATTATAATGAACATGTAAGTTGAGTATAAATACTATCATTGGTTTAGATCATAGTATAAGAATAACTATATAGTAAACATTAGGAGAGTTTTGAAATACTTGAAATACTCTTCAATAATCACAAATCTTTCATTTAGCTGGGAATAACTTTTGAAATGCACAAAGGTCCACCAAACTACTCTATATATAGTAACGATAATGCCGAAAAACTTGGCTTTACCCAACCTCCGAATACGATATATAATAAGGAAACGCCTCAAACTGAAGAAGATCGAAATAATGAGTTGGAGGATTGCTCAGGATATGTCATTAACTGTTTTCTGTGCCAGCAGCTGTTCACGGACATCGATGAACTCCAAAAACATTTGCTAATACATATCCTAGAATGTCCGGAACTAAGTACAACCCCAAAATATTTGAATTGTGATGTGTGCGGCAGAAGTATACCCTCAGAAGAGGAACTACAAAAGCACCATAAGCGCTATCATGCGACCCATGTGATTAGAAAACAAATCAAATCTGGAAAACGCTTTAAGTGTGATCAATGTGATGATGTCTATGTAAGCGAGGATTTTCTACAGAAACACATAGTCCTAGTACACAGTCCAACGGTGAAGGCAACACAGGATATTTCAGTGCCTAAACTGAGATTCATTACGAGGATTGTCCCACAAACGAAACGGAAATATCCACTCCGATCACCGTTCTTTAACCCGTAAGTTTTTTTGATAATATATAGAGCTTAATTTAAAAAGATTACCTTAATATTTATAGAAATCGTTGGATTGACTGCGATGGTCGTACATAATGAACTTTGATCCAAGAAGTTGTTATACTTTACAGCAGGGGTGCCCATACGTTGCTTATATGCAGGAAAACGCGAAAACATCCAAATCACACTTTTTTTTTTTAATTTCATTGTGTGCACCGAAAAAAACGTACATAGTTTTTCTATTATTTCCTTGCAAATAATTCATTGATATTCACACCTACAAATGTTTTCCACAAAAAGGACGCTGTCCGGCTAACCATCTTTTCACCACCACTATTTTATTGTTACTAATATTTGTATGCAAATAATGCACCTAAAAAGGTTTGCAGATAAATAACGGGTCCAGCGTTTAATAAAATACCGTTTTTTTGTATATGCAGGTTTCATTGAAAAGCAACAACAAAATTACATTGAAATTCACTAGCGCTTTGCTCACGAGCCCACACAGCGAAATGAGATAAGAAAGGAAACACGTAAAATTGTTTTTGTATTATGCATTGGCTTATGAAGAGAGCCGTGCATGTATGTATGTATGTATACGCGCGTTTTTTGCCTATGCCTAAGAGCAATTACAATAACAAAATGAGCCATGTGAGCAATGGGCTGGGCACCCCTGCCTTACAGAATCTGCCCGGCACAACTTACGTTATCCAAAATCTTCCTTATGCAATTTTGCAAATCTGCTTATGCCTTGTATAATATTCAACGAAGTCTTTTCAATTTTACATAATCGAGTTATCTTCTTTAAACGAATGAACTCTTTGAACTACTCTCGGCAATTTGATTATGGCAGCGTATTGTGTTATAATATCAACTTTACATTCATATTTGAGTAGGTTATGCCAAAGTCTGCAATTCTGTATATATTAGACTGTACCAGTGGGCAACTCTCGCTAAATAAGACTCAATGCAGTCGATAAGGCAGGTAGAAACGAAAACAAATATGATGCTTTTAACATTTAACTATAGTCAACACATTTGAAAGAACAATTTGATTATACCGCTTACTTTGCTTGAAATTGTGTACAGGACTGAACATGATTAAATACCGACCTCAGGGTCTGGGGTTATCCCAGCAGGCCTCTAATGGAAAATATTAAAATAAGTAGTTTACGATCGCTGTCTTGTCCAGCATATACATATGTACATATACATATATAAGTTAAAAAACAGATGTTGGGAAATATCATGACCCAAAAATACTTGAAAGTAGGGATACCAACTCATTTTACTTAGGTTAAGTATTCATGGCCGTAGGTAGAAAAAAAACACGCCTACGATACCTAGAAATAAGACTTGATGCTACTTTGATTTTAAGTAATAAAGAGTAAATGAATTTGTCGTGAGTGTTTGTATTTTCTTGAGGAGTAAACACTCAGTGTTCTTTTAAGTTCTTTATTTCTTACCGATTGATCTGAAAATTCAGTTCTTATCTGGGTAATTTTTCTTCTTCTTTTTATAATAATTATATACTAAGAAGGGTAAGTTGTCTTTTCTTAATCAATAAGCATTTTCGAGCAAAGAAATCAATTGGATGGTTTTTAGACTCCTACCATAATGGAAATCTTACAATATCTAAATATAGTTATCAGTGCTTAGAATGATATACTATGTACAATTAAAGGCTTAATCTCAAACTATCCTGTATAGTCTTTTGTCCTATTAAGCAAACACATCCCTTGGCCAAAATAATTGCCACACAGAGACGTATTATCAAGAGACGGAAGGTATCCGGCTACCTTAGAAGGTCGTCCATAGATAAGTATGTAAACTACTCGTAAGTTTTGAATGAATATTTTTGATTATACAGTAACGTGGAATACAAAGATATTTAAAATTTAAAGGTTTGACTGGGAATCCAACTCGGAGCTTTGCCAGGAGCTAACACTCGATCACTTAGGCTATGTCTTGAATTAAATTTATTTATTTATTTACCAAATTATGTTTAATAAAAATATACAAACATAATTCTAATTCTACCTAGACCTTTGACTCGATGAATATCTTTCCTGTTGAATTTTTGAGTAATCAACAACACAAAAATGGCCAAGAAGGTTGGAAACGTTGGTAAATATGGTACCCGTTATGGTGCCTCACGGCGTGAGATGGTCAAGAAGATAGAAATCTCCCAGCAACGTCTATTGGATACGCTAGGCCGACCAGGGCTGCAGCAATACTACGTTGATCCTTAAGCTATGTTTAGACACACTGGTAATAGGGCGAAAGTTCAAACATTTTAGCTGTGTGTATAAATATAGCTGTACGAAGTTCCTGGATTGGAGGGCCCCCTGGCTGACAAGTGGTTGGAGAGCTACCTGTTGGGGCGACAACGTGGCGCCCAACGTAGGCCCCAACAGAGGGGCACACAATTTGTGTTGTATGTTGACTTGTGCACTTCTAACTTATGGATTGTAGCTGAACCAGCCAATAAAACTTGAACATTGTATAAGAAATTCAACGTCTTCATACAGCTGGACAATCAGACAGACGGATATGGCTATATAAACTCGGCGATTCATGCTGATCAGCAATATTTATACTTAATATATCGGAATCTTATTTCCACTTAAAGATGGTTATTAATATTTTTAGCTGCCAATGCCATTTATAGCCAGTTTCCAGAAATGGGAACGAATGTACATATATTGGACTTGAGCAATGTCTGTCTGTCTGTCATTTAATGCTTCAGCAACTACAAATAATTTATTTTTATTGCCAGCCCCAAAAGTAGGCAAAAGACATTTGTGCAACTTCTTGCTGAGCATAGCGTTTTATACTATTTTGCTGTTTGCAGTTGAGTAATATATGAGTTTTACTTGTTTTAAGACTTGTTTACAGAACGCGTACAGCAACTTAACATAGTGTTACAGACAAGTAAACCTTAACATTTAGTTAAATTGGTGTTAACCATATGTTAGCATGCTGTTATTGTTCTATTGATCATCTGCTAGCGAGCTGTTAACATTATGTTCATCATCTGCTAGCATGCTCTTATTATTCTGTTTACATTATATTAACATTATGTTAGCATGCTGTTATTATTCTCTTACCATATTGTTATCATTCGGTTAACAGAGCAGTGTCAAATTTAGAAACTGTTATACTAATTAGCGACCATCTGATCATTCCTGTTCGCCTGGTATTTTAGGCATTTTGAAACTTGCAAATAGAAACTTCCAAACTTGGCAAGTGCAAAAAATTCAATTGGTAATTTTGTTGAGATACTGGAAATTTTTGAATGCCAGATTCCAAGTCCTTAAGAATAAGCCGACTTATAGTTAAAACAATGCCGCTAGATTATTGGGTAACAACTTAAAGTATGTGACAAGAATTTTGAAGGTACGAGGAGAGTAAGAATTTCATAAAAATAACTCCCATTCAGCACATCGAAAATTAAAAAATAAAGAAAGAAATCTCAATTGTTTGCAGCAATATGTGTTATTTTGTTCAATGCTCTCCGCTCGGCTCAGCTAAGCCATGATGAAATTATAACAGGGTGGTCCATTCGCTCGACGTGCGCTCTCTTTCGGGGCCACGATTGACAGTATGAAAGCAAGCTCTCAGTACTGACAGAAAAATCGTGGCCCCGAAAGAGAGCCAATGGACCACCTTGTTATAATTTCATCATGAGCTAAGCCTGCAGTGCGCGCACTCTCATTGCTTTCTGTGTGTTTTTTTTCGTGCTGATCAACTCCGCTCCGCTCTCTGTGTGCGCGCGCCCTTACGTTGTGCATTTTGAGTCACATACATATCTGTTTCGCCGTTTCAGCTCTGCTCCGCTCCGCTTTCATTGTGCGCGCGCCGTTACAGGAAACGTCTTCTTCAATGCGTTACACATTTAGTCGCAAAATTATAGTACCTTCTCTGCAAGGGTATACAAATAGCTCTTTGTATTGTATCTTTTAATGTACAGCCTAAAAGTATGCAATGATCTTACGAACTTAACAGAAGAGGACATCCATTGATTGTTATACACATACACATGTACGTATTTCCACCCTGTATTCCGCTGTGGAAGTGTATGACCATATAAAGTATATTCTTTATTTATTTATTTATTTATTAAAAACATGTTAACTTACTAAGTTTACAGCTAATTTAAAACCTCAATGATTTAGATCCGAAACCCTAGCCTAAACTATTTAACGGTAAAGAAGCTCTTCTCGACTTTTCCTCTCTGTTTGTAACATACTCAATGCGTGTAGGTGAATACTTGTGTGCGTGTGCGCATACTTAAAAAGCTCTATTTATTAGAGCAAAGGGCTTTTAGAGAGGGGCACCTCTTCAGTTACATTCATGCCATAAATTTTCATGTATGTATGTGTGTAGCCCATATCCGCACCCAAACTTACATAAGCTCTGACGAAAACCACATGAGGGGGCGGATGGCGGGGGCGAGGTGTACGCATTTAGGTTAAGTAAACAGATAGAAACAACATAATGTCGATAAACACACAGGCCAAAGAGTTTTGCAGCTTTGAGTATATGTATGTATGTATGTATGTATGTCTATATGTAAGTATTCAACAATAAAAATGTATGTATGTATGTAGATATGTATGTGATTCTGTGCGTTTCTATTGCAAATACATTGACACGAATTCAGTATTAATTGAAATGCTGCAGTCATCGCTATCGTTGGCAGTTAATTCACATGAATTTTGACATAAGGCTGAGAAATACAACATACTCGTATGTATCTTGTATCTTGTATCTGTAGCTGTATCTGTATCTGTGTGCACGCTTGGCAACCAGGCAAAGGCGGCAGCGGCAACGGCAACAACATAAAAAATGTGGCACACTTAAATGCTGCGTCGACGTCGCTGTTGCCGCGCAAAATTCCCCCCGCCCTGCCACATGTGCTCCCTACATACTACGTTATGTATATAATGTGTATCCCAAAAGATACAAAAAGCGCGTCCAATTTGAATGTGCTTAGAAGTGCGCGCGCGCGCTTTTGCGAGCGTATGCCAAAAGAGTGCGAGAGCGTATAAATTAGAGAGCGAGTAAAGTTTCGTTAAAAAGCTTCGAATGCGGCAGCGACAACGACAGCGTCAACCAATACAGTTGCAAACGCTGTCACGTGTTCGTGTATGTAAGAATTGTATTTGCCGCGCAGCTGTAGTTTGCGTAGCTGAGCGAAGCTTTTTGTGGCGCACGTTAAGCTCGCACTCGTACTGGCAGCAACGGCAACGGCAACGCCAACGGCGACGACGACTGCGACTGCGGCTGACTCAGCGCCATTAGTTTGAACACATTTTCTGTATGCTGCCTTCGGGCTATCGTTTTTTTTTTTTTTTTTTCTTCTTTCCAGCGCTTTTTTCAGCTCTGCGCAATGCGCATAATTGTAGTTGTCGAACCTTTTTTGTCCCCCTCGATTTGTCGCCTTTCAAATGTTGTTGTTGTTTATGCAGCGTTGCAGGCATGTAGCTGACAGATACAAATGCATGGCCAGCAATTTAAATGGGCTTCGAATGGCAGATCTAGCAATATTTGATGAACTCGGCCTAACACGAAACCACACAAAAACCACAACTGGATTTCTTTTTTATTTTCTTCTTTCTTGTTGTTGTTTGTGGCTGACACGCTCTCTAGCTCTCTACCTGTATTTACCTGCCGTCTGTCTGTATGTATGTATGTATCTGTGTGGGCATGTATCTCTCACAAGCCACACTTTCGCGCTCTAGCTCACTCTGCACTCTCATGTCGCTGCTGACCCAGTTTCCTAGGCCTGCACTGGCCAAGTGGGTTTGGGTTTGGGTTTTGGGCTCGGATTCGGATTCGGTTTGGCTTTCACAGATGTTATAACGCACAACTTTCTTGTCGCTGGTAACCTAGTAATCGCCCCCACCGCCACCCCCGTTGCCCTTACCCCTCGATTATGCCACTTGCAACTGCAGACCAGTTTCCCTACACCCCTCCACCCCCCTTTGACCAATTTCTAATGTCACATGCACTGCTCAGTTTACAAATTAGAAAATAATCTTGTTAAATTGAAATGGCAACGGATATTACTCGATTTGCCAAACACACGAAAAATCGAAATTAAATTGCATGCTTCATATGTGCGACGTGTCCTTTCTGAAAGGACTATGGACTAAGGACAAACACTACTCGCCACTTGAATAGAAACAGTGATAAATAATATCTATAGATTTTGATTTCTGCATTGATTAAAATGAAATACTCGCATCGGGAACTTCATAAAAATGGCCTAAACAAAATTGAAGTAATATATTTTTTAGAAATAAATAACATAACTCTTTCAGACCTTTTGAAAGTTTCGTCATTGCACAAGCAGTTCAGCGGTAGTGCAAGCAAGCAGACGACTTTCCAAATGAATAGAATCTCTTAGTGTTTTTATGTTGAAGAGCAAATATTTGAAATGACAAAATATGGGAAGCCCATGACTCACGATTTAAATATAAAAATTGATTATATATTTATAAAGAAATTTGTACGGAGAAAAAATGTTTTTGTAGGTTATGTCTTTCAAGACTCGTTTATAGGAAGTAAAATGTAGTATACAAATTCATAAGATTGGGCTCAGAATCGATTTGAAATCATTTAGAATTACATATTCAGGCCTGTTCTGAATTCCACTTTCGAATCAATTCCACGCAAATATATAAAGCATGCCCTTGGGCATGTCTATTAAATAAATTAATACACAAGTTAGAAAGGTTTTTAATTATATTCGGCTCTAAAAAGTATGCTACACGCTATTATGTGGAATTGATTCGGAATGGAATTCAGAACAGGCCCTATAGTACAATTCTTTACTATAACTGAAGTTGATATCTCTTGTTGTGGACAGGACAAGAGGTCGCAGAGTGTGTTGCATATTTTGTGGAGAAGTTAACAATTTCACTTTGCCGCATGAGCTAACAAGTTTCGTCATTTAATTAAATCGCAGTGTGGGAGCATGAAACATATTTGTGTGCTGTCATCCATGAACTAATCTTGCCCCACCTCGAGGGTGACAATGAGCAAGTGTCTGCTGGCAGCCAGGAGAAGTTCATTGCAATTGGAATTAGAATGACAGGCATGTGGCATGTGGCATGTGTGGCATCAGGGTTTCACCTCCGTCAGCCCGCACACCTGTGTGGTCAACAGATTTGAACAATTACAAGAGCTAACCCGGCCGCTGTGGTTGCCAGCTATGCATGCATCCACAGATATCTACATAGTTGTCTGTGGCTTTGGCTTTGGCTTTGGCCTGGTCGTGGGCCACTGATCAAATTGCCCTAACCAGGGAGCGGGCTGACGCTGTAAATCCCCATGGAATTTAAATGCAATCGCATTGTGCAACAACTGCAAAGTGCAGCGGCAACTGGCGTAACTGGAGCACACACACACACATGAAGACTTACAGTATCTGTGTGGGTTTGTATAATATATGGGTTTCTCTGTGTGTGGTGCTGCTTCATGTGGCACATGGATAGTCGTGGGATAGCAACAGTCAGAAAAGCTAGCTCAGCAATGGCACATCCACACAAATGAATACATGCGTATAATTGGGGTATTCACGGCCAGTGGCTTAACTTGTTAACTGCTTAAAGATGACAGAAACTACACTAGCCACCTGGTTGCAGACCTTGCAACGCCGTTTGCGTTGGCTTACAAACATGCAACACTTTGGTCACCAGCAGCCATTTGATTACAATCACTCATCGCTTTTGTAAGCAATGTTATCGATTACAACTAATCATCATTGGTGGATGTTTGGGCACAGTTTGATGGTTTAACTAAAATCCATCTTACAATCCATTATCCAAAGGTAAAAAGCGCTTAGTAATCACTAATCAGAAAGGTACTGGTGAACGGATAAGCTGAGTACCGCTTTAACATTTTCATTATAAAGGGCTGATGATTTCCATATCTTTTTCTTAAGCAGTCCCCACTGAAACTGAAAACCCTTTGGTATGATGATTAGGTGCTGAAATCGAATGTTAAAAGCAGACGGAAGCATCTCCGGTCCAACGATCCATCGCCTTGTCTGTCCACGTCGATCTACTGAAGGCTAAAAGCTGAATAGATTCATCAAATTAGGCATCTAGAATTTTGGGTACCTCCTGGATATCTGCTAGTCGAGCGCTCCCGCTTAAAGCATTCCTAAATCGCACAGTTATGAATCTTTGGCCCGACTTTAACGCCTATAACTTCAAATTGAAACGACCAAAGCAATCTAGTAATCAATCGACTGAATAACTGATTGAGGTTGAGAGCTGGAGTTGGCTGTTAATTGAATTCGAGTTGAAATTCAAACAGATTGCGATTTGCGATTCAGGTGCAGCAACTTGAGCGCAGCTAACCAGGTTTGGTTGTCTCTGTTATGAGGGAATTGACAGGAAATTGCGCTGCTGTCGCTGCCAATTGGCATTCAATTAAAAGGAATTCGATTGCCATTTACCCCAGCAGCGAAAAAAACACAAACGTCATCAGAAGTGCATTTAGCTGTTTCGCCTTTTAATTGCATTTTGCAACACGAAATGACAAATACAAACAGAACGAGTAGAAGATACACAACTCCACCGTCCTCTAGGGCTGTACATTTGCATATGGTCCAATGCCGGCAGCTCTGGCCATCATAGCGGGAATGTTGGTCTGCTCGTAGTTGCCGCTAAAGAACTGCGCATAGGGGCCGGAGGCAAAGACAGCCACATCGTCACCCCCATGGGTTTCGGCGTTGAGTGGTACCATGGCTGGGCTGACATAGAGAGGGTGCTGGGATGCCTGCTGGGTGAGGCGCTTGCGACCCTCCGATTTGGTGAAGGTGCCCTCGTAGCCGGGTCCATTAGCATATGAAAGAATGCTGTAGGGCAAATTGTCATCGGCGATGTCTCCGGTCAGACCCGTGATCTCCTGGTCGCGATGCTGTAGAAAGAAACTCAGCATTAGGAAGAAAAACTAACAATTCAAAGATATTGAAAAGTCGAGCTGACTTATTTGTTGTGTCCTTTTCCCTTTACCTACGATTGATCATCCTGACTATTAAAGACAAGTTGTATGTATTGTAGAACTGACTATAAAACGGGAGGATAACATTTCGAACATGCTTATCTGTTTTCCTTTCTAGGCTAGCTTTTTTAGGGTTACATTCTCTTGGTATTCCTTAAACTGATTTCCTCCCGAGAATCATCTGGGCTCCCACACATACACCTTTATGGGTAATGGATCAAAAACACCGATTGGTCAACTTTTAAAAAGGATCTTTCAAGATGAAAGCGAGGATTCTTTTCGCGGTACTACTAAGAACAAGATGGTCTAGGTCAAGTCCCCTGGAGAAGAGTAACTGTCGTCTTAATTCTGCCAAACCATCAACAGAATATTCGAACTCTCGAACTACTGAACTAGAAAGCTTTAAGCTCAAAAATCCTTGCGAATTCTTCACAATTAATCCCAAATTATTACAACATAATGAGAGTCCCCAAGTGAAAGTTAAAGCTTACCGGGTAACCGTTAATGGTAAACACGTGCGAGTGATCCGATGTAACCACAATGAGTGTATCCTCCTCGTCGGTCATTTCTCGGGCCTTTTGAACCGCCCTGGCAAACTCGGCGGTGTCCTCCAGAGAACGTTGTGCATAGTTCGAGTGATGGGCCATATCGATGCGGGCGCCCTCCACAAACAGGACGTATCCTTTGTTTTCACCGTGCTGGAGTATGCGGAGGGCCGCCTCTGTCAGCTCGGTGAGCGAGGGATCCGCCAAATGGCTGTTGGCGGGGCTGCGTTCTCGGTCTCCATCGTAGGGAAGATGATCGTTGGAGAATAGACCGAGCAAGTAGTCAACCTTGTTGAGATTGAGATCAGTGAGACCCTTGCGACTCCAAACATATTTGGCTCGCTCATACTGGGCCTGCTTGTCGGCCAGCCAGTCCTTGATTAGATTGCGTCCGTCCATGCGATAGCCGGGATGGCCAACTTCGTCCCGCATTGTGTTGTTAAGGAAGTTCTGCCTGCCGCCACCAAGTATGACCTTGAGTTTCTTTCCCACGGGCCCCTCCACCAACTGGCGAGCAATGTCAAGGCTCTCCTCGGGATTACACTGGCGTTGGAGGACCTCCGCATCGTTCTCCCAGTTACGATCGGATATGTGGGCGTACATGCCGGCAGGTGAAGCGTGCGTGACACGAGCGCTGGTCACAAAGCCCGCATCCTTGCCAGCATCCTGTGCCCATTTGGCTATGCTGTCCACCTGATTCTCCTTGACGTACGCTTCATGGCAGCTGTACCGTTTTACATTCGCATTCACGCCAATGGTGCCATAGTTGCCCTTAACTCCGCCCAGATAGGCCGTAGAGGTGCACGCCGAATCCGCCACCTGTCTGTCGACGCAGTACGTCTTGGCCAGGCCGGTGAATGGGAACTGCTCAAAGTACACCTTCTTCGAGCTGTCTCCCAGCAGATCCCTAGTCGCTGTCACCGTATGTATGGACATGCCATCGCCCAAGAACAAGATCACATTCTTTGCGGTCTTCGTGTGCACGGCCTTCAGTGCTTCCAGTTTGTCGGCCAGCGTCTTCTGGGCATCCTCCCGCCAGTATTCACTCTTCGCCTCCTGCTCGTACTTCAGCGGATGCAAGTCTCGCGGGGCTGCGGAGCGAGCGTGTTCATGGTCTGCAATGAGGGTTTATCTCTGTTAACTGGACAGTTGAGGGCGTAAATTACCAGTTGACGCGACTAATCTTTTGGTCATGTGCTTATCACATTGGCAATTTTAGTTTATGGCTCGATAAGCCCGTAAACGTGCCCCACAGTTCCTAAAATTCTCCTAATGGAACTGATAATTTTATAGCCGTTTGATTTGTGATTGCTGATTAGCTTCTAAAGTAGGCAAAGTGACCATGGAGGTCATTGCTTGAAAATGCAAATAAAATGTGGATGGAGAAGGTTGGAGAAGACCATTTTCACCCTTGGTAAGAGGTTTTCGGAACTGAGTTCCTATAAAGAAGACATGAAGAAGAAGACCTGTTTCCATTTTCACCCTTGGAAAGGTTTTGCGGATTGAACTCACTTGGCTTTTCACCAAAAGAAATCACCGCATAATCTGGCGATAAGTAATAATGGAAATACGCCTTTGATACTGTTCTGAATCACTGACTAACTAGACGGACTTTAAAAGCGAGTTGGCACTGGACACACCTATGGTCAATTGGTTCTTCGAATAGGAATCTCGAATAGTTCAAATTTCAGAGGTCTTTTGAGAATCCTCTTCTACCCACCTCTCTGTGCGCTCACTAAAGCCAGGAATAGGACGGTGGCAAGCACCCGCAGAATCAAACTGTGGCCCATTGTTGCTTCCACCTGCTGTTTGGACTTGTGCCGAGATCAGCATTCGTAGGAGTACTGAAACGTCTGGGCAGGCAGTTGGTCACTGGTGTAGCTAATCAGGGCATAGCCAAGGAATCTAATCAGCAATTTCAAGTTATCAAAATGCCAAAATCAAATCGACAAGCGGTTTATGGCTAACATATTAAAGAATTGTTCAACGAACGTAGAAAGATGAACGCGACTCACGTGTCCAAAGAACGGACATTGCCGGGGATTGCCCGCAGGCTTAGCTTTGATCTAAGAATAACTCGGCCAGCTTATTGCAGCATGCAACAAACAACAACAAATCCCAGTTACTTTGAGCTCGTTACGTGTACGTCCCATGTGACCAGTGTACAATGGGCAAAACTTGCGCGTTTTGTGGCATAAATTTCATTTAAAAGTACTTTCGTGCTGTAACATAATGTTAACAATGAGCTGTTAAGTAAACAGCTGTTAAAAACAGCTAGTACCCTGTTGTTTTCAAAACTGTTTGCAATTTTCAAAGGAAGAATAGTTTCCAAAGGAATCTCTGTGTTTTTTACTGTAGTTTATTCGAATTTTTGTTTGAAATCTTTGCTTTTGTGCTATAACATAATGTTAACAATGAGCTGTTAAGTTAACAGCTGTTAACACCAGCTGGTACCCTGTTGTTTTCAAAACTGCTTGCAATTTTCAAAGGAAGAATAGTTTCCAAAGGAATCTCTGTGTTTTTTACTGTAGTTTATTCGAATTTTTGTTTGAAATCTTTGCTTTTGTGCTATAACATAATGTTAACAATGAGCTGTTAAGTAAACAGCTGTTAAAAACAGCTGATACCCTGTTGTTTTCAAAACTGCTTGCAATTTTCAAAGGAAAAATAGTTTCCAGAGGAATCTGTGTGTTTTTTTCTGTAGTTTATTCGAATTTTTGTTTGAAATCTTTTGCTTATTTCTGTAAACAAATCTGATCCTTGGAGGAGCCTATACACTTTTGGGAGCACTTAGGAAGTTTGACACTCTTTTGCATCAATTTAACACTAGGAAAAGTTCATTTTATGCTCTTTTTTAAGGATTTTATCTTCCAACCGAACGTTAAGCAGAGCACCTAACAATTTATGTAGCAGAAAGTGTATATTTCTCCCACAGTGCAGTGCCCAGTATAAATGTGTCCGGCTTTGCTGACCCGTACAACTGGCTCCCATTTTGTTATGTCAGAAGCCTGCCGGGGCTTTTAATCAACCGGTCCACAGGCAGCTTGGTCCTTTGTGTTGTTGCTGGTGTCGTCCTTGTTACAGGAGCCTTTGGACGTCATTGCCAGGCAATGGCAATGTTGTGGCACAAAGTAAATCCAAATTACCTAAATAAAATGTAAGCTTCCCTATATGATCTTTGCAAAATTCAAGTACAAATTCAAATTACAACAGGACACCTGGTGGGACTCATTTAATTTGCACATCATTGGTGTTCTGTTATCTTGTCAGGAGCAGCAATTTCATCCTGCCGGCAAATTCCTGACTAAAAACTACACATTCCTAACATATAATCGCATTGAATAATGTAGAAAATTGTTGAAATACTTTAATAAATTTAACAATTTTTAGCTTGCGAGGGTGGGCTGATAAGTAAACGGCTTGAAGAAAACAACATTTTGTGTTTTATTTATTACGGATTGTGGTTTCCTTAAAAATCATCGCTTCAACTTCAACCAGGGATTCTAAAACTTATTCAAATATTTCTCTATCAATTGGCGTTTATTTTAAGTAATTTCCAGCCGATTTATTTCTTGATTTTGATAATGAATTATAGTCTATTTTCTCTTAGATATTTTCTAGATTTCTATTTCATAGATCTTCCGATTTTTAACTCGCATAACTTTGCCAAAAATGCATCGACTTACAGCTAGATCTGAATGTTAAGGATAGATCTATAGGGAACCAATACATAGCGGTAAAGTCGGTCATATTTTCATAGATACAAGTATCTATTCACGGCAGGATATTCGATACAAAAGGATACCTGCAAAGTATTTACTAAAATGGATACATTTATCGATTGGCGTAGCTGAAATTTGTACTAAATAATATATAATAAAAGTTATTAATTTGATTTAAAACCGATTACTCTACACCCTACCCTCGTAAACTAGCTAAATTTGAGGCATGCAGCATAAATTGCCGCCCTGCAACTGGAGGTGTGGCAGAGGCAGGAAGTGTAGAAAGGAGGAGGTACTTTTTTGATGATAACAAGACTCTTGTGTTTAAAGAGTGCTGCATACTTTCAGGGTAAGTGCAAAGTGCCAGATACTTACTAAGTAAGTATTATGTACGCGTATCTATAGACATATATAGACATATATATATACATATATATGTATCCTGGTGCCAACTGCAGCAGCGTCCTGGCGCCAGCTACTTGAGACTTTATATTTGTCGTAAAACTTCAATTCCGCTTTTATGGCAAGCCACTTGCTGCTGTTGTTTTTCAATTTTCGTTTGCTTCTTGGTGAGGACAACAAACTAAAGTATGGTATTGGCCAGCGCCACAATGGAGCCCGTAAACTTGATGACCTGCAGCAAAAAGATACAAAGCGTGAGTGCAACTTGGTCAACATTCTGGATACTACGCACCCCAGTGAAAAGTGGCAGGGTGGGCGCAAAAAATGGCACATCCACCATTATGGGTCGCTGGGCACGCAGGATGAGCAGATAGACACGCTGGCGCACTTGCCGATTCCACTGATACCAGTTGCTGTTGTACGCCGCCTCACCCAGATCCAGGCTCTGCGGAGCACAATCCCTAAGCATCCTTCAGTCATTCATTTATTATGCATGGCTAACTCACCGCCGTTGACATCTCTGTGCCCCCGTAGCAGTAGAGGAAGAGGCAGGAGCTCACGGTGCCGGCATAGACCACGTACCGTATGATATTGTAGCCGGAATACTAGAAAAACTCAAGCATTTGTTCAGAGTCGCACAGGCATAAGTAAACAAATGGAATATAAAGGTTAATAGTGCTCTCAAAAGTATATCCTGCACATAGAAACTAACACGAAATGAATTCTGAAACATCAATAGGTTTTTCTATTGGTTTCAACTTTTTATAGAGATATCTAACTATTATTTTTAAACTATAATATTCGAGTAATTTAATAAGATATACTATTCTTTATAGTCACAGAGGGTATTTACAATTTCTTTTTAAGTTTCCCCTGTCAATATAAGTAACTCCAATCAATTATTACAGTTTTAAGATTATTTAACCACATTATTTAGCCTATTTACTCTACAATAGTAAAAAAAATCGATTAAATCGATAACAAACTATCGGAAACTATCCTGCTCTTGCTTATTGCTTCGATATTTAGTTTCTATTTTTGAACTTTCAAATAGCTGCTAATATAAAACCTAAAAATATGTATAATTTAGATCAAATCTGGGGGAAATTTTATTTAATCCTCACACCTCAGATTGTGATTGAATCATTATAAAATTTCTAGCTGACTTATCACAAAGTCAGCAACCTCTGTGGTTCCCCTATTTCTGACAAGCCCACAAACCGCTTTAAACCATGACTAGTTTGTGTAACCACACCCTGTAAATGATTAGCAAACTCACCAGCAGTATATCAATTACACTGGTGGCTATCACCAAGCTGGAGGATAGGAACTGGGCAAAAGTGGGCGCGGCCATAATCACGGAGAAACGCTGAACAATGCCAACGATCTCGTTGTGGCGATCGATGATATTCTGCAGCTGTTGACAACACTTCTCGCACTCGGCTCGACTGGGATCTGCAGTTGGAAAAGTTATCGAAAGCGTTTAATAAGATATCGATAGTTAGGGCATCATTTGAGCTCACCTTTAACGGGCTGCAGTACGCGCTGCAAGTCCATTTGTAGGGCCTTGAGCAGGAAGGTCACGTAGAGGGTGAAGCTGAAGAAGAAGCCGTCGGTGGCAGAAAAGGCGTAAACCGTCACTTGGCCACTCCAGGTGGAGTACAGGTAGGCCAGCGGATATAGTGGCAAGCGATGAGCTATAGCTGGAAAGCTGTCGAAAAGATTTAACTTAGAGAACTCTGAGAACTACTCGTTGCCACTAGAGCTGAAAAGCAACCGATGTTCCTATCGATAATATCGATATTTTCCAATTCTTTTATTTTGCATCGATAGTATCGATTGGTAGTGCAATTATCGATAGTTTCCCAGCTCTAGCTTTCACCTACTGCATCCTGAAGGGCATGTCAAACTTGAAGGGCTCATTGCGTCGCATCCACATCTCCCACAACGAGCGGAGCACAAATGCAGCGGTGTTAATGCAGCCCAGGGTGAACATGAGCATGCACAGGAGCGTGGCCATTCTGTAGTATCCGCGCTTCATCTGAACCCGCTCCTCGTCCCGCTGCTGCTCGGTGAGCAAGCGTATGTGGCGTATAACTATCGCCACCTCCGCGCGACTGCGCCACATGCAAGCCATCTTGAAGAGCGTCGTCAGGCTGCAGGCCAGCGGACAGAAGGCATCCATGGCGTCCACCGGACTGGTCCGGATGTAATGCCAGCCAAAGTTGAACTCCGCCTGGCAGCAGTGAGCCAGATTCACAAAGTTGAACACCAGCCAGACCGTGGACCAAAATGTTGGCGACTGCTCAAACCGTAGACCGAGCAAACTGAAGGAGTACCTGGTGAAATTTAATGAAATCTTTTAGTATAAGACCCACTTAACTGAACAGAAGAACTACAAACATATATCGCTGACTATCATTCATCTAATATGTTCGTTAAGCTGCTCTTTGCGTTCAAATGAACAAATCGAACGAACAAACTATATAACTGATTCATCAGTTAACCAAACATTGAAAGACTGAGATTTTTATCCTTTAAATGAACTAAAGGACACAAGTTTAGTACCTGGTTACAAAGAACAGATGCTTCTCCAGTGGATAATCGGGGCTTAGAAAGCGCGGATACATTTTGACCAACTAATTGCATTGATTCGAAGGATCGAAGTATTTATAAGCACCGCATTTGGTAGCAATTAAATAAACACTTTGTGTGTGTTCTAATTCACAATTATTGTTTAATTTCAGAACCACAACAAAGCAGGCAACACGCAGTTTTAACCGTGGTTAATAACATGATTGGATAACTAATTAGGCCTGAGTTGATGCCTGTTTGGCATATCAAATGGCTTAATTAGTGGTTAAAGGATTGAGCACCTGCAGCGACATTATAATAACCCCAAACGATATTTAAAACTGTGTAATAATACGTTTGTTAAAAGGGCTATTAAGTTATACGAGAATAATTGTGAGTAATTGAAATATGATACTCTCCTTAAATGAAAAACCAATTAAACCATCATTAGGTACACCAATGTCAAGCAGATAGGATGGTAAACTAAGGAAGAAAGGAACAATCCTTAAAGAATATGTCAATCAAATCAAAAAGAAAGTGAACACAGAGAACAAATAGAAGCTGTTTTAAAATAAGTTGTTTATTAAATGAAAAGAAAATTAACATAGATAAAACCTTTTTGAAATCAGAATAAATTGTCTACAGAGGTTAGTAAGAAAGTTGGAAAGTTGTTAATGATAGCAAAATAAAGAAGACAAGAAAGTGACTACAGAAGTTACTAACTTCTATAGTGTTATAGGTATTATAGAGTGTTATAGAGTTATTTATAGTGTCATAGAAAGTTGTGAATGAAATCAGCATAAAGTGACCTCTATGGTCGGAGAAAAAACACACCACGACCCTAGACCCTAGGTTAGTTTAGGGCACTACCTCCTTCATTAGTGGTTAAACTAGTAGTAGTAGTTAAATAAGTAGTAGCAACAATATTTTCATTTATCTGCAGCTATTTAAGGATGTGAATTGATAACCAGTGTCTAAAGTTTGCAATATATTTGATTTCCGCATTTTGCATATACGTATTTTCCCACAATGTTAATTGAAGCACAAGTTATGGCATAAATCAGACGGTTCTTGAACCCACCGCCCACTGGAACCTGAAAAGATGCCGAAAAGTAAAGAAAGAATATCTTATAGTATTTATATGCTGACTGGCTGGCTGTCTGTCTGTCTGTCTGTCTGTCGAAATAAAGTTGAAAGCATCCGAGAATGCTGTCAGCCAATTAGAATTTTAAATGGAACTGCGGAGCTGTGGCACACGAGCAATCGAATAATGCGACTTATATGGGTCACTATGTTTTGCTGGCTATTGAAAACGCTTGTGTACGAACGATTTTGCATACATACATTTTTGATTTATGTTGATTTGTGCATATCAATGGGGAATTTATGCAGTTCAAGCAACCCACAACGAGAGATTTGTCTTCAATTTGCCAAGCATTGAAACATAGCTATATCAAGTGAAGAGTACGTGTCCTGTTCCGGCTTTCGACAGGATGTATTTTGTATGAAAAGCTGGGTATTCGTTTCAGTTCACTAGTCAACATTTTAATTAAGTTTCATGCTCTGTCATACATTGCGTATACGCAATCAAGTGTCAGATCATATTGATTTTGCAGTAATTCTCTATCTAGGGAACTTCATTATTTGGCAGCCAGCTGCGTTGGCTGCCATTCGATTTTGCATACACATCCAGCCAGAGTGTGGTAACTGACATCCTTTATGGCCAATATGCATGCATCCAACGTATGGCTAACCAGCCCGCGAAGGCGACTCCTTTGCTGATATCATCGTGTGGAAATAAATGTAACAACAGCAGCAGCTACCCTCAAAAGCCAAGCAGCTAAGCACCCAGCCACCCAGCCACCCAGCCACCCAGCCACCCAACCACCCAACCACCTAAGCACCCAGTCGCCATCCTGTTTGACTTTTATGACAACAAACAAATAAACGAACTAACTCACGCACACGCAACCACCGCCAACCCCCGTAGCGTCGTGAATGATTCTGAATGCTTTCGCCTTGGAGTTGTTTCGATTCGTTCAGAACTAGTTCCAGCGAACGAGCCACCAAACGAACAAGGAACACATGTTCTTCATTCCTTTGTTCATCTAGTTCATTTGATTTTTGCCGTTCGTTAACTTTTTTCTCGTTTGTATCTTTCTGTTTGTTAGCTTTGTTCTCTAGTTCGTTCTGTTCGCTTATTTCCAATTCAAATCGATAATTATCGATAATTATCGTTTGTTTTATTGAATAGGGTCACATTAGAGCTTCTGAGCGAATCATTTTCTTGTTTTTTTTTAATATGGGTTATTTTTATCCTTTCATAGGGTGTTAGGGTATATAACTTTGTTAGAAAATATCTTACGTTTTGAATTTCCAGATATCTCACCAAACTTACAGATTTCATTATATCTTAAATACATATAATAGAAACGTCGATTGAAATAATGCAATCTAACCAGTAAAGATCTGAAGATCCAGATCAATCTGATAGCAATAATAAAAATATGATCAAATTTGGACAAGTTTGGGCGGAATAATCTAAATAATAGGTATATCTGCCATAGAAATGATCCTGAGGGTATAAATTAGTTAAAATGATATAGGATAATAGAAGCAACAACAATTAGACTGAGTCTAAAAACGAACAAAACTAAGGAACCAAACGAACTAGTTACAGGTAGACCAAATCGATCGCTCACTTGGAATTGAACGACTGAACTGATGCCTTCAATTGAACTAGAATGTTCAGCCCTATTTCCCATGCTTTCGTGGGCGCCATGCATGACACACCCTGTTGACCCCACCCCCCCGGCGAGGCCACCGCAGCAGCAACCCTCACAGCTGGAAGCTTTTTTTTTGGCAGACCCTGGAAATGAGTGTTGTGTAACGCTGCTGCCTGTGAAGATGACGATGATGATGATGATGATCCTGCAGCTGAAAGCGACGCCAAGTGGAAAAGGAGTGCCGCTGGGCGCCATCAAGCGAGTGGCGGAAGACACGAGGAATCAGGCCATCGTGTCACCGATGAAAACTCAGTCGGCAACAACCAGAATTAAACCAGTTTTTCCATTGTTGTTATTTTGTTTTTTATCGCGGAGACATTCGTAAAATGTACTCGTACTTGTGCCCTACTTAAGTGGGCCGCGGCGGGTGGCGGGGAGGCTTTTGCGGCGGCAGCTTGGAAAATGCGAATCGAGTTTTTCCCGATGTGTCGCTGCACCAGTTGAGGTTGAGTCACGACCGAGAGTCGCTGGCTGGGTTTTGGAGAACACAGGTTGATTTTCCTGTTTGCAGCTCGACTCTCGACGCTGTTGGCCATTAGCCAAATGGGATTTCACACGCTTCCCTGCCCCGCATTGCTGCTCCGCACGCCAACTGCACGTTGACATGCCCCACTTGCCCGGCCTGTTGGCCACCACCCCTTCCGCCCCACTACTTGATCAATTATTAAAACTCACTCAGCTCTGCTTAGCAGCTTACAACATTTCAGCACTCTTTATTTTGGAAACTCAGCCCGCCGTAGCGCCACACATTTGACAATAAATGATATATCGCTGGGGAGGCAACGCTCTAGTGTCATAAATCCGCTTGGGCTGCCCCTTTGTCCTGCAGCGGGCGGGGGTTTATCTTTATCGTCAGATGCCACATCGTTTTGGTGACATTCCGCATTTTCCGCTTGCGGCCTGACCCACATATGTCGCTACTACTCGTTAGCACACAAGTCGCCGGGAGGACGGGGACGGCGACGGGGACGGAGGGCTTTAAACTAATGCTGACAGGCCTCATGTTAATGTCCATTACGATAAGCGACAACGACGACAACGGCAACTACCGAGGCCCCATGTGATAAAGAGTTTAAGCTCTAGGTTCCCGTACAATTCCGAATATTTCATAAGCGTCTAAACAACTAAAACAGGAAAGAAAACAGAAAGAACAGGGTAGATCGGTAAGTTCTTGATAATACGACTAGAACCGTACAAAGAGTTTTGGCAGAAGCTTGATTCTAAGTTTCATAGATGAACCAAGTAAATAAATATCGATTAAATATATCTACCTTTCTATATTCACCCTGAATTGTCGACGTCGAGCCTATTAAATATTTCATTTACAAAATTATACGTCGCTAAAACACACATTTTTACCGATAAGGGACGGACTCCCATTCATAATGAAAAAATAAGTTCATTGTATCAATCTCATATTGAAAACAAAAACCAACTAACTGACCTGCATAAGATCAGATCAGCTAGTACCGAACTTGCACTTGGATAAGAAAGCGAAGCTTTACAAAAGTGATAACAAAGTTCAAAACAATTGGTTCTAATAATAATAAATAGAACTGTAAGGGTTAGAAACTTAGATAAAGGGATTAAGCTTTGGTGCGGACTTAGGATTTCAAATGGACCTGTTGATGACAGTAATTAGTTCAAGCCGGGATCGGACAGCAAGTGGGTCAGAGGTTAAGGCATCCGCCTTACAGACGGGAGCACTCGGGTTCGAATCTAGCCGACTACTACTCATATACGGACAAGTTTGGACAAAAATTTCTAACAATAAAGGTCACTGATGAGGATGCTTGGCAGCATCCGAAATAGCGCTATATGACCAGCCAATACTTTTCATATCTACCTTTCTATATTCACCCTGAATTGTTGACGTCGAGCCTGTTAAATATTTCATTTATCGATTAAATGTATAAAACAAATTTGTAATTTCGATAGATTAGTATCATTCAATAATCGGATAAAGTAGGGATATAATGAAAAAATAAGCTTATAATTTATAAAACAAATTCTTTAGTTTCAAAGGATGAGAATCATTCAATAATCGTATAAAGTAGGAAAACATAAACAAACAAGTTTAATTTTTGAAATTATAGCCGTTAATAGAATTAATCATCCATGTTCCCATTACCGAATCTGATCAAATCAATCTTAATCTTAATTGTTAGCTTTTCTTAAATTTCAGAACCTATTGAAAGTTTGCTTTGGAAAGCTTTTATTTATGTAATAAAAACTTAAGAGGCGTAGGCCTTTATAGTAGGTATTCTAATCCATAAGAAATTTAAAAAAATTATAGAAACAAGTAAGAACGTTGCAGTCGGACGTAGCCGACAGCAGAATACTCTGCTCCGAGTACGGTAAAATTTGCTTATTTGTGGGTTCGAAAAGAGACGCGAAGAAAACAGTAGTTTGTATGTCAAATTTGATGACTGTACCTGTACAGGTGTGGGAGATATAGAAATTGCTCATTTGTGAGGGAGGGGTGGGGGAGCCAAACATTTTTTGATGCAGATCTCTCCAGGGGGTCAACATTAGTGTGTATACCAAATTTGGTGACTCTACCTGTACACGTGTTGGAGATACACTTCATAAATTGAGGGTATACACCTAGCTTCAGGAGTGTGGAAAAGAATTACGTTCATACGGACAGACGGACATTTCGCAAACCCAATATGCTCTTTTTCCCTTCGGGAACAGAGTATAAAAAGAAAGTAAGTGTGTTTCAATTAAATATGAGAACACAAAATCAAAAACAGGCCACTTTTATAAACTTTATCGATTGTTTTCTAGTTAAACTCAAGGTATGCCAGGTGGGTACAGATTCCGCGGGTTTCTATATATCCATTAACACACAATGCAGTTTATAGCAAACTAATGATGACTATAGCCATACTTTTAGATATAGTTTTCACAATGGTCACAACAATTGTATTATTCCATATGCTATTCTAATTGGCTGACTTGCTTGGTGTCCTTGTGGTGTCCTTGGGGTGGCTTTGCTGTTCGCATTTCCAGCCCAATCAAATTGCAATGCAAGCGACGCTTCGCTGCAAAAGTTGAGCCGAGCACAATTTGAATTTGCAATGCGGCGTTAATTATAATTAAAACTATTGAGCTAAGCAAGTATGTGCATATATAAATAGACAGCCTTATATGGTATATATATATCTATATATATATCTATATATATCTATACGTATTATATGCACATAGATCTAGCATGACACAATACAATTTGTGCACTGCGGCACTTTGTTCTCTTCGAGCTCTCCGTGACGTGACATAAGCTAAAGTAAATTGTTTTAAATTTTGTTGAATCGCTTTACAAATGACTGCATAGCATTGTGATTCAGTATATTGTTTGTAGTTTGAGGCCTTCACCGAAATCGAAAACGATTTCCAACACTCCAGTCCCCCAGTCCCCCCAGTCCTGAGCCGGAGCCTACTCCCACTAATAGAGCCACATCAGTCGCGGTCAATAGGCCACGACATAATTGCTGATTCAATGAGGCTGTCATCTGACGTCAGCCCAGCTGATTAATAACAATTAGCGGGCTTCTACTCAATATGAAGATACATTTCCACACATACAGTTGAAGTTTCCTATAATGAACGTCTCTAAAAGATATTTTTCAGGAACAGTCAATCAATTTTTAGAAGAAACAAAATCATCATGAAAGAGTATTGATATATAATAAGCAAAATGGAAATATAAAACTCAAGAAATAGTTTTTATTTCGGAGCGAAAATATATATTCACAAGGTAAGTTTTGTATTTATAGAAAAAAACAAGAAAGCACGGCTATCTTTATACCCTAGTAGGAATTAATTTGTATACAAAACTTAATTTTTATCTAATTGTTTCTATGGGAGTCATATGATCTGATTTTGATGAAATTATAGGAAACTATTTGAAGTATAATAAAACTCTCACTTAGTTTGAATTTGCATAAACAAAAAGTTTGATATGGCAAAATAGTAGTTCGGTTTTCACCCGATCGTTCCTATGGCAGCTATATGATATAGTGACCCGATTTTGATCAAGTTTGGTCAGATTGTATAAACTATTTAGAGACTCGGTTTGGATGAGTTTGGTGAGGATATCTCTATAAACAACAAAGTTGTTCATACAAAACATAGTTTTATAATTTTCATCGCCCTTCTCTGCGATTCTCAAGAATTCATGGGAGTCCATTACAATTTATCATTTTGGAGGTATACTTTGTGAATAGCAATAGCTTAGTTTTGGAGGTCCACTTTACTGTGTATATGTGTGAGAGAGAGAGCGAGAGAGAGAGAGAAGGAGAGAGAGAGAGCGCGAGAGAGAAAGAGAAACAGAGAGAGACAAAGAGAGAGAGAGGCAAAGAGAGAGAGAGACTATATCGCATAGAAACAGAATTTTATCAAATTCTTTATATTACTTATAACAGTTACGGTCCCTATTATTTTTCTCTAAGGCTAATCTTCTTCCCAAGACCATTGGAATCCTTAAAATCCTTTTCTAAAATGCGAAGTAAGCTCCGAAATCGAAGTCGCTTTAAGATATTAGTAAAACAAAGCTACTTAATCAAAATAAAGCAATAAACATGATGGAAGAACCAATCCGTAAAATAACCCAAAACAGGTATAACAAATACGTAAGCAGCTTTATTTTACAGTCACAAATCAGTCTCAATATCTCCATATTTTCAATTTCATTTCACAATCCAAGGAATACTCTAATGTGATGACATCTTTTACTTTATGACTTTGTCTCGCAGTCGAATAATTCAGCGCATTTGTACTTATGTATGTATGTAGAATACTTACATATTTACATATGTATGTACATTTGAAACTATGCGAATTCCAATAAAAACAATATAAATGCCGAATATAAATACCCTTGCAAGATTATTTTTATTACATAAATTCAATTTTCAGCGAAAGTCCCTTTTTTTAATCAGATATTATTTAAGCAAACTACATAAAGTATAATTAAACTCACAATTACTGAATTTGATTAAGATAGCTGTTAAAACTAAAAATGTTCAAACTAATTTTTGAAGTAGTGTTTTCTTTAGATATAGTAAACCGATTTGGATCAAATTTGGTATACAGTTAAAGACTAAAACATTATGTCAATTTGCTGAGTTTGGTTGCTATTTCTAAGAAAACTATGAAGAATTCTATACCACAAGTTAAAGAAATTTTCAAAATTTGAACAAAAAAACAACAATTCAACAACTCATGCTTTAACCGATCGTTCCTATGGCGGCTACTATAAGATATGGTAATCTTATTTTATTTAAACTCAGTAAACTCTTTGTAAAATATAGTAAGGCTTCATTTTGGTGAGTTTTGTAGAGATATATTGCAAAAAAACACACAAAAGTTGTACAACTCATTTGTCGACCAATCGTTCCTATTACAGTAATCCAATCCGCCTGGTTCCATCAGGTATACTGTCTGCAGTAAAAAGAAGCAACTGTGCCAAGTTTCCTGAAAATAGCTCGAAAATAAAGATATTGCTTTTCCTACAAAACATTGCCAGTTTGACTGTAAATGCTAATCAAGAAATTAGAATACCCTCAGCAAGGGTATTCAAACACGCAAACAGAGGACAAGTCACGCCACATACGCATACACATACACATACACATACTTGATGTAGACATGTGTAGAGTATACAGAGTTCAGAGACATCTCACTCCCGGCAAGGAACTGGGCTCTCATTTCTCAGTTTTGTGGCGCCATAAATCTGCAGTTGGAGGCATTCGCATGTCGCTGGCAATTCGACAAATGGCTTCAAAACTGGCGCAACACTCTCATAAAACTTTTGTACATATTTGCGTGTCTACAATAGAAGCATTTTAATTTTGTAAAATGTACACATTTGCCATTTGAGAATAGCCCACAATTGTTGTTGTTGTTGCTGTTGCTGTTGTTGTTGTTTGTTTCTGTTCTGACTTGTTGCGATTGTCACGAAGCATGTAATGTCTAAGACCTGACTACCAGGCACGTTTCCACTTTTTAATCTACCTTTAACAGAACTCTCTTCCATTCTCAGTGTTTGCTTTAAAGCTAATACCTGTCATTTCTTATCTAAATTCTTCAAATCTGCATTATTGTGATTATTTTGTACTTTCTTTAGACTATTTATCCTTATTTACAATAGCTATTCATCAAAGTTGTAGTCTTTTCATCTATGCTTTCTTTAACTTTAACCAAAATGTTTTTATTTTCATTTTTCACATGAAATCTCCATAATATTTATCCTTTACAATATTTGCTAGTTATCAAAGTCGTTGCTAGCTATATTTTGTTGAAACACTCAATTAATGTAGCAATGGAGGATTATCAAATGAATTATCAATCAAAAGTTCAAGTATTTTCATCTATGCTTCCTTTAACTTTAACCGAAATGTTTTCATCTCTGCTTCCCTTAACCTTAACCGAAATGTTTTATTTTCATTTTTTACATGACATTTCCATAATATTTATCCTTAACAATATCAAAGTCGTTGCTAGCCATATTATGTTGAACAACTCAATTAATGTCGCCATGGAGGACAATCAAATGATTTATCAATCAAAAAGTTCAAGTCTTTTCATCTATTTTAACCAAAATTTTATTTATTTTTATTTTTTACATGAAATTTCCATAATATTTATCCTTAACAATATCAAAGTCTTTGCTAGCCATATTATGTTGAACAACTCAATTAATGTAGCCATGGAGGTCTATCAAATGAATTATCAATCAAAAAGTTTAAGTTTTTTCATCTATGCTTCCTATGACTTTAACCGAAATGTTTTATTTTTATTTTTCTCATGAAATATTTATCCTTAACAATACTTGCTATCTATCAAAGTCGTTGGTAGCCATATTTTGTTGAACAACTCAATTAATGTCGCCATGGAGGACAATCAAATGAATTATCAATCAAAAGTTCAAGTTTTTTCTATCTTCCTATAACTTTAACCAAAATGTTTAATTCTCATTTTTCACATGAAATCTCCATAATATTTATCCTTAACAATATCAAAATATCCTTAACAATATCAAAGTCGTTGCTAGCCATTGAACAACTCAATTAATGTCGCCATGGAGGATTCTCAAATGAATTATCAATCAAAATGTTTAAATTTTTTCATCTCTGCCTTCTTTAACTTTAACCAAAATGTTTTTATTTTCATTTTTTACATGAAATTTCCATAGTATTTATCCTTAACAATATCAAAGTCGTTACTAGCTATATTTAGTTGAAACACTCAATTAATGTCGCCATGGAGGATTCTCAAATGAATTATCAATCAAAAGTTCAAGTTTTTTCATCTTCCTATAACTTTAACCAAAAGGTTTACTTCTCATTTTTCACATGAAATTTCCATAATATTTATCCTTAACAATACCAAAGTCGTTGCTAGCCATTAAACAACTCAATTAATGTAGCCATGGAGGACAATCAAATGAATTATCAATCAAAAGTCCAAGTTTATTCATCTTCCTATAACTTTAACCAAAATGTTTAATTCTCATTTTTCACATGAAATCTCCATAATATTTATCCTTATTAACAATATTAGCTATTTATCAAAGTCATATATTTCTTATATATTTCTTATACGACACAATAAAACTGACAATGGAGGACAAGCACATGAATTGTCAATAAAATAGTGCCTTCAAATGGTTATATTTTTAGACTTGAATGCACAAATATATGCATGTTGTCAGAATCATCTCATAGTCAAGCAATTCAATTGCTTCAACTTGATGATATAGGGTATATGCTCGTATAAATATTATGATTATTATTATTAGCCAATTGTCGTTTGGCCAATCAAAAGTTCTTTATTTCTAAGTATTGCTCGTTTAATTCACATGATAAAGTAATAATCGCTTTGTATCATATAAAGCGTATGTAACACGATCTGTGCCATAACAGTGAAGAATAGACGACGATTGAGGGTAACTACTCCATAAAGATCCATCTGTGTGCTTTGGCAACCGAGCTGCAGGGTCATCCAAGCAGTCTATATAATGGATACAATCAACAGATGATGTACAGCTGATGTCACTTCCAACAACATTGCAACTTACAGAACGTTCCACGAGTTGGTCTTGAGACTGGAACTGCCGAAAGATAGCCATGGTACCAGGGATGAGATCACCGACAGTTCCGGACAAACTGTTCGTAACGTAGAACTCGGCAAAGGCGTGAATACTCACAACTAGGATGGCAAAGGCAAGTCCTGCTGTGAGTTGCGGGTGTTCGTGACCAAATTGTATGCGAATTAGAAAATAGGCACCCAAGACGCCGGTGCACAGAATACGAACGGGATACCAGAACATTACGTGTCTAAACGTTCCACGGAACTCGATGGCAACATCTATAAGTCGCTGATGTTGTCTATAGAGCTGATGCAGTTCCTGGAGGTTGCCTCTACTTGAGAGCAGCTCCTCAAGTCGCGCCTGCAGGCCCAAGGCGCAGTAGCAAATCTTCCAGAGTATCCCACATATTAACAAGGATGTAGCCATGCTCATATTTGTGGTCCAGAAATTCCACAGCTTGCACAACAATTTGATTGTAGTTGAACCTGTCCACTTGTATGCAACAATATAGATCTGCATTGATATTTGAGCAGAGACAAGCAATAATTTTACGTAGAACAGGAAATATAGATATCTCGGGACAGTTGGTCTAAACTTAACCTTCTCCAATCTCTGCAGTTTGCCAACCATGCGACGTATAGGACATTGCAGGGCCAGAGCACAGTAGACGCAGGACAGCATAAGGGCCACATTCCGGAAAACATATAACAAGTTGACGTACGTGACCCAATGTGATTGCACTTGGACCGCCAGGGTGGGGTTACCTGCCAAAGTATCCAGAAACAGCGCAGGCAGGCCAAATACAGACAGCAGACTGAGAGCTATACTGTAGCCCTGAAGGTACCAGGATCTCTGAAGACGGCCCGTTTGGGAGTTAGGATAATATCTGGTTATACCATTTAGAGCTATAAACCAAGCGATATACACAAAGAACTTGTTCGCTTGCCAATGCATGGCTGAGACAACTGAAAGTGGTCGTAACTGCTAAACTCAGGATATTCCATTTTAATTAACCTAATGGATCCAACTAATATCGGATTAGCCATGAACGGTTTTAACTTCTTTAATTGAAAACAACAGATAGCAAATGTAAAGTGGATATCAATTGCATTGTATTACTTTTATAGAATATCTTGAATATATAAATGTTTAAATATAATGTGAATTCTTATAAGATAGAAATAGTTCTCAAAGAATCCCCAATCTCTGTAAGTGATAAAAATGGATCCTTAAATATAATTTGAATTCTTATAAGATAGAAATAGTTCTCAAAGAATCCCCAATCTCTGTAAGTGATAAAAATGGATCCTTAAATATAATTTGAATTCTTATAAGATAGAAATAGTTCTCAAAGAATCCCCAATCTCTGTAAGTGAAAAAAATGAATCCAAACATACTACAGTTTAAAATATCTCGTCTCATCCAGCAACTCCAACTCCAACATTGACCATTTGATCTTTTTCCGAATATAATATATACACTTTCTCATCCTTGGTCGATTTGTTATCGATTTCCTTACAACATTCTCAGATATTTGTTCTCTTTGTGCTTAAAATGACTTCCATTGTCAGTTTATTAGCCTATATGAAGCTATTAACCCATTTCGATCATTTTTAAAGGGGAAATTGTAGTCCCATTCCCATATATGGGACCTTGTCTATCCTCATTATACTACTACCAAAATATTCCCCAAGTTCTCTTTATTTGCTGACGCCATTTGCATTATATTTGCGAAGACTTCAACGTTTGAATTGTTTGTCTACATTTGAAACAAAACAACATTTAATCTGTCCAGAAGCTTCAGGGATTGTTTGATAATAATTCTATTGCTGTACAGGGTGAAGGGTGAAGAGTGTACTCAATTAAGTTTAACAACAATTGTGAGTGGGCTATTTATAAAGTCGAACAACATTTATTGTGGGTTTACACTATCAGGGGAACATACAAAATTTAAGTGGATATTTTGAGTTAGATAAAATAGTATTGCGTAATAAGTTGACTTGGCTCAAATAATTAAAAGAATGTTAGAAATTGTTGATATCTGGTAATAATCACAACATGCCTGGTACTTAGAAGCTTGCCCAGGTTATCAGCTCGATTGGAGGTCCGTCTTGTCAATAAAAGGGGCAACCGCAAATTGATAGGGGACATAGTTTTGAAGTGTTTTGTTGTTCGTACTCGTAGAAAGACCCTTTTACCGGAAAAATGAGTAAATCTCTAAACCCTGTGACACTAGTTGGCCTTGTGCTGTGCTGTGCCTTGGTGACGACGGTTTATGCCGGCAACGACTACCTCTGGGGCGAGGTGGGTCCCAACGACTACTACCTGGCCAAGGACACCGTACAGAAGGCCTTCTTTGTGGGACTCGTACAGAATAAGAAATACGTGTTCAAGCAATCTGTGGGTACCGCCTAGAGCTACAAAACCATCGAGAGTGCTGACAATCGATAGTAGATAGCCCTAACTATCGATACTATCGATATAAAAACAAACCATTAAAGCCAGGATATTCATGTGAAAGTGTTTATTTGATTCTATCAACAAAGAACCATCAATACTATCGATAGTGCTTTCGATTGTTTTCCGGCTCTAGTTATACCATGTTTCATTTGCAGCAATACATGAATCTTTACCACTTCTAGAACAATCTTGATGCTCTGACAATCACGGCTATTAAGATCACCGATAAGAAGAAGAGCAACGGTGCTACGGCCGTCCTGGTTTCCGGAGGACCTGGCTCGAAGGGTGCTACCATACAGTTCACTTCGAAGCGAGGCTATGGCATTAAGGACCTCGTTGAGATATGGGGCCGCTAAACGCAAGCGTTACTGTGCGCCTTAAAGTATACTTTATACAAAAATAAAGCTATCAATCCCTGAAATATTATTTTGATTCTCTTAAAAACCGATTGTCTAACCGAAACACCAAAAACTGTCGATTATATTAGCATTTTTTAATATTGTAAAGGAATAACATATTCAGAATTACTTAAAGATTCCAATCCAGGAAATATTTTAACGTGAAACGAAATGTTTTTCAAAAACTAGTTTTATACGTAGAATCATTTCTTCCATGACTAACCTCTAACTGTGATTGAAACTGGAAGATTGAGAATCTATTTTGAATTCGAGATCATCACGTTCATTATAGCTCTGAGTATACCCCGCACCCAATGATAATTCATTCAAACCAAATGGGCTCCAACATTTCATTTGTGTGTTAGAGACTCAGAGTTGACCGTTGCTTCAGTAACTGGTTGGTTGAATCTACAGTTGAAGGCACCTAATCCCATTTATCAAAGTCTAGACTCTACTAGTCGTATACTCGTATTTATGTGTGTTTATTTTACGTAGGTATATAAGATCCCCAGCCAACACAAAAGCACTGGCACTCGAAACCGCACATAAAATCACACACACACACAACTCGTCGCTTCAAGGCCAACTTCTTATTAAATGCCAAAATGTGAGCGTTTGTATAGAATAGAAACTACAAGATACAGATACAAGATACGCGGCGAGAGCTACGGCCAGGGTTAGCTGGAAGGCAGTGGAAACCAGAGAGCAACGACTACCAATTCTCTAGTCGAGTGTGCTCGACATGGAAATACTCTGTAGACAGATTTCATATGAAATATTCAGAATCAAGATTCTATTTCTAAAAGTATACTTGCTATTTTCTTCGATTGAAGTGATGGATGCGAGCAGGTTGAGATATCAAACTCTAAAGATCAGCTTGAAGAAACGTCATACCAAATTTGCTGACCTTAGCTCTTATAGTTTCTTAGATCGAGGGATTCATAAAGACACAGGAGAGAAGGATATGCAGGGTTTGATCGTTACGACTGTCAATCAAGAATCAGAGCTGTCTACTGCCTGTTACATACTTTTGCACCCATTTGTCAATATGTACAGGGTATAGACGTACACTTGTAATTATTATTTTTCAATTAATAGTTATCTTGATCAACGCGTCACCGACGAAGCAACGCTGTTATGTCAGAAATCGACGCTAGATCGATTCAGCTATTGATCAAGATTATTACATATATACTTTGCCCGGTCGAGGTGCCTTCTCTCTTGCCCACAATCTCACAACCTTGCTATACCCTTATTGTGCTATTTGATGAGAACAGGGTATCGAAAGCAGGATTATAATTACAGCGCTGCTATCTGAGGCGACGACTCGTTTCTGGCCCGGCTAAAGATCAAATGGAACGGCGACGACAGTCGAGTCTTCAGTTTATTTGCCAGCCCCAAAAATCGCTGAGAGAGACAACAAACTCATCATAACTTTTGGCGGGCCGGAGAGAACGCGATTTGGAGCTCTAAGGGGCCTTCAAGGCATGCGACGTGCTAGTAAAGCATTAGTGTGGGCCACATGTGTCATGGTTCATTGGAGTTGTCGTCATTGAGCGGCTTGGGCGTTGCGATATGTAAATCGAGCTCTGAAGATCGTCGTATAGTACAAAATGGCGTCGGCTCGCCAATGACTTTATTTACTGTAGAATGAATGTACACGGAGTCGAGCGCGGTTTGCTAATGAGTAACAGTCCGTATATACTTATTAAACATGCTTATATATAGACAGATCTGTCTGTCTGTCTGTCTGTTTACTCAATTGTCTGTTTGTATTTGTTCACAGTCATCGTCTAACTAAAGTTGCTCCCCACAAGGTCAGCCGCATGCGTTTGAGAAACTTCGCTGTATCCAGGGCCCCCATTCAGGCCTAGACAGCCCACACACCGTACAATCGGTAGATACAACATGCCTCACAACTTTATAATATAACTAACTTACTTACCCTTATAAATATTTGTCTAAACTGAAGGATAACTACTCAGTTAGACTCTGAAGATTCAGATCAATCGATAGTTCCAATATAGAATAAAATATATAGAATTTAATATACAATTTTGCACAACTTGGAATAGAATCATGTTTGATTGATCTTGTGTTGAGCCAACTTGACCACACTGATTCCACCTTGAGGGTGTTGGTACATCCGATTGTAGGGTGTGTGGCCAGCTTAGATTTGTACTCGCTAACTCGCAACTAGACAGCTTCCCAGCTCAGTCAGAGTTTGTTGCAAACTCCAAGTCTATATGTGCATATATCATTGCGCTATATTAATTATACATGACTAAAGTCTATAGAAATAAACGCTGTACGTGATTTCATGGCAACTTGTTTTCTGTTCTACCAAGTGCAAAGTTGGCTAATGAGACAAATATGTACATATTATCGGCTTACAGATAAATTTATGCAAGAACATAAAGCGTATAAATGTGTAATTTCCTAGAATAGATCAGAATAAATTTGCTATTAGGCTGAGAATCAAACAAATAAACTGATAATTATAGGATTTTCTGCTGTATATATTGTACATACATACATAATTTCGTCTTTATTGCACATTTGATAGCCAGTATTTGATAGACAAGATATTATAAAGAGCATTAATTCTATATGTAGAGGAAAAAACAAGGAAAACTATACAATAGAAAAGAATTTATATAAGCTATGGAATTGCTATTCGAATTTGGCATTACGATCCCAATCTCTCACAAATATTCATCGTCTGAGCCATTCTCATACACGAAATACCTCAACACCCCCCGCAGTACCGTTCCAACTGAATGCCTCATTTAATGAGCACCCCACATTTGTCTCATGATTACCGCCCCGCCACAAGCTACACAAAAACCATTTTATTTTGTAATTTCAAAATAATTTGAACGGGAAAATTGCATCACCAACAATAAGAACAATAAACAAATGCATTTTCATTTGACATCTGATTTTCTTAGTCATTTGAATGACTGGGAAAACATTCGTACGTCCATTTGTATAGCCTATGGGAAACCGACCTGACAGCGGTACATTAAATATAATATATAGTCGACGTCTCTCTACATGACAGATGCGGACACACACTTACCCTACCTATCCGCCTTTATCATCCACCTTTTTTTATGAAACTTCAAATTCTCAGTTCACTCTAGTTCCACCTGTCAGGGTGATTGTGGAACTTGTTTGTTCCAAGTAGAAAGATGGCCGAGTGGAATCGAATCAAATTCTAATTGGAATCAGTTTCTACGAGTGATATTAGCATCCATCTGCTAATTGGACAAAGTCCAAGTGCTAACTCTCTTATTCAGGTTTCAATTGGGTTTATTAATCAACTTTCAACAATAAAATGACAACTTAACTGAAATAAAATAAAATTCTATTTACATATTTTGATTTTATGAAATATATGTAGTACATGCATTCAAATATTACTCATTCTCTTGAATAGTTGTAGTTCTCTGTCTTGAGTCATCAATTTGTTTTCGAATAGTGGCGTCATTTTTGGACCCATCCAAGTAATTGTTTATTCTTAAGCAGGATAAGGCCAAGTCCATCTGTTTATTTCAGTTTTGAAGCCATATTGATACGGTTCTTATAAAGAATCACTTTACATTAATTAAAATTAGATCATTGTATCATATCAGAACGACCAAGGATAGAATTGAGTTTTATATCGTATATATGTGACTAGGAATTTAAAAAATTAATAAATTTAGTAGTTAATAGAATGTTATTTATTATATTCAATAAATATCGTATATCGATTTTGTTTTACCAGCAAACACTTATTTGTACGTCAAGTTCTTTAGCCCACTGTATAAAACGGCCTATTTATTACTCTCTCTTTCCAAAACTGGGGAACAAATATTTCCTATCTGTGCCCATTGTACAGTTTCTTTTCTGCATACATACGTACATGTATGTATGTATGTCTCATTGACTGACTTAGCAACAAGACAACAAAAACAGAAACGGACTGCGGCTGTTCATACTTAGTCGTAACGGTTTTGTCGCTTGCGTGGCCGCTTCTCTCGTTCGTGGAAAAAAGCGCACACACATTAGATAAAGCGTATGCGTGCGACAGAGCTAGAAATACTTATACATGCGTACGGTTCCCCGTATGTATGTATGTGTATGTGTGTGTTTGTTTGTGGGGGGAATGATAAAATGTGTAGTAAAAGAAAACGTTTCATAGGCTGAAAGAGAGCATTTTTTATTAAAATTAAGAGAGAATTAATTACAAACATATTGTAGCTTAAGAGTAGTCACTTTTTAAATACTAGGATCCCAGTTCGACACACTATTTCAGGATATCAATCAATAAACGATAATTAACGATTCAACATGTTGATACGCCCGCAATTTGTATAGGAGAGAGAAAAAGACTGACTATATAAAAAGCACAGTGAGTCCCCGTCTCGCTCCCACATAGGTTGCAGTACGTTGATAAAACTTGTAAAACAATTGCACACGAGAGCACGAGGCGAGCAAGAAATGGAAAAAAAAAATTCCATTAGATTTGTGTAACTGTCGCCCGCAAAACTTGCGACGCCAAAAACGCGGCCAACTTTGTTCGCTGTGCAGCTGCAAATGGCGCGAGTGAGCACAACGCAAACGCCGAAAGCAGCACACGAGCGAAACTTGACGAAACGGTCGCTCAACGAACGTACGAACGAAACAACTTCGTTAGAATTCGCGCATGTATGTATGTATGTGTGGCTATGTATTGGTGTGTTTCATAAATTATGACGTTGTCCGAGCTTTTTTTCCGCTCTTTCAAATTTAGGTGAAGAAATATGTAGTCAAGCACATTCATACACATACGCACACAGACAAACATGTACATATTCTTTTTTTTTCTTTCAGACTTGCCGTCATCCGATAATAAAAAGCACATGAAATGGCCATTCAAACATGTCGGAATAAATGTTTTTAATAAGCGAGCACGGCCGTTAGAGCGAGACAGCAACGATCTTCCCCCTTCTTTCCGCTCAGCGCCATTTGCAAGTTGCGTAATTGTCAGTCGATTCAAAAATGTGTCATTCAAGTTCCTGGTTCAGCTTTTTCGTTAAAGGTCTGCTCTCTCTTGTCTATGTTTTTTTTTCATTTTTTTTTTTGGTGCTAGGAAAAGGCGCGCGAGTTTACGTAATACGCGAGCGCGTTTTGCGGCAATTTCGTTTCGTGCACGTTTTTTCTCATATTCATGTCTTTCAGTTTTTATTGCTTGGCTCACATGATGCACACATACATACATGGGTACATGTGCACACACAAGTATAGTCTTCAGGCAAAGTTCACTAGAAAAAACCACCACCAACAAAGCACCGCACCACTGAGCCACACAACCACCACCGCGCCCCGCTACACAACTATTTCGACTATTTTCGACGTTAGTAACAACGTTGAGTAGTTTTCTTTGCTGTGCTCTCCTTTGGTTTATATTCTTTTCACTTGATTGTATTTTTGTTAAGCGCACAACGAACCGCACGGTCCAACGTTCAACGCACGAATGAATCCACAGCGACGCAAGCGACAGCAACACGGCGACAAACCAGTTTTACATAAGCCCAAGCGTAAGTACAGTAAATATAAGCTACATATATATATATATATAAGATTCTGTGTCTGTGTGTACGACGAGCGCGTACGAGACCAGCGCTTCAAGCTTCGTGAAAGCTTTTTGCCGTTGTACATAAGTAAGCATATGTATGTATGTTATGTGTTCGTGTAGTTTTGTCGTTGACACACATTCAATTTGTGGCTGTGTTGCTCTTTTGTTTTTTGTGTAGCTTTGTAGTTTTGACGCCGCGCCACTTGCCTGAAATTTCTGTGCTTTGACGTTTTTCCATTGAAACTCAATGAAGATTCGTATCACAGTTGACTAAAAAGAATGCTGAATTTATGCTTAGATTAATTGCAATGATAACAGCGCCGCAGTTTAAGAGTGGGCGTATGCAAAAAGCTATTAAAAAAGAAACAAATTTAATTAGAAAACATGCATTTATGTGGTAGAGAGAAAAATACATTCTGATTAGCTTTTGTGAGAAGTGGAGAGTGAACTCATACATACATACATACATACATATTTATATGTATACATGCATACATTTACTGGTACCTAGTTTGTTTTATATGATATTTTAAAATTCATACATTTTAATCGAAAATTGTACGTTTTTATATCATAATTTGGTACAATTTTTCCAAGTGGCGACCTCTTGTGTATGTATGTGTGTTTGTAGTATATACATACATATGTGTGTGTAGATGGGTTGCCAATTGTGTCTGTGTGTGTGTTAAAAGTGTGTCATCACTTTGCACAACTAGAAAACTTGTTATTTACTACAACGGCAAGAAAAACAGCTTCGCTCTTTTTTGCTGCATTGCAATTCTCTTCGTTTTCTTGTTTCACTTCTTGTGCACATGTTTACACATGCACATGCACACACAGAGGTACTCTAAGCTTTTATATGCTCGGTAAGTGCAAACTAGAAACTGAAACTGGGTTATTGGTGCAAATGCGCGCGCTTTTTTTTTTCTTTTTCTTTTAGCGACCAACCTGCTATGTTGCCCGCCTTCTGCTTGCCATCCCCCTCCGCTACCCTTCGTTAACTATCTAGTGTTGTTATTGCACTTGCCAAGCGAATGCTGCAGCTGCACTATCCGTAGTTGCCTGGCAACGTCAAGTGGGCGGAAATTGCATCAAATGACTAATTTCATTGTTCTTCTTGCCTATTGCTCTCCTCCTCTCTCTCTTTCTGCTCTCTCTATCTGCTCTTTATTATGATGACGACATCAACAACAAGAGAAACCAAACCAGTTTCAAAAGCGAAACAAATTTTTGGCGATGACGCCACAGCTGCCATTGTTGTTGTTTTTTTGTGTTATTCTTGTTGGTTTTTAATGTGCCTTATGCTCTCAAAATTAAAAACCATGCACTCGCTAAACGAAAGAAAGCTGCCAAAGCATTGCTTCAGCTGGTTGGCAGCACTCTCCCACACCTCCCCCCCCCCCCACCCATTCACTACTTTTTCGTACCTTTGTTATAACCTCCATGTACGCTTACAGTGGTCAAAATAAGTTCTTGCACAGCCCAACTAAGGATTATGATGTGCGTTGTTTTTGACAAAGCGAAAAGGAAAAATCAAGTTCAAAGTAAGGACAAGAAGTTTACGCACTCTTATTTTTAAAATCTTATTTCTTTCTTTTCCAATACACTTATTTTTACTATTTAATATATCAGCATGTATTAATTTTTTTAAATCCTTCTGTATGTATACTTTTTTAGCTGACAGTGGTTACATACATACAATCTACATATACATACATACATATTTAATGTCTTTCACGCTTCTTCTTTCGTTTTTTGCCGCCTTTACGAGCAAAACGTGTGTTGCATTTGATTTCATTTTGTTTTCAGACTTCTTCCTTGGCTATAAACACACAGCTTAACCACAAACTGGCCAAATACAAAGAATTCATTTTTGGGCCAACAGTTAATGTGCTCCAAGCACGATCCCATTTGGATGTGCGTCCCACCCGCCCCCTAAAAAGCAATCTTTCAATTACAATCTACACGCAGGGTCCATGTTCAGTTTGTTTATGCGTGGACTCATCAATTTTAATGCACTGTTTAGTAGAAAGCTCTCCGAAGATACGGGGAGTGTATAGGAGAAAGAGATGTATGATAGGAAATTTGAAAAAGAAAGCAACTAATAAAGCTCTAGTCGAGTCTGGAGTTAAGCAATAACAACAATCCATTACTATCCATACATAACCTCATATACCATATAAACATATGAAAGTGTTTATTTATTCAAAAGACACTGTTCTGATATTTTAAAAGAGAAAAGTTATATTGATATTGCATTTTTAACTTCTAAAGCGTGAACTCAACGATAGTATAACCCATTACTTTCCTAACCTCCAGCCGATTAGCTTTCCTATTTATAAGCTATTCTTTCTGATAGAAAGTATAAAAGCAAAAGTACTAGCTTATAAGGGTATTACTAGAAGCATCGACCTATTTTACGATGACAATAAACTAGGAAAAATTTGTGAATATTTCTGTCTCTTTTTAGTACCACCAATAGATTCATAAATAACTAGTGTGTTTATCATCCGATCGTTCTGAAATTTAGCATAGATAAATATCATTATAAAGTATATACATACATATATAATCAAGGCCCTAGCTTTAAATTGTGGTTGTATTTAATCTTTTCTGTTAAAATAGTTTCTTATTTTAGATTTGATATTGTGTTGTCATAAAACGTGTATCATCAATTGAGCCTATCTATCTGTAAATTACCAAGTGAAGTTATATCTTTGATATTTCCTGCTCCTGATAATAACAACAGTGATTCTTTTTAGAAAGTTTTGAACTCACAAGACCGCCTTCTTCTTTGTTTGTCAATTCAGGCTGTCACATCAGCTGTCAGCGCATGAACGTTAATTATATTCGTCCGATACGCTATGCTTATACGTGTATATATACTATATAGTATAAGTATAGTAGACATATCTGAACGTGTGTGTGGCTGGCACAGTGTGTCAATCGGTTGAGCGAGCTGCCCAGTTGAGTTTTCCCCAATGATAACTGTCATCGGGGGCAAAACAACAATGGCCGGGGCGGGCATAGTAGTAATAATATAATACTGAAAACATGTTTTTGTGCACGTCCGTTCGTTTTAATTGAGGCTCTCTCGGTTCTATTCGAACAAAAAATGACAAATCTATATACATGGCTAGTTTGGTGGGGATCGGGGAATCGAAAAACTGGCTTAGTAGTGAGCTCAGCTTTGCACATTGCGCTTATGAACTTTAGATTCTCTAGTGCCGCTGCTGTCACTGGGAATTCTATATGTGTGTGTGTGCCATACAACCGTATATAATACGTATATAACTAAGTGTGCACATGCACATACATATATACTACAATACATAGATAGTTAACAACCGGAAAACCTTGAAATGCGCACGAGTGACTAATTAGACGGGCAACTGACAGCGCCGGAGCTGAACTAACCCGAGAACTCGGCCCAGGTTTTAAAACCAAATAATACCAGCTATTGATTTTTTTTGTAGATAGAGGTCACTTGTTCTCTAAATAATATATACGCTAAATTTTCATTTTTATATAGCAACGTATACAGCTAGATTTTGTTAGTAAATGTAACTGAAATGATTTTTCTTCTTATGTTCTTTGTTCACCTTTAAAAGAAGTGATTTGACATGTTCCCATTTCCGTGTACTTTTCATTCTTATCGTATTTGACTTTGTGACTCTGTTTTCAGAAGTTTTTCTTTCTCTTTTCGTATAGTCTTCATTCCAATTGCTGGAAGGGAAATCTTTTAAAGCCCAATGTTGGGAAAACAGCTAATAATTTAGATTCCGAATGATTTGATTATAACGTGAATTCATTTAGAAACTAAAATAGGTAGCTGGATTTTTTTGTATGTAGGACTAAATACCACTTAAATGTGAGATTTGTTAACTCCTTGATTTTAATGCACTTTTGACAGATCTATAAGAAAACACCAGGTGAATACTTACACATATATACTTGAGAAAAACGTTGTTTTGTTAGCTGAAACTGAAATTTATGTGAAAATCCTTAATCGTGATATGGTAACTCAATCATTGTTGCAGTTTAAAACAGTTGGGACAGTTAGGATTATGTTATTAGGTTAAGTTATGCCCAAATCCATACGTATATAATATCTGAATAGTCCACGTATAATTCGCTTGAGTTGTGTTTAATTTGAAAACTCGATTAATTGCTTATCACGATTAGGAACCTTCGCATAAACGTATCAAATACTTGACTTTGCTGTTGTTTAACTATTCGCTGACACTGTTAATCGCTTGCTTTGATTATAATTTTTAGATTTTTTTATTATTTAGATTTATTAAAACTCAAAGAGTATGACCCCAAACCACAGTCCGGTTCCAGCTGAATATGCGCGTCCGTCTAATGCCAGCGAATTGTCATTGGCGAATGTGCGCAGCCTTTGCCGTCGCCTCGCTCGACCATCCAGTTTCGGCCAAAAAACTTTGTTTCTCTTCATGCGTTCCATATACCAGTTGTATATATGTGTGTATATGTATGTATGCAATTGCCTTACATATGTATGCATACATACATACATACAACGAGGCTTTCTATGTGTACTGTAGGGGGAGCCAGTGTAGGTCACCGAGAGACAAACGGCTCCAAACAATACTTCGTCTCACCGTCGCTGCCGCTGCCGCTGCCACTGTCGCTGCTGTTGGTGACGATGCTGACGTCGCTGCCACCGTTGGCTGTGTCGTCGCGCAGCTTTTAAGCTTTAAGCCTGCCAAAATGTCTGCAGCAGAGTGTCTCGCCTACTGCACTGAGCCAGAGGTGACCGCAAAGAGAGCAGTCTAAAGCTGAGCGAGTATTGGTGTGCCTCTCATCGAGCCCTAAAGCTTTATAAATATCGATAGTGCCATCCATCGATAGTTTTAACTAACGATAGTATCGATATTTTAAGAAGTTGTAAAGCACTATTTAAATTAGAGCTGGAAAATTATCAAAGCTATCTTAATGAAACTCGCAACTCTATAATATCTAGGAACGATCTGTCAAATATTTAGTTTTGCTTTGCCAAGAATTTGAGTGACAGGGGGACTGGTATCTCTGACTGCAGGATGACCTTGGTATGCGCGGGCGCATTGAATCTTTGAACTAAACCGCGTAAAGCGACTCAAGCCCATGGGCCACGTATCTAAGCCGTTTCCAAGTTGATGGGAAAAGCTGTTGGAAATGCCAAAAAATTGCGTGCTGCTTTTCACAAGAATTGCGCAGGAACTTGCGACAGCTGCCGCTGCTGCTGCTGCTGTTGCGGAAAAGCAAACACAAAGCTGCGCAGTTAGCGTCTTGATAATGTAGCAAAACTCAAGGGGCATTGAGTAGTTTCCTTTATGTACTCCCATACATACATACATACATACACACATATGTGGCACACTGTACGAGGCTGCCTATTTCCGCAATGAAATTGATTAGGAGCCACCCTTATCAGTTATGCGGAATTCGCTCGCCTCGCCGCATTTCTTGTTGCCAGGCAGGCGGCAGCGACCCGACTCGACTCGACCCGAACCGACCCAGTGTTCTGATTCTGTGTTGCACCCAAATGCAAGTTCTTGACTCCTGCCTGCCTTTCTTTAGGTTACTTTGCCACAACCACCCCACCTACCAGGCGCGCCCTTCCCCCCCGTTTGGCAGCACTCTACAACCCTCGTCGAACCCCTGGCAAGTTGAACTGCGCATGTTTCCACATTCCACATCACTTGAATCGCCCGACGCGCTCTTGTATCGCATTTTCAGTATGTATGCAGTTTCTTTGTTTTCCACGCTACCTGAAGGAATTTTCATTAGAATGACAACTTTGCACATATATTGTAAATATTGCGTCTTATCGCGGCTGCCTTCTTCGGAATGCCAGCGCAATAGTTTATGCGTCACATAGTCTGCTAAGATCCATTAGGTATAGTATCTATGGGTATAGGGTGGGAAGTATGTACTTATCTTTAGGCCAATCCAGTTTGCATTGTTATAATATCAAGTATCATGCCAACTAATAGGAAACTGTCAGCTTATTTAAACATTGATTTCTTATCCTAATGAAAGTCAAATCCAATTAAATATAAATATGTATTGAATAAGGATATATCCTACATTTAAGGATGTAGTCTGTCCGTTTACAGAGTAGTACAAATTTAAGATATACCATACTGAATTGAATGTATTCTGATTCCTTAATTTCTAAGGTTAGGAAATACATCGATCTTAATAGGGCGCTGATATCTCCGCACTGGCGTCTCCTCTCTAGACTTAAGCGCCATGCAGTCTGCTAAAGTACTACATGCCTACTACATACTTATGTATGTACATATATACAAAACTGGGTGATCTTTGCAGCCGGAAAGTGATAGCAAAAATAGAATTTTAAATGCGTTTCAAACTAGACGGTGAATGATCTCTCAGTTGACTAAGGGATGTCACAATGTTGTGGGAGAATATATTACAATTTATAGACGTTTGGAGCATATTGAGTTATAATTCATTACCAAATTGGTATAATGTGATACATATTTAAGAAATATATAAGTGCTTAAAGAAATCATTACAAAAATATAGAATTTTATCAAATTTTCTCACCTTGAAGATGGTTTCCAAGGAATTACCGAAATATGTCGTAACAAAATGTATTTTTCTGAACTGGACCTCTACATATCATGAAGAATATCATTAAGTTCTGGTTTATTGTAAATTTAATAAAAACAAACCACAATATGTGTAATATTTGTATTTTTATTGTTCATAACAATAAATTTAACAGCGACAAATTTGATTACCTGAACATCTTTCTAAAATTATCAGATTATAGTCTGTTTTTTTAATCGTAAACACCCTAAGATGAGTGTTTTTCTTGTTTTAATTAATTTGTGCAAAGAAGACGATAAAATGATTACTGCACATTTCTTCATCTATGATGAAAGTGCACACTAAGACGGGATTTTAGAAAATTCCACCCACAAGCGTGGAAAATCGCGGAAAACTGTTGTATGAAACTTTTTTGTTTACCATCCAATCGGCTTCAAACTCATTTTCAAAGTACAGCACAAAAATTAATTTGACACATACTTAACCGATTTTGGATAATCCAGCCCTATGGGCGGAAAATGGGGGTCTCAAGCTTGTAGTATATAAATCAATAAGTATATTTAACTGCTTTTAATTTTCCACAGGGCAGAGAGGGTATACAATGTGCTTACTTAATTGGAAACCAAACACAGTGCCGTCTAAAAAGATGATTACGGCCTTTTACTAGTGAGTGCAAGTAATATTTCTTGTAATTCGAGTTTGAGATTGAGATTTTGAAAACGGTGAGCTCATTAGCGTTGAAAAGGTTCTTGCATTAGGGCGTCAGGTAGTCGCAACTAAATGGTTTTCAATGGCGAAAACAAAGCAGTAAATTGAAACGGGGCGAAGGGAAAGGGAAAGGGAATGTACGTTCATTTGGCAGTTGCATCCGTATCCGTATTTTCAAATAACTGCCATGGAATTTCCATTTGGCTTTGTAGGTTTTTTCCCCACCCATACACATATGCGTACCAGAGTTGTGTCAAATTGTTCAGTATAAGTTCAATGGAACGACTCAGTAAACTGAACGAAAGAACTGTGTTCCTAATGTGTCGTTCAACTAGTTCGTTTAACTAAAGTACACTTTAAATTTGAATTTACTTGCCTATTTTAGCATACAATTTTAGAAAGGTAACTTAACTAAAGATCTATAACAATCTGGTAACAATAAAACTTTTTAATCAAAATAATAACTAAATTTGAATTAAATTTTGATATCTTTGCTTGTATTTTGAGAAAAAAAAAGAGTTTAGCTGGTGTAATTTAAATATAACGAATGTAAATGTGTTTAGACATAAACAAAATGCCACTAGAAAGGAAGTCAAATGAACAAAAGAACGAAAATAAACGAATGAAGGAAGAAAACAACAAACGGGTGGACAGGACTTTGGCTTAGGATCAGTTTAACTATCATAGGTACAGCTGATTAATCAGTTACTTACCGTACATCAAAGGTTGCAATCAATACATAGGTTAAAACCGAATCTCTAGTGCACAACAAATTGAACGACTGAACTGAATTCGTTCATTTGAACTGCAATGTGCAACTCTGGCACGTGAAAAGTGCATTACGTTGGCGTGAGATAATGAAGGCATTTTAACTGAACAACAAGAGTTGGAGCGTCTGTTGTATTGTTGCTGAGTCGCCGAGTTGTTGTTGTTGTTGTTGCTGCTGCTTGTGGTTTTGTCATAAGAACCGTGCCCGAAAAACGACATGGGTGAAGCAACTCCGGAAAGTCGTAGCCCAAAAACGACAGCAACAACAAAAGCGGGCCAAGTAAACAAAAAATACAAAATACAAAAAAAAACATAACAAAAAAGAAGAAAGGAAAACATTTACAAAAGAAGTTCATTGAACCTGCGTAGTGTTGGCTACTTTACAGCTCCGTCTGCGGAGTCTCCACAAACAACGTCTTCGTCTTCAAGTTGAATTTTTGAGTTGAGGAAACAAAGTCAAGAAACGAACTAGGGAGAGAGCGGGCTAGGCAACGGCAACGGCAAGGGGAATGCGTGCGGGGAACGGGGCCAGCTGCACATCTGCAGGCGAGTTAAGTGCATTAGGCAAAAGGGGCGAGCGGCGGGGTCACACAGAAGTCAGCGCTGAAAGAATGACCCCAAATAAAAATATTAGACGGGTAATTCCATCTTCCATAAAAAAACCAAAAAACTGCGCCACGCAATACGATCCAAATTCAAAATTCAACATTCGGAAATCAACATTCAACTTTGCTCCGACCCCTCCGCCGGTTCGAGCACTAAAGGCTTCCAGAGTATGTGTTTTATTTTTTTTTAAATGAGTAGTGCGAATATTTAAACAGCTTTTATCAACAGACAAACATACGTACATACGTACGTTCATATGTATGTATGTATGTATGTATGTATGTATGTATGTATGTACATACATTATTGTAGGTTGGGGTGTATTTACATACGTATGTATGTATGCATGCATGTACATTCGTACGTATTTATGCATGCATGTATGTATTTACATAACAACAACGATTATGTATACACACGACATGCGTGTGTATGTATTATGCATACATACCACATGTGCAAGTATTATGTATGTAAGTATACATACTTACATTTGCGCAACCAGTGGCGTAGCTAGAAATCGTTGACAGGGGTTGCACTTCTTTTAAAATTCAATTAAAACTATTCATATATTTGTTAGACTTCCTTGGTGATATCTAAAAATACTTAAAATTACTTCTAGCACTAGGATGAAAAGAACAAATAAATAAAGCAACTTTCATGACATTCGAAAAATTTAATAAATTACAAGTTTTTCGCAAATTTCGTAATGAATAAAAAGTAATTTCAAATTACATATTAATTCCAATCTATTCAAATGTATTATTCGCGAATTTCTAAATTATTTTAAATAAATATGACATTAGATGAAGGTTCACAAACGCAATAAAATAAAGTAGTTGCTGGCATAAAAACTAAACCGTCAATAATTCAGAATTACACACTTTAGAACATTATTTGTGTACAATGGAAATTCAAGCATATCAAACCTTCGTCAGCTTGGCAATCCCCTGTTACAGCGCCACTGGTATGCATACATACCCAACAACGTCGAGGCATGAAAGCGATGAAGACGACGACGACAAAACGCGAACGGCGGACAACGAAACAAGCAACGAATCAACGAAACGACGAAACGATGAAACGATGGCATGACTGTACTATGTATGTACAGCGTATACAAATAACGAACGACGAAATACATAGGCACACGTACAGTGATTGTGCATCTGTGTGCGTGCGCCGTATGCACAGACAGGTATAGTGGAGGGTATGTACGCGCTTCGCGCCTGTTGCAAAATTCAGTGCCGCTGTTTCGGTCGTGACGAAAGGATGTACGCCCGGTTGTAGACCGTATGAACCGTACATACCTACATACATAGCAACATATCTTAGCCAAAAACTATACATACTACATACATTTAGACAACATACTCATAAAATGCCGAAGAGTTCCGATTTTGAGGAGCTCGCTCTGCTGCTTAAGTCTTGGAACGTCAGCGAGCTGCTGCCGTATCTGCAAGGTAAACAAAACAAAAACTAAAACTAAAATTTAAATTATAGATGCAAGTTGCCTGCAAACATTTTGAGCCGTTTCTCAACCTCATCCCAGGAGGACAGTATTGCGATACTCGATATCGAATCTTAAAGAGTTTAAAGATTGTCCTTCAAGCTTCCAAAGCGATATTAACAAGAATGATAAGCTTCATTCGGAATACCCTAAAAACAATGCTATTAGCATTCAGACTAATTGACTAAATGATATAGAGATCCGATTTTATTAAAGTTGTCAGAGCTATAGACAGTGAAATAGAGCTCGTAATTGCTGAGTTTAAATATCTGTGGAAAACCGGTTTTCAAACAATAGCTTATTTATCGAGCGATCGTTCCTTTGACATGATATAGTGATCTACTCTGATCAGTTCCTACGAGAGTACCACATGTAGCAAGATATGGCATATATGCCTAGATTCATCAAGATAGCTTCTAAACTAACTACAATAGTTTCGTTTGGCCCTATCAAATCAAGAATATGTATATACTTCTATACCTTATGGGATCGGAGATGCTTCTTTTGAAATACATTCTGTATATGAACAGTTCTTTAATCCCCCAGAAGTGTTCCCGGTGATAATCAGTCATGCTTGATTGCTAAACGAATCGCATTCTTATCGCCCGCGATAAAAAATGTTTGCAGGCCTTAATACTATAGAATGTAGCTGAAATTGATGTATGTATTTTCTTTGTACAGATGAGGCTATTAACACCCAGGAGCTGCAAATGTTGAAGCGGCATCACCTCAGCGATCTGCTGCGAAACTTCAGATACGGAACGCGGATTCGCTTTGAGCATCATCTGGAACGCTGGCGCCGCTGGCTGAATATGCCGCTACAGGATCCTCCCGGATCAGGGATTCTCTCCGTGGATGACAGGCAGTTTAGTGGGAACAACGGACACTGCGCCGGCTGTCGCTGCTCAGTTGGTGGATCTCAGCGTGCGCCAAGCCATTCGAAGCCAGATTTATTGTTGGACGACAGCTCGAAGCAGCTACCATCAGAGCCATTTGTATCCTTGAATGAGGTGGGTGATGGATCCGCCTTCAATGTGCCGCTGCCACTGAGCGATCACAGTGAACTGGTGCACACGGAGCTGGTCACGGCCGATCTTATCAAGCCGGAGATGGGCGATGCGGATAACAGCCCCGAGAGTGGCGTCACGGTGCTCTCTATACTGCAGGCCTCGCCCGTAAAAGCGCAATCGCTACTGGAGCGTTTGGGACACAATGAGCAGCTGGATGCAGTGCAGCGGCTGCTGCTTATCCAGCTAATTTGCAGTTACTACGAGGACAACCGGCTGCATTTGACGCTACAGCGCAGCCATCTGCTGGAGCGCGAAATTCTCCAACTGTTCCCCAAAGAGCAGCTTTGCTTCTATCGCACCGAGCGTCGGGGCAAGATCTATGTGAGATTCACCAATATGAAGCGCAACAAGCGCTTTGGTAACCAGCGCGAGCAGAAGCGACGCCGAGAGGAGTCCATGGCGCCACCCAGCTCTTATGTGTCCAAGGAGGAGGTCTCATTTGGCGGCGATCCCATGTCCAGTCCCGATAGATCTGATTGATATCCAAAGCGTTGGACATAAGTAGTCTAGTTTTTAACCACTGCAGGCATCTCTTCAAAGCGTGCTATTTATAATACTATTATTTTAAGTGAAAGAACTAAAGAAACGGGATACAAACTATCCCATCATATCGTTCCCCAAGCTATACGCACAGTTAGTTAGCTAACTCAAATGTTATCCAAGAGGTAGCTTTATAATGTCAACGTACAATGCAAACTATTACCCATCATATCTTTACGAAAGTAGTGCATAAGTTCGATAATGCAATTTGCAGACTATGTATTCCATATAATATCTAAGTTCTCATGAATATACATATGATTTCATTTGATCCTAAAAGGTTATAAATCGCGTACTGATTGGAAATGAATTGTAGAATAATCTCCCAAAATTACATACTTTTGTGAGTAGGTCCGCCCATTTATTTAAGACGTTAAATATTCTATAGTTGTATAAAATAAATATAGATGTATACATTAAAACATTCAGCATTCATAGAGTGTTTAAACCTGGTTTTATTTAGTCGGATTTTAAACGATACATACAATGTTCTAATATGTTTATTAAATGCAATATTGACAATTAATAGTTTACTATATTGCCTAAAATTACACTTCAAAGAAAGTTATTTCAAATAATGTTTGTTTCACATCAGTCTCTTGGACGAATGAGCATTTTCGATGCTTTAAGGGCAATATCAGAAGTCCAATGCATTCCATCTTTATTTGTTACTGCCATTTTATAGTATCTCCCATTAAGATTACTAAAAATAAAATTATTGTCAACTCTTAAACACTTGAATTAAATTCTTTACGTACGTTAAATCGAAGAGAATCGCTTTGACCGTATACCACCAGCCACCATGATATCTACTGGCAAGATTACAAAAAGAATCGCTATTATCGCTATCGTAAGTTGAAAACTTCTTTTTCAAATGGATGCTTAATCTATCTTCTGCATTGCCAGACATAGTACCCAGCTCTTTAAGCTGGTACTTCTCAGATTTGTCGCCAATAACAAAGTTGTCATAAAGAGCATATAAAACCTCTCCTGTAAACGTCTCTAAATATATGTACAGCTCAGAACGCCTGCTACTGGTAAGGGCATAAATTTTCTCCAATCCTAACCACATCTCTCCATTGGGGTTGCCAAAGCCGACGCTGTAGGCCGTCCAATTTCTATAAAAATCTACGGAGCCATCAAATCTCCTCTGAATAACTAGCCAGCCAGTACCAGCAGTTTCACCATCGCAGTGGACGGCTGTGGGCTGTGGCTGTTTAACACCGGGAAGGTAAATTTCATGGGTTTGTGTGTAGAGACAGGAACTCATACAGCTGGTTTGTTGGTTCACTTGCATTGCTGTATTTGTTGATGGATTTTTTGGTCCTGCGGTTATTTCTTGTGGTGGAGGCGTCAGTGTCGGGTTAGCCTGCTTAGCCAACTTAGCCTGACACTCCTCCAGATTTTTCTCATCTTTAGCAGAGATTGACTCTAATTTCTCAATATGTTTCCTATAGGAGTCGACAAAGCCTTGCAAATCTTTGATTTGATCTTTTAAATGCTGGTAAATTTCTTTTGTTTGTGTGTGGAGACAATAAGCCACACAGTTGGTTTGTTGGTTCACTTTCGGCGCTGCGTTTGTGGATGGATTTTTTGGTCTTGCGGTTATTTTTAGTGGTCTATGCGTCTGTGGCAGGTTTTTTAACTTAGCCTTACAATCCTCCAGATTTTTCCCATTTTTAGCAGAGATTGACTCTAATTTCTTAATATGTTCTTTATTGGAGTCGACAGAGCCTTGCAAAACTTTGATTTGAGCTTTTAAATGCGGCGTAATTACACTGTCCTTGTCTGGGCAGGTAGCCGTCTCTATCTTCCTTCCTTCCTCATCACTCACTCGGACCTTTAAATGTTGCACTTTAGCTCGACACTCTTGCAGAAGCCCTAGATCCATCTTTGCTGCTACAATTCGAATTTTATCAAAAAAATTCTTAGATTTGCTCTCTTTACTCTCGTCTGATCTATGTTTTCTATGGTTGCAAAAGAACGTCCGTAAGCTGATTTTGTTTGACAAGGGTTTAATCATATCGTCCTCGTCATCCTCGCCTAGTTTATCGCTATTCTCGGCTACTTCAATACTCAAATCTTCGGTTGATTGCGATTGCCGACAGTCAGTCATCCTATCCATCTGATGCAGAAGTTGCAATATATTTTTCAGTTATATCAACAATACGCATTGTATCACAATTTTTCTTACACTTACCACGCATTCGGCAGATGTATGTCCTATATAGATCCCAATCATAGTCAACACAGCTACCCATTGCATTTTGAACATTTCTGTACAATTCTCAATCTCTGAGTTTCTGATCTATTCACTGTTAGGCCAAAAAATTAACTACATGTACAAAACCTATTTATTCTAAAGTTCTAAATTTGATTTACACTGTTTATAATAGGTCATTAAGCCGGATCCGGAACCGTTATATAACCGATTCCAATTTGAGAACACGTTACTAACCCAAATTTCACAGCAGGTAACAACAGAGCATATAGCTGTCGGGAAGGGCCGGTTTCCATGAATTTTTACTCCCTGTACCCATAAAATGGGTAAAAAGGGGGTACTAATCTATGCAAATATATGTAACAGGCAGAAGGAGACATCTGCGACCCTATAAAGTATATATATTATTGATCAGTATCAAAAGAGATGTCGATTTGGCCATGTCCGTCTGTCTGTCCGTCTGTATGAACGCGTCGATCTCAGCAACTATAAGAGCCAGAGACACGAAATTTGGAATGTAGGTTCCTGTATACCATACGCAGATCAAGCTTATTTTCAATTTCAGATATTTCCCCCCGTTCCCCCTCAATTCAATCAAAAAGTTTTACAGCCACACTTTTAAAGATATAGCCTTGGAATTTGGCATGTACAATACTTTAGTCATTCTTCATCTACTGTTTAAATTGTAAGTTGATCGGATAATAAACACGGAAGTTATTCAACAAACAAGATTCAGTACTGCAGCAAGGGGGGAGAAGAAGAAGCACAGCCACCACTTAAAATGCCTCGGTTGCGCTGTCGCTTGTTTGTGTGCGTCTTTGGATATGTCTGTGTGTATGTGTAAGTGTATGGGTAAAGGGAGTTTTGTAGTCGGGTATACTCGACAATAGCATTCTTACTTGTTAGAAATTAAATTATGTAGTTGTATAAAATAAATATAGATGTATACATTAAAACATTCAGCATTCATAGAGTGTTTAAACCTGGTTTTATTTAGTCTGATTTTCAATGTTCAAACAACGATAGATACAATGTTCTAATATGTTTATTAAATGCAATATTGACAATTAATAGTTTACTATATTGCCTAAAATTACACTTCAAAGAAAGTTATTTCAAATAATGTTTGTTTCACATCAGTCTCTTGGACGAATGAGCATTTTCGATGCTTTAAGGGCAATATCAGAAGTCCAATGCATTCCATCTTTATTTGTTACTGCCATTTTATAGTATCTCCCATTAAGATTACTAAAAATAAAATTATTGTCAACTCTTAAACACTTAAATTAAATTGCCTTACGTACCTTGAATCGAAGCGAATCGCTTTGACCGTATACCACCAGCCACCATGATATATATTGGCGAGATTACTAAAAGAATCGCTATTATCGCTATCGTAAGTTGAAAACTTCTTTTTCAAATGGATGCTTAATCTATCTTCTGCATTGCCAGACATAGTACCCAGCTCTTTAAGCTGGTACTTCTCAGATTTGTCGCCAATAACAAAGTTGTCATAAAGAGCGTATAAAACCTCTCCTGTAAACGTCTCTAAATATATGTACAGCTCATAACGCCGGCTACTGGTAAGGGCATAAATTTTCTCTAATCCTAACCACATCTCTCCATTGGGGTTGCCAAAGCCGGCGCTGTAGGCCGTCCAATTTCTATAAAAATCTACGGAGCCATCAAATCTCCTCTGAATAACTAGCCAGACAGGACCAGCAGTTTCACCATCGCAGTGGACGGCTGTGGGTTTTCCACCGGGAAGGTAAATTTCATGGGTTTGTGTATACAGACAGGAAGTCGTACAGCTGGTTTGTTGGTTCACTTGTATTGCTGCATTTGTTGATGGATTTTTTGGTCCTGCGGTTATTTCTTGTGGTGGAGGCGTCAGTGTCGGGTTTTTCAACTTAGCCTGACACTCCTCCAGATTTTTCTCATCTTTAGCAGAGATTGACTCTAATTTCTCAACATGTTTCTTATAGGTGCCGACAAAGCCTTGCAAATCTTTGATTTGGTCTTTTAAATGCTGGTAAATTTCTTTTGTTTGTGTGTGGAGACAATAAGCCACACAGTTGGTTTGTTGGTTCACTTGAATTGCTGCACTTGTTGATGGATTTGGTCCTGCGGTTGTTTCTTGTGGTCTAGGCGTCAGTGCCAGGTTTTTCAACTTAGCCTGACATTCCTCCATATTTTTCTCATCTTTAGAAGTGTTTGACTCTAATTTCTCAATATGTTTCTTAGTGGAGTCAACAGAGCTTTGCAAATCTTTGATTTGACCTTTTAAATGCTTCGTATTTGTACTGTCCTCGGTTGGGCAGTCAGGGTTCTCTCTCTTACGTCGATATTCTTCCAGCTCTTTCATTCGGTCCTCTAATCTAACCTTTTGATATCGACAAGACGCAAGCTCTCCTTCCATCTGTGTTATCGCCATCTTAGCTTTCCTCTCTTTACTCTCGTCTGATTTATTTGATTTACGTTTTCTTCTGTTGCAAAAGAACGTCCGTAAGCCGATTTTGTTTGACAAGGGTTTAATCTTATCGTCCTTGTACTCCTCGCCTAGTTTTTCGCCTAGTTTATCGCCATTCTCGGCTACCTCAATACTCAAATCTTCGGTTGATTGCGATTGCCGACAGTCAGTCATCCTATCCATCTGACGCAGAAGTTGCAATATATTTTTCAGTTGTATCGATCGCAGTTTTTCTTTCACTTACCACGCATTCGGCAGATGTATGTCCTATATAGATCCCAATCATAGTCAACACAGCTACCCATTGCATTTTGAACATTTCTGTACAATTCTCAAACTCTGAGTTTCTGATCTATTCACTATTACGCCAATAAATTAACTACATGTACAAAACCTATTGATTCTAAAGTGCTAAATTTGATTTACACTGTTTATAATAGGTCATTAAGCCGGATCCGTAACCGTTATATAACCGATTCCAATTTGGGAACACGTTACTAACCCAAATTTCACAGCAGGTAACAACAGAGCATATAGCTGTGGGGAACTCCAACTGAACTGCAACGTAGTTACTTGTACTCAGTATAGCAGAAGGCATTATAAGATTGTCACGAATTGTGGGATGCAACCTCTTAGAGTATATATGATCACCATAAGATCGACTCAGCTATGCTTATTATTGCTGCAGACATTTGTATAACGGTACAGACCGGATCGGTTCACTATACCCTATAGCTGCCATAGTATACCAATCAAATTCATATATCCGAAGTTTTTATACACAAGCTTAACAAATTTAATGAAATTCAGACCACTATATCTTATAGCTATCATAGCAACAATCGGTAGAAGAATCAGTTATTTGATATTTTATATATCTGCAGAAATCACAGTAATAGCGAGTTGTACTGTACTGGCTTTATTGAGTGTGGTCCAAGGCTGTCATTGGCTCGAGGGGGCGGTGCAAGGGTATTAAATCTTTTTGGTAAATAGAACATCAGATACCGAAATTGAGTCTTACCACCGGAAAACCGGGATGTTAACGCTTTCAACGTTACCGTGAGCTCAATGCTCTGTAACTTTATGAAGAGCATTGGAGCGTCGGCTTTGATCGACTTGAACACGTACACATATAAATCAGAGATACGCGTGACAGTCGCACAGAACATTTGCGGTGGCCAGCGCGTCCGTCACGTAGCGAACGGTAAACCCCCACCTGGCCCTTCACCCACAATGAGACAACAAGATATTCACGAGTGTTTGCTTTTGAATTTTTGGGTAAAGTCAACAAAAAAGCGAGCGACAACTTAATTGTAGCTGTAGTACATATGTATGTGTATATATGTACATATGTATTACATACTTATGATCTACATACACAAATATAAATGCATATGTATATATTTATACTTATAAGTATGTATGTATGTTTTTATGATTGTTGCTTTTGGCATAAAGTACACAAGTAGCCAGACAATTTGGCAGGCAGGCGCATGCTGATTACATCAGCAGTAAAAATAGCAAAAAAAAAAAAAAACAATTAAATTTGTTGCAGTCGGAAACTACCGACTATTAAATACTCTGTTCTCAGTCTATTTCTTTTTTCCCATTTGTGGGCGCTTGAGCGGAGTTTCTTCCACTCTTTCTAGCAGGTCGTCATGCCTAAATGTTCCTATTTTCAATATTATCTTAGTGGTAATACCTGGATCCTAGATTCACATAAGTTTAATTCGCAAAATCATGTGGAGTTCAAATGGGAAAACTTTAAGTAAATTTTACTTTCGAAAAGTTTTGTGAAAACCGGATATGACATTCGGACATGCTACAGAATCAATATACTACTCTTAATATCTGTGAAAACAGAGTATAAGCAATGAGATCGATTAGTTTGCTGACTTACTGTCAATATGCGCACGTACATACATATACATACATATGTTCATATGTATGCATGTGTGTGCGTATTGTATTTTGCAGATACTCCAAGAACTATGTAAACTTAATTAAAAATTTTCAATATGGCAAAATTTGTTGCTTTAATAGTGTCAAATGAAAATGTCGCTTGTCAATTAAACAATGATGATGATGATTATGATGATGGTGCAAGGCTGTAGCAACAGCCCACGCGTGTGTTTGCGTGTGTGTGTGTGTGTGTGTGTGTGTGTGTTCGACTCTCAAGCTAATTAATTACGCGCTGCTTCTAGATGTAGCCAGCGTTTTGCACTTGAACGCTTGTTTTCTGCTAATTGACTTTATCGTTGTCGCGACAATGAACAAACAAAACTATCTTGCAGATACGAGGGTACATACTATATATGTGTACATACATACATATGTATTTATGTATATTTATACGTACATACATACATACAGATGCATGTGTCGCTGATAAGTAGAAGTCGCCGATTGGTTGCCATTTGTTTTTAAGCGCTTTGAACAAGCGTTTTGGTTTTTTTTAATACATTTATTTGTATGCATTTTGCCTATGCACTCAGCGTGCATTCCATTAAGTAAAGGGGCGTGTGTTTCTATGTTTTTGCTTTTGTGTGTTGTTATTTCTCTTTTCCATACCATTCTGCACCCATCGTTTGTGCATGTATTCGACAACGCTCTGCAGCTGTGTAGCGTAAGGCCATAATAAATAGGTCGCCGGCTACAAAACTATTTGTCGCGCTACAAAACTTATATACAAACATACGAGCGCATATACAGCTGGTGTCGAGCGAGCGAGCGAGCTTGTGAGCTGTAAAAGCTTCTGCCACACCACACATACATATGTACATGCATACACGCACTGCTCACTCTCTTAGCTGCTGCTTGTGTTTTCTTATTCTTTGCATACATATGTACGTGTATATGTGTGTATGTATGTTGTATATGGCAGCATAAATTTGATCGGCAAATGAAAACAAATTGCGGCTATTAACATTTCAATAGTCAGGAACATTGATCAATGCAACTCATCATTCTCACAAGTGTACGAGTATATTACAATGCCACACAGCTGTTAAAAAATATATATGCAATATATTTATGTATGTATGTGTGTACATAGCCTATGAACGCCACGTCTCTCTCTCTCTCTCTCTCGGTTTTCCATCTTTGTATGTTTGTATGTTGGGGTCTTTCAACGCGTATCTATGGAACTGAACATACACACAAACACATACGAACAAACATTTGCTTCGCCGCTTTTTCAAATAGGGAAAGTAGGTCAATTACACGTGTCATATAGTCGAGTATGTACATACATACATACATAGTATGTACATAGACTTTGTATGTAGCTTTTATTTATGTATGTCTGTATGTGTGTACCAGTGTACATAACCGCACTTTATGCTTGTGCAGCACATCACACAGTTCGTGTTGTTGTTCTTGTTGTTTGTTTAATTCTACTCTGTCCATTACTTTATGAAACTCGCTTCTGATGTTCATTTCGTTGGTTTTCTTGTACTATTTTGAAATTCTTGCGGCTGTGTGCTTGCCATTTGTGCCTTACAAAGATACTACATACATATGTATGTATGTATGTATGTTTCTGGGTCGGCCGGATAATCGTTTGTTTATGCTGAATCCAACAACATTAAACAAACATACATATGTATGTATGTATGTATATAATTAGTTCTTGAGAAATTCCTTTAAATACATACATACATTCATACATTGTAAATGTATTTAAATACGTACATACATTAAATAAGTCACACAATTTCAATTTCCTTTGTTAAAATGAAAATAAACTAATTGTATTAAATTATCCTCGTTAACAAAGATGTGCACTGAACGGCAGCAAATTTCACAATAAATGAGTGCAAGGAAATCTAGGAAATAAATACGCGATCGCTCGCACTCGAATTTTAAGTCCCGTTAGTTATTTGATGGTCTTCTTTCAAGCAGTGTTTGCATTTTGCAAAGAATTTATAGACAGCTCATATTTGCTGTTCTTTTAAGTTCCTATGATTTTTTTATGTTTCTGTTTCTATTTTTATTGCGTTTGTTAAGTATTTTATTTAAGAATACATTGATTAACAATATTGTGAAGGACTGAACATGAAATTAAGTGCCTTTCCTAATAAATAATTAAGTTAAAGTTGAATTTGTATGCCTTTTATCATTTTGCAAACAATTATTTGACAAACTGTACATACCTACATACTATTGACTATTGCTATTGACTTTTAAATCTTTAATTACAATTATAAATAAAACAAAATTACAAATAAGTCAGTAATAATTCTTATTTATTTTTTGGGCAACTAAAAGTTCTAAGGAATTTTATTTTTCGCACGAAAAATTGCAAAGTTCGCATTTAGACGATGATTTAAACTTGCGAGTTTAACTAATGAGTTTTTTCTTGTAGGGAAGAGGGGTGGCGGAGCGGTCACGACCAGAATTTTAAGCATTTTGCTCTGTGTTTGTATGAATTTGGTTAGCGATAACTTAAATCAGAGTTGCAAACCAACATAAAATCAATTGCATTGCGTGATTTAAGACTCACCGTCTAAATGCAAGTGATTTTCTTCAGTAGGTTTCAAGAAGAAGAATGAAAAAACTCGCGAATTAAAATCATTGTCTAAATGCGGACAAACAAACAATTATAGGAAAAGAAACGTTTTCATTTTGTTTCTTACAGTGCCTACGAAAAGTTTGGTAAAAATGCTTCTGCACTTGCTTAAAATATTATACATAATATGTATGTACATATGTATGTATGTACACTGTATCTGTAAGGTTATTTTTGATAATACGTTTGCATGCATATTTAACTACTTTGCTTTGATGTAAGGTATAGGATATTGGACATATTTAACTACTTTGCTTTGAGGTTAGGGATAGGATATGCTAAACATATCACTTAACTACTTGAAGCTTACTTTTTAGAGCTTCAAAGTTCTTGCAGAAGCACAAGAAGATGCATGAAAGGGAACTTTAAGAAGTGTCAAGTCATCTATAAAGGCATAATAGCTTTAAAGCTTACTTTTTCGAGTTGACATTTTTGCTATGCTGGTATCTAATTTGCTTCTAATTTCAATTGTTCAGTTTTTGGCTCATTAGCTCCATCTCTTGGCATCTGGGCCAGGCTTTCCAAGGCTCTTGGTTGCAGCTCTGGCTGATGACATAATGAGCATATTTATAACAGCTAACAGCAAGTGGATACGGGTAATATCCATGGAGCATAACCAAACTAACACCCCCAGCCCCAACCCCAACCCCAGCTGAGGCGCAGCCCAGCCCCGTATCGCCCACTTGTACACACCCATATAGGGGCGTGGGTGTGTGTGTGTGTGTGTGAGTGGGGGGGGGGGGGGGGGGGGGTGTGCCACACCCACACGCTGAAAAGTATAAAGAGGGCACACGCCTCAAGGCTTTGCTTTTTCCCAGAGAATTTGGCCATTAAATTGCAAAAAGCTTCCAAGCTGTGGAAAGGACGTTGAAAGGACGAAGCCATTGGAATTTGCCAGGCGCCACACTCCTTACCCGCCCCTACCAACAACCAAAAAATTATACGCAGCGAGCACAAAAACAAAACTGAAACCAACGATAAGCATTCAACTATGTATGTATGTATGTACATATGTATGTATTATGTACGCAAGAATTGGGTCAATCGATAAAAGGCAGCAGAAGCAGCAAAACAGCGACGTCGACGTCGACGTTGACGCTGACGTCGACAGCTGCTGCAGCACATGCGCCAAGTGAGGGGCGCCAATTGTCTGGGGGTTGGAGCTTTTGCTGCTGCTGGAGCTTTTGCAGAGCCCGGCGGTAATCCAATTGTAGCTGGGCAGTAATAACTAAACTGTACATAAGTAGGCTAGGGGTATATACATATGTATGTGTATGTGTGTGTATGACCCCATGTTCCTTGTAAGCAGGTACATACATATTGTATGTGTTAACGTTACAGGCTTCACGTGACCCCTCGCTCACATACATACATACATACATATGTAGCTCTAAGTACATATATATTCTATATAAATAGGTATGTATGTATGTATATGATTACATCATATGGTATGTGGGTGTGCTTGTTGTGTGTGTGTGTGTGGGTGACTTTTAATATTTTATAGGGCAGCTGGCACTGCGATTCCAATTGCGATGGCTTTTGCTGTTGCTGTTGCTGTCTCTGCCGCGGCCGCTGCTGTTTCCTCTGCTGCTGCGGCAGCTGCTTCTGCTTTGTGGTCCCATTAAACGACCAAGAGAAGAAAAGTCCGTTTTGCTGGTTAAAATTCTGTTTGCATAAATATAATGTGCTTTTTGTTAGGGTGCAGGAAAGTGTGATTTGATTTGGGTTAAGATGATTGCATTTTCAGTTCATTATAGATTTATGTATAATCGCATTTAGCTGTTAAATATCCATACGTTTTCCGTTATTTATTTGAATTGCAATTTGAAAAGCACTGCTTGCAACTGTTGTGAGCATGCACTGCTTGTGGCACGCGTTTGAGTTAACAGTTTAATGTTAGTGCATTTGTGCGTTAACAGCAAAATGTTAGCGCGCATTTGAGTGCCATGAAGTTGGCTACGCTTACAGCTTAGCCGTTACAGTTTTGTGGGAAATGGTGCAGTTTAAATTATGCAAGCCGAAGGAAAACCTTTAAAGGGAACTTTTGGCAAAAAACACCACAAAAACCTGCTAATTTATTGCTAGTAACTAACTAAATTCAGTGCACAACAAAATTGCATATTATTTGAAATATATTTTATTGGTAGGCAGTTTTGAAGAACATTTGTAATGACATTTATATATAATGAACATGTTTCAAATAATCGTTTCATTTCTTACCATTTCATCTCGATTTTAATATTCTTCTATGTATGTATATAATAAATTTATTTATTTTGTTATTTTTTTGTTTCATTAATTTATATATATATATATATTTTGTTTTTGTTTTTGTTGTTTTTGTTTTTAGTTGCTGCGGTTGCGTTCTTGTTGTTGTTGTTTTTTGTATTTCTTTGTTTAATGCATATACCTTGTAAACTTATTTAGTTCATATATGTATAATATATATATATATATATATTTTGGTATATATATATATATATATGTATTTATATGTATATGTATGTATATATATGTATGTGTATATATATAATGACTTATCTATATATATAATATATATATGTATTTATTATTTATTTATCAATAATCAATATCGTAGATCACCAAACTTGTTAAAAAAATGTTTACACGAATTTTACTTTTGCCTCTTTTTATTTTTATTTTTATTTTTATTATTTGTTTTTTCCTAGTATCCTTTTTGCTGAATTTGTTATTTTAACTGAGTTCTCTTCCTTTTCTCTCTGATCAAGTTTACTGCTGCTGCTGTTGTTGTTGTTGTTGTTGCTGTTGTTGTTGTTGCTATATCATAGATATTATATGATCGTAGTCAGATCTCTCGACCTACGGTTCTCTGCTTTCTGATGACAATCGATTCAATATTTATATAATTTGCGCTTTTCTCTAGACTTTTAAATACGCTTGTACATATATATCTATGCTGGTATGTATGTATGTATTGTATGTATGTATATTCATCTATCGTATGTATGTATGTATGTATCGGGTTTGTATAGTCTACATATGTACATAAGCGTACACATGTTGTGGTTATATATGTTTCCATTTTGCAATCGGATTGGCCGATCTCACGGCACAAACAAAACAGATCAAAATGCTCTAGTCGGGAAGTGCTCGACTAGCAGATACTCTGCATTCAGAACAGAACTACTGTGTTTATTAGAAAACTTTAAGAATATAAGGATAACCTGCTAAAATAAGCGTGTAGCTCAAATCAAGTCATTAGTCTTTAAAATATGCTTGTTTTTAAGTGTACAAATTTTGAAAAAAACTATCAGTTGTGTTCCAATTTCCGATTCCGAACAAAACACTCGGAATTCATATTATCATCCTTTCTGAATACCGAAAAACGATTGTAAGTTCTGCATGGAATGTTTTGGTCTTGAAAACCAATCGAATATAACCTCAAAAGGCAAAATAGTTGCTTTCAAATTCGAAAAAGAAACATATCATTGAAAACGATTCAGAATAGTCAGTAATCGGAATTGGGAACAGGCCTGTATATTTGATATCAATCTAATATATAGTCTCTGGGATCTCTGGAATGTTTTGGTCTTGATAACCAATCGAACATAACCTTAAAATGCAAAAAAATCGACATCGAAAACGATTTGGAATAGTCAGTAATCGGAATTGGGAACAGGCCTGTTTATATGATATCAATCTAATATATAGTCTCTTGAAAACCAATCGAACATAACCTCAAAATGCAAAACAATTGCATTCAAATTCGATAAAAACACTCATCATCGAAAACGATTCGTAATAATCAGTAATCGGAATTGGGAACAGGCCTGTATATATGAAATCAATCTAATATATAGTCTCTAGGATCTCTGGAATGTTTTGGTCTTGATAACCAATCGAACATAACCTCAAAATGCAAAAAAATCGACATCGAAAGCGATTCGGAATAGTCAGTAATCGGAATTGGGAACAGGCCTGTATATATCTAATATATAGTCTCTGGGATTGACGCTATTGTATAAACGGACGAGCAGACAGATAAATCAACTGTTTGGGCTGATCAAGAAATGTATATATATCGTTAATCGGTTTATGTTTATCCTTTTTTAGGTATAGGTTATAAAAATCGAACCAAAGTTCTGTTTTAGTGTGTGTTTTTAATGCTCTGACGTTGATAACAAATTCATAATTTGCCTTACTTTAAATATAAATTAATGAGGGTATTCCCCTTACATTTTTCTTTACTGTGTGTTGGTGTTGTGTGTGTGTGTGTGTGTGTTTGTGCCTATAATATTGAGTTTACAATTTGCTAATTACATATTAGAATTGCTAGCTTTTGTATAGAAAAAGTTGAAGCTTGTTTTGTTTTTCATTCATTAATTGTACGAGTTTTACGTTTTAGTTTGTAATTTGGGTACACGACGGCGGGGATAATATGATTAAAGTGTTTTCTTTTATTAATATTTAGTTATTTTTTGCTTTGTTCGGTATATGTATATATAGACAATGTACCGTTAGTTGTATTTACTTAGTTCTTCTTTTGTTGTATTTCAAACTATCTAGGCTAATAATAAGTTAAAGGCAAGTGTTTATTATTTCTATATGTAACTCGAGACTGAATGAAATCAAATTGAATTTCAATAACTGTCCAGAGAGAGAGAGAGAGAGAGAGAGAGAGATAGATAGAGAGAGTAGATATCATTTGTCGTCCTCCATTTATATGATCTATATGATTTTGGTGCTATGCTATATGTATACTATATCATTTGCCCGGATATGTTGGCTTCCAACAAATCTTAATGTTAAGCTTTAGAGTTACATATGTATTATATGAATATGTGCTGCAAAACTATCGATAGTATCGATGCCACTATCGATGGCCTATAATCGTTATAACAAACATATTTCTGTATTATTCTAATATTGCTGGAAATGTTAATCCCTTGAATTGTTATTGAAATGTAGATTTTAAGTATTTACCTATGAAAATATTAAAAGCTATCTCTAGTATCGATGGTGACGACTATCAAAGTTATCGAGTGGAACACCTATCGTTGGTTTTGCAGCACTGGTCTGTGTGTGTATGTAACTGAGTGGTGTGTGTGTTTGTGAGGGTGTCTGTCATATATTGTCAACGTTGTGTATTTGTTGGATGTGTCGGTACGCAGTTTGAGAGCGACTGTGATGTGTCCCAACGATTTGTTGATTTGTCGTTAATTGCTTGGTTAAATTTGTTGTCCTTGATGATAAGAATGGTATAAGTAGTTAGTATATTTAGAGTTATCTATGTAAATAGTATGTGTGTCATATATAATACATTTTGAGTTATGCTTACTGTTAGCTAAGGCCATTCGGCCTTAGAGTCTATTAGGTCTGTTCTCAATTCCACTTGCGAATCAATTCCACGCCATAAAGGGTAGCATACTTTTTGGAGCAGCATACAATTCATTTGTAGGCGACTCCAAAAGTATGACTCACCCATTTGTGTGGAATGAATTCGTAAGTGGAATTAAGAACAGGTTTGTGTATCTATATCTGTATTGTATGTACACAGGCCCTTGGGGGGACCTGGGACAATGTTTACTTGACTTGCAACTCGTTTTTCTGCGTTTACCCGTCGTTCCTAGTTTAGGAACTTTTTGGGGGCCCTTAGTTATGTACACAAAGCGAACGTCAATCGAATGCGTACATTCGATTACGTAGCGCATCTATCGATATACTCATACGTATAAGTATGTAACGTAACGTAACGTAACGTGAGTTATATGATATTCTAAATACTTTTACTCGTAATCGTACTTGAATGACTGAGATACGTTTGAATAACAGGTTATGTTGTATGTATGCACGTAACTTGCCTAATTGACTAGCGATAACGGTAACGATATCGATAACGATAACGGTAATATATTGGTTGCATAAATCGCTCGCTAGTTGGGCCTATGTTTATCGAATTGAATGCTATCAAACTAATATTGAAGCGACAAAACACCATTATGTAAAAGTAGTTTAATTGGTCGTTTATTTTTAATTCGATTAATCGATTTATCAATTTTGTAAGCCATGATCGTGTGAGAATGATCGATTTTTTTGTTGTATGGTATCATTGGGATTAGAACATAAACTGCCCGCTTAAGTATTCCTTTCTAAGCACACATACTAACTTATCCATTTAGTCATACTTGAATGGTTTCCTATTGAGAATATGGGAGTGTATTATTTAATTTGATTAACATTTAGTCAGAGTGTTTTGCAGTTCGTTCTGTGTGATATTTAGTCATATGATATGATTGTTTGTTTGTTTTATCTGAATGTCATGGGCTACTACGTTTTGTCGATTGGAATAAATCTAGGCTACTTATAACGCTGGCTTGCTATCGAAACAAAAACATTTCATACTTTTCCAGCAACGTTAGCAATGTTAAGCAATCAGGAGTACCGTTAATGTTCTTACATAGGAGGTATTTCAATATGCATTCCAATTCAAGGCAATATAAACATAATTGTATTACTTATAATTTTTATTGGTTTCTCGCATAATAAATGAACATTGAAATTGCAACTTTTACTATTTGGAAATATTATTGGCAGTGATAATAATTTTGTTTTTGTTTGTTCAATAAACGAAATTTTCGAAACAATACAAAGCTAAGAATTCATTTCGCTAGACGATATATGGTATATTGTATATGCTATTAATATAAATATATAGTATGTATATATATATATATATATATATATATATATGTATGTATGCTAATTATATACAAACATATTTGCATGTATGTATATATATATATATATTTGCTTGTATGATGTATATGTACTATAACAATAACACCTCTCAACAAAAGCCAAGTTTTGACAGTGAACATTCGGGGCAATCTACTTACGGGTGATAATCGATAACTTATCGAGTATCGAGTATCACCCTCAAAGCTCATTCACAGTAAGAGAGAGTAAAGGAATCAGAGTGGTTTCAGGATCTGCAACTGAAGAGAGAGAGAGAGAGAGTTCAATATAAATTTAGCTAGATGTTATTATGCATTTAGTATGATAGATGCCATGTATGTATGTATATTTAACTAATTAAAATATAGTTCCAATTGGTTCGATGGAGTGTTATTTGAATTCGAATTATAGGCATATTCCTTAGGTATTTACTTGTTATGTTGTTTGGTTTTGCTATGCTTGTCTAAGTATAGAAGTATTATACTCATACTGTAATTACAATATACATATTCATATAATATATATATATATACTCGTCATATCATTATCGTATTATCGTATTATCGTATCAGGGGCTATACGTATTAATTATTGCTCTACTTTTTACTTTTTACTTGTATTTGTATTCATATTGTACGATTAGGATAGATGCGTCTATGCTGTATGTACAGTGTGTGTTAATGTGTGTACGAGATGTGTGAGTTGAATTTCTTCAGTTTTTAGCTAACTATAACAGAGCCCAGTTATCGAGTTATCGATAACTGCATATGTACCTTTATAATATACGTCGTCTGCGCCTAACAAATTTAATATGTAGTATTTATTAATATTAAATAATTATTTATTAATTTGCTCATTTTGTTTTTTCTTTTTGTTTTTGTTTTTGGTTTAGTTTTTTTTTGGTTTTGTGAATCACATTCGCGCCGTATGCATAACTAATGATGGGTTTCTTTATCGAACGTGCGGACAGAGTTGTGCCGAGAGAAACTACGTGACTGAACTGAAGTTCACACGAAGGAGCTAGATCTATCTGAGATATCTTCAAGTACATTAGAGTAGATCGTGTGTGCTCGGATCCTAGTTCAAATCGATGGCGGTGCTGGAAGAGTGTAGTCTACAATTTAGCGCATAGGTCGAAAATTTACAAAAGATCTCAAGTCAACAGTTAACTAGACAGCGAGACAGCGAGAGAAAGGGTGAGGCAATTATGTAAGTGTATGAGGGAGAATTAGAGTGAGATAGAAAGTGATAGAGTATACGTAGGAGCGGCGGTTAAAGGTATACATTCAGGCCCGCTTCAAATTCCGCTCTCGCATCAATTCCACAAGGATGCTCCAAAAAGTATGCTACACACTTTCCCATGGAATTGATTCGCAAGCGGAATCCGGAACAGGCCCGTTTAAGTTAAGTAAATTTAAGTTCGAGTTGAGTTCGAGTTTGAGTTTGAGAGAGTTACAAATTACGCGTTACGATCTGACTGACATTTACATAAATGCATCCATAATTTGAGTATAGCGGCAACCTAATTACAATACAATAAATATCAAATAATTTGCTTGCATTTACATATGTCATTTACAAATGTCTGTGTGTGTCTGTGTGTGTGTGTGTGTAAGTGTGTGTGGTACATAGTAGTTGAAGAAATACTGCATAGTTGGTATCATAATCGGTATCGGTATCGGTAGTATACAAAATAGTAGACAGTGCTGTTGTTATTTGTTGTGTTAGCTTTGTAAATAGTACCCAGTAATCGTACATATTCAGTGGCTTGTGGGTTCTGCTTTCCGTTTAGAAGAAGCTCTTCAAGAAGCCAGCGGGTCCAGCCTGTAACAGTATGGTTGTGATAACCGATAAGTAGATATACGATAACTTGGGATTGTAAACTGTACTTACGTCCTGCTGCTGTTGTTGCTGTGTTTGTGCTTGTTTGACTTTGGCTTGAGCGATCTTTAAGGCTCTGTGAGTAGAAGAATAGACGAATTTCGGTTTGAATATACATACAGATACTATATCTTTAGCTCATTTGGTTATACTCACTGTTGCAAATCCATAATGGTCTTCTCTTTGGCGTTTTGCTCCTCCTGTGACATTTGTACCAATTGCAGCAGGCGCTCCGTTTCTGTTGCCGCCTTCTTGTGCTCCTCTTTTGTGTTTTGCAGCTCCTTGACGCAGCTGGAATAGATTAAAGGGATTCGGAGTTAGATTAAACAGAACGCAGAGCGAGAGAGGACTAAAGGGTGCTCACGCCCATCAAGGATCAAATCAATGTTCTCAACAGTAACCCGTTTAACCACTAACCGTGAGCACCCAACATTGTTAAGCACTTATTTTATCTGGGACTTATATCAGAGAAATTGGCATTAGGAATGGGTCCTTGATCTGAGCTTTCTACTTACGCCTCGAGCTGCCGTTGCGTGTCCATGAGCTTCTTGTTGAGCTCGCCGGCGGCTGCGGCGCCGCCGCCCTGAGTTTGCAGTGACTTCTCCAGCTGATCCATTTGCTCCTTTCGCTTGCGCAGCTGCACATCGAACTCGGACATTTTCTTCTCCTTGTCCTCGATGTCCTTGCGCTTGGCCTCGATCTGCTTGCGCTGCTCGTCGATGATCTTGCGCTCGCCTTCGGTGGCCTTTGCCTGGTTGTCGATCTGCTTGCGCACCTCCTCCAGCTGCTTCTGCTGTTGCTCCAGCTGCTGCCGCTGCACGTCCGTAGCAGCAGCGCCTGCACTGCCCGCTTGCTGCAGCTGCTGCATTTGCTGTTGCAACGTTTGGATTTGTTGCTGCAGCTGCTGCACCTGCTGTTGCGCCGTCTGCAGTTGCTTGGACTGCTCCTGGTTCGACAGCTGCAAAGGATAACCAATGAGAAACCAGTTATCAATGGCACTTTCGATAGTCTTGATATTCAGAAGTTTTGCTCTTGCAAACGTATTTTAAACTATCGATAGTATCGATGTTCGGACTATCGATTATCGGGTGCGGTTGCCTACCTGACTCTTCTCCAGTTCCTGCACCAAGAGCTCCAACTGTTGTTGGAAACGATCACGCTCCGTGCAGGCCGCTTGCAGTTCACCCTTGACCTTTTCAAACTCCTTGGCATCGACCCCTCCGCTTGCCGCTGCCGTTTGCTGCTGTGCCGCCTGCTGCTGCTGTTGTTGCGTCATTTGTGTCATTTGTTGCTGCATCTTTTGCATCTGGGCGTGCTGATCCTTGATGTGTTGGTCCATCAGCTGGGAAATTGGAAAGGAAATGTTTATGATTTAAGGATATTCAGCTGGTTACGCCACTCCCTCCTGCGCTACTCACCTGTATGCGTTTGTGCATCTCTTGGGCAGCCTTGTCAGCCATATCGGCGCGATTCTTCTCCTGTTCGATGACCTTGCGCCACTGTTCGATCTCCTCGCGACTGGTGCCCGCGGCTGCTGCTGCCGCCGCTGCCTGCTGGGGTCCTGCCGCCGCCAGGGCGCGCTCCGACTCCTGCAGCTTTTGTTGAAGCGCTTGAACCTCCTTCTGCATGGCCTGGATCTCGGCGGGTGCGGCAGGCGCAACGGGCTGTCCGTTGCGCAGCTTGCGGTTCTCCTCGCGGGTCTTTTGCAATTCCGTTTCGGCGTTTTGCAGCTCCTTCTGGAAGTTCATCAGTATTTCCTGGCTCTTCTCCAGCTGGAGCACGAGCTGTTCGCGCTCCATGGCCAGCTGTTTGATGTCGGTTTCTAGCTTCTGGACGTGCTTCTCCAGCTGCGGATGGGCGCCGCCAGCGGCTCCAGTGCGACTGGACTGCCGCAGCGATTCCTTCTCCGACTCGGACTTTTCGAGACGATCGTGCAGGCGTCCTAGCTCTGCGCCCATACGATCGAACTCGATGCGCGTGGACTCGGTGTTCTCCTGCTGTTTGGCCAAATGCATTTGTGCCTTCTCCAGTTCCTTGGCCAAGCGACCGGCCTCCAGTTCGGTGGCATCGCGCGACTGCAGCGCCTTCTCGAGGCGATCTCGCAGCCGATCGATCTCCTGTCGCTCGCCCGCTGAGATCGACATGGAGGCGGACGAGCGCACCGAAGGCTCGCCGGGGCTTACCGAGGACTGTTGCAGGCGCAAACGATCGACCTCCTTCAGCAGTTTCTCGTGCTTGTCCCGCGCCTTCTCGCGCTCGATGTGGGCACGCTCCAGCTCGCTGCGCTGCTTGTCCTGATTGGCCAGCAGTTTGGCAACCTCGCCCTTGGACAGCTCCAGCTGCAGACTGGTCTCGTGCAGCTTGGACTCCATGTTCTGTATCTCGTTCTCGATCTTCTCGTATTTGTCCTTGTACTTCTCGAACGACTCCGACTCGTACTGCGACTTGCCGCGTATCGTCTCCAGCTCCATCAGCGTCTTGTCCAGCTTCTCGCGCAGCCGCTCGTTCTCCTCCTTGAGGCGACGCGTCTCGCGTCCGAAGGTGTCCGTGTCCTGCAGCTTGCGCACCTCCACCTGGCTCTTCTCATAGCGCTCGCGCATCTTCTCCAGCTCGACGGCATAGTGGGCAGCCTCCTCCTTGGCAGCCTCCACGCTGGCACCCGCCTTGGTCTGTGCCGCATGGGCGCGCTCCAACTCGTAGGTGACCCGTTCCAGCTCCGACTGGAAGTGCTCCTTCTCGCCCTGGGCGCGTCGGATATCCGTTTGCATCTTGTCGAACCGATCCCGATTGTGCTCTAGTTCACTGCGCGCGTTATCCTCGCACTCCTTGGCGCGACTGAGCTGCAGGGCGGCACGATCGCATGCCTCCTGTAGGCGTGTGCTCTCGTCCTGCAGCTTGCGCAGATCCTCGCGCGCCTTCGAGGCGGCCAAGCCCGACCGCTCGGCCTCCACCTCGAGACGGGCGCGATCTGCTTCGGCGGTATCGCAGCGCGACTGCAGGCGATAGATCTCATTTTGAGCACGATCGTACTTCTCCAGCATCTTCTCGAACTCCTTGTTGGATGTGTCCTTTTCGTCGATCAGCTTCTGGCTGGCATACAGCGCCTTGTCCAGCTTCTCCTTGAGTATCTCCACCTCGGTGACGGCATCGTCACGCTCCATCTGCAAAAAGAAGACAGATCGCAAGCTAAGTAGAGCATGGGATAGTGTGGAACTTATGGGTATGGCTAAGCCAAGCAGTGTTCAAGGAAGCTACAAATTTACAAACAGCCAATTCACTGGTAGTTTTCAGTTGTCATGCGTTATCGATTATACGATTATTCGATTAGTAAGTAGTATGCAGTATAGACAAGTCAATTTAGTAGTTATAGAGCCAATTTGGAAAGCATGTACCTCTCTCTTAATGGATCTTCAGCTTGTTCGGAAATTACCTGCAGTTTTTGCTGGCTGGCATGCGATTTCTCGTAGCGCTCCTTAAGCACTTCCAAATCGGTTTGCATCGCCTCCCGATCGCGTGCGGCCTTCATGAGCAGCGTCTGTGAGGATTCGGAGCGCTCCTTGAGCGTTTCCAGCTCGTCGGAGAACTGGTCCCTCTCCTTCTGAATTCGCGCTAGATGCATCTGTGTTCGTGTACATTCATTTCAAAGTGATGGACACACATAGCAGATAGTTGAAAGATAGATACGTATATGTATGCGTAGGAAGTATATTTATGATATATACAGGCCTGTTCCGATATCAATCTTCGAATTATTGTCACACAAAGGTTACAGCATGCTTTTTGGGGTAGGATAAGTTACTTTGTGGACCATTCCAAAAGCAAGCTTTACATATCACTGTGGATTTAACTCGCAAGTGAAATTCGGAACAGGCGTGATAGTAGTATGTTACACAACAAAGTATAGTATATATGTATGTGAGTATAGTTATGTACAGTTATGGGTTAGTGTTTAGGGGGTGGCAATCACAACACATTACAGTTACGTTCACAGACATCGATTAGGCAAGTTCACAAGGTCTACACTTGTTATGTGTGTGTGTGTGTTGTGGGACCTTGAAAGAGTAGAGTGGGGTAGAGGAACAGCAACCGCATACCTGCGTCTTTTCGAGCTTCTCGCGTATACGATCCGTGTCCAGGGTGAGAGTTTCGCGCTCCTTCTGCATGCGTGCCGCCTGGCCGAGTGCCTTATCCAGCTGCGATTGCAGGTTGTCGTAGTCATAGGTGAGCTTCTCCTTTTCGAGCACCAGACGTCGGTTCTCGACACCGGCCTTGTCTAGTTTATCCTGCAGATGATCGACCTCGTTCTGTGCCTTGTCCAGTGAGTTTTGCAGCTTCTCGTGCTGCAACTGCGACTTGCCCAGCGTCGCCTGAGTGCGCTCCATCTCCTCCTTGATCTTTTCCACCTCGGAGAAAGCCTGCGCACAGAGTGGGGGTTGCCAACCAGCATGAGTGAATGAAGGAGGGTAAGGAGGTGGGATAGCTAAATAGTATTGCCTACCCGATCGCGATCGGCGTGTATACGCGAGACGCCGCTCTGCGCCTTCTCCAGTTCCTGGCGGAGACTCTCCTGCTCACCCTGCGCATTCTCTAGCTTGGCCTTAAGCCGGTACACTTCGCCCTGGCTCTTTTCCAGTTTCTCCTGCAGGGCGGCGGCCTCTTCGCGTGCACGCTCTGCGTCCGACTGCATGTTATCGATTTGGGTTATCGTTATCGGGTTGATTCGTTGTTTGGTTGGTAATGTGGGGGGTAAATTGGATGTGGATACGGATATTATTTACAGGCACCATGTGTGGATTGTCTTAAATGACTGACTGACTGACTGCTTGTCTGACTGATCAGCAGACACGATACAAAGGTAAGCAACGAGTACGAGTACTTAAACTAATTACGATAACGATTACGATTACAACGTCTAGAGCGAGCGATAAATGCTGCGAGGCTGAGCACAAAGCGAATTGACTATAGACAGTGGATGACACATGACAAATGGGCACGGAGAGCAGGCAATGAGACTGACATGGGGCTGTCCTTGGCAAACTGACAGCAATAGGTGGCGCTCGAGTGCAAAACAGAATGAGCGAGACAAAGAGTTTGTGAAAAATAGAGCTGGAAAACAATCGAAAGGATCGATTTGTGTTAAGCCAGTATCGAGATCTTTTACAGGTCTCTTTGCTTATAAATGTTATCGATTCATGGAAGCGACACTATCGATGGCTTTCCAGCACTAGTGAAAAGGTAAAGCTACGAGTATTAACGCAAAGTAAGGAAAAGACTTTTAGGCAAAGTGTGTGTGTGATAAATGTACAGTTGTGTGAGTGTGAGTATGAGTACAAGATTTCAACAGCTTGGTCAAATCAAGGTCAAGTTTTGTCAACTTGCCCAATTTTCATGTATTTCTTTAAACAATTGCCAAGCTTGCTTGATTTCGAGTCTTGCCAGTGTGTGTAAGGGTGTGTGAGGCTGTAAATCCAGCAATCCTCCAAGAAAGACTTCTAAGTAATACCCTTTGTTCTTTAGTATAATATGGGTTTTTTGATTGCCATCGGATATTTACAATATGAGCTATTTCGATAATTATATACACATATAATTAATAGAACTAATGATTATTTTGTTTTCCTATTTTACTTTTCTTTTTTGGAGTTCCTGAATTGTTGCTTAGGATAGTATTTGATATCAGTATCTTATCCTTTTGGGAAGAACTTTGATGCATTAATCCGTTGTCGTTAAAGTGCCCTTCCTATTTCGTTTCTGAAAGTTCTTTAAACTCTCAAACCTGCTCCGAATTCCTTACGGATAACATTTCATTTGTAGTAATCCTAAGAGTATTGTTAACATGTGGAATTGAATCGAAACCGAAATTCAGAACCATCCTATATGATGCGTAGTTAAAGGTACCTTTCTATTGTTTTGTTTTCTATTCTATTTTCTTTTCGGGAAGGTTATGTTTTTCGGATAGGCAGTTTGGTTTGGGGGGCTCCACAATACACACGACACATGCAGGAGCGCACTCGAAACGCGGATGCTCGGAATCCAATCGATGAGAGATGGTTGAGATGGACTCAAAGCGATTTATACAAGGACAATGACAGAACAAATGCTTGGACATATGTATGTATATGTATGTATAGATACGTATAGATAAGTATGCATGTATGTAGGTTAGTATGTTAGGCAATGCAAGTTACGAGTAGAATTGTACAGTAAGTAAAACACATGACATTTATGTAGTAGTATATGGCAACTAATTTGTTCAGTTTTTGAAGTGTGTTGTTTTGGTATTACTATCAAATGTTTTAGTTGCTGTATCTTGTTACTAAAAACTTGTACGAGTATCATTTGTTGTTTGTGTTTGTTTAGAAGCATTTACTCACAAAACGTTTTTCAGTTTCGCCCTATAGAAAATGAATGTAAGCACAACGGTTTAGATAGAGTTTGGTTTTAGTATACATTGTTCAACAGTGAAAAACACAAAATATTTATATAAATGTACATTATTTTGTGTAGATTTTATTTTTTAAAATATATTACTTTTACGTTAAAGCTTAGAGTTAAGAGTTAAAAGCAAAGAAAACTTTTGGCAAATGTCGTCTATAGAATGCATTTTTACAAGCGTCTTTAAGAATCATCTTGATTATCTTAGAAAACGAGCGCCAAATTTTAAATGTTATATATCCATATTGAAAGAACAAATATTAAGAACTAGCATCAAAATATGTTTAACTTTAATACGAATTTTTAGAATTTTATATCGAATAGTAGATTATTATTAAGATTGGTTATCAAAGGTAGCTTTTAGCTTAAGTTTTGAATGTCTCAATTGTTGCTAGTAGTATCTAATGGATTTGGCAATATCATTTGTAGCATTTTTATCGAATATTGATACATTGAAGATATGAATTGGATATTCTTATATTCATAGCAATATCTTAACTATTTATTTTTAAGGCTTCACCATTTATAGAATTGTATAATCGACTATTCGATATAGGAGACTGAAAGTATGACCCTTATTCTTTTGAAGAATTTGTGAGTCACTTTTGTCACGTTGCATTTTATTTACACTCAAATGTGATTGATTTGCAGGTGCAAATGTATGGCTGTGTGTGTTCGTGTGTGTGTCTGTGTGTTTGTGGTGTTTGTTGTGTCACCAATGAGACAGCTAAGTGTGTGACTTAAAGAGACCATTTAGAAACTGATGCAAGAGTATTCGTGTATGGGTCGAAACGAGTCTGTTGCTGTCAACATATGTAAGTAAAAGGTAGAGCTGAGAAACAATCGATGGCACCATCGATAGTTTCAACTATCACTATCGAAACTATCGAGTGGCGGCACTATCAATGGCTTCTCGACTCCAGTAAGTAGCACACGCACACAGAGACATGAAATTCGCTTGCACTCTTGCGAGATATTGTATTACGTAGACAACTAACTAAAAACTCAGATATTGTATATAGTATGTATGCATAGATAGATACGAGTATGTATTTATATATGTATATAGGTATATCGAATATGGGATAATGGGTGTAGACTGTACCTGTGTCACTCTCAGCTCGGCCTGCGTGCGCCGCAGCTCGGCAGCGGCCTTGTCAGCCCGCTCCTGCGCCCGATCCAGCTCCTGCGAGGTCGTCATGGTGGTGCGTCCGAACGTGGTCTTCATTGGTGCGAGACGGGAAACAATCAAATTAGTTTGGCCGCATGGAACAAGCGTATTAACAGTAAAAATAACAGTGCAACTACAGAGCATTAACAGTTTAAGCTTAGCATTAACATCAAGTTTAACATTCAAAAGTGTGTCCAGCAGGAAAGCAACTGAAAGTGGCATACGTTGCGTATACGTGTTGTGAACTATATTGAATCTGTATGACCTTCCATTGAGAGGATTTATTCACATCAATTCAACATAGTTCATAGCCTTAAGCTGTTGCATGTGTGTAAACTTTGATTGAGTAATGAACATGAGTTTGATTTGGGATTTTGTAGATAGTTAAGCTTGAATATTGTGAGGGTTTTCAGTGCATTTAACGCTTTAAAGTTGAAACATTTGATTTGTGTACACCAAAGTAACATATTTGTTTTGCTCTTCTTATAAAATACTAAATTCATTAAATTCTGGCTTAAGTAAACTATAGTGTGTGTGTGTAAACGCATATATTATCACTATTCGGCTGCGTTTTGGCCTGAACCAAGCGTTGACTGGTGACTACAAGGCGTATACTTAATATTGAGCATTGGCTTTGACAATTCGATTAATGGCAAGTCGATTAACTAACGATATCTCTATCAGTAAGCGTATTTGTAATTGCAATTCATTTCTCTTGTTTTGAGAGCTACTTCTACGGCCTTGTCTGTGGCGAACTTACCGATATTTTGCCCGTTTCGAACATTAACTTTTGTACATTCTGTAAAGTACGATACGATATGCATGTTCAGCAACAATTAAACCATTCAATTAGACTTTGCATGGGCATACTTAATAAAAGCTGATGATGGTTCTAGCCACTTGAATTATGCACTTCAATTTGTAATCGTGTAAGTGTCAAAGATTAAATCAAAACCTGCTGACTACTAAGTGTTGACTGTTCACTGTTTACTGTTTACTGTTGACTGTTGAGTGCAGAGTTTGTGCTGATGTGTTGTTGTTTCTGACCAGGCTTAAATGTGCACTGTGCTGACTGAGAGACGGTGTAGTTCATTGTGGGGGGGCTAACTAATGTTTAATGTTAACGGGCAGCCCTCTAAGTTTCTGTTTACCTTGCCAAATAATTCCAATATAAAGAAAACAATTTGCTTACTTTTCACTTTTAAATGCGTCAATTGTACATTGGTCATGACATAAATACTTGGTTTCTCAATACAACCAAAGACATTTGTTTACTTTGGCTTATATAACAGAAGGGTAAAACAAACTAACAGACTGCAAAGCTATCGATTGAGCTATCGATAGCAGCTTTCATCAGCTTTCACCAGTTTTCATCATCCTCTTTTTCTATAGTCTTTAATTGTTTGATAATCTGAAAGAACTTTTATATTTGCAAGCTATTCAGATTTGAACATGCTTATTAACCTCAGGAGTGGTTTATCGATAGTTTTTCTGGTTATTGGATTATTTTTGCTTCTTTAACTTGCTATAAACATAAATTTAATACAAAAATTTAGATATTGATTAAGGTAATTGGTTTAACTGTTCAAAAACTGTTACAGAAACTTGTCGGGTTGACCTTTGCATGTGTTTCTCTTTCAACTAAATAGGAAATATCCTGCTGGCACTATATATTTAGTATACATATGTGGATGCAAAAATGCTAAGGGTTGCGTTAAGGAACAAAGGTGTGTATCTACAGGAGGTGTGGATACGTGGTACTACAAGATACGAGCACAACTTAGGCACTACGATAGGTAGCTACATAGCTATGTAGGTAGGTAGGTTTGGCATTAGGCTTACTTTGTGTAGTGTGGTCTGTTCTTCTAGCTGCATCTATTTTGGTTAATGTTTATATAGTAGAGTGATATAGTTATAGTTGTAGTTGTTGGGATGCGAGATGTTGTTGTTGTTGTTGTTGTAGTAGTAGTAGTACGATTACATACATAGTAGTAGTTGTAAGTGTACATGTAAATATATAGGCACACATAGAGGCATATAGTAATGATATTGGTTAAGTTATTGTTATCGTTATCGCTTGCGCTTTCGATATATTGATATAGAATAGTTGAATAGTTCTTTAGTTATATATGTACACTGCACACAGAGGAACACATACATACATAGATCTATTATGGTTAAGGCATATGGGTAATTGGGTTTCGATAGCGATAGGCGAGCCGGGGAACCGGTTATAATGCACGAGTACCTGCGAACGCTCCAGATCGTGTTTCAGCCGCTCGTTCTCCAGCTCGAGGCGTGCGATCCGCTGCTTGGTGGATTCCCAGTCGGCGCTGCTGCGTCCCATCTCGCAGGTGGCCTTCTCCAGCTCCGCCTTTGACTTGCCCAGTTCGCTCTGCGACGCCTCCAGCTTGATCTCGAGGCGTTCACGCTCGTTGACGGCACGCTCCAGGCGCGTTTGCAGCTTCTCCACATCGCTCTCGGCAGCCCGCAGCTTCATCTTATAGTCGGTCACCTCGCGCTCGTGGAGATCGCGCTCCTCCTGCTTCTCGTGTTCGGCGCGATCGCGCTGCTCCCGCAGTTGAGCCATTTGCTTCTCCTTGTCGCCGATGGCCTCCTCCAGGCTGGTGAGAGCGCCCTCGGAGCTGCTGTGGTGTGCCTGCATGGCGGAGAGCCTTGCCCGGGCCATGTCCACCTGGTTGTCCTTCTCCTTAAGCAAGTCCTCGAGGTTCTCAATCTGTGGATGTGCGTGTGTGTGTGTGTTTTGGGAGTGAGTGTGAATATTTTTGGTAGCACATCAGTTTGAACTAGAGGTGGGCGCGGAACACAAAAACTATCCCAAGGTCCGTTTCATTGATTGATTTCTATCCCTTCCGTTTCTGCCCGTTTCGGAAGGTTTTTCGAGGGTCTTGAACCCCTCCCGTAGTATTTTGATATTTAAAATTCACTTAAGCTAATATTTTCGACTACCCCCAACGAAATATACTCTTTAACTGTGACTAAGCTTCAAGGACATTAACGAAATGAGATATTGAAATGTTATCCTGAATTCCTGTTCCGAACCCATCTCTAGTTTCAAATCTCTGCTGCTGTTTAATTCGAACCTTGCGCTGCAACACGCTTATTTTGCGATCCTTGATATCCATGTGATCCTTGAGCTCGGTCAGCTCGCTGGTTAGCCGATTGCGCTCCTGCACCGTCTGCAGCGTGCCCTGGGTCTTCTTCTCGATGAGGCGGTTCTTCTCCTCGAGCCGGGCGCGCATCTCCTCGACGTCCGTCTGCAGCATGTTGTAGTGCTCCTCTTTGGCACATAGCGACTCCTTGAGCACCGCTATGTGCCGCTGATAGTCCTAGCGAAAGTTATTTTTACTGTGCATAGGACATTTAACATTTGTGATTCGCAACTGCGCCAATTACCTGATGCTGCTCCTCGAGTGTTTTCATTTTGGCCGCCATCGCCAAAATCTCTTGATCCCTTCTTTGTATTTCAAGACGGAATTCGTCCAACTGCACGGATTGTTGGATATCGTGGATAGTATGGTTGGGGGCGGGGGAAAGGATAAGATACAAGACATACCAGATTTTAAAATTGCATCACAACTGCAAAGCAACGCAGCAGCTGCCTTGCCTACAATTAATTTCTCATTTTTTTCTCATTCTTTTATCATTTTTTTTATCATTTTCATTTTGGTTTTTTGTATTTTCTTTTAGTTTTTTTTTAGTTTTGAGTGTAAAAGTTTCTCTTGATGTTGCTGTTAGTTCTTGGTGCAAATTGCGGCGCAATTGTGTAGAGTGTGGTTGTGGGTAACATGTCGTATGAGCGTTGAGATTTGAGGGGCGAGTGACGAGTGGCGAGTGGTGAGTGGGAGGGGCGTGGGCGCGGGCGTGGGGCGTGGCAGTGGGCGAGCGAGCAAAACGCTTTGAATGGTGGCAATGTGAGAATGGATGGCTGCAAAAGTCGTTGCCCCAACAACAGACTGCGACAGCAGTGTATGTGTATGTGTGTGTATGTGTGTATTAGAGCTGTCAAACTGTCGATAGTGCCAATCGATACTATCGAAAGTGCAATCGATAGACTGGCATAACAAGTATATGTGTGTGTTAGTGTGTGTGTGTGTGTGTGTGTGTTAGGGGTTGAGGGGCTTTATATAGCTGTTAACGATCCTAAACGATAGGCATAGCTTATCCATTCGGTTGTCGCATGTTAAATTTTATTGTTTGCTTTTTCGAAATTGTTCATTTATAATGCTTAAGAGTTAAGTTAAGTTTAACAGATTTCAAAATCGATTTCGAGTTTCGAGTCATCTCAAGAGGTTGAATTAAGTCTGAAGTAATCTTAATTAGGTTTTACAAATACAAATCAGTGTATAAATATATATATATATATATATCGCTGGAGTAGTAATTAATTATAATTATATATGTAATTATAAGTTCAATACAATATATTGTTATGCATGTCCTATGCGTATAATAAGTATAAATATTTCAAGATTCATCATGACAATTCATCATCATATTGTATTATTATAAATGCCTTCTTGTTGATGTTCCAACTGTTCATCATCTTGTTGTAGTTGTAGATGTATCAAATCAATAACCGAAAAATCAGCAAAACAAGTTGAAATATTTACGAATAGTATTGTATCTCTTAATGCCTATAGATACTTATGTATCTATGCATATTGAAATTATAGCTACAACTTTAATTATCTACGTATATGCGAATGTTATGTAAGTATGTCCTTTATACAGACAGCAACTGCTGACATAAATGCTTTCAATTGGCTAGTGTTAAGCTTATTATCCTTATCCTTCCTTATGACTAGAGATCGATTACAGTTTGGGTATACGAAAGATATTCGGAACCAAGTCGAACTGAATACAATACGTTTAGAATACGGTTTCCTATGAACACAACGATTGTTTTATTGCTCATTTGGGGCAAACGGGGAATCGATATTCGATACACGATATACGATAGCAGCCCCCTCTCCCCTTAATAGACACAAGCATCGAGCTAGTTTCGATGAGTGTAGAACTACAATTGGTATTGCTATGCTTTATATAAGAATAAGAAAAAATGAGAGTAACTCCAGATTTTGATTACTACGTACTAAGCTATAACAAACAGTTTTACTTTCTTTGAGAAAAATGTATTCGAATAAAGTCGATAGAGATTTTTGAACGCAATTTGAAGCCGAACAATTTGCCACTACAATAAAAAGGAGTTTTTTTTGTTTTTGGAGACGAATCAAGTTGTAATAAAAAGCACCAAGATACATTTATGTATTGGTAAATATATATGTATATAAGTATATATATATATAGATATATATATGGATGTATAAGTAGTAAGTATGAATATAAGAACATTAGTACATGGTACAATACATAATACATTTTGTATAATATTTGCATAGACACATTTTGAATGCTTTTTCGTTTATTTGCTTTTCGATTCTCTTCTTCTTTTTTTTTTCAAATTTCAACCAACGCTGTGTTAGACACACACATTTTCGAGTACTGGCCGGATGAAAAAAATATACATCCAGCCAGATGTTAATATACCCAGTATCGTTTCGTTTCATGAATTTGCATTTAACATTTCATTTCTCATTTTCTCATTTAGCATTTTAGCATTTCACACTTTGCATTTTTAGCATTCATCGCCGTTTGCTAACCGTCTCTGGATTTACATATAAATTTCATCCTCACATATAATTGACCTTCATTGCTAATCACACGCTAGTACATAGTACGTATTACGAGTACAACAAATTTAGCTGGATGAGTCCAGAACCGGAACCGGAACCGTAACCGGCCCGAACTCTAGAGTACGGAACACAGAACTAACACAATGTGAACCGAATCAAGATGGCGGCTGTTGTGATTAAAGTAATTGAAACAAATTTATTATGCAAATACGTAAGTACGCTGAATGGTTAGTTAGTTGGAGTCGTCTAGGTTAGTAGGTAGTAGTAATTTGCTAGTTACATAGGTAGTTAGTAGGTTGGGTATAGAGGTCCTTGCATAGGCTTGGCTAAATTGGAAGTGGGGACTTACTATGCAAAGTTCGCTTATAGCTATAAGTAGGTAATGTTTTTAAGTATTTAATCATCTTCTTTTCTTTTGTTTTTTGTTTTAGAGAGTTGCACTAACAATTTTCTATATGTATATTGTATAACTAGGTTCGAGTATCTTATAGGTTTTGATTTAATAATAACTTTAACCTTATATTTTTGTTGTTGTTTGTTGTTTACCTGTCGCATAACTTAACACATACGAGTTTAAATTTTATTTTGGATTACCAAATAAAGTAAAGTAATTTTTCATATTGCATTGCATTCTCTCATTTCTTTATATGTATAACTATGTATATATAAATGGTTAACATTTATCAGTAAATATCATTTAGTTTCACTTTTGTTATTTACAGTCTTTTACTTTTGAGAGTCAAGAGCAAAGTTGTTCAAATTTCAAACGAATTTTTCATATCTGTACAGTTCTTTTACAATTTCTGTGAAAAGTTGCCCTGAGTGCTCTATGCAAAACATTTCAAATATACCAAGAAAAAATTACTAACAAGCAGAACTAAAACTAATATCAAAATTAAACAAAAGAAATCCATAACACTTTCAAAATTGTACAGCTCTTGAATTTGTATATCTTTAAATCTTTATCTCGCTACTTTAAAATGGCACATGAAACAATAGTTCTTTCCTTATATACTTTTTCGCTTAGGCTAGTCCTAATGGATATCCCATATAAGTATATATCATTTATCATATATCATATATAGTATATATTGTATGTATAATACTTGGTGTCTTTTCTTCTGTTCTATACGAGAACCACACACTGCAAATGTCGTTGGCCTTTGACTAGACAACTTTGTTATGAGGGATTAGGGGGGAAAAGCGTAAAATGCATTATAGACTTTTCGATTTTGAGTACAATTGAGTATAGGATCCGATAGATTAGATTGAATTTTAAACGCGCTGATTCTGTTTCGGATTATGTTTGATGAGCATGTGCTATACGAGTAGTTGCATTTTGTTGTTATAGGTTTTCTGAATGTGACTGTTGTACGAGATTTGATTCGGGATGTAAGGAATATATCGATGTGTCCAAATATATCGATAGTTGTGTGAGAAATACGTGTGGGGGGTATTCAAAAGTATGACCTTCGAAAAAGTACTGCACAAACTAGAAAATTGAATAGAAAAAGCGTTTAATGTTATGCAATGTCGATAAATCGATTAATGGCAATTGGCAGTTATCTTGCGAGACATATTTCGATGACAAATATATTGAAACATTGGTGTGCATTTTCTTGGAATTTAGAAAAAAGCGTTTGTTCGATTTGGGATATCGATGATCGCTGCGATAGAAGATATCGATAAGTAGTAGTACAGCCCCATTTCTCAGTCATATATCGATATATATTGACCCATCGATGTATTCATTTACATGCCCAGATTTGAGTATTGAGTGTTGAGTGTCGATTATCGAGTAACGGGGGTCGATTATCGATTATCGATTAACGAGGATCAAGTATCGATCTAGGAATCTAGGGATAGCGTGTCTACGTCAAATTTAAAACTTACTTGTCGCTTATGCTCTTGCGGCAGTTTCGGGTAATCTAAGTCTAGTTTCGAGTATGGCAAGTGGTGGTGTTGTTGCTGCTGCTGATGATGCGAATGCGAGTGCGGATATGTCGAGGCATGCAGACCGCCGAGATGATGCGGATGATGATGCGAATGCAGATGCGAATGCGGATGCGTATGCGAATGCGGATGGTGCGCTGTGTGCGTATGATGCAGCCCGTCGTAGCCAGCGGCGACTGCGGAATCGCGGGCGCTGCTGGCCAGCGTGCCACCAAACGGGCCGCTCGTATTGGCCAGGGCCGCCAGCGGATGGGTTTGCAGGTGGTTCTGGTGCTGATGCACATGGTACTGGTACTGCGGGTTCATCTGCTGCTGCACCGAGGCCTGTATATGCGAGTGGGGCTGCTGCTGCTGGCCGTACTGCTGTTGGGTGCCCGCGAACTGCTGATGCAGATTGTATGCCAGCGCGGAGCTGGATGGCGGATAGTACTGCGAGATGGCGGGATTGGAGGCATGCAGTGAATTTGACATGAGATGGCGCTGCTGTGACGCCGGCAGGCCGAGGCCGAGGCCCAGACCCAGACCCAGGCCCGACCCCATATTGGGGCCCATGCTTGGGCCCATGCCCAGGCCGTAGCCGCTGCCGGCGGTCAGCTCGCTCTGATAGGGATTCGCGTAGCCCGTGGAGCCGTACTTGCAGCTGGCTGGATAGCCGGCCATGAGATTAGATACGGAGTAAGCGGGTCGCAGTCGCGCAGCCGCCGCAGCGGCGCTTTGAGCGGCCGTCAGCTGCGTCGGCTGCGGCTGGAAGTACATGTTCGGCTGGGATGAGAAGCTCGTCGACATTTGCAGCAGGTTATCGTTGAGATACGGCGGCGACAGATCGCCCGCGCCCCCATGCAGCGTCGGATAGCTGGAGACCACGCGGCCGGACAGCGGTGTCGTCACCTGCGTCTGCCCCAGCTGTGTCTGCCCCAGCTGTGTCTGCACCAGCTGCGGCTGCCCCAGCTGCCTGGCCTGGTGGCTCAGATTGAGTATCTGCGAGGAGCGCGATATCGACTTGTGCGCCTCGTTCAACAGATTCACAATGTTCGATGAGCTGGTCTGCTGCATCGGCGGTGCCGGATACCCATAAACATCATTATACATTGTCGCCGACGGCAGCCCGGCAATGCTATAGCGTCTCCGTCGTATCGGCGATGTCTGCCCGTAGATCTGAGCAGCGGCAGCGGCGGCGGCGGCGGCGGCAGCGGCCGACGGATCGTACAGATAACCCGTTGAATTGGATGGCCCGTACAGCTCATAGGCATTGCCATAGCCCAGCCCCGTGCCACCGTTGAGTGCTGTTCCGTATCCGGTCGGGCCGTAGTATTGTCCAATAATATCTGGCAGTGGTGGGCTTCCGCTTCCGGTGAAGTTATTGTACATCTGAAATGGGCGATTTCAAATTGGTTGTTGTGGTTGTTTTTTCTGTAACTGTAACTTTGTGTGTTGGGTTGTTTTGAGTTGTTATTGTTATTGTTGCTGTTGTTTTCGATTGATTTAGTTTCGTTTTTTGTTGCTTTATATTGTTGTTTATTATTAATTATTGCTGTTTCTATTTGTTGTTGTTAGTTTGGGTGTAATTGTAATTGGTTCTGTTGTTGTAATTGTTACGTGGCGTTTTTAGTTTTAGTTTTAGTTTTAGTTTAGGTTAAAGTTTCAGTTTCAGTTTGAGTTTGAGTTTTAGATTTAGTTAACGTACGCGTTGTCCTTGTATCTTTCTCTTAAATACACTCGATTGTACTAAATCATAAGTTAATTAACTACAATTATGCACGAGTTACATATCTATATAAATATATATGTATATGTATATGTATGTATATGTCTAATAAATATATATAGTATATATACGAGTTATTATCATTAGTTTTAACAACAAGTTGTATCTTCTGTTTTGTACATTTTAACATAACCAAAGCGATTTTTGCCCGAACACTTACGGACTATTTTGGCCCCATATTTGTACGTAAAATTTGTTCATTAACTACTTTTCTGACTTTTGTTGTTTTTCTACAAGTTTTTGCTTGTTTTTTGTTTGTTTTTACTTAATTCAAATATTCAACACTTTTTGCGCTTAATTTACAATAATGTTTTGTAATAAGATTAACTTTCAGTTTCAGTTTTCAGTTTTCATTTTCATTTAAAGTTTTCCATTTTGTTAACTCTCATTAATTATAGTTTCCTTTCATTTCTTTAAGAGGTTTCTTTTTCATTTTTGATTTGTTTTTCTTTTGTTTTTTTGTTGTTAATAGTTATTTTTGGCAAGCTGCACCTATAAGTTCAACAAGGGGGCGTTTTTTTGGTGACTGGAGCAGAGGGGAGCGGGCAGGTTGCGGCTTGCAACATGAAATGTGTGTCACTTGAGAGAGCCACGCGGCTGGGTCACTGTAAGTGTGTATGTGTGTGTGTGGGTGTGTTTGTGTGTGTCTGTGTGTGTGTATGCATGTGGAAATGTCCTGCAAACATTTTTAGTTTCGCGCAAGATAAGAATGCGACTTAGCCAGAACGCTATACTAACGCTTTCCTATCTTCCGCGACACTTTTGGAGGATAAGAAAGCGTCTCGCCCAGGGGATGTTCGCTTATCAATGAATATCGCCTTGGAAGATAAGACGGCGATACATGTTGTTACTTTAAATGGCCAAGCTAACATCCTGGCCAAGGATAGCAAATGTTTGCAGGGTCTGGAGTGTCGGGCACACCCTCAAATGCAGTACGCCCATTGCTGTTAAGGGTGAGCGTGTGTAGATTTGATTTGGTTTAGTTTGGTTTAGTTGGTTGTTGGTTGCTTGGTTGGTGAATATTGCGTATACGACATGTGTGACGAGGCATACAAATGCGCTTGGATTCTGATTTCGTTTATGTATTTGGTATTTGGTATATTGTATTTTTGGTATTTTGGTATTTGGTATTTGCTTGTACGGCAGGAAAGAAACATAAATTACTTATAACAATATATAGTTCAGATGCATTATAGAAATAACGTGCAAAAGTATATTGTAAACAATTGTTTCAGTGTTTTTCTTGTTGTGTATTATGTTTTTTATGTGAAAACAAACAAAATATATATAAGTATATATATTATATATGTATATATATATGTATTCATATATAGTTGAGTAGTTGAGTAGAGTTAGACAGACAGTGAGTGTGACAAAGACAGAGATAGAGTTACAGAGTTAGAGTTAGAGATAGAGAGAGAGAGAGACAGCAATAGTTAGATAGATAAGTGGGAGACAGAGTGTGTGTAAGAGAGCGAGAGAGAGAGAGAGAGAGAGTTTCATTGAATTTGAGCGCAAGTATTTTGATTGCTCCGATGGAATGTCCAGTTTTATGCCGGAACTTGAGAATCTGTGTTGTGGCGGGTATGCTGGTGTGTGTATGTGTGTGTGTGGATGTGAATATGTGTGTGTTTGTGTGTGTGTAGCCGTCTGTAGGTGTGCTGCAACTGGAGCTGGAAAGCAATCGCTGTTATCGCTGTTATCGATGAATTTTGAGTTCTTATGAAGGTTTCTTATCGATACTATCGAATGTAGTATATTTAATTGTTTTTTAGTGATAAATCTTGAAGCCTAATAACTCAAAATGAACGTATTCAAGTGTGAATCAAGAAATTTTGATTGTGCTGTATAAATAACCGAATTTGAACGTTGCTCAAGAAAGTATCGAGTATCGGCACTATCGATGGTTTTCCAGCTCTAGTTTCAACCCAGGGAGTGGTGTGTGTGTATGTGTGTTTGTGTGTGTGTGTGTGTCTGTGACTAGTTGGTTGCTTGGTCTTCGTTAGTTTCAAATTTCAATTTGGATATCAATTTGTATTGCAATGCAGTTGATATTCGCGTTCTTGTTATTTACAAAACCAAAAAGTAATATACTCTATTTAATGTAAGTATTTCTGCAACAGGCGGCCAGTCGTTTGGTACAGTTGTTTAAGGGGGGGAGGGGGCATTTGTTATGGTGGGGGTTAAATTTTGGGTGGTACGTCTTTGTTGCTATTGTTGTTGTAGTAGTTGTTGTTGTAGTGCTCATTGTGTTGGGCACATTGTAAGCAAAGTAACGCAATAAAAACAACATACTTGAATAGATGTTATATATATATATATATAAATATATATGCTGGTTACATATATAAGTATGAACAGAGCGACAGATAGATTATAGAAAGAGTGGTATATTTTCATATATGTATATATATATATGTATATATAAAGATGTATAGGTACGTATGTAAGTATATACACGTCATAATTGTTTTATCATTTTATCGTCAAAGAGATTTGTCAGTAGTTTCCTTGCCTACATTTTGTTTGTTTTTCTTTTCTTTTTCATATTCTTTTCTTTTTTATTTTATAGTTTTATAGCCCGTCTAGCTTTTGACTTTTTCTTTTATTTTTTTGGTTGGTAGTACTCTGATTTTGTTTTATTTTATTGGTGCGAAAATATTACAAAAGCATATTGTAAATAGTTGCATACGGTTTTAATTTGTCTTCTGTTTCATATTTTTTGTTTTCTTTGAATTTTTGTTCAACCTTTTTGGTCTTTGCATATTCTATTGTTTTTGCTTCGTTTTGTGTTTGCTTTTAGAACAACAACAAAATATGTTATAGATGTATGTAATTGAAAAATGATCAATTCTGGAAAGAAATACAAGTATCTCGCTTTCAAAATCGGTTTCTTTCAACGTTTAAAGTGTTTTTTATTTATATTTTTTTATTGTATTTTCTTTTGCATATAAAAAAGCCAATTATTGGAGCCATTACAATCGATAAGTTTCGTGAAAAAATCTGCATCTTTTGGCAATAAAATGACAAAAGAATTATTCTTGTATGCTAAATAAATCACAGTTCACTAATAGTTTTCTATTTTTTTTGTTTACTTTTTTGTTAATCGGTTAAATTGCTTTAAATAATTTAAATTTGTTTGATTATTTTCTTCTTTTTTTTTGTTTTGTTTTGGTTGTCATTGTTTATATTGCTTTGTGTGTTGTGTTTTAAAGTATATATATATTACTTTTTGATTATGCAACGGCAAGTAAAGAATTCAAACAGCGTTCCGTACAATAAAATTGGAAAAAAATTAACAAAAACGGCAGAGTGTGTTAAGGAAACTTAAAAGATTTGTTATAAATTGTACTTGAAGTAGCACTAAATTGTGATTGCTTAAAGAAAATCAACTGCAAACATGAACTTAAAATATATAGACAGCAATAAATCTTATAAGAATAAGCAATTGTTGGAAAAACTGAAGAGGAAAATATCTAAATGGCAATTCATTTTGTAGTCCTTCTTTTGTTCATATATAAAGATGAAGATTTAACTAATCTAAAGCTCTCTCCTGATTCATGAAGTGTGAATTTCTTTTTGTAAATTGTTTATTGAATAGAATGTGGAATTAAAGTGAATTAAATATAGCTAAGCAATCTAAGAGATGTTCTGAGTTCCACTTGCGTTTTAATTCCGCAGAAATTTGTATAGCATACTTTTTGGAGCAGAAAAGAATTCATACCCTCAAGTTTGTGGGACTTTCCTTTAAGTTATTTTAAATTTTTAGACTATTTTAAAATGCTAGTATTCATGTTATTTATAGTTGATGATAGTTCTATTTATGGCTATAGCATATTTGCTGGAAATGCAGAAACAGTTATGCCCCAAAAAGTATGCTTTAAAAATGTAAATGAAAAGTTAATAAGCGGAAATTCGTGGAGAGAGCGCAAATTGTGGATACACGGATTCGTTATTATAATTATTCATTTTCAATTTACATTAACTGACTAACTATTCACTGAGAACTACAAAATAAGTTTGTCATTTCGAGTAAAATTTCTTTCTTCCTATAAATCATAATAAAAATAATAAAATGGTCTGTCTTTTGTTAAAAATTGCGTAAAAATAAAGAGAATTTAAAAGAATTATAGAATTTTAGAACAATATCAAGAACATTTAATTTGAAACACACGACAATAAACACCAACAGTTAGGAATAGTCTTTTAAGGATGTGTGTGTACTAAGTGTAATAAAAGGCGTGAATTGAATGCGAGTTTAAAGTATAAATTTAGAAAATATGCCAACCCACAAAGCGCAGAAGAAGAGAGAGAGAGAGAGAGAGGGAGATTTAGCTAGAGATGTAGAGACAGAACGAGAAAATAAGAGAGCAGGTGAGCGGCTAAAGTGACTCGCACACTTCAGATAATGCTAAGAACTTTGGCCCACACACACACACACACACATACACACACGCAGAGAGCAGAGAGAGAGAGAGAGAGAGTAAAAGAGCGAGAGAATGAAATAAAAAACGGCACACACACTTATACACACATATACAAATGTGGCCCGAAATAACAACATTTTGGTTACAAGGTTATTACGTATACGTCATGTGTGTCGCAATGTGTGTGTGCTTGTGGGTGTAAGAGTGTATGTGTGTGTGTGTGTGTGTATGTGTGTACAGAGAACACAATAACGACGTTGCTGGGTAAGCAAAAGAGGGACCCTTAGATGGAGAGGCAGGATGCGGGACACTGCTGGGGCGAGACGGGGACGCTGCTGAGCTCAAATGAAATGAAACACAAAGACAAAGAAAACACAAATGAAAATGAAAATGGAAGAGAGAAAAAGGCAAATCCAAAGGCAAATGAAAATAACTAAGCGAGTAGCAAAAGCCAAAGGCAGCAAAGGAATGTGGCAGAGAAAAAAAACACAAAGTGCCCAACAATAAGTGTGTTAAGTGCAAAAGTACACATGTAGTACAGTGTATATATATATATACTCTAGTATATATATGTGTAAGTGTGTGTGTGTGTGTGTGCCCATGTCCCGTTTGTTATTTTCGTTGACTGCGTGTTTCGCTCAAATCATCAAATTAAAAATAAACACATAAAATGATATTGTAAAACACGCAGTCAAACAATGCGCAAGCACAGCTCAAACATCAGGCTTTTTATGACTTGAGTAAAAGTTCGCCCAGGATACAGAACAGCCCTTAAATCAACAAGGATTTCCAGGCTTGCTCCCCGCCCCAGGGCCACGTCTAGGATTTGACAAGTGAAACGTCGGATTTGGGATCCTACAATGAAGTTAGGGCACAAGGGAGGCACGTGGCAGGCGGCAACTACCAGGCACCAGGCAGCAGGCAGCAGTCGCAGCTGCAATTCTGCGCCTTGCAATTATGACAAATCATCACGTTTCGAGTGTGACTACAAGGCCAGACAGCGCACAACCCCGCCGAACTGAAACCTCCTTTAGCCCCTTCCAGCTGGCCATCCGTCATCATTGCATTTCTCTGGAAAATGTCTCATCGCACGCACGGACGCTTGCAACCGTGCAGCTGTGTTCCGGCTAGAGATGAGCCAGTTACTGGTCACAACTTGGAAGTAACGAGTCACTGTCGTGACAAAAAGTTTAAAGTAACAGGTATAATATCACAGTTCATTGCCGGACGATAATGTATGATTTGTCGGCTTACGGCCTCCCCAATTGACTGACTTTTTGTCATTAACTGATATTTATGCAAGTGATATTTTATCGCAAGAGTCACAGCTTACAATATCAGTCAGCTCCCGTGCTGGCTGCTTTAACAAAAATGTATTTCAAGTGATGTTTATGAAGTGCAGAGCGTGTGGTGCGTTGGCATTGTCCCCTTTATTCACTTCTTGTATACCCTGTTTGTAAACTGGTTAAGGTTGTCTGATTGACGTTGTTCCTATGTCAACAAAAGCAATGTAGTTGAAAGGACTATATCATTAATATAGTTGTTTACCAGCCAAAGTATCTTATGTAGGCAAATAGATTGCATAAATGATTCCAATTGCCGATTGAGTAACTTAGCTTTGGTTGATATCAAGAGTTAAGCCCATTCCAAGTTGAATTTTGGAATACAGGATTCAAGCCGCAACCTTATACTTTCATAGTGAATAGTAAGGATGGAATCTATAGTAGAATCCGAGTTTGAACTTCGCTTAAATTCCTGGCACTTTTAAGTGCGTATATTTGGCGAGAGCTGCTTTGTATCTGATCAAGGAGTATCTAAGCGTCTTACATGCTCATTGTGCGCTGATTTTGCACACTCACACATAGATACACCCATACACATACACTTTCTGTTTTGTCTGTCGCATTTAGAACAATTGCGGCACGCGTTGGGGGCTTTTTGCTAATGAGCGGATGGTCGTACGTCACGGACACGGACACGAACAAACTTGCATTGTGGGCTATGCACTGTGCTTGTCTGCACGTTTTTCATTTTGAATGGACTGTCGTGTCTCTATGTATGGGTGTGGTGGGGTGGTGTGTGTGTGTGTGTGTGTGTGTGGTGGCTGTAAGTGTTGGCCGCCTGCTGGGCCTGCACTTGAGCTCATTCGTTCATTCGTTCAGCCATAATGCCAAATTTCACTAATTACGCACGGTGACCTTTAAAGGTACTCACACACACACACTCTCACAACACTTGAATTTACGATTCGATTAGCATAAAAGTATGCTATGTTTTTTGTGCAGCCGCAAACTGAAACCCAATGCTTTCCCTCCCCCATAAAATAAAGCCAGTGTGTGCGTGTGTGTGTGTGTGTATGGGTGCCTTTTGTCCTGTTTGCTGTGGCGCCTGGCCAAGACATTAACTTGGTTGCACATGCACAGCAAAACTTGTAAATAATTGGTAAGCCGAATTGCTGACCTGCCCCCCTGCAGAGCTGCAGTGGGGGCTGATTCCCTTTATTCCTTTTTATACCCTTGCAGAGGATGTTACGACTATGTATGTATGGAACTGTGTAACGCATTGAAAGAAGACTTCCTATTCTATAGAAAAAGTTAACTGAATTCGCTTTAAATCAGAAAACTACTATTATCTTACAGCCGCCATAAGAAGTTCCTGTTAAAAATTAGGAATTTGGGATGAAAACTTTTGTATTCATTTAATGTTTGATTCAAATCGGATTAATTCCGACTGTTCTGAATTTCACTTTCGAATCAATTTCACAGAAATCTGTGTAATTCCATAAAGTATGCTGGAAGTTCGGAACAGTCTGAATATTCAAGTGGATATGTTTCGGAAGGTCTGTTTATGTTTCTGTCAGAGTATTTGAACTTTGGTAATCCAAAATTCTTTGTTCCTTCGGTGTTTTTTGTGCTTTTTACTACTGCTAACGAGGGTTGCAGTTGCCTGTCTTCCCTCTCACTCTCTCTCTCTTCTGTCGTTGGGGGGTCTGGCACATAATGCAGGCGTCGTTGCAACCTTTTGATTGAGGGGCAATTTGATGGGCCTGTGTGGGGGCAGGGGTGTGCGTGACGCTATTTGCGGGGTCTGTGTGTTGTTGTTGTGATTGCATTGATTGGAATTGTGTGAGTATTTTGTGCTTTGTTGTTCTGTCTGTCTGAGACATTTTGCAGTTGCCATCGTTGATTGACTTTTAAACGTGGAGCGAAATGACATTTGAGATGAAGTTCTATGGTGATCAGAGATGACAATCAAAGTTGATGACGTGTGTGGCTGTGTCTGTATCTGTGTGCCTGCCATTGATGTAGGTGATGTTTTGTTGTCAGTTGTTATTGCTGTGGAATTGTGTTGATTCAAGTTGAATTGATAAGTTGACTCTGATGACTATCCTGGGAGTTATAGTTAAAGTATAGCTCGTCTGGGATTCGAACCCGGACACATTGCAGAAGAAAGAACCTGTGATTCGTTGTGTAGTGTTACCCTTTATCGGAGTTATCGCTTTTCCTATCTTCCAACGGGAAAAGTGACTTTGGTTGAGCCTGGTGTATGAAGGATTTGTTTGTGTGATGATAAAGTGACAAGCGATTTTGATGAACTCATCAATCATGATGTGTGTCTGTTATTGATGTAGATGACGTTTTGTATTCAGTTGTTGTTTTATGCTGGCTGTTGATTTGATGGATTGATTGATGGCTGATTGACTGTAACGATTGTTGATTGCGCCTGCCTGTTCGGTTTGTTCTGATTGTTGCTGCTGCCATTTACAGTACCTTATAGTAGACATAGGCATTGTCCATAGGTTTGTGGCTGCGCTCTGTGCCGCTGCTAAATGCCTGGACTTTAAAATGTTGTTGTATTCGTTGTTGTTGTTGCTGCTGTTGCTGTTGCTGCTGCTGCTGCTGCTGCTACTGGCTATGCAAATGTGTTGCAGCTGCAGCAGTTCGTTGTACTGGGCGGCCTTTCGCTGGGACTGGGGCCTTATTGCTATTTATGTAATTTGAGGTGGCTCTTAACTAGTTGTGCGCAGGTGTGGGCGTAGCTGCATGTGTGTGACGTTGCTTGTGTGTGTGTGTGTGTGTGCGTATGTGTGTCTAGTAATACAATAATAAACCGCTATGCAGCGCGACTTCCTCGTTACAGCGGCTCCTCCACTCCGCTTGCGCTTGTCCCTTGTTTATTATCTGTCGCTGCTTCCTGCTTCTTCTTCTACTTCTTCTTCTTTTACTGCTGCTGCTGTAGCTGCTGCTGCTGCTTCTTCTTCTTCTTCTTAGCGCTGTCTGCTTAATGTAACCTTCTGGCGCACACACACATACAAATACAAGTACTAAACACTAACACACACATACAGCCAGCAACACCAGCGCAATTGTGTGTGTGTATATGTGTGTATTATAAAAACACAGCCCAAGACGCTGAGCGTAAAATAAAACTTGATGGCGGCGACAGCGACGTCGACGTACGCTACAACAACAAATTTACTGCTGCTGCTGCTGCTTGGGTTGTTGTTGTTGTTGTTGTTGGTGATTTCGTTGTTTTTGTTGTTGCTAGTTAATGCTGCTGCTGCGGCTGTCGCAGATTTTTGGCTGCCGCTGCTGCTTAAACAAAATTATTGATTTTATGCGCTGCTCTGCTGCTGCTGCTGCTGCTGCTGCGCTCCTGCAGAGCGACTGGGGCTAGCTTTTAATTAAAAGTGCACTTTTCTCGTGCGTTTTTTATTATTTTTTATTTTTATTTTTTATTATTTTTTGCTTATTTTTCGTTTATTTTTTTGTAATTAATTTTTGGAAGCTCACATGCACAAACTCACACACAAAGGCACAATTTGAAATGCTTTACATCCTTTTGAAGGATTTTTGCTCAATGATTTTTCTGGCACACGCGCCACATTCGCGCCACGTTTTCCTCGCAAAATTGGAGCAACGATTACCGATTACTAGCTAAATATATATATATGTGTGCACATATGAAATGCACTTATTTACAATATACTAAGTATATATTTTAAATTTTTTTAATATATGTATATATATTTCTTTTTTAATTCTTGACTGGCAGTTTGAGACTTTGCCAAAGTTTCTGTTTCGGTTTCGGTGCGTACGCGTCGCGCTTTGGGGACTCCGTCCGTGTCTCGTGCTCGTTAGCTGAAGCGTTGCGTATACAACTGTCCGCGCCTGCGAAGCTTTCGCGCCCACGAGGCCAGCGACCATTGAGACAGTTTGGCAGCAGGCAGCAAGGCCCGCCGCCGCGCGCCTCCCTTGCTGTCGGCCAAGGAAGCTTCGATTGAGCGAAAAATCTCGGCTCAGCTTCGGTTTAGCTCAAAAGCGTCATGTGGTGTGTGCTAGGCGGTGCATTCGGCATTCGGCATTCGGCACTCGGCACTCGGCATGCGGTATTCGGCATACGATATACGGCAAACGATATACGATATACGGCATACGGCATACGGCAGCTGCACGGTGAAGCTTTACAACTTTGGCTCGGTTTCTAGCGCAAAAGCTTTTACGTTTTACGCTCAAAAGCTGCGCCTCGTTTGCATTTGCTTTTGTGTTTGCGTTTATTGATTGGCATTGCGTCGTGAGCTCCTCGTGAGTTCGTGCCTCGCTCGTGTTGCCACGAATTAGCGGGCATCGTTTGTGCTAAACACCAACATTGAGATTTACTCGCTGGTTATCCTCGTTATCCTCGTTATCCTTGCAGCTTTGCATCTGGCGCCAGCAGCGCACAGCGTGCAGCGCGCAGCGCGTGCGTCTGACATGAATACGCTTTGCATTCCCGTTAACAGCAGCTGTTTCATGCGGCTGACGACTCCAGCCGTTGCAAATGAAAGTGCAAGTCCTTTCATCCTTTCGATTAGTCCTGCACCACGTACAAAATCAATGTGCGAGCATATTATTAAGTTCATTATCCGTCTGCTCAACTCTCGAATGCAGACAGCTCTATTTCCATGTTCTATATAATTTATATGGTAGCTCCATGTGGTTTACTATTAGACACCCTCTATCAAGTGCAGGTAAGTTATAATCAGACATATAGCAATTAACTTTAGAAATTAAGGATATTCCAAGTCATTTTCCATATTTTCACTTTCATCAGTGATTTGAGGTTATATCTCTATAATATTTATATATTTTATCAAATGCAAGGAATTCGCTTTTCATCCTAGATAAGTGTACTACTTTAGTTACCCTTTGCTGTTTTATGCTCAAATGTCCATCTATATATTTTATTTTCCTAATGGTCTTCTTCCTTAACCTCAAATTTCCTTTCAAATCTTTGGCATTCCTTGCAAAGAAAATTTCCTTTCCGTACGTTGTTCTTTTTCAACTTACGAAGTTATAATCAATTGAGAGAAAAGGTTGAAGAGATTGAAATAGTTTATGTTTTCCTCCTTTAATCCGGGGATCATTTTTAAAATTGCCGTATCCATATCCGTTTTACTAATCAAATATTAGTTTGGAACTCTATGTACTTTTACTGGTATCATATTCGGAGTAATAAAAATTCCTAGTCCTAGTTTCGCTTATTAGTTTAGTGAGCATGTGTGTGTGTGTGGGTGTGTATGTGTGTGTGTGTGGGGTGGATTGTGCCAGGGGATGGCACAGACAGCACAACCGCAATCACGAGGACAACGTCAGAACCACTGCATGGCACAAAGCGCACAGTGGGGCAAGGCGAATGTTTGCGCTGGGCCATTTAAAATTGAAATTCAATTGAAATAGAAATAGAAATCGATGAATCAATTGAAACTGACATTTCGAGTGGGGGGGACCAATGATGAGCTTGGCGGCATAAAGGACGCTGTGTCCTGTCTGTTTGTCTGTCTGTCTCTGGGTACTTTTTGTGTGCCAGTTTCTAAGTGGGTACGAATGTACGGGGGATGGGAACGAGTTCAGTTTACTGTGCATTTCCGTTTCCGGCTTAATTGTTTTCATTTCATTTCAACTCACTCAACGCACGCTGTACTCTAAATAAACGAATTTCTATCAATGCACTTTATAATTGCATTGCGTTTGTCCAGGACACGACATGAGCTGCCAGCTGGGAGCCTGGGACAGGACTTTATAAACTTGCACGCATAGTTAAGAAGTGTGTGTGTGTGTGTGTGTTTGAGTGTGGGTCTGTGGTTTTTGACAGCAAAATGAATTTTGCGGCAGGCCGCGTAATTATTTTATGCCCTCAGCCAAACAAAGCGCCGCTCAAGCGTCCTGCTCTCCGTGTCCTAGCACAATATATCAAGAGTTGAGCTGGCAACCATTATATGTGTAACCAGACTAGCACATACCCTGTAACTACACATACACAGCTTCTTAGATTTAGTGCTTCCAACTGATAAGTTTGTTCTTCTCTGATTATTAAGAAACTTTCAGGATACTCAGTTAAGTTATAGCAAATGTAGGCTATATCTAGGATATAAAATAATATGCTTCTCTTGGAGAAATGATGGCAATATCTAGGTCATTTAAGGAATGCTTAAAGATGTTAGCATAAATGTAAAATAAACTTGTTTTGAAAGGAGTTTCCTTGTCTGTTATATAAATTTGCACAACTGTATTTATTACACCCCATTCAGTCAATTTCAAAGGTAACGACACACACAGACACACACAGAGAACACTCCCACACTCATTATTATTTATGCGTATGCATGGACTTATCCTTGCCCTCTCCCTCCCTTCTCTGCCTTGGCTGCCACCATTCGCTGAGCATGCTAATTAAAATTCAGGCATTGGCGCCGTTTTGCGTAGTTAGCTTGGTAATTTGCTTGGCCGGGTCCAAACAGCATGAATATTTGAATATTTGAATGTGGCTGCCATTCATCGACTGTTTAGGCCGTGCAACTAACTGTGCCAGGTCATGAGGCAATGGCCAAGGGCTGATGGGTTGTGAGGGGATGGCTGGTGGACTAGGACAAGCAGAGAAACAGCTACTAAGTAGGGTTTCCCTCGGAGGTACCGAAGAGCTAATACCCTTGCAGAGATGCTGTTAACGTGGCTCCCATTACAAGTATTTAAGCCAAAAGAGTTATTCTTATACTAAAGAAATCATTCAAGTTTGGTTGAACTAAATTAGGAGAGTTTGGTGAAGATATTTATCTAAAAAAAACCAAAAAGTTGTTCATATAAGAACTGTATTTGCGATTAATTGTTTCTATTACAGCTACATAATATAGGGATCCGACATGCCCGACTTATTAGGATAGCTTTCAAACTGATATTTTAGTTAGCATAGGAGCAGACAAACAGACAGATTGACAAGGATGGTCAGCTCGATATCCTAATGACCCCTTTAAGAATCAGCAACGCCTCTTTGAATGCGTTTCGTGGGAAACATTTATTGGCTCTCTGCAAGGCTATAAAAACAACAAGGATATATGCGACAACTCACCCTCACCCCCTGCTCCTCCTGAGCGTATTTCTTGATTTCACGCTCCAAATCAAGCTGTTGGCAAGAAGTGAGAAGTGAGAAGGTTCAAATGTTTTGTAGTTCATACGATTTCTGCGACCCCTGCGACCCCTAGAACCCAATGCCCAATGAGCAGAGGGCAAATGTATGCCAGACCGAGTGGCGCCGTTTAAATGCCCATAAAATATCCTAATATAAAATTGACACACAAAGTATGCGAATACGCACAAGTTATGTAAGGACTTGTACTGGAATAAGTGGGTATGTTCTGCTTTCAAGGATGACTCAATAGTTGAGTTAAGTATGCAGGCCAAAGGATGTTGCTCAAAAGTTTAGGAGACTATCTAATTTGGGTTGGAAAAACTTTGAAGAAAGTTGTATAAATCTATCTAACAAATAAATATTCAAAGAAAAATAATAGCGCTTGCAATAAATAGAAACGTATACTATAGTAAACGTATAAACTGAATAATACATAAAATTTAAATAAATAATAATAAACTGAGCTGAGTAACAGTTTGTCAAGTTTTTCATGAATTCAAGAAACTCATTTGAATGTTAATGTTTTAGAGTGCACTTAGAGTTGGTACTACAATATAAAACAAGGATAGTGCATTTGAAAGCATTTATTCAACTAATAGACGGTGTGCTCAGCTTAATTCTGGGAGCTTATGTCTTACATTACAAAACTGAGACGGTAACCAAACTATTTAGATAAGTAGCGCAAAAGTTAGTCTCTTAGTTCAGTCAAGTTGGCTTGACTACAAGTTACAAAAGATGTTGGGATGATAGTAGGTATTGTTTGGAAAACAAAAGCTGCCTCAGCCTTGACTAAGTTTTGTTGCAAGTTGGGACGGGGGCAACTATCAGCTGATAAGGACTATTAATTACAGTTGACATAGGCTTGCAGCGTGAAGGACATTGATAGCAATACATAACGGTTAGATGTGATATATAGGAAATGCAATACGAACGATACGATACAACGGGGCTGACCTCGACCCAATAAACAGCACTGATTGCTCTTTTGCTTTTTTCGAGCTGTCATGAATGGCGTATACGCAATACGGCTAACAACTTTTAATTGCTCGCTCACTCTCGGCACACACAGAAAAGAACCGGAAAAACTGTTGTGAATTTTGTGCGATTTTCCCATTTGGTTGCGCCCCGTTTTTCCCTTGTTTTAAAACTCTGACGATTTTTAATTACTGATGTCCCTGGTTATTCAGCTTGTTTGTCCTGCGTGTCCTGATGCGCAACAAATTCATTTCGAGCCTAGCCAAACGGCGCCCAAGGCGTGGCCGACTTTCAATAGCTTTTGCCAGAGATGTATTGTATTTTCAGTATTCAGTATTCGGTATTCACCATTCAGCATTCAGTATTCAGTATTCAGTATTCGCTTGATGCGTGAATAAAATGGGAATAAATTGCCAAGTGGGCAGCAGGCCAAAGCCAAAGTGGATGCAGCTGAATGGGCCGACTGACTATAAAAGCAGCTACCAATCGATCTGTTAAGGCTAAGAACGCAGTCGCCTTAAACAAGTAGCATACTCGCATATAGTATAAGTATAGCAATATCTTAGCATCAAGGTTATTTATGCCACCCCGTGGGGTATGTTCCTATCACAGTGTCGCTCAGAGTTGTATCAAATGCTTCCGTTCAATCGAATCACTTGAAAAGTGAGCTATGTTCCTGATAGTGGTTCATTTTGTAGACTTGTTCGTTCAAACGAACCAATCACTTGAAAAGTGAACTATGTTATTGATAGTGCTTCAGTTTGTTGGGTTTGTTCGTTCATTCTGCTCGGATTGTTCGTTCAAACAAACTAATCACTTGAAAAGTAAGCTATGTTCCTCAAATTTCATCATTTTTATAGGTTTCTACGTTCATTCTGCCCGGATTGTCTGTTCAATCAAAGGACTCACTTAAAAATCGAACTATGTTCCTTATAGTACTTCATTTGGTTAGTCTGGTTCGTTTATTGTGTCGGGATTGTCCGTTCTTCGATCTGTTCATTTGACTCGGTTTATGCTACGTTTGAGACTGCTAATCATTCGTTCCAACTCTAATGAAGAGCGCACTTCCATGTTCGTTTGTAAGTTCATTCTAAAGTCCTTTTTATCCTTTTTTCTGAGTGTGCTAAACGTTATTTCCGAGTCTAATGGAGAGTGCAGTTTCATATTCGTTTGGGAGTAAGTTCTTTTTAAGGATAAGGATGAAATATTCAACGAAAGGAAATGGTTTTAAAGTGTAGTATAACATGGAATGTCTTCATTATAAGAATTTAAATAACCGAACTAAACGACCAATTGGTTCGTTCATGAGTGAACTTATTGCTTCAGTTGAACTATAAGTTACAACTCAAGTATCCTGTGCCCTGTCTCTGTCTCTGTTTCTGTCTGTCTGTGTGCTGGGCGGCTTTTTGTATGGTCCGACGCTTTTGTTGACATGCCATGGACTGTGGCTAGCCTTTATGTGTGATGTGGTGGATTGGGGGCCTGGGGACTGGGGTTGGGGGCCGGCCCTGGGACTGTGGCTTAATATATGGTATTACGTATACGCATGTTATCTATGGGCTGGCATACGAGTAATTATGGAGTTTTTCTCCGTATGAGTAATAAGCAGTTGGCCGTCTGTTTGCTGTCCTTGGGGACTGTATCTGTGTCTGTGTATCCTGCAGATGAGTCGGACTTGTCAACTCCCTGCCAGTTTTCTATAGATTTCCCTGGGCAGTTCGCCTGTCGACACATTGGGGCACTGGGGAGCCTAAGTGCGCAAACTGCATGAACTTTATACATAAATGCACAGCTTGAGTTTCGAGTGTCAATAACTAAGAATTGTGATGCAAATCGAATGCATTTTCCATGTTGTATAATAGCAAGTAATAAAGTAGTATATTGAGGCCAAGTGCGGGGTTCGGGGGACTCCGGGGGCAATACAATGGCGACAGTCTACGAAATGTATGCAACAAATTGAATTTTATTGCTTGCCCCATATTGCTGGCAAACATGAGACAAAGGGGATGGAAGTGATGAAATGACAAACAATAAGTGTGACAATATGTGTGTTATTATGTGTGAGAGTGTGTGCGAGTGTGTGTGTGAGTGCCTGTTGTTGCACTTTATTTTAATTTCAATGACTAAAGAGCTGATGTAGCTGACTCATTTGCATTTCGCTTTCATTTTTGGATACAGCGACACAATAAAAACGTTTCAAATTAATTAAACAACAACAAACTGACAAAGCAACTAGCAAACTTATGAAACATGTTAAGCGTGTGTGTGTGTGTGTGTGTGTGTGTGGAGTGTGTGTGAGAGAGTGTGTGTAGCTTAAAACTAAATAAATTGAACACTACGGAACAACTGCAATGCTAGGATTAAAGTTGAAAGCCCGTTGTCTCCTGTTAACGATAAAGTTTGGTACAGTAAAGCTTGTTCTGAAAGAAATCGATAACAATATCGATAGTATCGATGAGCCAGTCGAAACAGCATGAATAAGTTGTTGTTTTTAAAACTTCTAACTTAATTTTGACAATCAATGTGCATATAATGCAAGCATTTTTGTCAATTTTTAAATTACGATACTTTTGATTTATATCGATAGCTTGATAACAACACTATCGATTGCTTTCCATCTCTAAATTGTGTTTCGATTGCTCAACTTCGACAAGATGAGAACACGAAGTTGATTTCAACTAAACTGACAGTTAACGTTAACGTGAACATGAGAAAACGAGCTTGAGTTAAAGTTAAAGTCAAAAACTGGCAGTTAACTAGTTCAAAGCAAAACGAAGCAAATGTGTAAAGAGTTTTGAATGCTAGGCACTACGTTTGAGTACATTTACGAGTATGAGTATATTGTGTATATTCTGGCGAGTATTTATTTGTAGTATATGTGAAATTGTTAGCGTTAAACAACAAAAAACCATTAAGCCGTTCGCAGTTGTCGCTGCAAGCACGCAAAGTTGGTAAACAATGGCAAAAATAGAAAAGAAAACAGGTAACGAGTATTTTGTTGTTGATTGATAACGTATTGTTGGTATGGTTGAAGGGGGCAGAGGGTTGGTTGCCCCTGCCCGTGTACGAAATCATTGTCTCTAGAGCATTGTTGCCGCAAAACGTAAAAAAAAACATTGTATAGAGAGAGTCGATTTTGGGGCCGCCTGTTTCAGCGGCGAAGGCGAAGGATAATAGTGGCAAGGACTTACCTGTTTTTGTGCCATCGCTTGCATTTGCTGGAACATTTGACGCTCCTCCTCTTTGCCTGCAACGTGTGGCACATATGTCAACAATCAGTGGCAGATGGCTCTGCGCCAGTGGCATGCTACTCAGAGTGTGAACTTACCCATGCCCTTGGCCTGCAGCATTTCCAGCAGCTTCTTAATGCTCTCATCGCGTGCTATCAGCGTCTGCTTCTGGGTCTCCACGCGGCACTCTAGATCCTTGATGGTCTCCCTCAATATGCTAATCTCGCGCTGCAGATGATCGTTCTCCGCGTAGATGGCCTCCATTTGCTGCTGCATCTCGAGGTTCGGCTGACGCATGCGCAGACGCAGCTCCTCCTCCAGCTGGCGCACGAGCATCGCTTGTTTCTGCACAAAACCCCAATCAAATTGTAGTTCAGCGTAGTCTAAGGACATGCTCTTGCTCACCTGATTTTCAGTGCTCAGCAGCTTCAACTGATCATTGATCAGGCTGTACTTGGCGCTCTCCTCCTTGCGCAGAGCTCGCTCCTTCTTCAGTTCGGGCGACCAGAAGGTCTTGATGCTGTGCATGGAGCTGCCCAGCTTTTGATTCGTCAGCTCCAGTTCGCGCTTGAGATTGCCCAGCTCTCGCTGCAAGTCCGTATTCTGATGCTGCAAGTCCCCCAGATAGGCCCGATCTGACGTGGGAATGCCCGTGTTGTATCCTGCGAATAGATCAGCAACAATGTGAGTTGGGTATTGTAGGAACTCAGTATATCGCTTCCTAATCAATCATTTTTTTAAGACTAAACTGTAGCCAATGGATGGCACTATGAATAGTATCGATGCTTTCGTGAATCGATTATTGGTAAATTAATAACCTAATTTAGTTTTCAATGTGACTTTTAATTTCCAAAATTTCTTAAGCACCCTTTCTTGTTAATCGATACTATCGATAGCTTAACTGATCACTATCGAAACTATGGAAAAGTGATAGTTTGATGATTTTCCAGCTCTAGTTGAAGCCATTAGGTATAGGGCAAGAGCGACTAACCAGGAGGATATCCTGTACCCCTTTAATTTCCAACGTTTCGTAAGCAATCTTTCTTGTTAATCGATACTATCGATAGTTTAACTTATCTCTATCGATATTATGAAGAAGATATACTTGTGGTGAGAGTGTCTATACAGAAGATAACCTTTACCTTCTGATTAAAAATAATAGCGGAAAACTATCGAAGATACTTTCTGTCTTTTCATACATACTTTATTTACCAACACTTTTCAAACACTGATATCTTTTCAAAAACATTCTTTGATTTATGGTCAGTCGCTGATCTATATCTGTATCTCCCTTATCATATGACCATAATCAGATATGTTACAACAACATAATATATAGATCCATAGATATATAGATATATAGATCTTACCTCCCATCGCATTGGGACTTTGTCGCGCCGAACGGCCGTACAGTTCGTCCTCTAGGTAGAGTCCTCTTTCCAGGGATCTGTCCCGGGAGCGATCACGCGGCTCTCGTATGGGAATAAACTCCCGATCGTGCGGATCCACCAACCCGCCGCGATCGAGCGACTGATAGCGGGTTCCTATAGATTATAGAGAAGGATTATCGGTTAAATGAGCTATAAACCAGAGAGGGGATATCGTGAGCCTGTGGTTAATGCGGTTATTACTTGGATAGTCCATGGCATGTGACATCGGTGGTCTGCTGGCGCTGCGGCTGCGATGGTGCCCCGCACCGGCGGGACTTGTTGGCTCATCCATGTCGCGGTAGTATGGACTGCCCATTGCTGAAATTCATACAGAATTCATGACGATGATCAAATGAGGATGACGGGTTCGGTTTTGGTTTCGAGTGTGTGACCACCAAATGAAGAACAAAATCAAGACAAAAACTGTTGATATGTTATAACCAAGATCTGAAACTAGTTTGTGGTGACAACTAGTTAGTGCAGTTGAAGGATTTTGATCATAGGAATTGATACCTTGTTGCGCTAATGATAGTAGTTCGTGTCGAGCTGGGCTCGCTTCATACTGAAATATGCAGGTAAGTAGTAGTACTAAGTATTGTATATGATATGGCTTTAAACCAAAACGGATAACGGTTAACGGTTTGGTTAGTAGAAAAGAACGCAGGGAACGCAAAAAGTCAACAGCAACGAAAAATATTTGTCGTGTTCTTGGCTCGTGGGTTGCTTTCGTCCCCCGTCCCCCATTCCACCGAAACGGTCGCGTTGTCATATAAAAAGGCTCATAAACTAGCTACATTGTTAGCTCTCCTTTGGCTTTTGTGGGCTGGCCCCCCTCCCGAGCTCCGCTTCCGTCCAGCTTTCTGTGTGTGATTTGTGCATCAAGCACGAGGCGAGTGTGCCATAAACTAAACTTTTGCCAGCACGAAAACATTTTGCACGAAACTTAATTTGTGGCTCTTTGTTGTGCCGTGTCCTTGCGTGTCAGTGTTGCCATTTTGGCCATATTTTGGCCAGATCCTTGTCTTTTTAAGCCTAATCCTGCACATTTGAAATCTATTTGAGCTTAGGCCTGAGATTTTATTTGAAATTTTTAGATGATTATGCCCCAAATTTCTTCATTTACATTATTTTTAGGCATCCTTTTCTTTGTACCCCTGCAACCAGATTGCTTTGTATCTTCAGATCTCAACTGGGTAGATATTTTGGGCAAACTTTTATAAGTCTTCTTTCAAATCATGCTCAATATCCCTTCAAGTCTTTAATCGTTTGATATCTTAGCTTCTTTGAAGTTTAGCAAGAATTTGAGATTATAAACTGTTATAAAAAAGTTGGTAGAGAATGGTAGAATTTGATTCAGTTTTAAACAAAACTTTTGTTGAGAAACTACAGAAATAGTTGATATTTTTCAACTAATTTCAACTCTAACATTTCCATTTAATATAACTGGCATAAAGCTGACATATCTAAGACTAGTCTTATTGTTTCTAACTTGTTTATAGTCATATCTAAGAACATTCTTATATTTTCTAACTTGATTATAGTCCTTCGGTCGTAATAGAGACACTTTCATCTATGAGTAAAGTTATAACGCTAATTAGTTTTATTTGAGCATGTGTCAAGAGTAAGCTGCCCTCGAATTATGGTCAATTTGTGTGCACAGTTTGTGGCTGCTAATGTAATTTGCGGGCAGTCAAAGGACGATCAAAACTGGCGCCCAACGTGGGATAGAGAGCGTGTAAGAGAACGAGAGAGAATGTAATAGATTAAGTGTATCCTTGCCAGTCATAATTGTAATCCAGTTTGAGGGCTTGGGTCAGCCAAACTTTAAAATGTAGATATTAGGTGGTTGCCTTTAAGTTGAAGGTCCTGCCGTTTGCTCCACTCAAAGTACTCGTAAAGTTAAACTGATTATAAATTGCTAAACTACGCGTAACTATCTGGTATCTTTGGTTGAGCTAAGTGGGCGGAGCTTGAGGATGATCAAAGTTGGGCAGGATAAAGCGAATGTTTGCTAACCATAATTGTAATCCAGTTTGAGGCTTTGATTTTTTGTGACGCTTCAGCAGGAAGTAAATTGGTTTTGCTGTGGCAACTCGAGGCAGTTGCTGGCTGCTAATTCAACTGCAAGCCATTTTCCCAGCCAGGCTAATGCAATTTATAAGCTATCTGCTTCTGTTACTGCTGCTACAGCTGCTCGGGTTTTATTAGATAGGGAATTCAATTCGATATGGCAACCAGAGTTGCACAGTTCAGTATGCAAATGCGGTTTTATTTATTGCATTTTCAAGCGCACCGATTTCAATTCGAGTGGGTGTGTTAAGTGTATTTGTTTGTGTGTGTGTGGGTATTGTTGTATTGTTTAACACAGTTTGTAAAATAAATATTAATTGTTACAGATTTGCAGATGAGTTAAGCCAAACGAAAAATGTACCATGCGCATGCGTGTGATGTTTGACAGAAATTATAGATTTTAGTTAAAATTTTGCATTAGTTTAATCAACTACAATAGCACAACTAAAAGCATTTCATGAGTTTTACAAAGTAATCGAAAATAAATTTTCATTTCTTTTTTAATTAGTACAAATAAATGTCCAACTGTCTCGTCCTTTAGCCAATTTCCGTGCTTACATACATAAATAATTTGTTTATTTTTTATGCATGCAACAGGATTTTGAGAAATTTTGCTGTTTGTTAGAAATTAAACGACTTTTAAGGATGCCAATTGACCGATAATTTTAAGGAATCAATTAAATAATTAAAACAAAATCTGCTTTTGAGATACTACTCTCGCACAAACGTGAGCAGCGTGAGATTTGTTGTTGCCTTCTTGGCGCATCTTGTAGATACATATGTTAAAGATTAGAGCTGAAAAGTTATCGATGACCCTGTCGATAATATCGCTATCGAGGTACTTAAGCTATCGATACTATCGAGTCATGGTTAAGCCAGTTAGTTTACGTTATACGCTGATACATATCCTAGTAACTTTACTTTAAAATTCAATAAGTTAATTGATTACTATCGATAACTCAAACTATAAGCTGATTCGTATGCTTGTACAATTATTTTATGCAATTTAATAGGTTAATCGATTTGTTTATAGAAGTAAATCCAATTCGATGTACAGTACTATCGATAGTTTACGTTATAAATTGATTCGTATTCTTGTAACTTTATTTTCATTTTAAATCCAATACGATAGACTGTACTATCGATAACTCAAACTATAAGCTGATTCGTATGCTTGTACAATTATTTTATGCAATTTAATAGGTTAATCAATTTGTTTAAAGTAAATCCAATTCGATGTACAGTACTATCGATAGTTTACGTTATAAATTGATTCGTATTCTTGTAACTTTATTTTGCAATATTAAAGTATAAAGTTTATAAAGGTAAATCCAATACAATGCATCGTACTATCGATAGTTTAAGCTGCCACTGTCGCAACTATCGCTTGGCGAGTCTATCGACCGCTTAACAGCTCTAACACAACTGTACATTTTGCTAATTGTTGGTGCTCGGCTACGTTTGTGCTTGGATAGCTTTTGTATTAGCTACTTAAACATAGCCAAGTTTAGTGGAAGCGCTTAGCAGTAACAGTTTGACGGCAACTGTTGCTGCAACTGTAACTTTGGTTCACCTAGAGGACTTCCGCGTGCGCCGTAATCCCGTGATGGTGAGCGATCGACCGTTGGCAATTCCTGGAGCCGCCGGACGCGACCCGGACTGCGCACACCAGAGCTATTCACTGGATTATAATCGTCACGTGACATAATCCGCGGCTGATCCGCGGCATGCACCCACAGTCAGCTGTTGTTGTTGTAGTTTTCGTCCTGCTATCCTGCTATCCAGAAATCCTGTTGGCCTGGCCTTAAATGCGTCGTTTGATTGGTTGTTCGTTTATTTGGTTATGCTCTATTGATATGCACGTTTTGATTGGTTTTTTTTTGGCTTTTGGATTTATATGTTGCTGTTAAATTCATGAACTTTGCTTTCTTTAGACACGTAGCTCGTGACTTGCTGCATCTGTAAGTGTAAGAAGTGAAAGAGAACAAACATAGTACAAAACAAACAAACAGACAAACATACGATAGATCATCTTATCATATACTTATTACGCATACGCCCTGTCGCACCTGCTAGACACAAACACACACACAGGGGACATTCGACTGCCTTTAAGGAGCCAGCGTTCGCCTTTGCATTTAAATGGGACTACGCCAACTTGCATATCCTTAACCTTTTTACCTAAATCTCAGCCATAAGCGCACGGGCAAATACGACTAAGTACGCCAAGCATGAGAAAATGTCGAGAACATTGCATTATGGCAGCTCTATGCAAATTTCCTTCTATTTAGACAAAACAAATCGCATGCAAATTGCCACTCAAGCAGCCGCTTTCAAGAGGAGTCGCACTCAGATAAATATACACACACGCACACACACTTTCACACACACACCCGCACACACACTGAGATTCAACGAGGGCTGCATCAATGTTTTAAATATATAATTGAATATTGTCAGGTCTGCTCATAATTTCGTATTCAATTCTGCTTAGCTCTTCTGAATTCTGAAAACTGAACTGAACAGGTTTAAGAACTCAAAGCCAGTGAAATTAAACAATAAAATGTCTTTTTTTAATCAACACTAATAGATTTATATCCCTCTTGAAGGCTGATTACTGTTCCTAGTAGAGAAAACTCTCTTGAAAAATAAAATCAAAGAATTGAAACCTCATTCGAAAGTGATTCGGAATGGGGAGAAACCAAAATAGTATATTTATATATTATATATTTTATATACAATATATAAATATCTTAATAATTTTGTTATTTTTGTGTGATTTATATACAAATGATCATATTTATTCAACTGGTAGGTTGGTTGGCTTAGCTGTTTTTGGCAGCTTAAGTTAGTTGTAAATTATTTATGGATTTTAGCTGTATAAAAGTGATTGCTTTTTAGCTTTTCTAATCTAGCATCTTTAACCGATTAGTTGTTAATTTATTTTCCATGTTAAATATTACATAACGCCAAATTTTAATGGATTTATAGCTTTCTTTAAACCTTACTACCATTATAAATAAAGAAATATAACTTAAAACCAACCGAATTTAATAAAAACATTTCTTTAAGCCTTACTACCATTATAAATAAAGAAATATAACTAAAAACCTACCTTAACCAATGACTTATTGTCTACTTGTATTAGTAAATATCCTCAAAGTAAATAGATTTATGCCTTGTAGATTCTTATCGATCAGTTCATTGAATTTAAGTTTCATTTCTTTTTGAAATACTTGAAAGGAAAGGAAACAAAAGTGAGCAAAACTTTCTGATATAACTATAAATAAGACTAAAACTAATACAAGCATACTAAAAAAGTAAATGACAAGGCAATTTCTTAATTTAGCTATGCTAATTGAGCATTAATGTGGCTGTTATAATGGAGAATATTCCTAAAAATGCCAGTTGTACACTTTATAAATAAAAACAGGCTTTCATTATTTTTTATGTGGTTTAATTACCTTTTTATGGCATTCTCAATGGTTAGATCATAAAAGCTAACCGCTCTAATATCTTAAAATTTGATTGCAGCCTGGGCTAGGCCCCTGAAACTACCCTCGCTCAGTGGCTCAGTGGCAGCGTCAGGAGGCGCCTCTCTGGCACGCGGAGGTAAGACACCTTGCACGTTTTGCTAACCAGGCTGCCACAGAAAGGCACGGAAGGCTCAAAAGTGAAGTGCAGCAGGGCAGAGCGGGCAACTGAATGCGCCGCTTTATGAATGGCAGAAGAAAGCAATGGCTAAGAAGAAAGCGAGGTAGGGAAGGGGGAAGGGAAGGGGGAAGGGCAACAAATAGACAGCAACAACAAGAAAAACAAAGACAGCGTCAGCGGCTAAATAAAAGCTAAACGAATCAGCAGACCGGAAGACCATTCAAATGTTTACTTGCATGCCTGAGCAAGTGTAACTGTATGAGTAAGTGTGTGTGTGCGTCAGTGTTTATGTGTGTGTGTCACTTGAGTGCCCATTTACGTGACAGCGGCTACAGCAACAGCAACAGCAACAAGCAACGAAATGCAGCAGCCGCAGGCCACATGCCACACAGACACAGACAGCAATCAAGATGAGGTCAGGAGAGCAGAGCCTGGTCATGATATCAGGCCAGATTCGATTACATCGCCAGCCATTAGGGGCCAGTACGCAGCAACAGCACTTTGCTGAGCAAACAATACACACACTCGCACACACACCCGCACACACACACACCAGCACACACTTATTGAAACTTGATTACTTATGCATGCACAGAGGAAGCTCACTTTTCGCTGCATACTTTCAGGCGCGGCTTTGATGCTTGCACTTCCGGTAGCCACTTTGGGCCATTTGCAACTGCATTTGATGACGAAATCGCGTACAATTGTTGTCTGCTCGGGGCAGTCGACAATCGGTGCCTTATCAGCGCCGTGAGTTATCTCTCTATACGATTGCGAGTGCGAGTACTCGCCTAGATGGCTGCCCAAACAAACATGTTGAATTGTGGGCCCATTTGGCGCTCCCAGCTCCCATCAGCCGCCACAGCTCATTCTCAATTCACCACAGGGCCGTGCGCAGCTGCGGCGCTCACACACACACACACACACACCCGCTCTCACACACACTCGCAGTGACGATTCAACAATAGCGTCATCGTAAAGTATTTGCCGCATTTTGTTGTTAGCAGTGGGCGTTGGGACGCTTTGGCGGCGTTTTTTTCCTTTACATTTTTTGTGGTCTTGTTCATGCTTAGGGCCTATGCTGCGAGACATACGCATACATACAGAAACAACAAAAAAAAAGCCATACACACGCACACACACACACACACAGGCAACAACACACAAGCGGCGAGCGTGTAAAATAAGGTTAAAATTTGAAATCAATAAAAATTATTCCACTCATCTAAAATTAGAACAAGACTAAGACAAGGCAAATGCTGTCAAGAAACTGAAACTGTAACTGAAACTAAAACTAAAACTGAAACTAAAACCTATGCCCAATCAGCCCCGACCCAAATGAATAAAAACAAACACCGCAACTTGGCACGCAAAGCGATGGCAGCGGGGGGCTGGGGGCGTCAGTGGGTTGGCAATATTAGAAATAGTTATATATCGTGCATATATCCACTGTCAATGCTCTGCATGTATATATACTCGCATGACAAATCATGCGAGCTGTCCTATTGTGACTCCTCCACACAGTGGCGTACTCAGCGATTTTTATTTGGGAAGGGGCGGGCTTCAAGTCACATTTTTTTTAAGGTTAGGTTAGGTTGGAGTTCAGGGAATGTGTAGCCAGGAATGTGTAATTGAGAAGAGTAGAGGAAATTGTAGCAGATCAAAGGTTCTGCATGCTTAAAATCATTCTGTGGAAGATTTCCCAGTCTGTACAGGTCTACAAACATTTGCTTTGCTTTCCGAGAAAGGTTTTTGGTATGAATTCGCGATAATCTGACCTGTTTCCACTTTCAAGCATCTCTGAATTCCAAAAACCAATTGAATTTAAGATGTATTGTCTTTAGGCTAGTTGAAGAAAATGTATCCTTTAAAGGAATGAATACCTCCGAAAATAGGTAAGGTAAAATCAATAAGAAATCGGAATAAAAAGTAACCCAAAAGGGGCACGGGTCTGATAATTGCCTTATTACCAAAGTTATAATTCTCCGCATTTCCGGAAATACTTGTATTTAACCCCGAAAACCCCCCGCTAGCGTACGCCACTGCCTCTAGGTCTATCAAATGGCACTGCCATGTGAAGTTCCGAGCTTGAGTTCTCGACTTGACGACCTTTCCGTGCGTGTTTTGTGTTGAGCCTCGTCTAATTGTAGGCTTTCAATAGCCTGGCAGTTGATTGTATGCCGAAAACAAATCGAGAAATAACGAAAAATGAAGGACAAGTCGATTATCTGGCAATGTATTTGCTATATAGTTCTAAATACGCCTATGGATAATACGATTCAATAAAAATGCTCTCATAAGGAAACTACTAAAACTACTAAACAATATGTAGATAACAAACTAGGCACAACATTTTGTTAGTTCTGCTATATAAACTAAAGCAATTAATTAATCAACGAAAGGCAGTCTAAAAAGTTGAATGTAGGATATAAAACTTTGGATGGTATTAGGAAGTAAATGCACAATACACATACATACACATACGAGTACAATATAAACGGACTGAGTTACTCAGATATACAAGCATGAATAAGTAAATGAATACTTAGTTTGAGTAGTTGAATAGTTGAATAGTTTGGTCGGGTTACGTTTACGGTTACTCAAGACATACGCAGAAATCAATATATATGTATAAATATATATACTTAGTACCTTACAATGCACATAAATGTTACATTACAGTGTGTGTCACTGGGTGTGCGTGTGTGTGTGCGTGTGTTGGTCTGTGTGTGTGTGTGTGCGTGTGCGTGTCTCGATCAAAACTGCATTAGCCTTATTTATAAGGTAGATAAGTAATCATGCTCACCCGCTTTGCTTAGACGATGAATTTTGAATGATTTTAGTGCGAACGCTGGCTATGAAATTGATTTATATTATGCTGCACAGCTCCCGCTCCCGCTCTAGTTCCAGCTCCAGTTCCAGTTCCAGATCCAGCTCCAGTTCCAGCTGCAGCTCCGTTTCTATACGTTTGCTCAGCTAGCTGCTTGTTCCAGGAATTTTGAAGGCTCTACACACAGACACGCACAGAGGCGGCTACATTGCCTTGCATGTGTGCGTTCGCGTGTGTGTGTGTTTGTGTGTGTGCGTGTTGGGGGAGGTCTGTAAAAATTGTTGCCGCTTGTTGTTCTTGTACTTGTTCTTGTTCTTTGTTGTTGTTGTTGTTCTCAGTCGGCGCTATGTGCATTTCCGTTTCCGCTGACTCTGCTGTTGCGTCCTTCCTTCTGCTGTTGCTGTTGCTGTTGATTTAAGTTTTGTCCAATCCACTTTTTTGTTAGTTACTTTTAATTATTGTTCTAAATTGCATTTTGTTAATAGCCGCTGTTTAATTTAATGCATTTTTATGTATGTACATGGCTGCAAAAACCATTTAAAATGAAACCACAGCACGTTAGTTAAACTGTTGAACTTTTCTTTCAAATTAATTAAGCCACATATCCTTCTTCATTTCTATTTTTTTTCGTTTTTCTTGTTGTTTTTCGAGTGTTTCGTGCCCAACGAGTGATTTACAAGTGCTCAAGTCACACTACGAGTCGGAGTTGGAGTCGGAGTCGGAGTTGGACTCCGAGTTGGAGTTGGAGTTGATGGAGTAGGGAGCAAGCCGAGCTGGCGCTCTTTCTCTTCAGTTTGCTCCAGTGCTTTTACGAGAAGCCACTGACACACATTTTGACGCACGAAGCGCCCACACAATGGCACTTAGAGCGAAAGAGAGAGAGCGTGAGAGAGAGAGAGAGTCGCGAACACGGCGTGAAGTCAGGGCGCTTCACGGAGTTACCGGAGTGTGAGTTACGTACTACGTAATCGCAACGTAACGAATCAACGAGCGAGCCGAGACGAGACGAGTCGAGACGAGACGAACCGAGTGAGCGACCACTAACGAAGCTAACGACATAAGGGCAGCCCCCGCATACTCCACCCCGCCCATGCAACATTATGTTACAGCTCCCCTCCTAACCCTAAACGTCCCTCTCCGCTAACTCCCTGCTCGCGGCTCCAGCCTGCAGTGTGTGTATGTGTATGTGTATGTGTGTCTGCTATTATACAGCTTATAGCTTTGCAAACTTAATGTATGCGTGCCCCTATATGTGTGTAAGTGTGTGTGTGTGTGTGTGTGTGTGTGTGTATCTCACACGCTTTATATGTAGGTTGAAGCAATTTATAATAATTTTTTCATCAATCGATATACTCGTAGAGCGTTCACAGGAGGCGGCGTACTAACTCCCCCACTCAACTTGATTTTTGATCAATTCTCGGCTAGATACTTCAGTTCAGTGACTTTATGCCGTTATACAGCTATATATTATATGTATGTATGTATGTTATTTGTTTCATTTGGGCACACTCAATTGGTTAAGTTAGTTAAGTTATATTTCAGAGGCGCGAGCACACATTTTGCAGGAAATCACTTTTCTGTATCCAGGGAGCAGCCGCGGCCTACAGCACAATTGCTGCTACACACGCACACACGCATACCAGCACACACACACAGGCACACACAGTATCACACACAGTCTCACACATATGCATACACATTATTTTTCATTTGGCCAACTTAGTTAGCCTGGTTATAATTTTCATAATTTGTTGCTGATTCTTTTGCACACTTCACATTTATTTTTTCTCGCCAGGCAATTAAGTTGGCCTTTTTTTGTTGTAAGTTGAGCAGCAGCAGCAGTTGAAAGATACTTTAACAGATACAGATACAGATACATATAACCAGTGTGCGTATGCGTATGTGTGTGTGTGTGTGTGTTGTGTGTGTGTGTGTGTGTGTATTTACTCTTGTGTGTGTATAATCTAACCCAAAAAATTGTTGTGCGGCAGCTGTGGGGCCCGCTTTTTGGCAACGCCGTTGTCCAACTAACTACCCTCAAAGAACTGAGCGCCGCTCGTCCGTGCCAGTCGCTGTTATACTCGTTAGCCCCCATAGCCGTGGCCAAAAGCCATGGGCGTAGTTGCAGTCCGTGGCGTGGTGAGTTTGCCCCCAAAAACAGGGGCAGGCGGCGGGGACTGGTGGAGCGCCAACTAACGAAATAGTGGAGAGCGCACTGAGCTTCCTGATTGCAATCAATGAATTTTCATCGCGCTCGCGCAGTTTTCCTCACTTTTCTCTCACTCTCTCGCTCTTTCTATTGCTCTCTCTTTGCTCTGTGATTCGGTGAGTGCTGGCATTTTCTAATTGTATTTTGCCTTTGCTCTTTTGCATTGTGCGGCTAAATGAAAATTCCAATACCAAAATATGAAATGAACAGAATGCCGCCACACTGAACTAACGTAGGTTACGTGTTTCTTGGCTACAAACGTAATGGATAAGCAGGTTAATAAGAAGAATTATTTATTAGTCAGCTGCCTAACTTGCGCCGTAAAATGTTGCTTGTAATTGCAGATCTTTCGAAGTTTCCATTTTTGGCTCCTGCAAACTGCAATATTTGGAAAAAGGCGGTTTCGTTTTGCAGGCAGTAAAAAACTTAACTGCTCTGCTGTGTGCAACAGGCGAGCTCTAGCTTTATCCTGGAAAAACTAACGTTAGTCGCCTTTCGGATTATCATCTATCGATATATAGAATTTTAGTACTGAGGCGTTCCTTGATTGGGTCTTTCGTCTTTTAGCAATAGTGTCTGTGTTTATATTGTACACAAGTGCTTAAGGTTGTATACAGGGTATCTTGTAGGCGAGCTCACTCGACTAGAGCATCGAAAGTTGCACGCAGATTCCAATTTGTTGGTCTTCCCTACAATCAGGTAACAGGCGAACAGAAATCATTAAAGGGTCGCTGCATAATATAACAGTTGAGCAATATAACAGTCGCTGTTAGTAATAACATGTTAATAGCAGACCGATTAAGAGAAGGATAACAGCTTGTTAACATAATGATTACTGTTAACATTGTGGTAGCGTTCTGTTACATGCTGTTAAGACCATCTAAACTGACTGTAAACATGCTGTTAAGACTATCTAAACTGATTGTATGCTGTTAATCTACTGTAGGCCTGCTGTTCTGTTTCTGTTAAACTGCTGTAAGCATGATGTTATCAATGGCCACTGTTGTTCAACTTCCTTCGCTTTGGGATAATCCACATTCTCAAATCAGGAGCCATTTAAAACAAAAGCAATACTTAACGTTACTAAAACTATTTATTCGGGAATGCTTGTATGTGTGTCTGTGTGTGTTTGGGGGGTAAGTGTGTGTAATACATTTCACATAATACTAAAATATGTCGCCAAGGACTAACTAGGTAATACTAGCAACATTCGCATCTTTAGCTGGCTCCGGCAAACTATTTACAGGTGAACTCCTCGTAGCTCTCGTCGCACTGGTCGCACTCCACCTGGCAGCACCAGTGGAACTGGCAGCGGCACTGCCGAATCCGGTGGATGTGTTGGGTGTTGTGGCCACGCCCACAGCATAGAAGGTCGCAGCTTTGGGGGCCGTGGCCACTGCGGTTGCAGGGTCGGCCCGCTGTGCCCAACGTGCCCGTCTGGATGCTGCGCTCACAGTAGTTGGGCGATGCCTCCAGGTAGACCAGCTCCATGCGCTTGGGCCAGTTCAGAGCCGGTTTCTGGCCAGCGGCAAGGATGTGCTTCTTTCTGCAATGAAAAGGACATTAGTTGAAGATGAAATGACAATTCACTGGAGACAAACTCACCTGCTTAATACTAATCTCAGTCCACGTTTGCCTCTGACGGCTTGAACAGTTTTGGCTTTGTGATATTTCTGCATCAACTTGTCGCCGACCAGTCGAAAAGGCGGTAAACTCTTCCAGCAGGTCTTCATAACACAGGATCCGCTGACCCCATGACATTTGCAGTCCGTGCGCAGCAGTTTCTTCACCAGCTGCAAAAATAGAAGTGTTATTTAAAGAATTCTAGATGATACTTAAATCCAGTATGAAGCAGGATTGAAAGATTGAATCTAGCGCAAAAAGTAAGGCTTAAATCTAGAATTAAGGTATTAAAAACTATGTTCTTAGCTCAAGAATTGCGTAATATGTTTAAATGATTTACGTTGACATTTGATTTTAATTTTAGTACGCATTTCTTGACTTATTACGCATACGCACCGTACGGCCCACGCGATTGTTGTGCAGATTCATGAGCGTGCGGGAATCACGCTCCAGCTCCCGGGCGTCCATGAATTTGCGCGTATATCTCATGCCAAATTCGACGTCCGCCGAGCAGCCGCCCCACCTCCAGGACTCCGGCGGGGCGGCCTTGTGTTTCACTTCGCAGCCGCACATCGAAATGTTGCCCCTCGCACAGGCGGCAGTCACCGCGTAAGCAGCTCCCGCGCTGGCTATAGCATAGGTGTAGGCCGCCTCCCTAGAAGCTGTCAGGGAATGTAGGAAGGAATGTAGAATTAACACGGCCAAGAGGATACCAGCCCCCCTTACTGTCACTCACCTATCGGTATGACATGGGCGAACCCATTGCGTTGCCACACCTCTGAGCAGTTCCAGCGATGGCCTCGGAACTGATGCTGGCACTCCTGTGCTCCCAGCTGCTGACCCTCGCCCAGGGCGATCAGCGCATCGGGCATATCCGCGCACAGCTGGCGCTGGGCCAAGGTCAGGCCCGGTATGCGGCCACAGAGCATGGCGGACGTAAAGCTGGATACTAATCTGACGAGAAAGCAGAACGTGAATACTCATATTAATGACTCCCTGTACACTAGACTTGAAGTGCCCAACTAAGATGAACAATTTTCGATCTAACTCAATCAAACCCATCTGATTAATATAAAACAGTTTTAATACTATCGATAATATCAAAAATAAGGGGAAAACATAAAGCGTGCCTTTGAAATTAGGATATTTATAATGTAAATAAACACTAATTAGAATTATTAACCCTAGACTTAAGTACACACTAAAATGTTATCCAGCTGAAGGCTCTGATACACACTTGTTACATAGTTTTAATTATATGATTAGTTATTAAACAAATAAATAGTTAAATAAAAAAGTTATAATTCGACACGGAAATAATATAAAATTAATGGTAATGTAGTTGTAGTTTGTACTTCACATTAATTCATGTATTTCTTACTTATTCTCTTTACTACAAAGCAGTTTCTTCATAAATATGTACAATCTTATTCATTAGTTAATTAATTATTTAAATAAATAAATGTAAAACAATCGAACTATAGTTTTTTATTGATGAAAATTGAAGGGTTGGGAGCACTTATTAATTTCAGAATTAGTCTTTGGTTTGATTCGCTTTGCGATCAAAAATCGGTTAAAAATTATCAACAGAAAACGTTAGGTTCCCATTTCAAATAATGAAATAAAAACTGTAGCATACTTTTAGGGGCTCAATTTTAGCAACCTGCTGCTGATTTCTGTTCGCCTGGTATTTGGGCAGTGCCACTGAAGTTTTGTCAACTTTTCAATTTGTGAGCGTCAAAATGCCAAAAAATGGCCAAATATACCAGGCGAACAGAATCAGCAGAAAGTCGCTAAATAGTATAACAGTTGCTGATTAATATAACAGCCAATCGACTGTTATACAACTATGTAAATAACAGAAGTCTGTTATTAACAGAACGTTAACAGCGAGTTAACAGCAAGTTAACAGCGAGTTAACAGCGAGTTAACAGAATGTTAACAGAAAGTTAACAGAATGTTAACAGCAAGTTAACATAATGTTAACAGAAAGTTAACAGCGAGTTAACAGAATGTTAACAGAAAGTTAACAGCGAGTTAACAGAATGTTAACAGCACTTTAACAGAAAGTTAACAGAATGTTAACAGCACTTTAACAGAAAGTTAACAGAATGTTAACAGCACGTTAACAGAAAGTTAACAGAATGTTAACAGAAAGTTAACAGAATGTTAACAGAAAGTTAACAGCATGGTGTTCCCAAAAGTATACTGAATTTTCTTCAATCTGCTACTTTAACGGTAGATTGATAAATTACATGAACCCATTATCGTTGAATGCTGATCGAAACATCCCCAAACCGAATTTTGGTAAGCGTAAGCTTTGGCAGTATACGAAAATTTAAAGATTTCTCCAAAACACGTCAAATAATAATTCAAATTATTGTTTTTTTGCATGATATATACATAAATATGGTTAAACCTGAGTTCGTATTGTATTCAACTTATAAATTATTAAGCTGCACAAAGAATTAGTCCCGCTTTGAAGTCAGTTCTACAGCATCCTTATCCAGCTTGATTAATTGAAGTGCCGCAAGGATGGTCATAGATGCAGGATTCGTCCTCTATTTGGGAGTACCGACAGAGTGGACATATCACTAGCTCCGGTTGAGCTCTTTGGCAATGAATACGATCCACAAATGCAGTCGAATTCCACATAGTGTATTTTAATCCAAATATTTTGCCAGGCGACGCTGTTGTTTTACCAGCTAGTAATAAATAAAAGTTGAGGTTTTCCAAATTCCTTTCTAGTTTCTTACAGTCAACTAGTAAATACAAATATTTCTCATAGTCTTAGTGAATTCTTAAAGAACTAAAGACTATGATATTCTACATTTGTTATTATAGACTGTAATGGATTATACTGATTGTCTTGGAATCGTTGATATATTTTAGAGATTTTCCTGCTGATAGTCCAACTATTTCAGGCTGCAAAAACGTGACATTTGTAGTAATTTTTCACCTTTTACTTGGTCGCTAAGTATTGAAGTGACTATTTAAAACACGATCTCTAGACCACCGGCAATAGTAGGTTAGCAATAACAACAACAACAACAACAACGGCATCGCATTAAGCAAACAATAAATTAAATATGGCAAGAAATATGCACAAACAAATGTGGATCGATCGATGGCTGAAAAGTCGTGCTCAATAAACGCCGCCAGCGATCAATTCATTTCCATTTCATTTGCCCCGCTGCCATTGCCATGGAAAACCAAACCAGCCAACAGCCAACAGCCAACCAACCTGGCTAACAGTTCCAGCCGTCCCCTGCTGGCCCACCGGCCAGCCAATGAATGGCCAATAGAAAACAAAATGCAAGCCAAGATTAAGGCGTTCAGCTCGACTCTCGACTCGGCTGTTACAATCGTTATAGTTGTTGTTGTTGTTGTTGTTATACCCTGTACTTATAAAATGGGTATACAGTTGCGATGAATTTCTTAAGCTAGGATCTAATGTTGCTGTAAACAATATTGGAATAATTTGATTTGATATTTAAATTTTTCATTTTATTCCGTCTATATCCGCTTTTCCTATCTTTTCAAAGATCCGTCTATCTCAATAAATATAAGATCTTAAGATATAGTTAACATATAAGCCGCTTGTTTAAAGGTTTTCTTCCCCATTTTCCTTTGTAATCTATATTAATTATTTTTTAAACATAGCAAATTCATTAAGTAAACTAAAGAAATGTTACTGTTGAAAAGCAATCGCTAAAACTCGGAAAAATACTACAAATTAAAATTTAGCTTTAAATAAAACATTGTACTTTAGAGGGGAAATAAAAGCAAATTAAAAAAAATAAAAGAAATCTTAAGATATTTAATATCCTTTTTGTATCCTATATATATTTAAATCGAACACGGATCATGTTTGTTTAAAAATGTTGCTATAGCTATTTATTCCCTAGAAATTTTGAGAATATTAGTTTAAACGTCTCAAAAGGATAGGCCTGGTCAGGATATGTAGGTCTGAATGATAGTTTATGCCTTAGGCAACTCCATTCTACATTTCTTTAATTTTCAAGATAATTTGTAATAAATTGATTCCAACTCACTTAACTGACGCCTTGATTGCCACCATTTCTCAACGATAAACAGTTAAAAAGTAAAAAAGGTTTTGAATGATCGAAGATGGAAGAACTAAAGGCGATAAAATTGATTTTAAAGTATAATAAATATTTTTCATTTCATTTCAAATGTCCTGGTTTCACTTAGACACAGTAGCAGGGTATCTTCTAGTCGAGAACTCTGAACTGCAAATTTTCTTACTTGTTGTTATTATTGTTGGCGTTGTCGTAGAGGCAGGTGGCGGTGGCTCGGGTGAGTGGAGGATTGCGGGTGACGGGTAGGGGGTAGCGGGTAGCGGACTTCGGGGGGCGTAGACAGTTTTACTGTCAGTTTTAGTCAAAATAATGCCGCTAGCTGTATTATTAGGCATAATTACATGCATCTCGCCGTCTAATCATGGAGAAGCTTAGCTGCTTGGAATGTTTAATCAAGGCTTTTAAATTTTGTACGTCTCGGGCTTAAATGCCAGTCTATAAGCAGCGCTCGGTTCAGTTAAGAGATGGCAAAGTGGATTAATGGAGTGCCCATAAATGACTTGTAAATTGCCAGTTATGCTCAAAGAAATTAACATTAAAACTTCTCTCATAGCTTAAAAGGAAATTTTGGAATTTCTAGTTAATTTTAGACAACAAGAAAACTCAAATTTTGAGACAAAAGATTCTTATTTATTAATGACTCAATTAGAATATTACTTTTTTAAGCAACGACCATACCATAAAAGTTTGTTGCTTTATGGCTTATAGATATTTTTATGTGACTCGAAATTGTTTATATGTTTTATTTGTATTTTTCTGATTCTTAATTAAGATTGCAAATATATTTGAATTGATTAGAAGCGATGGATCATATGCCTTAAATTTCTATTTCAAAATAGGATGATTAATGTGTATTTCACTGCGCTGTTTCAGTTTCATTTAACAGCTAGCAGAAGTGGTAATTATTCTAAAAGTGGTCGGAGGACCATTCAGTATGGAATTTGGCCAGTGTAGCCACTTCCCACTCGCAGAGCAGCTCCAAAGAACATTCCAATGGATGCATAACGAGCAATTGTCTACCTGTCGATTACCTGGCCTGGCAAATCCAATCAAACAGCTGCGCATGCGCCCAAAAATGCCAGCCTGACAGCTCAAACTATTATAGATAGTTTCAGGCTTTTGTCCAGCCAGAGCAGGAGTACAGGTCAGGTGTGGAGAGGAGAGGAGTGTAGTGGCATGGAGAGGAGAGGTGTGCCACATCCTCGGGCGCTGCCAAACAATTGCCACGCCAATACCAACTGGTTGCCATGGCTCAAAGAGACATTCAATAGTTGGTCTGTAAATGCAATTCGAAAATTGAAAATCGCAAATCGCTTGGCAACTGCTTTCGCCCATGTTTCAAGACTCGCTTACAACGCATTTTTAATTGGCCCAATTAAATCAATTTACAGAAATTACACTGCTTACAAAAGGCACACAAAGCCAAAAGGAGGAACCCGAGCTCATGTGCTCATGTCCTCGGGCGGCTGCACAAATTAACCCTTCAACTGGGCAGCGGCAACAGCAGCAGCAGCAACAGCAACAACAACAAATCGACTAACAACAACAAGAACTGGGAACGGCAATCGAGAACAGAGTTGTACTTTGTGGTTCAATCGAAGGAATAAGTTCAGTTCAACTTTTTGATTATCGAACGAGTTGGTTTGTTCGTGGACTTCTTTGTTTGCTTCGTTCTTCTCTTCAGTTCATTCGTTCGTTCTTTTAGTTCTTTTATTCATTTTGTTCCCTTCGTTCTTTACAGTATCATTTTCGAGCGATCTGTTCTTTTAATGCCCATAAGAGGTTCGATTTTCCACATTTTGAATAGTGTAATCTGCAAAAATATCCTTACTTTATATTTGGACCGTATATTTTAAAAAACTGAAAATTGACTCAAGCTTAAGTTAGTAAATAGACAAAGTTTTATAACTTTTTATCTGTACCAAAAATAGAAACAGTGTTCTTTTATAAATAACCAAATACTCGGCTTCCAGTTTCCAGATCGAAAGTGGTTTTGGCATAAATATTTTTAGTGAAATCTGTCAAGAAGGTAAACAGTAGTATGTATCTCAAGTTTCACGACGTTAGATATGATATAGTTTCTATAATAAGACTTTAAGCAACAGCACCAACAAAAGAACTAGTTGAACGGCAATCAGGGACTTAGTTTGTTGGATTAGTTCAGCTAAGTGAGTCGATTAAGCGCACCTTTTGTGAACTTTTTTATACAACTCCCATCGACAATCGACGATCGTTTTCAGTTCAATCTTCATTGTTGTTGTTGCCTCATGACTTGTTGTACATGCTGTTAACATGCAGCCGAGCCCCGGTCGAAATTGGTAGTAAACTAATAATTAGGCTCGTTTAACAGACACGACCACGCGGCCAGGATGCGATCAACCAACTGCAACGGGCAGCGGGCAGCGGGCAGGGGAAATCGACGGTGGGGCAGTGGCAACGAGCAACAATGGGCGGTCGGAGTGGTTTCAATGCTTCAGTGGCTGCACCGCAACGCACCAACCTTCAACTTTAACTTGGCTAAACTCCTCTGATCGATCTGTCAGCGCATCCGTCCAGTTTTAGTCAGTCCAGTTAGTCAGTCTGTCAGTCAGTCAATAGCTTTTCGTGCGTTCGCACAGCGTGACCGTCATGCCCACCTCAATACCAACAACAACAACAACAACAACAACAACAATCAGCAGCAGCAATCTCTTTTCATCGAGGCCTTTTGTTTTAGCCTTTAGCCGTTGCCAGAGTTTTGTTCCACATACTTTTCGTGCTTTATTTAATTTGTCGCTTCCACTTGAGGCGCGTTGCCCGTTGCCCGTCGCCTGTTGCCTGTTGCATGTCAACGCCGACAATTTCATCATCAACTCATCCCAGGCCATCCCATACCATCCTATACCATTCCATTCCCACCTATCCCGAGGAACCACTTCATACGTACGCAGGCAGCCGCGTCAACAGTCCAAGTCACGTGTACTTGATTTGTGCTTTGTTTTCAGCTCGATCCCGCTGCCGTTCCCGCTGTCGCTCCTGCCACGTCCTGCCCCTGCCACTGCCTGTTGTGGTCCAGGTCTTTTATCTTTGGCTCTATATCAAAACACTGGCATGGGAATGGGTCTCGCCTTCGTTTCGTGACCCTTTTTTGCACCGCCGCCCTCGCGCTGGCTTAGATTCTTTCTTATTCCCAGCTCATCGTGCGTTGCGTGAGGGAGCAAGGACCTGTCCTGAACTTGATACCACTGAATTTTCACTAGGGTTGCCAACGTATGTGTGTCATAATGATTGAATTTACAATCTCTATATATAAATAGACATTTAAGAACCATTTAAAAGCGTTAGACACAACATATTTGCTGGTTTTTGTCTTGGGCACTGCAGAATGTAATTTTTCCTAAAATATATGATTTCCAACAACTGACGATTACTCACACTCAGAGAGCAAAGTTCAGAGTGTTAATAAATCACCGCAGTGAATGCAAAACATTTGATATTTATAGTTATGCATCAATTTCTCTAAGTGTATATATTAGGTATGTTAATAAATCAGCAAAACGATGCTATGATGTCAATTCTGTTTGTTTTACGGCTTTCTTTACCAAAATAAACCCGTTTCCACTATCCCAAATAACTAACTTTGATTCAGGCAACAAATACAGCTAGGTAGTATATCATTTAAATATTGCCAAAATCAAATGATAAATGCAAGAGTCCGGTTAAGTTCAAGACAATGAGAGAGAAGTGGCGCCGTGCCAGTTTCAGTTGCAGCTTTCAACCAGTAGCTTACCAGAGATCTTTGGAGCGGGTCTTCCGCCTCATGCCTCATGCTTCATGCCACACGCCTCAAATCCAAAACCTACCTACGGTAAACATTGGCAAGTAATGATTTTCTCCTGCAACGATGATGGCTCGCATTAACAAATTGAAACTCGTTTGGCTGACATTTTTATGGCGCGGCCTGTCCAATTCGGACAGTCAAACAAATTGAGCTGGCCATCGATGGGCATTGGCTAATCATTGAAATGACGCGCAAATCAACAAAAATATTGAAGATTTAGCCCAGTCAGGCGATCGAATTGGCGGCCAAAATGGCCAAAACGTTGCGAATCATTAAAAACGGATTAGGCCAGTCGCATAATTTAGCCGCATTTTGCAGGCAGCTCCAATTAGCAGCACGCGGAGGCAACTCCAATTCCAAATCCAAATCCAACTGAAATTGGAGCTGGAACTGAGGCTGTAGCTTTAGCTGGAGCCTGGCCACTTATGCCTCTCGTCCACAACATAAACATAAATGCATAAGCGCACAGCGAGTCAATAACAACCCAAAAACAGCAGCAGCAACAACAATAATAACAACAGCAACAAGCAACAAACAACAAGCAACAAACAACAACAGCAAACACTCTTAATGCGCACTTTGGAGGCTCATAAAAATATGACTTTAATATTTTCACGCGCAGGCGTAGAAGCCAGACAAAACTTGAACCAGGCACAAGCGTAACAGGCCGGCTCTATGGTCAGCCCAGGCCCAAGCTGAGGCCCAAAAGGGCAGCAATAAATGCACTGAGAGAAATACAATAGCGCATTGTCGAGCTGAGCCCACAACTAGCTCACAAGTTGCGTGTAACTAGTATAAAAACTCAATATGAGCAGTGTTATCTATAATAATAAGCTAAGATCGGAAAGATTACTACATTATCCTTTTCCTTAACTTGTTTTGATCAACGACAATTAGGCACTGCGAAAAAATGTGGAACATTTTAGTTTTCAACTAAAAGCTACGCAAGTTTTTGGGGTTAGGATTAACTATCTCTTATTTATTTATAATTGTTATAATAATAACTTAAGAAAATTAACTCCGGAGATTAAATAATGACAATATTGAAATGTTTACTGTGTTACTTATTAACTTCTACAAAAATAACAAGTAAGAATGCTCTAGTTGAGTTGGAGCTGTCTCCTTCTGCCTGTTACATACTTTTGCACAGATCCAATACCCCCTTTACAGGGAGTACAAATAAATATTAGTAGATCAAATCTGAAGATGCTGATCAATTTGGTAACATAAGGTAGATTAAATATTTAAACTGCAGAGTGAATTTATTGTATGATAATTGTCTATTAAACTTTGCCCTTAGTTTGGGTTCAACCTATCAATTATATCAAGAATTTGGGATTGAAAATGTAGAATTTTAGAAGTAAAGTAAACAGAAATTTTACAAATCAACGCCCTAAATAAGTTGGTAAAGCAAATTTACTGTCTTTGATTTAAACTTAAAAACTAACTCAAAAGTTAGAGCTGCAATTTCATATGAAGAGATATTGAATTCATATGAATTCAAGCAGTACATGAGAAATACCATTATTTATCATTTTTAAAATATAATTATTATAGTAAGAATTGTAAGATCCCTCTAGTTCTGCTGGTATGGATACGTATTTTTCCAAGCTGAATTCATGGCTTACTATTCACGTACGCATTACTTCGACAAGCGACGTTGCATTACCATTCACCTATGGATTCATAGCTGAATGGTAATGCATGAATTCCTTTATGAACCTAGCCAAGTTGCTTGCAAAGTGTCACCCATGATTTCATTGAATACCATTCACGAGTCGTTCACGTGTCTGCATTACCGCGGACACCTGAACTCATAGATTACGCTTCAGCTATGAATTCATAGCTGAATGGTAATGCATGAATCACTTATGAAACTTGTCAAGTTGATTGCATCTATTCACTAGTGAATTCATACGTGAAACTTTGCAAGCGACTTAACCAGTGTCATAAGTGAATCCACCCATTACTCACGTGTGAACCGTAATACTGGGATTGATCTGGTTCTGCAAATCGTAACTCGTTGGATTAATCTGGAACTTCAGAACTTATTAGTGTAGTTATCTTTATTTCAATCGCACAAAGATAACTAAACTAATAAGTTCTGCAGATCAAAATTAATCTATCGAGTTAAGATTTACAAAACCAGATCAATTTGTTAAGAGTCCAAAAAAGGAATACCACTAACCCTTGTATTGGCTTGATAAACCACCAATGTGCTGATCATTTTGGTAGGATAATGGTGTTTTTTGCTGTGCATACTTGAGTCTAGGCACAGGCGACCCACCGCTGTGTCAATTGCCTTGGAACGAGGGCGTCGGTGGGTTTTTCTTAAGTTGTTGTCTCTGGTAGCTGCTGCCCAGCTTCAAAGCAGACTCCAAATTATGAGTGCAGCGCAGATATATTGCTGGCTGGATGTTGGGATGTGGATATGGATCTGGAGCTGTAGCTGGAGCTGGAACTGGCGCTGGCGCTGGTAATTACATGCCTTGCTGACATGTTCATGGCGCTCTGCCCGCTGGCTGCAAATTTACGAGTAAAGCGCCAATTGGAGGCGGAAGCCACAAAGCGCATTTGATTCAAACAATGCGATGGCAGCAGCAGCCCCGACGTTTTGTGGCTGGCATTTGAAAGTCTTGCGGCATTCCAGCCGGTCCAGCTGCATGTAAAGTGGGCGGTGCCGGAGGAGCCACGCACCATGCGAAAACAAAAAACCGAAGACTAAAAAAAACTTAAAACTGAAAACTGAAAACCCATAAAGGCTGTTCAACATGCCATCAATAAAAACACAAATATTTGTGCGACCGTACACACTCGCATCCAAGTCCAGAGCAGAGCCTTGGCCATGGTAAGAAAAATGTCGCTGCCACGCGCAGACAAACGGCAAAAGCAACAGCAACAGCAACAACAACAACAACAAGAGCTGCAACAACTGCAACAATTGCGGCCCAATGCGCTGCTCAATCCTGGCCAACAAAGACGACGACGTAATTGACCAGAGAAAGACGTATGGCCGAGGCCGTTGCCGGAGCTGTTGCTCTGTTCCAGTCCTAGGCGCTGTCCATGTAACAGGTAAAAGCCAAAACGGATCGTTCGTCATGGGCAATTGGCAAATGCAGCCACAGCCCCAACCACAGCCCCAACCACAACCACAATAACTGGCCAAATGACTGGCCAGCCAGCTGGCCAGCTAGTCAGACAAACAGATCAACCGCAGATAGTTTTGTTTGTGCTCGAGTCGATCACTCATCCAAAGTACAAAACGACCCGCCGACCACCACCACCGCCACCACCACCAATAGCACCACCATCGCCGCCGATGGCTCCTGCGCAGGTTACAGCCACATCCACATCCACAGCATTGACTTTGGCTTTGGCTGGGAACAGGAACCGCATTTAAGGCCATTTTTGGCTTTTAACTGCAACTTGAAGTTGCACGCTGCACAGTGGTGCCAAGCTGAGTAAATGACAGCTATTAAAACTTAATAAGATTAAGCGGAACACGTGTTTTCTCGCTTACATTGGTTAGAATAAGATAAACTTAATATTTGAAAAAAGAAAATTCTTGCAAATAAATTTAGCATTTTTCATGGGAAAGTAATATTCTAATGAATATTTAATTTTCATTAAAAGTGATCATTAACAGAAAGGGAAAAGGGCTCCCTGATCTTCTTGCAAGAACGGTATATCCTGCCAGAATATACAATAAATGTGCCTGAATTCTTCCCCATTGATAATAGTATTTTCTTATAGTATCTCATAAGATTCTAATAGCTTCTTTTTCCACTCCCAACTATAATTCTCCTTTGGCATACTCAATGCTTGTCAATCTGTGCATATCCATCTATATTCAGAACCACTGTGCGACAATGCGGCGATCTTGATCGCAATTTGAGCGTTTGTCTGCACGTTAAGGCTCATGAGCTGCAATTGTTCAATGTAGTACGTACGAGTAGTTGGCCAGTTTCTTATTCTGTTGCTGTTTTTTGTCTCTGTTTCCTGTTGTGTGTGTATGTACAACAAGGCATTTGGCCATTTGGTCGCTTTAAAATTGCAATAAACCCAATTACAAGACATGCAGCAACGAGCCGAGCAGCGTTTCTGGGTTACGACCCTTCTGAGCCAGCTGTGAGCTGTGTGCCCAACCTGTTAACTTGCTGGCTTAGCCTCTTTATGGCCATGTTGCTGATGCGCATTGTGTTTAGTTGCTGGAGCAGCCCACTTCAACCAGCCCACTGCAACAGAGCTGCGACCTGAAGCTGCTAGCTGCAAGCTACGGCAGGCCGGCCGCGTATCTTTCAGATACTCGCAACTGACTGCATCCAAGGCAATTAGATAGCAGCCAAACACAGCAAGGCACGTTGATGAGTTTATGGCTAAAATTGATTTCCAGTTGTCGTTGTCGTTTCGTTGTCTTTGCCGTTGCTCCCGTTGCTCCTTGCCTGGCAACTAGAGCTGGCACTATCGATAGTATCGATGGTTCTATTCAAGCCACAATCGAGAGGTTTTTCACATTCGTTCAGGCATGTATACCCTATAGATATTCTGTTAATGGATTTAGTTATAGAATTAAAAACAATCTAAGTTTTCTTTTGTGCTTTCTATTGTAGCATTATAAGTGCTGTTTACGCTATCCTATGCTATCGATAGTATCGATATTTTACAGTAACTGTTCCATAAGGAAGGTAAGTATATATGGATGGTTTCGATATTTACGCTATATGTGACATAAATATGTTTTAAATTCTTTGCACTTATTCAAATTTGTATTCCTTTTTACTTAGTTGAATAGGAAATTCATATAATTAAGCCAGATATCTATTCGATGTTTTCTTTAAGCAGATTTAAAGGATGTATCATTATAAAAGCAGTTTCAATACATTTTATACAGGGATAGAATATAGAGAGTTCCTAGGACAAACTTTATCAGATAAGTACCACAAATCGAATACTCAAACCAGATTAATGCCCTCCCTTACGTTTTTCTTGAATCATATCGATAATATCGATAGCTGAAACTATCGAGTGGCGGCACTATTGACGGTCTTGCAGCCCCACGGTCTACTCGTATGTCATGGCTCTTGCTTTGATTGGCAAACTGTGTCAGATAAGTACCACAAATCGACTTAAGCCTGATTAATGTTCTCCCTTACGTTCTTCTTGAATCATATCGATAATATCGATAGCTGAAACTATCGAGTGGCGGCACTATTGACGGTCTTGCAGCCCCACGGTCTACTCGTATGTCATGGCTCTTGGTTTGATTGGCAAACTGTGTTCGCCTTGGAAAATGGCATTCGTTATGAGTCTCCCGTCTGTCTTTTTGTCCGTCTGTCCGTCTGTCTGTCCGTCTGTCTGTCTGTCACTCTCTCAGTCTGTCTGGCTGACTGTCTGACTGTCCGTCAGTTTGTTTTAGTTGCTGCCGCTGCCATTTAATTGCCCATTTTAATGAGATTTTTCAGCGTTTTTCCCGCTGTCTGTTTGGGATTTTATTGCAACGCCTGCTTTCCACTAGAATCGACGATCGCATCGCGGCGATTGGGCGTTTTGTGTTTGGGCGGCAGGAGAGATAACAATTTACATACTTATGTACATCTATCTCCTTGTGGTTTCCCAGATCAGAATTAGCGATTGTGGCGATATTAACTGTTGTCCCGTGTTGCGCCCAAATTGCCAGCACTCGGAGAGATTCAGATACAGAGGAAACAGTTGTCAACTGTCCCAGATCTTGTTTAGATAAACCAGTAGGAAAAGCTATCTGAGATCGAAACTATTTATACCCTGCCTTATGGAGATTCTTAATTATTACCGTAACGTATCCAAAAGATATTCCCAACTATCAAAGTTTTAGTAAGCTTGATTTGATTGCTGATTTTATAACCTTATTTTGAAATTATAATAAGAGCTGCGTTTCAAATAAAGACATCTACTGAATTAAGTTCTGAAGATCCAGATCAGTCTGGTAACAATAAAAAAGTAATAAAAAATAGATTGTTGATTAAAATCATCTCGAATTTCATGGCATTACAATTTGTTTATTCATTTTGTAGAGCAGTTTTCGAAAACATAAATAAACAATTCAGTTCACGAAGGTAAAGCTGAGCCACATAATATGTTAAAGTATTAAAGTATTAATCATTGAAAAGTTCAAAACTAACTATGTATAACTAATGGAAGAAAGCTATAATAGATAGTTATAGATGGGCAAACTTTGGAATAAATCAAAGAGAAGCAATCAGCAAAACTTCTAATTTGCATAAACACAAGGTGATTGATCTTTTAAACATGCACTCAGAGAAAATCGATTTGAATAATGAACAGTCAAAGCATTTCTTGGTACTATACCTTATTTCCATAATCCAGAGTAAGTATATCAAGAGTTTGTTGTGTATTTTCCACATGACTACGTCGTAAAAGAAAACGCGAGGCACACACAAATACGAGTACCGATGCCGAGTCCGATTCCGAATCCGATTCCAATTCCAATTCCGATTCCGAGTCCGGGTATCATCGTATTCTTTTCACCCTAAAAGTGTTGATTTCAAACTTTAGATCTTGCCATTGGAAATTATTTGTTGAGCTTTGCACAATTACAGCTGGCATTATATTATTATTGTTGTTCTTTTGTCGTTCGTTTATGATCCGGGACTCGTTTAAATATTTACTGAAGAATCGCTGCCATTGGAGACGATACCAGCTCGAAAGAATGCTAGACTGCAGCTATTGGTTGGCTATTATATTGTTAATGATCCAAAAAAGCAGACGGCAGCAAATAAAGCCAACAGAAACCCGACTGAAATCACGATCGAGACTGAGACTGGAAACGGAGACTGGGTTTTCAGTTGAGAAATGCTTTGCCGAAAATTTATTTATGTATTTGTTCATATGCTAATTAACACCTTCTGGCCGTCGGCTTGTCGGCTTGTCCGCGCTTTTAAATTAAGTCATCGCTAGAGCGCCAAGATTGGATCATTGGATCACTTCAGCAACTGGCAAACTGTTTAGACCGCGGGCCAGAGCTCGTTTATCACCAGTCGCGTTTCATTCATGCAAATAACTCAGCTCGACTCGACGCAACTCGACGCGACTCGACTCGTCTCGTAGCGACTTTAGCAGCAGCTCCTAAGCTCCTCAGCTACTCAGCTCCTACAGCATCATTCATCAGCTTTGAGCCGCACACGCACTGGCCACAACCATGGGGCACGCTAAGAAGATGCCACAGCAGCCACACGACTGTCCACACGGTGCCGTTGTCCGTCCCGGGTCCGGTCCGGTCTGGCGGTCCGACAACACGACTTTTTAATTTATGATAAAGCGCCTCCGACTGTCACAACCAAATTGCGGCAATAACCATAAACGGCGCAGCAGGTGAAAACTACCAAAAATGCTGAAGACTGAATACTGAATACTGAATACTGAACACACCGAATCCAAATCCGAATCCAAATACGAATACGAATAACGTTTGAGTGTTTGAATGTTGTATGTTAATTCACAGCGCGAGATAAAGATGCCTTGTGCCTGGGCAAGGAGTTGTCGGCATCGTTGATCGCTTGAAAGGCTTAGACAGCATCCCGGGTGCCGAGATTAACATAAATGCGGCTCATTAGTGACACAATTAAAGACCTGAGCCGCCAGTGCAACGCGATTCACCACACGGCACAACACGCAGCAGGGTTCGGGTTCGGGCTCGTATTATTTTGGGTTCGGTTTCTGGCTCGCAATTCGGTATCGGGTTTTTATTTTGGGACCCGGGTCAACCGTTGGACGCGAATGTCGTATAAGAACTGGCAACTGCCAGTTGAACGAAATTCAAAAAACTATTCAATCAACTGGCGCAGCGAACATGTTTGAGCCGAGTTCGAGGAAGCTGCCCTGCCGAGGGCCGCTCAAAACGTTTCTAAGACTTCATTTAAAATGCCATTTATTGTTTGTTTAGCTATTGCCTTGTTGCCCTGCTATTAAAGTTGTGAGTTTCGTTTATGTAATGTAAAATTTTGTGAAAATATAAGACTATGAAATGTACTAAGAAAAAAGTCAGGTAAATAATAAATAAAACAGAAATAAAATGATTTTAATTCCCTTATTTTCTAAATTATATTTTTTTATATATACTTCACTCTAAAAATATATAAAAGTGTGATTCATAAAACCCACTACCTTATGCATATATAAAATTGGCATATAAATTTATACCTTAGATAAGAAAACCAAGCGTAAATGGAGTTTGAGTTTATGTAGCTTGCAAGAACTTTTCTATTTTATTTACTCTTGTCTACTCCTGATTGTAATAGCATTTACTACTGAATATACTTATATATATATATATATGTACATATATTCAGTAGATAATGGTAATAGGTTTCTTGAGTATTTGATTCATGCATTGTTTTGAGGCACTTCAATTAAATTTCTCAAGATACTCTGACTTTGTTTTAGAAGAACATCTCTCCAAATTCATATAATCATCATTTAAGAAATAGTTTATCTATCTAGTACTACTTAAAAGTAGCTTCCATTTGACAAATATTTCTTAATAGATCATTATATTCAGCCAACGCTCAAAGAGGCTTAAGCCGGTTATAGTACAGTTACCTCATTCGCTTGTGTTAACTTATTGGCTAACCCTCGTAATAAGTGTTTGTTGTGAGCGTTTGGTTGGCTGCAACATGTTGCAAGTGATCGATGATCATCGTTTATCCTTGCACGTGACTGCGCCAACAAATATGAATTTATGTCTGAGCCGAAGTTTGAGTCTCAGTCAGAGTCTCAGTCAGAGTCCGAGTCAGCGTCTGAGTCGTCATTCAAGCCATTAAAGCCCATTATTATGAATGATAATGGCTTGGGAAAGCTTTTTCTCAATTTGACGGCAATCAAATCAATTACTATATGCCGGTAAAAGTCGTGTTAACGGCCCGGCACTGGGTTAATGTCAAGAATTCGTTAGCCAGACTCTTTCTACTAAATTAATCAAATGCCCACCAGGTGATTTGTCAGCGCACTTCACACAAACAAACAAAAAAACAAAAAAACAAAAATATATAAAATATGTGTAGTTACAGGCGTTTTTCATGTCAATTTTTTGTTGTCGCTTTTTTTCACAAATTTACAACTTGTTTAAATTTGCAATTGCATCAACATCAACAGTTTGCAGCTCACTATTTTACAAATAGTTTTTGTTAGACTTTATTTTTTGTTTTATTTTTGCTTTTTTACGCGTATTTGTTCAAAGTGATTTATTGTCGCTTATTTACTGCCTGCTGGCCAGTTGTGAAATTTGTTTCAACTGGCCAACTTCGCGCTTCTGCCACGCCATTTACGGTAGCCGCTTGGCCAGTCACAAAACAGCTTGACACTGGCCAGGAGTGTTAGGGAGGGGGGCAGATTGGGGGGCAATTAATGGTCCAAGTGGAGACCGCATCTGATGACTTCTTAAAGCAAACTCTAATGCATTTCTTGGATACGTGTCGCTTTAATTGATATAGCATTTATGTTAATTGTGCGACAGCCAAGTGTTAATTTCCATGTTCAAGCTTAACTTGGCTGAGATGTCATCTTGATCTTGGGCCAATACGTGTACAAAATGCTTCACATTGTTATTTATGACATTTTAAGTAACATTCGATTGGCAACTATGCAGCTTATTAAATGCAATTACGTTAATTTACACAATTTTGTTCAAGCGTTGACAGGCAATAACACGGCGATAGCGCAACAAATCACTGCAAAATGTGACCATGGACGTAGGCAGCTTGGTTAAGCTTATCCCCTTTTAAAAGACAATTTAAAGTCCATTATAGCCTTATAATTATATACAAATATATCCTTTCTATTTGTATTCTCTATTCATGTTCTTAAAACAATTAAGTGTTCATTGCTTTTTGTGAAAGTCTTTAAAACTTGCATACCCCCGCTATATTTTAATTATTATATTTTTTTAAGAGTACAAATTTTTAATAGTAATAATGAATATTATAAAATTATTTATTTATATTATTATATTTGATTATATTAGTATATAATTATGCAATTATATCATTATTATATTATAATAATAATTATATAAGTGAATTCGTTAGGGCTGTTCTCATTTCCGAAAACTTTTTATGTCGAATTGTTTTTGATTATGTGTTCCCGTTTTCGAAAGCGATTACTTTTTGAAGCTGTGTTCGAATAGTTTATATTTCACTGGCTCACAAGATAATTGTTTTAAATCATTTATCACAATTAATACCCTGCAATTCAGAATATTTTGATCAGTATCGGAAATGGCAATACGCCTGTATATTTCGTTTAAAATCCAATTGCCCATAATCGACAACTGCTCCCTCTTGGAGAGTTATTGCCTACACCCTTGACTGTTATAACAACCACAACAATAACAACAACAAGCACAACAAACAGGTGTTTGTCATGCTATTGAAAAGCCCATTGTTTGGCAGCAGTGCTATACTTAGTCTCGATTGTGAGTACTTTTTGATTATAGATTGCAAACGTGACTCATCGCTGGCATTAAGTTTAATTTGGTTCCTAGAAAGATGAGCCATTCAAGCAAAGCTATTGACTGCTGGCTGACTTTGGGCAAAGCTATAAGCCACTCTATCAAATGGCCAATTAGTGCTATATTCCTTGAGTGTTGGTAACATTAGCAGCCTATTGTCGTGACAGCTGTGCAGTGCACCCGATTGAACCGCACTTCAATCAAAGTTGAGCTGATGTGACCCACATACCAGACTGTCTGATGCAGGTATTAACAACAGTTTTTATTATGTGCTAAGATTGTTAAATTAAAGATACATAATTGTTTTATGGACGTCTTTATGGCAACCAATCGGGCTTTAATTACCAACTGGACAAGACACAAACCTCTAACAAATTTGCTGTAATACGGGTACTCGAAATAGAGATATTTCTGAACTGAAATTTATTCGATTCGAATGCCTGCAAACTCTACTTCTATGACTGTTTTTATAGTAATGTATAACATCTGATTAATGGACTCGTACAATATTAAAGTTCGCAGCTTAAGTCTTTTGATTTAGTATGTTTTATTTAGCTAAGGTCGTTGCATAGCCTAATGTTTATAATCAAAAATATAGAATCAGTGTTTGGAACCATTTAATTAATATACAGAGCAGGTTAACACTGATAAAACAGCTGCAACTTCCCGAGGCACAATAAAACCAGAACCGTGAAACAATAATGAATAACTAAAAGTTTCCAGCTAATAAACAAATATATGAAAAACCAACAAGCAGAGCAAACAAATATACTACTGGGGCGAAATAAAATCTCTTTATATACATTTTGGTTGCGGATACTTTGTTTATCTGTTTGGTAGTATTGTTGTTGGTAGCGGGAACCAGCACCGGGATTGGCAACAGCAACGCTTGGTTTCACATTTCCCCATGGCGCTTCCGTTGCGCTCTGGGCCAATTGCTGGCAACCTGAGCAGACCTGGGCACAATTATGGTTAAAGTTAGTGTCGTATTGAGTCATTTAGAACAGGTTCATTTGAACGAACAAACGATCTAAGTATATAAGTCAGCTATAGTCGGGTAGATACTTAGTTCTAGTTTTAGTTCGCTGGAGTTCAACTCTCATTTCGTATCCTTGCCACAAACATCCCAATTATGCAGCGGTGATCTTTTAGATTGTAAGATATTAAGTTTATCTACAGACCGATATAAATATCGAACAAATCAAACGAAAGAACGAACCGCAATGTTCAACTCTAGCAATGATATCACAACACATTAGAACAGCGACTGGTCGTAAAATCGCATTTGTCATACTAGAGCATTTGATATGGTGTTTGGATTGGCAAATTGGGCTAAACTGCGATTGCCTCTAAGCAGGTGTAAATTGAGCTGGCAAAAGCAGACAGGAAAGGCTTTGGGCGTCAGTCCAGTAATAATAAAAACAGCAACAACAACAACAACAGCCGCATCCAATTACATTTGCAAAGGTCGAACATTTATTAACAGGCCATTGCAAATGCATTGGCATTTTGCATTGTGCTCGTAATTATGAAACAACGGCAGGGACAAGGGCGAAGGCGAAGGCGAGGGCGGGGCACCTGTTGCGCATCCGACAGATACAGATACAAACCTATCCAGTTCCAGATTCAGCCACGCTCAAGTGTTAATTGAGCCCGAAAGGAAAATGTTTCTCTCGCCCGAGCATCGTTGCAATGCCTGCAGCTGTTGAGGGGCAGGTAAGACATATGCGTTCTCTCTTATCGCCACATGTTGCATGTTAGGCGCATACTTTCTCCTAGATAGGGCTAAAAAGACAGGGTTAAGTAAGGGCTATGATAATAACTGGCGCCAGTTCTTTGACGGCTGCAAACAAATTGATTACTAATTGGTTTGTTAAGTTCTCGTACAGTGTCTGCCAGCAGGATCCAGACTCAGCTCTTAATGGTAGGTGTGACAGGATGCAACATATTAGTGTTAGTTGGAAGAAGAGTCTTGCACAGATGCATTTATTACGAAGAAGTTCATTTCATTTGGCCCCAAAAGTGAATGTAGCGTACTTCAAATATTCAAGTCGCTTGCATTCGCTTGCTCGTCTTGATACTTGATACGCTTGCAATGTTTCACACTCGCACTTGCTCGCATCAACCAAGTCATTAAGCTTTCAAGTTTTAAGCTTGATTTGTTGGGCTTGATCAGACAAGTAACTCGAACTTGCTTTGTCAAATAATCAGTTAATTACAAAACTGAAACATGATGATGATACTTAGTTGCTTAAGAAGTAAGACAGCAGTCCTTCAGTTCAACTAAAGTGTTGAATTAAACTTTATTGAATGTAATTACAATTTTACATAAACTGGAAAGTCGTTTTACAATATTCATATAGCGTTGTTCATATAATACGTTTATTTAACGTTAATCATCCTTTACTGGTTGTTGTATATTTAAATTTAGATATATATATGTATGTATGTATATAGTTCATGTTGAATATTTCATATAATGTCGTATGTATAATATTTAAAAAGGTTACGCTATTTTGTGACATAAAAGTTGAGTTAACAGTTTCGCCTCGAATATTCAATTTTCAAATTTTTATATCGTTTTACAAAGTCGGGTGCGAAATTCATACAATTAAACAACATAATAAGTTATTTGGTGTTTCATTTAAATAGTCGACTTAGACGTTTATAAGACTTGAAGTTGAATGTACATTCTGGAAAGGAGTTTCAACAATTTCATTTAGGGATAGCACTTAGAAAGTTCTTAGGACGAAGTCTATCTGTAAAAGGGGCTCCGATAATCCAACAGATATGTGAATACCAAATATCAAATACATATACAGCGGTTTTACTTTAGCTAGAATAAATTGTAAGTATAAAATTTTCGAATATCAACAATTGGTGTTGTGTTTATAGTTGTGTATATAGTCATACCTTAAAACATTTGAAAAAGAAGTTCTAGAAACTAGCAAGGGCATTTATAATTCATTCATTTAAGATTTAGTTTGAATATTTCTTTATGTATATATATGTATGTTCTTACAAACAGTTCTTCTATGTACGATAGTTATATTTTTACGATAGAATATAGTTTATAATTAAATTGTTTTTTGTTTTTTTATTTTTTAGATTTTAGTTTTAGTGCCAATTGGCTTAAGGTACTTTAAGTTTTTCTTTGCCTTTTGGCTTTATATTTTTTCATTTTTTTTTGTTTTATTTTGCTAGACTTTAGAGCTTAAACACACTCGGCTCTGGTGAACTCTTGCCACGCCCACTGACTGTAGTTTCGTGTGTGTAGAGTGTGTGTGTGTGTTTGAAGTGTGTGTGTAGTATTTATAGTAGTATTAAGTATTTATGTGCAAATATTGCAAATCTTTTTACACTCCGACTAACGAGTAACAAAAGAGCGTCACATTTGTATTATTTGCTCTAAAATTGATTGCAATTTTTATAAGTCATTAAGTAGAGAATTCTTGTAAGTCTTCATTTCAGATTAGTTTCGATTTTAAACATACGTTAGTGTTAAGTAATAAGGAAAAAATGCAATTGAAGTTAAGAGTAGTGCAAATGAAGTTAGACATAGTTAAATAGTTAACAATTCAATAGATCTAAAATGGCTTCTAGAGCCTTCAACAACTGTGCCTATTACATGTGCCTTGCCAAATACTCTGCCCCTCATCGGGTTGTTCAATTTCATACATACATATAGAGTAACTCACAGCCCAGTGCATTGAGTTATTTGCACATGCCCAACATTATCAAATGAATTTGATTTGATTTTTACTTGCAAGAAATTTAAATACATTTGTGTGTTTTTATGTGTTTTTGTGTGAGCTTTGTTTTCAATACTTAAATTATGTTAAAGTATGTTATCATCATGGGAGTTGGAACCCACGATCTTAAATTATGCATCCATTTTGTGTATTTAGGTATATAGTATATACTAAGTATGACAAGAGTTATTCCTTTCAATGTCTGAGGCGTGCTGGAGGTATGTCTATATAAGTTGTATGTAAGTTGTCTTGTATGCCGAGGTTCAAGTTCTCTGGAAGCATCAATTTACGGTTACTTCAGTTACTTCATATGCGTAAGTCCAGAACCATCTAGGTATATACATACAGTATACAATATATCGGCCAATAGTTGGTAGTTGTGTCTACTTAAACTTCAACGCGTCATTAAAATGTGGCTAACTATTTGGTATAAGTATGTATGTAGTTTCATTATATTTTGTATATAATTGTGTATATTTTATTTGTTTATGTTATGAAAGCTAACAATGTGGACGGACAAAAATAATTTACAAAAATTCTTGTATTGTTACATTTAGTTGAAAAAATTTTCGTGTCTGCTTCTGCTGTGTTTAGCCGCTTAATATTAACTAGTATTTATACTTAGCGGGCCAGTTAAAAGTTGAACATTAGTTAAATATATAGTTCGACTATCGATTGGTTTTGTTTTGTTATTTTCTTAAAGATTCGCATGCAGTAATATGGCGAGCATAAGTTTTATTTGTTTTATGTTTTTTTTTTGTTTTTCTTTAACTACTACAAAGTCACATAAAGTTCAAGACTTAGCTTTAAGTACCTGCGTAAAAACAAATTAGCATAGAATTTTAGTACTTGCGTTACATACTTATAAGTACTACAAATATATATAAAAAAAAAAAAATCAACTAGAAATGTTTTTAACATGATATACATATGTATCTTTCGCTGCTGTACTTTCGAGCAATGCGGGTGGCTCCGATTTTAGAAATCAACAACAACATTGGACATTAAGAGCTGAGCTTTAGGTTAAGCGCAGTTACTAACTACTACAACTATTATAAAATCGAGGATTAATGCATTAGATCTTACAGGCTGACGGGCTGTTTTAGAAACAAGCTTAGTTCGCAGAGCTGAATCAAAAAGTGGCATTTTAATTAATAATACAGTTAAGTAGACTAGCATATAGTATGGTGTTTTTAGTTTTAAGTTCGACTATAACTAATTATATACAAATGTAACTATATGGGGGGCATACATATGCGTAATATTGGTTTAATATATGTTATATATTATAATATATTATATATCTCGTATATATTTATATATAGACTACGTTTTTCACTACACTTGGAGTTAAAAAGTTTTCGAAGGCTTCGTTAATAAGTTCTTTTGAGTTGACAAATGGAAAAGTAGTTATTGTTTAACTGCTTGGAGTGCTCTTGGTTTTTCAGATAAGAGCGAAGATATATAAAACCACTAACCTAAAAATTCACTACGATTATAAAGTTGCCGTCAATCTGTTTCGTAGGTAGTTAAAATTCGTTATGCAAATGAATAAAAGTGCAGATCTTGCTACTACATATAGTATATAAGTACTATATATATATATATATATATGTACTAAGTATATATGTAAGTATTATTAGTAAGAAACAAAGTTCCACTACAAGAGGTGCTGGTGTCTTAATAAACAAATATGAAAGTAGAAAGTTTCACTCAGTTGTTAAAGCTATTAATAAATTCTTATTGAACATAGTTTTCGCGTTCTTATATATAAGTTCACTCAGTTGCAAGTTGCGCTCATTGATTGGATTGCATATGTTGCAGATTGTTGTTGCCGCTGCTCTGAGTGCAGTTGCTGTAAAAGTCAATTGAATAACTTTATTTAGTAACTATTTATATTAGTTATTCATTTGAAACACACCTGTTTTCACTATGGCATACTGACATTTCCTGCTGCCCTTGAAACTGCAAGTTTTGAAGGTATTCCGCCCTGCGTTGGTGCACCAGCTTCTCTTTTTCGGCTCGCTCTCTCTGTAGTCTGCAGTTGGGAAAGCACATCAGTTAGCATATATTTGGATAAAGTATTTACAAACTAATCATTTAAATAAATCAATATATAGCAACAAAAGCAGTCCACTCTCTTCTTACCAAGGTCGTCAAGTTGCCATCCCAAATGCTAGCGTGCAAAATCAGTTTACAGTTTACAATACAGTTTCAATTCAAACATAGTTAACTACTACTATATGTAGGTATTATGTACTATATACTATGTACTATTTAGTTGACTTAAACTAAGACTTCAGACGCTACTTACTTGATGCGTGATTGTCTCATGAACTGTTGTATTTTTCTGGCAGCCTGATTCTGTGTGGACTGGGAATATGTACGCCTAAGAAGCAAAAGATTTATGTTTGATTAAAATACAGACTATTTTTAAAATAAGAACACTTTAAACCGAAAATAGTCACCATACTTCTCAAGTATAAGCATTTAGTCAGATATACAGATGCTTTTATATTGCCTTAGGCACTTGGGTTAGTATATTGACTATTCTGGTTTTAAAAAGTTTTCCCAGTTTGTTGCCTGCTTACTTTAAGGGGCCCGAAGGACTAGTCTCCTTTGGCGTATTGGGCTGTGAACTCAGCTCCTGCTGCTGCTGCTGATCCTGCTTGTAGTGATCGTAAAAGCTGGACAGACACTGCGAGTTGCTGCTGACGCTGCCATGCTCGCTGCCCGTGCCCAAACCCAGGCCCAGGCCCAGGTCCAGACCTGTGGGCGTGTGCTGGGACTTCTTGAAGCGCTTGTTTTTCCGATACGAGCGGTAGCCATGCTGGATAACCAGAGCAGCATTGGTCATCTGCCTGTAGTAGGCGTACTGCTTGTAGCGCCGATAATAGTTCTGTATGACGATGGCAGCGGTGCGCTCCTTGTTCTGCTCCTCCAGCTTCTGGCGTCCCTTGTAGGAGCGATACGCCTTCTGTATGCACTTGGCTGCCTCGTACAGTTCGCGCTGCTCGGTATCAGTGAGCGTTAGCTTGGAGAAGTCCGCCTCGAAGGGATATTGTGAAATGCTGGAGGCATGCAGGAACTCAGTTAGCTGCTTGGTCGATGGCGGCGGACTGGGCGAGCTAACAGAAGGATCGGTGCCCAGTATAGAATAGCTGGCCGGCGACTGCAGCGGACCGGAGCTGGCCGGGCTGAGACTGGAGCAGGGTGTGCTGACATCGTTATAGCGATAGCTGTGATCATGAAAATCAAAGCTAAAGTCACTGTCGAAATGCGTATTCGGCAGAGAGTCGAGCAACGGATCCATGAAGCTATCAGTCAGTGCCGAGGACTCCGAGGTAAGCGGTTCCGTAAGTGGACTGCCCAGCACCATCATCTCATCCGCTTCATTCTGTTTCAAGCATAATCATTAGCACAAGAATTATAAGTGTTGTGTTGAAAAACCAACCCACCTTAATACGCTCCGGCATGGCTGCAATAATGTGTTCCGCCAGTGTCAGGACCTTTGCATCCGAGTCCCCTGAAAGTAGGCCACACAAGTGAAAATAGCTAACCAAGGCTTGGGATTGCATTACAGATCAAAGAACGAGTCTACAGAATGCTGGTTTGTGTTGGTTTAGTTGTATAATATACATCGACAAGCTGTTCAGTTAGGTCATGTTACGAGGACAACTCAATAAGTAACGAGCTCATTATAATCTATCAGAATTGCTGCCATAATCAGTCTACTTTTGTGATATCAACTAATTAGAGTGATTTCAGTTGGAGGTGTTTTGAATTTCACAACTTTTTGTTTCGATAAGTGGCTGCATTTAAGGAAGTAAATTTGTGTAAAAATATATTTTAAAAGTTAACTTTAACTAATTTGGAATTGAATACAAATATTTTCAGAAATAAATCTGTTTGTTTATTTGTGCGAAAAATTGATATTTACTTTTCATTCCGCAAATCAATTACAAGTCGATTTTGAGATTTTTACGATTGTGAAATTAGGAGAAAAGCAAATATCAAGTACATTTTATTTATATTTATCAGTTAATATATTAAAAGACTGATTTTAAATAGAATACTAGCAGAAATGATTTCGATAAATAAATAAACACACCTAACGATTATTTATATGGGTAGTAATACACTCGTTACTTCTTAAGCTGCCCTCGATGGTGTGTGTTTGTTGTTGTGTCAGTTTTGAGTACCCACACAGTTAATATTTACAAGAGAGTACATTTTGGACATATTTACATCGATTGGTTTTCGTGGCTAATTATGCGGCATGTGTGTTGGTATTGCGAGTTAAAAGTTAGTTAGTTGTAGGGCTGTTAAGTGTGTATAGTGTGTATAGTGTGTATGTGTATGTGTGGACATCGATAAAACGCACATTTACGGTTAGTTCTAATCATACAAATATGCTGAACATATCATACTTATTTACACACCACAGTCCATAGCCCCATTCATACCCACATGCATATCCATATTCATATCCAAATACGTCCATATCTATATGAATATGCATATATATTCACACACACAGAGCAACAACCAGCAATAGCAATAGCAATCAACATCAAAACGAACATTTACATAGATTAGATATTAGTAGATGTTACAACAGTCTGAGGCTCTATGGAGCACTGCGAGAAACACCAATGTGAAATGTGTATGCATACAATCGGGTTCATAACAATAGTATCGCTTACTTTAAACTACAATATTGTAGTACAAATATGTTAATATTTGTTGGAACAATATCAATTTATATAGAAGTACTTGTTGTTTATAAGCATTTGTTTAAAATAACTCAGTATAATTGTAAATTTAGCAGCCGGCGTTACTATTACTTAGAACCATTTGTATGTTAGTGGGCATGTCTGTATGTATGTCTGTATAATACAAGTACAAGTAGTTTAAGTATGCAACAACCAACAAAATTAGCAACAGCAACGAACAACGAACAACATTGACAGCCATAGTTATATGGTAGCTATAACATGTACATATACACATATGCATTAGATTTGATGGCCTCGATAACGAGTGCACGTATACGAGATACTATACGAGTAGATTACGAGTACAAAGTATTAGCATAGTTTTAGTTTTAGATTTAGTTATAGTTTTAGTTTTAGTTTTAGTTTTGGATAGGCCTTCTGTGCATGTCACTGACCTACGACGGCATCGTTGAGCTCATTGTTTATGGTTACGTCGGTCACGCTCGTCGAATTGTCATCGCAATCGATATCTTTGTCGATGTCGTGTATGGGACTCGACTCGCCCGTGGATACCTCGCCTGGTGTGAATTTAGCGAGAGGTGTTTAAGCATTTCAATACGCAATTGGGCATAAGACAATAGATTCTAAATGGTTAGCGCATGCATTGTCCACCACTTACATAGTGCAAAGTCCATTTTGCGCAGCGGCGACAACAATCCTGAGCAATTGGTGCCCGCCAACGAGTCCAGCGGAGAGTCTACGCCCAGCGCATAGTTGTCGTGTCCGTCATAATTGCTGCAATAAGAGAGGGCTTGGATAACTGCGTCTAAGAAAGTCAAAGGGCAAAGGAGACATTCGATAACATGCAAGACTGATCAAGTCAAACAATTCAAGTGCCTGTACTTGAAAGCTTGAAGACTTGGTTAAGCATGTCACCAAGTCATCAAGACAAGCAAGTGATGATAATCGACTTGATTATATACTTTCAGTAAGTTTTCGGGAATTACATTTCAATCATATGGCTTGCTTTTGCAAGCCCAGCAAGCCAATTGATTTGCAAGCTCATTGAGTTGATTTGTTTCTCTGCAAGCAAATTTCTCAAGCTAAATGCAAGCTTTTTGGTTTCAAATGTCCTTGTGCAAGACTCTGGAGTAAACTTATATACCAAGTGCTGGCACTTACCCATGCAGCCGGGCCAGCGCCTTGCCGGATTTGGTGCGCATGTCCATGTTGATGCCGCTGTCAATGGAGGAGCGTTTCGAGTAGCGGCTGTTGTTGTTTGGTGGACTTTGATTGCTACAAATACGCTTAGATAAATACCAAGACTACTAGCAAATGAGAGCGGTGTTCATTTGCTTACCTGTGTAGTGCCACGGGTCGCAGGAAGACGCCATCTTGCCTGCGCTGCAGTTCCAGCTCGTAGACGCTATAGCCCGGCTCCTCCGTGGCTGAGTCTAGGCCCAGGTTCATGGACAGATTTACCAGACCTCCGCGCGGATGCGGCTTGCGACAGCGCTCCTTCTCCAGCCGACACAGCTGTGCCAACAACTGTTTATGTCCCTTGAGGCTGGCCAAATCCAGCGGCGTCTGCTGTGCCTGGGTTTTGATCTTGAGCGCATTGTGATTCCACTTGTAAAGCAACAGCGTGCACTCCAAGTGACCACGCACACAGGCCCAGGCCAACGGCGTAAAGCCATGTACGTCCTGGCTGAGAGCGTCCAGCTCCGTTTCGAGTATGATATGTGGATTCTCGGCACGCCAGTTGAGCATGGCGCCCACCAGCTTGGCATAACCGAGTGCGGCTGCCAAGTGCAGGAGCGTCATGCCACGCAGGCCCACGCTCCAGCTGGTGCCAGTGCCAATGTTGGGCGTGTTCCAGGCGTGCTTTGTCAGCTTGTGGCAGTACGCCACAAGTTTCTCCTCAAAATTGGGCTCCAGGTAGAGCGACGTGTGATCGGTCTATAAGACGTCAATAAAAGACAAATAGAAAGAACAAAAATAGCGTTTTATACTGATTTTGATATCCGCAAACAATTAACAAAGTTATTGAGGTTGCAAATCTAGAAGGAACCAACACCATGGATTTTCATAAAAAGGATCAAGCTTACCGTCAGCTCGTTCTCCACCTTGAGCTGCAGTTTGTCATCAATGGTGGAGAGGCGATTCAGCAGCGTGAACTTGTACAGGCAATCGTTGGAGCTGCTGGCATCGAAAGGTGCATCGGCTAACAGGGAGAGCTTGTACTCGAACATGGCTGAATTGGAGACTAGAAAGCCGCCGCAGGCCACCTGCAGCGTAACAAGTCCCGCCTCATGAGCGGGACAGTAGCAGCGCAGCACGCCCTCCTGCACCAGCACCGTGGGCACGGGTTGAGCATCAAAGAGAACCGTATAGCAGCCGCCATCGCTGGTCCAGGGTCCGGCAACGAGCACCTTAACCCCGCCCTCAGTGTACGACCATTCCGGACTGAAGTCACAGATGTTAAGCAGCTTGCGCTGCGCTTGCGACTGTGGCTGCGTGGACTCGCCCAGATAAGAGGAGCCGGCATGCAGATCCTGGTTATGTCCTTGCTCCTGACCCAGCGCTGTATTGTTCAGCGCCTGTTTGTCGTCCAAATCTAGCTCGGGAAACTCCACTAGCATGTCGAAGGCATCCAAATTGGCAAAGACATCAGCTGTGTCTTCATCATCGCCCTCGGACTCCTCAACACTAATTGCTGTCTTCTGTTGTTGTTGTTGTTGTTCTGTGGCAATAACTTCGTTGTTGTTGTTGCTGCTGCTGATGTTGTTGCTGTGGCTGCCATTTGTTGCTGCAATTGCAGTTACAGCTGCAGCTGCTGTCGTTGTGTTTGCATTGTTGTACGGCATGTTGGCAATGAGCGTACGCTGTATGTCCTCGTGCGACAGATCCAGAGTTTCATTAAAGAAGCTCATCGTCTCCGCTTGGGGCTCCTCGTCGTTGCTGTTGTTGCTGTGATTATTGGCGCCAAAGCTGCTCTCATCGCTGGCGCTGATTTGGCTACTGTTATCACTGGAAGCACTATAGTTGGCACAACCATTAAGGATGGGGGCCTTGCTGTGATTATCCGTGGCCTGATTGTTGATGCTGTTGTTGCTGTAGCTGCCTGCCGCCTGTTGTTGTTGCTGCTGTTGCTGTTGCTGTTGCTCGCTGCTGCCCACCTCCAGCTGTCAAAATGGGAGCGCAAATTTAATCAACATAAATACAATAAATGCAGCTGACTTGCGGTCTAACCGCACACAAGTCAAAACTCAAACTCAAACTCACCTCGGCGATTAAATTATCACAATTTGGTGCTGCTGTTGCCGTTGTCGTTGTAATTTGTTGCTGCTGATTGCCATCGATAATCGACTGTAAGGAACTCGAGGTGGATGATGTTGCTGATGTGGAAGGGGTGTTGCCAGTGGAAGACGTTGTTGCTGTTAGCTGATTGTTATTATTGTTGTTGTTGTTACTGCCCCCGCTGCTGTGATGCTCAGGTGACATGCACATTGCCTCAACTGGGGGTTGGCTGCTGCTTGGGGTTGTTGTCTGTTGCAATTTATAATAATGTTGTTGCTGCTGCTGCTGCTGCTGACTGTTGCTGCCACTGGAAGCATTCAGTTGCTGCTGTTGATTGTATATAAAGTTATTGCTGTTGTTGTTATTGTTGTTGCTGTTGTTGCTGCTGCTGCTACTGGCGTGTGCATTACTATTTACGACATTTAATTCGTTATTTGTTTGAGCTGCTGCCGATGTTGCTGCTGTTAATTGCTTGCTGCTGCTACAATGGTTTGTGTTGTTGCTGTTGTTGCTGCTGCCGTTGTGGCCGATTTTGTTGGCATTTGCATTTGTGGTCAGCTGCTGGCTTTGGTTTTCAATTAGTTCCGTATCCATGACATTTGATGTTGCTAATGTTGCTGTTGTTGTTGCTGTGGGCGCCGCCTCCCTTGTTGTTGCTGTAATTGTTGTATTGGCAATTTGCAGGCGATGATTTAAATGTTGTGCTGTATTGCTGTTGTTGTTATTGCTGTTATTACTGTTATTATTATTATGATTATGACTCTGATTGCTCTGATTGTGACTGGCCACAAAGCGCTGCAAGTTCAAGTGTTGCTGCTGCTGCTGCTGTTGTTGTTGCTGATATTGCTGCTGCTGCTGCTGTTGTTGCTGCTGCTGCTGCTGTTGTTGTTGTTGCTGCTGCTGTATTATCAGATTGCTTCTTGTGGCCAGCATTTGATTGGCACCACGATATTGCTGCTGATAGTTACCATCGCTGTGATTGGCCTGTTGTTGTTGTTGCTGCTGCTGTTGCGGCGGAATGATTTGAAATTTGATCGCCGACTCCTGCGGCAACTGCTGCGTGGCATTATGAAACTGTCCATGCGAATTGTCCAGATGCAAGCCCGTCTCCCGCTGCCTATGCCGCTCCGACCAGCGCGAATAGAGCTGCAAGTAAAACCTTTCAACCTGCAGCTTCAACTTTTAGAAGATCGTGCAACTCACCTTATTGGCCACCACCACATTGGGCGTTCCATTGGCTGCGCTGTGTGTGCTGTAGGCATCGTTGGGCCGCTTCTCCGACACCGACTTGAGGATTCCCGTGCGTCGCATTACGGGATGTGTGCAAGTCTTGCCATCGGCACAGCCCGTATCGCCGCAGCCGCAGTCCAGCTGCTTAACCAACGCCGCCTGCCTTGAGAGACGCTGCTTCTCCATCAGCTGACAGACAATCGACTCCACGGTCTCGGCCGTCTACAGAGCCAGGCAAATTAGTAGGTGCTACATGCTTAAGAGTTGTTGCGAGTCTTGCACAAATGCATTGGTTACCAAATACTCGGAAGTCCACTTCAAATTCGCAAATCAAGTCGAAGAGCTTGCAAGTCACGCGGCTTGAAAAGCTTGCAAAACGCAAGCCAATCAAACGAATACAAGAAGAAGGAATACTAACAGGATCAAAGCGTTTGATTTAGTTTAAAATTTTTAATGAGTCTGGCAGTTATACATGTAACTAAAATTATTCAAGCCTTTTCCACTCGCTTATTCGTCTTGAAACGCTAGACATTTATGATTTCAAGCGCTTGCACTTGATTGCTTGCTCTTCCGCAGCAAGTCTTCAAGCTTAATTTGTTTGGCTTGGTTAGAGCTTGCTTTAAAACTGACTTCTTTGCTTATTCAAATGCAGTTGTGCAAGACTCTATTATCTGCTATACTAACCGATATTTCAATGTCGTTGCCGGAGTCAGAGTCCTCGTCAGAATTCACTGTGGACACTGCGCAAATGTGTTTTCATTGAGTGTCTACAAATGGTTAGTGTACCTCAAGTATATACTTACGCATGGGCTTTAGTTGGCTGACCAGCTCCTCCTTGGTCCACTCCTTCTTGTCGCCCCAGAGCGTAATGCTTGGCGCTATGACGGCCATTTTATTATCATCCGGATAGGGCACATTTAGATAATGCACCAAAACAATGTCGGGATTCTGTGTGGAGAGTGGTGTTTTGAGTGCCTGTTTTTCCAAGCAAGTAGTTGAAGCTCTCCCCCCCTTAACCCATTTAAACAGCACCTACCTGTAACAGCCAGTAACATCTGCGATGAAATGTGGGCAATATGGCCGAGTGTACATAACAACCATAGATGCACTGTGGCAGCAATTTGGGTGGCAAATTCAATTTATCAAAAAAGACAAACAAGAGCATAAAAAATATATAGATTTCGATATTGATATAGATTTAGTGGGGAGCTGTACGCAGCACCGTGTCGCGCACTCATTTAATTGGAAGGCATAAAAACGACGGAGCTCAAATTAAATTACCAGTCGCCCACGCAACGGGGGCACCACCAGAATAGGAAAATAAAAAATACAAAAAAAACAAAAACTTTACCCAACGGCAAGTGCCAAAAATCGAACCCTTTTCCCACTGTTTTTCTAGTAGTTTGAGTTATACAACATCTTTTTTTACCCTGTGCGTATAAGTTGGGTAAAAGGGTATAATGAGCTTGTGCTAAAAGGTGTAACGGGCAAAGGAGGCAAATACGATCTTCTAAGAGTGAATTAGGAGAGCTGCGTAGATCCTAGAGACCATTAGAGCTAAATATATCAAATTTGGTACGTATATGAAGTTAATTACAAAGGTATTATAGTCGTATTCCTAAATATAATGCTTTGATTTTCTCATCCTGAAAATTTCCTAACAAGCGGATGATAAGCACAAACAACTCAAGTATCTTAATTCAATAGTAAGAAATAGAGTTTGAAGCGTAAGCAAACTTAAAGATGTACAAATGATGTCTTAAGTAAAAGTCACAGCTTTTTACAGGGTATTCAGCTAGTCAAGCAATCTAGACTTTAGCTACATCTCACTTGTTTTTTCCCTGCGCATTTCTTTTGCTGGTTTCGCTGATAAATTTGTTGGCCGCTGTCTTACGGCGATATGCCGCTGACTTTTTTTCCTTTGGCATTTCAACATTTATAAATATTAGTTATCGTGTAAGGAGACGCACGGACAGGAGACAGACAGGGGGGGGGGGACAGACGGACGTACAAAAGGAAACCCCTTGCTGTGTGTGCCAAGTGCATAAATCTCGTCTAGCTACTTGTCTTGGTGCGAAGTGAAAAATACTCGTAAAAGAAATGCAAGCAGCGTATTAAAATAAAAATTAAAAGAAAGACAACAAAATTGCTCCAAACAACAACAACAATAAAAATTGGCGTGAAATTGCCAACTGTTTTTATGCTTCTGTAATGGCAGCACAGCCAAGAAAGGGACACGGACACACTTCAGACATTATAGATACGCTTAACCCTTGGCAGAGCTTATTTCATTAGCAGACAAACAAACACCCAGAAACAGACACAACTAAAAAAAAATCAAAGAAAACATAAAAATATAACAAAAACTTTGTTTCTGTATATTTCCGGCGGAAAATCATAACTCACATAGCAGGAAGAAAAAAAGTGAGCTTAGCAACAACCCCCAACAAAAGGCAGCTAAACTTAAGCTTCGACTTCCGTATGTGTCCCGTTTTTTCATCCTTTTCTTGACCCTTGACAAATGATGGCTTTGACCAGTCGGAGCAGCCGCCTAATTGACTAATTGCCCAGCAGGAGGCGTCAAGTGACCAAAGGCCCACTCACCTCAGTGCCTTGTACTTTGAGTTTCATGTGATCCTCACGGGTCGTCTTCCCATCCTTGCGCTTCTTCCAGCAGTAGCCGTCGCGTCGGTAGCGCACCTTCTTTCGGGAGTAGAGCAGCAGGGAGCCGCTCTTGGGTCTAAAAAAGGATGTTTTGTAAAGATAAATATATTATAAAATAAGCAAAATATAAAGTATACAATAAAATGATAATAAATATTATCAGTTTTAAGTGAGGAGTCATTTTTAATAAAATACTCATACCATATATCAAATGTTTTTCGATTTTAAAGGTATTCAGAGGTACTTCAGTTTATATAATTAATTAACTATTAATCTATTGCTTATTGCGTTCTATTTTAGCGCGGTAAGTGCCAGACAATCAAGTGACTCACCTTGTTTTGACTTCTTTTGATTGCCATTCGCTGTGCTTATCAAAACTGATAAGAATTGCCGCGATTTCCTGAAATATTTCAAAAAGCAAATATTTTTATAAAAATAGCTTTAAACGTACATAACTATATTCATCTGAAGTAGCTAAATCTGTACACTAACTAGACTGCAAGTCATACAAATAAATTACTCTTACTATATCATATTTTTAGATTTTCCAACGAAAATTTAAGGCGGTCTTCAACAAATTTTTGGCAAATATATTCAAACTTTCACCCCTAACCCAGGTACCAAATTTCAGCACGATTGTCTAAATAGTTCCCGAGATATGAGCCTTCTACAATGAGTCTAAAGTTTAGTAACTGTAGACTGCAGACTCCAGCTATGTCCTATGAAAATTTCTCGATCCCTTTCAATTTAACTTCAAGATACACCTTAGATTCGCTAGGGTATACAACCTTCAACATTTTTCTTCTAGCTTTGAATCTGTCAACTATTTAATCTGTGAGCGACCTTCACTTTGTCTAATCAGCAAGTCACGTGTGTTTACCAATTTTAAAGCCACAAGAACCAAGTACCAACGTTAACCAACGTTAACTAACGTGCTAACAATTTCCGACTTGGTGAATTTTTCTGGCCAAGGCACTCGCGGCATTTCCTGGACAGGGTCCGGTCAACTTTTGTTAGCCTTTTCTGTTGTTCGCTTTGTTTTTGGAAGGTTTGCGCATAAAACAAAGGAAAACATTTTAGAAATTTCATTTGACCGCAGCGGCGGCAGGAAGCAGGACACTCTGGAGTGTGACCACAATTTACAGGTGTCGCCAGTTGACACCTGCCTGGGATACCCAAGGGGAATGTAAATATGTGTGCATACTTGAAATGCGTTCGTTTGATAAACACTCAAAATGCCAGTGACTATGAGCTAGTAACAGTTACTAAGAGTGAGCAGACGCATTCAAATGCAAATCACACAACGGGCAGTCGAGAGTGTAGGGAGAGTTGAGGGATAGCAACTCTGAGGAGCATCCCGGCTGGGTGCCCATTTGGCTTTTCATTGCATGTTTTGCCGATAAAGTTATCAATTTGTTTTGCCAGCCTTGACGTTGCATGAATAATGTAAGTGGCCAGGACACACAAACAACATACATACGAGTGTAGCACTCGCACACAGCATTCGGCATTCATCCTCAGCTTGGTCCCATCCATTCAACTCATTCATCTGTGCCGTCAACAACTGGAGGACCCCGCGCACAGCTGGCGACGCCCATTGCCCACTGCCCCTCGCCCATAGCTCAAACCCCCCACCCGATTGACGATGTGCAGCAACAATTTCATATGTCAGAAATCGCAACATTTGCGAGTGTCATAAAAATTGTATGCACACTGAACTCGAGCTGAAGCTAGAACAGGAGCTGGATCTGTAGTTCAAGCTGCTCGAGTTGAGCACTGTAGTTCAATTGAAGCACTCAAACGAACGAATCAGAGCAGTTCGTTCATTCAAATCACAATCTAGCTTGTTCATTCGTTCGCTTCTTAACGAAGTAGTTCGTTTAAAGCAGTACTGAACCAATTCGTTCGTTTGTCTCGCAATCTTGTTTGTTCATTCGTTCGTTTCTCTACACTGTAGTTCATTTGAAGCAGCTAAAGGAACAAATCGGTTCAGTTCTTATGTTTGTGTGATTCCTTTTGTTCGTTTTGAGTCATAATCTTGCTTGTTCATTCGTTCGCTTCTTTACGAAGTAGTTCGTTTAAAGCAGTACTGAACCGATTCGTTCGTTTGTCTCGCAATCTTGTTTGTTTATTCATTTGTTTCTTTACACTGTAGTTCATTTGAAGCAGTCAAAATGATAGAATCGGCTCAGTTCCTACGTTTGTGTGATGCTTTCGTTCCTTTTGAGTCGCAATCTTGTTTGTGCATTCGTTCGCTTCTTTACCCTGTACTTCATTTGAAGCAGCTAAAGGAACAAATCGGTTCAGTTCTTACATTTGTGTGATTCATTTTGTTCGTTTTGAGTCGCAATCTTGTTTGTTCATTTATTTGTTTCTTTAATTAGAACGATTTTCTCGTTCACTTAGCTCATTTGATTTCTATTCTAGTTCTTTTTAGAAAAGAGTGCGAATGAATTCGCTCACAGACTATTTAATCATCAAAATATTCGATAACTAGATTTCAAGGGTACAGAACACTCGAACTAATGGTTGGCTGGAGCTTAAGTTGGAACTTGTTTAATTTAACATTGAAGTTTAACTACAGCAGCAAGTTCAGTCGGTAAATAGTTGTGAAACAAACAATTCGGGTTAATACGTTCGTTTGTTTGATTCATTTCGTTCGTTTAAATCCCATTCCTGTTCATTCCATTCTGTTAGAGTTACCTACTCGTTCGCTTTGTTCATTTCAAACACATTTTCGTAAGGGTTATTTAAAGATTAACACATTGGGTAATTATTTTGCCAATTTAGGACTTAAAAGATGAACGACAATTAGAAATAGTAGTTCATTGCTTCATCGTAGTCGTTCCATTGAACTTATTCCGTCCCAATCAATACAACTCTAGCAACTAAAGATGGAGCTGAAGATGGAGTTGAAGGCTGGTTGAAATCACAGGCGCGTGTTTGTCAAGTGGCAAACGTTTGCATTTTGGGCAAATTGCCTTTGACTTTGGCATTGCTTTGGTTATTTATGCATGCCCCAAGCAGCCTCAAGTCCTTGCCCCAGGCCACGTTCACCAACATTTTTTGTTTCTTATATATTTTATGATGAATTCTAGGCACATACGTAGTCATTTCGAAGCTGCGCGAGCGGCGCATTAAAAATTTATGCGCACCTCAGCGCATTTCCTCCAATCATGGGCAGCAAACCAAACCGAAACGACGTATCTGAAAGCATCGGGGCCAAGTCAACGCTTTCTCCACGCAAAAGGGGTGGAGAAACACACACATAGAGATGAGTTATGTGTGGCACTTGCAACAAAACAATTAGAGTTCAGTCACAACAAGCAATTTAAAACTTTTATCACATGCCACAACGGCTGCGGCTCATTATCAATTTAACTTTTTGATTTTTAAGCTGCAACGTTTTTAACCACAAGTTGTGGAGCGTTGCGAGGCGGGGAAGGGGAGCGGAGTGGGTGGTGCGGTGGGGTCACTATATGGACCCGGTTTCCAGCTCGTATAATTTTGCAGTTGCTTTATGCTTTTGGGCCAGCCTCGGACTGCTGCTTAAATGCCAAATTAAAACTGTGTGGTTAAAGCCACAGCCGAAAGGCCATTTAACGGCCAGTGTATCCTCCTCCTACCCCCGCTGCCCACTGCCCGCCTGCATCCCTACTCCATTGCTGTCGTCCTGTAAGCAGACTAAAATAAGCGTGCGTAATTTTATTTATGCCCCGTACACGGTTACATTTTGTAATTTTTGCATGCTGATGCAGCGTCCGTCCGTAGGTCCGTGCGACCGTACGGCCGTACTCTCGCACCGTACGTTAGCCATTTGCCGTGACCCCCCACCCTTTGCTGTTTTACTTGCGAAACTTTATATTAATAAACTGTGGCACGGTGCTTCATACTGTGATTATACTCCAGTACATACACGTACAATACTTGTACATACTTAACAAGTGAAAGATGGAGGTGCTATACTACTATGTATACATACATACGTACATACATATATACTCTTGGTCTTGTTCACATGTATTAACTAAAGGATCTATTATAATTTGATTTTGATCTCTACTGTAAAGGTACTTAAATCTAGCCTTGATAGAGAATTCAATTCAATAGTTCAACGGCAATTATGAGAGCATTGGGAACCCCGGGGATCGGATCACATTCTTCCCATTGAAAATTCCAGACTACTCGATCAAATTCTTAGGGTGATCTTATTATTGGAAAATCACCGAGCATTCTTTAATGCCCATTATTGGGATTATCGTATGACTTTTGAGGTTACTGGGAATTTGTAGAGCTTAAGTTCTTTTATCGATCATATTCTTAACCTTCTTCCCATTGAAAATTCCAGATTATATGATCAAATTCTTAGAGTAATCTTTTGTTATTTGGGAAAACCCGAGCAATCTTTAATGCCCATTATTTAGATTATCGTATGACTTTTGAGGTTACTTGGAATTTGTAGAGTTTAAGTTCTTTTATCAATCATATTCTTCTTCCTATTGAAAATCCGAGACTATTCGGTCAAATTCTTAGCATTATTTTTCATTGGGAACTCCCGAACAATCTTTAAGATTATTTAGATAATCGTATGACTTCTGTAAAAGCCGTAAAGTTTCCTTAAAAGTTTGTAGACTTCAAGCGCTTTAATCGATCATATTCTTAACATTCTTTCTATTGAGAATCCCAGAGGATTCTTCAAAGCTTACAAACATTTTAAGATCTATCTTATAAGAGCATTTAAGCTTCGTTATTGCCTATTTAAATTACTCTACTCTTTTGCATTATTCGCTTGCTTTTAATTTAGTCAACTTGTCGCGCGAGTGTGTAAAATTCCAATTGCTCCCTCCATCCGTGGGCCCCCGTCCAGCCTCCGTGGCAAAAACTTTACAACTGTCCAAATGAATATTTGCGGTTGCGCTTAATTCACAAGTAAAACAGCAACAACAAATAGTCGAGTTGGCCAAAGGCATTTGCCGTGTTATATTTTTGTTTTTTAAGCGCAAAGTTTTATTGTTAACACAAAGCTGAACTTTGGCGGCGCGTACGTGCGCTGTCCATGTCCTTTAACCCCGGCAATCCTGCCACTGCCACTGCCACCGCCAGGACTACCATTTGTATTTGTATTATAGTTTTGTGGCGCATAAAAAGCTCGAAGTCGCGACCAACCCTAATAAACCAGGCAGCCAGCCAGCGAGCCATCTTATTAATCTGCACACAAAAAAAGGACGACTCCTTGGTACTGTCAAAGTGTCCGGCCTACGACTGGCAGGCTCATCCGCCTGTCAAGTGCTGCTCCGCCCGCTTAGACAGTAAATCGCTGTCTCTTTTTTGTAAGCCACCCCACCCCATCCCACCCAACCCCACACCTAACCGCGATTTGTGTTGATTTTAAGGACGAGTAATGTTCTACCCGACGTTTCTTTCAGCTTTCATTTTCGACATTTTTATGTGCAATCAAATGCAAATAGAAACACAAACAAAAATATAAACACAAGTGCATGCACTCGGCAAAAATAACTACATACGTTCAACAAATGAGAACTGTTTATAATAAAAATTAGTTAAACATAGTTTTTTTTTTCGATATTATCCCGAAATCACCTCTGATATTGATCTACCACTATGTATAATCTAGCTGGTTTCAATTTTCTTATATAGGTTAGAGCACCCTCTTACTGGGGTACAGTCATCCGCAATTGATTTCGAGTCTTAAAACTATACCATTTTTGCAAACGATCTTAGGCATATTTAGGATTTTGAGTTCTTAAATTAGGTATAACTCAATCTTTAGTTTAAAATCGTTTGTTGCTGTTATAAAACTAAGAATTAAGTTCTGGGATCAAATAGAAAATACTCATAGCCAGAAAATATAATCCTAACGAAAGGAAAAGACCTAAAGGAATGTAGAAATGATGTTTAAAATCACTTTTAAAGTTACGGATAATAATAATGCAAAGTTGAGCAGATTACTTTATCCATAAACACACAGAATTATATTTCTTTTGTCAAGAAACCTAACATTTGAACAGTCTTTAATATTCCTCAAAATATTATGTAAATTACCAAATATAACGCAGAATATGATATATTAAGAACCTGAGCAAATAATGGTTTTCAAGTCAGCTTATCAGATTTCGTGCTTGCTACGTTTGTACTTATTTTTTGTATAGAAACCCCGTTGATTTCTCTGAGTGTACATAGTTTACATAAACTGACCTCATTTGTATTCCAACGATGGCGCTGCGATGGGAAACTGTCGGCTCTTGGCAGGCTCTCCAAATTGTCGGGCAGTTTGATAGGTTCGCCATCTGGAAAATAAACGCAAAAATGCAACGAAAGTGTAAGTACAAGCAGATAGCTAGAATCTAGAAGTTAAAACCCTGTTGCATAATGTAATTGCACATCAATTTTGCATATGGCACCCAACTTCTAAGCCACACCCCTTTCTGGCCCCCACAATGGACAGTTGCTGGGCCTGCTCTTGGCCAACAGGTGCAACTGTCGGGCGCATATATATATACATACTATATACATATACTATAAATGCGACAAAAATGTAAATCAGCCGACATGATTTATAGAATTTAAATGTCAACTTAATAACGCTCCGAGACTCGTCGTCGCACCAGCTCGCAATCATTTATCACTGGAGAACTTTTGGCATATGTCTTCTATTCTTCCACTGCCACGAAAAATGCATTCTGGCCAAATGCGTGTCGCCTCAGCACCCCAGTCCCAACCACCCAACAACTCCCCCCGAGACCTGCTCCGCTCTAAACTTTGCCCAGTCATTGAATAATTACGCGCAGTTAATGACGCTTGCAACTTAAACGACAAAACATCGAACTCCGCTCTTGCTTCGACTTTTGGCTTATTAAAATGCCACGCAACTACAAATAATACCAAGACATACCCAGCCTGCCCAACTATGAGATACCCTAGTTTTTGTAGAGCCAAAAGAACCTGATTACTTATCAATCTCGAGAAGAAATAACCAGTGAACATTCTGGCAGAAGAAAAGTAGACTTTTGGCAAGCATGTCCTTCTAACAGAAGATATTAGATCCTCAAACCAATAAATATTCTTAGAGAACAGTACGAACAATAGATCTTTTAGAGTTGTATTTGGGAAATAGTTTTATAGTTTACAGAAAATTCTATTTAATTAGTCACAAGAAACAATCTTAAGGTCTTTAAGCTTAGCTGGTTAATAAATGATCAATAAACCGAATTAAACTCGTTTTAGATCAAATTAAAGGCGAGAATTATAATAAGACTGTAATAGCTGAGGAGAAAGATATTATATACACAATCTTATAATGCTAGAAATAGATATATACACTCTTGCAGTCTATCAGCCAAACCTTCATCAAGTATTCCCTTCATATTTATGGAAACCGACCGATGTTCTGCATATACCCTATGTATCTACTATACTGGGTATCACAACAATAGCAACAACAAATGTTTTTGTGCTCTCGTACAAATGGCTATCGAAATAAACTAGCGGCCAAACAGTAATTTAGCAAAAATGTGTAATAAAGCCGCACACATCTCGGCGACATCTACGGAGAGTACTAAGGGAATATATCAAAACCGATACGTTGGTAAATAGAATGCACTCAAGGGCCATAAAAAAAAGTATTGTACAATTTATATAAAGTGCTCAACTGTTCCCCACAGCCGCGTAACCAAAAGTGTTGCCAAATTGCAAATGGCACTGGGGCCAAAGGGTGGCAAAGGGCCAGGGCTTAAAGGAGAGGATGGCCCCAACTGGAGTTGAGCTCGTGTCGAATTTTCACGATAGTACAGAAGATGGATTTTCCGATTAGGTATACCAACCGAACAACACAAACAAAACCAATTACATTTTAATAAAATACACAAAGTATTTTAATAAAAAACATAATATAATTTTAATTTAAAAATACTAGAAAAAAGATTTATCGAGTTTCAGTATTATTTTAATGTTTTTCTTTCAAAAGTAACAACTGATCTTGGTTTTCATAGAATAGTATTTTTGACTCTTTGAATACTACAATTATTAATACCATGTTAAATTTATATTCCTGTAAAAATTTGACAATTCTCAATAAATAAGTTGAATTTTCTGACTAAAAACTTAAATATCAAAGTATAATTGTTATTTATAAATCGAAATACTAAATCCAAAAAAATAAAACTTAAAAAATACTGTGAAGGAAGTAATTTTTAAAACGTTTCCTGCTCTTCATATTTTTTAAAAGAGTATAATTCTCAAGTCCGGCTCTGGTCACACTATTTTAGAAACAATGTCATTTTAATAATATTAAATTGAGATGTAAAATGAAATTATTTTAATTTGTGATTGATAATGGAAAGAATCGTGCGTGTTCGTGCCTGAATTGTGTAAATATTCAAACACGCGCCCATCTCTAGCCCCAACAGACAGTGCGTGGGGCTGCACATTGAGGTGGCTGCCTGATGACGATGATGATGACGTTGTTGATCATCATCATTGTTGATGACGTTGATGATGTAGTTGCCCAGGGCAAATGTGTCGTCAATGTAGTCGTTGTCGTTGTTGTAGTTGTAGTTGTAGTCCTAGACGTAGTTGAAGTTGTTGTCGTTGTCGTTCGCGTTGTTTATGGCCTTTTTATATGGCGCACGTTGGCAACACACACTCACACACACTCACACACACTTACACACACTCACACACACATTACACCCAGTAATAGAGAGCAAGTGGAATATAGTTTGTAATTGATGGCGATATTTTTAGTTTGATAGCACACTCAAGTTTTATTGCTCAACTAATTTGTCATGAGAGTCGCCTTGAGTTTGACTTTAAAGCCGTTGCCCCCTGTCCTTCCTTCACCCCGTAAAACCCCAAGCGATAATTGTCGAAAACCAACAGAAAATAATAATAAAATGAAAATGCCGAAACAATCAGAGAGCCGCAAAGAGCCCTTCGCAGCAGAATTTTATTATGCAGTCGCTGCCATTGTTGTGGAAAAATGTCAAAAACTGTGCAACAGCGACAAGAAAAACTCTGTTTGATTAATACAAATAAAAAGTTTTTAACTGCGCTTTGCATATTTCATGGCAGACGCTCAAAACTGACGTCGACAGCGACAGCGACGGCGACGGCGACGTCATAATAGACTGCCCAGGGGCGCTGGGGCGACTGGGCCAGGGCGACCGGGGCGGCCGGGGCGTGGCTGAATTGACTGAATCACTGCCAAAAAACAGCAAGAGTCCAACTCAGGTGCCATCATCCATGAGGTCCCAGGCGCACAATGTCGCCGTCGACGTCAACGTGCCGTGGCGGAAGGACTCAACGTGGCTGCTGTGGCAAGGATTTTAATACCCTTGCGGAGCATATTCCACACTTGTCACGAAATGTGATAATGCATTGAAGAGGCATGTTGCATATAAGTATATACATCATATTCTTTCAACAAGACAAGCTGCGTTGTTATCAAAAAGGTTTCTCTAGTGAAGCAACTTGTTATCGATACTATCGATAGCTTTGAATTGCTTCACTAAGATATTTAGAACTTAATTTTTAACCTTTAAAAGTGAGTAACTACACAATAATGGTTGAAATAACAGAAACAAATTAATCAGCAGGATTAAAACTATCGATAAAGGCAAAAACAATCAATAGTGATGTGCAAAAGTGCACTATCGATACCACAGAAGGTTTGTCATCGATATTCTATCCGTTTTAAAACATTTCTTAAGAAACTTTATATAGATAGTAGAAATAGACAGCACAAATGTACTTATATCAGAACTATATCACTTTATATCTTGTAGCTTCCACTCAATCAAGAAAAGAAATACATTTTTGTATAGATTAATCATTTCTTATTTTCTCCACTCAATATCGAATGGTATTTTATTTAGCTTACAAATCTGTTAAATTTATGAGTTAATTATGTCAAATTTGATAACATTCCGTTCAACATCGCTCTCTCTTGGTTGTCAAGACTACAATAAGGATCAGCTAACTATATTTTCCAGCTCTCATTCGACCAAAAGTAGAAAAAAGTCTACAAGGGTATACAATCTTCGGCAGTCTGAGTTGAACTGTCTTTCTTGTATCATTTTAAGCGCCTCGTGCTGCTGGAGAACAGTTCTCATAATTTCAGGCTCTGCTTAATTGTGACAAATGCGCTTTGGCACAAAAATTTACACAAGACTCGCATAATTTGGCGCTTTAAAGGAGGAGGGGCTGAGTCGCCCACGGGGGTGGTGGCCAGGTGGACAGGTGGATAGGTAAATAGGTGGTCAGGTGGCAAGGCTAGCTGCTGGCCTCGTCCTCGACCATTGCACACTCCTGGCGCTGGTTGCATTGACAGCGCAAATAGCACAAAAGAGTTGACATAAATAATAAATTTTCGTTTTACGATTTCGTATAACGCGACGCAGGTTGAGCTGCCAATTTGTGGCTGCCAAATTGTGGCTAATAAATATCTGACAGTGCCTATAAAAAACGCATGAGAAGCAGCAGCAGCAGCGGGTTGAATAGAGGTAGTTGGTGGTGGTGGTACGGGAACAAGAGTGGGCGCGAGGTCAGACCAACACTTTGGGGCCATAGTATAAAATATATACAAAGAAAAATTGTTTGCACTTTGTGGCAACGCCGACAAAGTCAACGAGTGTGAAATTACTTTTGTTTTAGGCTCGGCGAGAGCCCACGGAATGTCACAGGACACTCGCGTTTCTACAATTAAAAGCCATTAAAACCAAAAACTGAAAACTGAAAACTGTCTGCGAAACAGGCCAAAACAAAAGCTATGGCCGCGCTGCACATATCTGTGGTTCACAGCGGACTTTGGGGTGCCTCCAAACTGGCTAGAAAACTTAAAAACCAAATGCAGTTGATGCTGTCCATATAATTCACTAACAACAGCCAATAAACAAGAAAAACTTACAACTTAAAGTAGTTTCGATTATGACGTCGTAGAACGTGCTTCTAAATATACTTCTAGTCAGATAGTATATACTATATACAAACTGTCTTTCAGGGTATTAAGATTATGCATGACGTCCTGAACAGAAAAGCGATGCGAAAACAAAGACCATTAATTAAACAAAATTCCAATGATAAAGAACAGACGTCATGGTTGAAATAACAGCTAAAACTTTATAACCATAATAATCACAAGCAAATAACTGTTGAGGAAGAGCAGCAGTAGTCATAGTTTTATGGGAGACTATACATTAATCATATCTAAAGATTAAAGCTTATAATATGTTGAAAATGCTTTCATTTTCAATGGTAAGTCTATCAAAAATAACTATAATTAAAGGTAATAACAAACCTATCAAAAATATGTATAATTTAAGGTAATAATAAACCTTTAACTATACATATTTTTGATAGACGTAATTGAAATCGCAATAATTTTAATTATAATAATTTCAGTTTTCGGTTAGTTGGAGTAAAATTAAACTCAATTTTAATTAAAATTCAATTCAATTTAAATTAAAATTAAGTAAAAGTAAGAGTCAGAGTTCAATTTAGTTTAAATTTAAACTAAATTAAAGCTAGAACTCGTCGTGGTTAAATTTAAATTGAAATAAGTTGTGGTTAGGTTAAGGTTTTGGTGATAATTCATTGCATGTAGAACCAGATTACTTTTCGTCTGGTTGCAGTAAATATATTTTTCTTACACAGCGTTGTTACTCTTTCAAGTCTATCTCAACGAATGCCCGCTTTTATTCTTCTTCTTTCTTCTTATCGATCAAAAGTGTGTACATATATTAATATCGATTAACAGAGTTGCTGAGAACACGAAGTGTGGTCACATTCTGTTTTTACATTATTCAGTTGACATTTAAATTAGTATAATTGTTAAGCACATAGATTACATACATATATTGCTATAGCATATTGATATTTCATGCTCTCATTAATGAAATTCTCAAACTTGTGTACAAAGATGACAGCGCCAAGTCAATAAGTGGCAGCAACCCAACGACGAGTGGACAGCCCCGTCGAAAATGTGGCCAGACTGATGCAAACAGATATTCATTTTGATTCAGAACGATGATTCAGTTGCTGATTGCACTTGTCAGACAGTTTAAGGTAACGAGAATGTAGAAGAAAATGAAATGAAGTTTAACCGCAAGTTAAAGTAGAGGTAAACATGAACCAAGCAACCTTAAACTGAAGAGAAATACTCTCACGCAGCTCAGTCTAACTAAAAGTAACCTCAACTGAAACTCGCAACGTAGTTGGTTTATCTTGAGTATCACAAAGTAAACTTCTCTATAAATTTACTAGAACTACTTATGACAGATGTACGGCAAATGATTTATATTATGCACACACACAACATACACACAACACACACACAACACACACATTTAAAAAGACAACGCGTTGCGGCTGATAAAAATCATGTAGCGTCTGTCAGGCGGCTTTTAGTTGGAAATGCTTCTATTTTTTTGGATTTTTTGGCAAGGTTCGCGAACTCTGCTCTCTGACTGCAAATTGTAGATTGCATTACAAGGAACCATTTTTCACAACGGCGTTTTGCATATTGTGTGGCAAAAACAGCAATTAAAAGACACATAACAACAAATAAGCGTGTCAGCAACTAAGCGAAACAATAATTAGTAATAACAACAAGCGAAAGGCTATGCAATTTCTGTAAAAATATTGTGCAGCAGAGCACCAGAGCAGCGGACTGAACAGCCCAAGTCACACCAAAGGGCAGGCCAACAACGACGATTAACATAAAAATGCAACAAACAAACAAACAAACAAAATAGACGAGGCAAGTCAACACGGCGGGGCGACTCCATTGCGACTTCATGGCAGCAACAACAACGTCTCAAAGTCATAAAAGTGCTATTAATGAATTTCTAACCAAAATGCCATAGAACAAAGCTAAAGCAAAACCAAAACAAAAGCTTCTCAAATGTAATAAATTATTCACATTTATGGCGACTAACGAAGCATTGTCAACGCGGCGTATGAGCAACGTGCAAGACAGCCAGTTCCAGTAGAGACGGAGGTCTCGGAAGTCTCGGAGTTCCCGGACTTCCCTGAGCTCCCGGAGTTAACCGAGTCTATATCGTAGTCTTTGCCTCGGCTTGTCTACGTTCCCAATGCAATTACGTGCGGATTTCATTTGTTTTCATACCCTGTACTCATAAGGTTCCCATAAAAGGAATTACAATAGATCTCTAATCCTATCGAAGGATGTCTACTCGGAAAGAAGCCAAGTAAATCCATCCCTTGACGTCTGTCATTGTAGTTCTCAACTAGAGGCACCAAACTTGACAGTTTTTCAAACCAATTGAATAATCTAGTCAATGGATATCAAAAGATTCTGGTTAAGCGCACTTTAAGTTAAAGACTGAGGATTAACTGGTGTTAAAAATATACTCGGAGGAGAAAGAAGCGTAAGATTTGACCCTAACGAACCGGGAGTTTGAGGTTAAGTTAAGTTAAGTTAAGTTTAAGTATTCTGTGGCGAGTCCTTCGACTTTTAAGAGAAAGAAGCCTGATTAGTATTACTGACATACGTCGTATACCAATGCAGAGCAAGTTTATTTCAAACCAATAAGGATTATCTATGTATTAGGAAGATTACTCAATGATAGGATAATATATACATCTCAATGATAAGTTAATAGACACATCTCAATGATAGGTTAATAGATAGATATCAATGATAGGATAATAGACACAAAAGTTATATTATAGAATAATAGACAGAAAAGTTATTCGGGAAACTGTTTTATGTAGGATAGAGTGTATCTTTATAAGCAACTAAGCATTGGTTACAGGGTATCTACAAAGTAATCTCTCTCAACTAGAGCATTTTTACTTGTTTCGCTTTCTCTCTGCTTTGCTTTGCTATACTTTTGGCAAACGTAGTAAATCAGTGCTGAATTTCACATTTGCTAAATGATTTTCATATGTGAAAAGAAAGCAACTAAATACAAATAAAAATTCATCTGGCTGGGAACCCTTGGCATATGGCTACAGAAAATAGTAATGCACTTTGCAAACATTTACTCCGCTGTCTTACAGTTGTCAGTGGGGTTCCCCCTGGCTTTGGGTGGGTCAGCTGGGGCCTGCAAATTATATTAATATGCAGCCGCTGAATTTCAGAGTCTCATTCCCACATTGCCACAAACAAACATGCCACTTTTTTTTGGCTTTTATTATATCTTTTTTTTGGGTGCCCACCTTTGCACGAGAAGTTTGTATAAGCTACCGCCGCAGGTGTGTGTCTGTGTGTGTATTGTGTGTATCTTTAAAATACATTTTTTTCCATAGTTTTGCCACATATTTTTTATGTTCCTTTCGGTGGTTTAGCAGCGAAAGCTGTAATTTATTTTAATGCCAGTATTTATCAAGTCCTCATAAATACATTGCGAATATTTGCCCGGCAGGCACTGGCATGTGTGTGTTTTACATAAATTGTAAATTAAACATTTAAAGTGCCATGAAATTAGCGCACTGAAAAACACATGGAGCGACCAAACTGCTCTCTATTAAAAATACATAAAAACCCAAATTGCGCCGCACGAAAGCAAATTAATCTAAATGCCTAAAACTAATAAGTATGAAGGTATTAGAAACGTAACCAACTATGAAATACCATAACCAATCCTCTAAAAATTCGAATATCACCAAATGACTGCTTTAAATCTTACATCTGAACTGAGTAAATAGAATAGATATTTGAAACTGTTCTTAGTTTTATTTCGTGTTAAGTATCTATGGATAATTCAATTGATAATTGATTTAATTGATTAATGATCATAATATCAAAAAATAGCAGCTGAAATTAGCTGAAATTATAAGTTAATTCAAATTGAAAACAATGCGAACATAACTTCTAAACTAAAACAGATTTAGTACCCCCTTTTTACCCATTTTATAGGTACAGGGAGTAAAAACGATTGATATTTCATTCCGAAAGGCAAACATCAAATTAAAAAGGATTTAGAGTGAAAATAGTTATAATTTTCATAGTTATACTTTGAATGAGAACAGGCCTGTTGATGTATTGTAACTAATATTCTTTGAAAAACTATATTATTCTCTCTTATTCCTTACAGAATCGAACCAACAAATGTTCTTAAGCCCATTGAGTTTCTACAATGAAGCTTAACTAATATTATAAATATAAGCATAAATAAATATATGGGAAAAACAAGGAACTTAAACAGAAAAACTTGGAGGAATATAATGATTATTATAGTACTTATAACTAGACCTCGGAAATTTGCATCTTTCGTATTTTTCAACAGATTGGTATTAAACTTTGTATTTAGACGTCTTATCGTTTAAATATAACAAACCTTAATGCATAATAATCCTTCAAGAATATGCGTATATGCAAAATTCGAGGTCTACTTATAACAAATTCTCGCGTAGTAGAAGAATCAATCTAACGAATCATAGTCTCGACTATTCTGATGAAATTGCTGTCATATTAATAATATTATTGATTTCAAAAATACATAAATTAGATAGCTTGTAGATATTATTAGCCACACATACTAACTACACACTCACTTAAAATATTTGTTAACTCAAAAATGACCAAATTTTAGGACACTTTTGAAGTGCGTGTGCAAAATGTAATCTACCCTATGCTACTCTACGGCGCGAGTATTTAAACTAATATTTATCTAACAAAATTAATATGGTTGTAAACTAATAAAGACATGGACTATAACTGGCAATGGCAGGGGCAGGGGGAGTGGGTGTGGGTGTGGGTGTGGGAAAACACACAGACAACACACAAAAACTGTTTGCCTAACCGACAAGCGACAAATGTAGCACAATTTTAGGCGTTGCGGCCGATAAGCCAAATAAATAACGCAGGGAGCAGCCTCCGCTGCCCCTTGCCCCTTGTCCTTGCCCTTCCGCCACCGCCTCTGGCTGGCAATGCAACAAAAATGCCCAACACACGCACACACACGCACACACATGTATATGTATCTGTAGAGTATGCAATGTGGGCATCGTTTAGAAGCGCATTGTTCAATAAATCTATTTGCGTGCGCTCTAATCGAAACACCTGGCCAGAGTACGGCCCAGTCCGAGCCGTATCCGGATCCGGTACGGTCCGGTCCGTTCAGAGGCAACAAATTGCCATGGACAACAACATATTAATCCAAATTAGCATCAAAGTGATTTAATTGCTTGGAATTTTGCGTTGGCAAACACTTTTCGACTTTTGCAGCAGCGTTGCAAGCGTCCTTTGCTTGCAATCAGGGATATATTACACACACACTTGGAAAAAAACACCTTTCTAGAATATAATTCTAGAGTATGCACTATTAAACTCATAATGTATAGCTTATATTACAAAATAAAGCATAAAAACTTGTAATTAATTACAAAAAACTCGAGACAAGAATCCACAAAGGCAATAAAAGTACAAACAGAAAAGGAAGTAGGGCAAAAATTCGATTAGAGAATTCTTATAAATATAAAAGTAACATAACCTAAAGTTCGGAGGTTCCTTAAACACATAAACAGAAGGAAATCGTACAACTTATTATTAAGATTTTTGCATACCTAAAATGTCTACAAAATATTTAAACAAATTGTATATTGTTTTCAGAAAAACATTCTTGGAAAGCTCGTCTATTCAGGGAATATATATACTCAGAATAGCCATAAGTTTATCGGTTCGAAATCCAGTCAAAAGTCGCATTTCTATGTTTCAAAGTAAAGTGCTAAGATTCCTGCTAGAAAATCAATAAGCTCAAGAAATGTCAAGCTGATTCATATTTTGAGAGAGTTTCTAGCTAATTTTGAACACAAAATCCTTGATTATTTCGCTAAGTGCACGAGAGGACATGTGGACATGTGGATATGTAGAGATGGGTATGTATCTGCCTCATCTTGGTGTGTGCAACGTCCCGTAGTTGGCTTGTAAACATGCCAGGCATAGGCCTTGCATTTTGTCACCATTTGCCCATCGATCAGGCTAAACAACAAGGCGGCTGCCAGAGTCCTGCCACCGTTAGCGTCCTTAAAGTGACAATGTCAAACTTTAAAATGTGCCAAACGAAGGATTGTGGCACGAATGCTATAAATTGCAACGCTTAAAGCCCCGCACGATTTATGTAGCTTTTAGTAATATGAGCAAATATATTACGTGCCACGTAAACCAGGCAGATGCAGACAGGATCAGGCAGGACTTGGCAACATATTTGGTAGCCCAACTAATTGAATTGCCCGCTGGAAACTGGAAATTAATAGGCGCACATCAAAGCCAACGCCCACAGCTGTCCAAGGCAATAACTGAGCCAAAATTAAAGGCCAGGCCCAAAACACACTCGTAAAAAGGACATACTATATGTATGTATGTGTGTATATACGGTTAAGGAGCACACACACACACTCAAATTGAGCTTGAGTCCCAATCCAAAAACCAAATCCAAAGTGTAGCCAACTGTGCGGCCTCATGGGCAATATTTATTGAGTACGTGATCTTTGACAAATCCGTATGTGAGCGTTTTGAATTTTTTATTGCCCTCGATGGTCAGTATGTGACTATGTAACTCGCTCTCACTGTTACACTGTCACTCTGTCCCGAATCCTGAGTCCTGAGTCCTTCCTACTGGCAGCTGGCAACTGTTTCTCGTTGGCATGCAAAAGGCGGCCAGCAAAGTGCCTTATTAAAATTTTGTCAACTTGCGACTTTTGCTTTTTTTTCCTCGTCTTTTTTATTACTTTTTCACACTTTTCCATGACTTGAGATTTAGAGTTTGGCCAGCACTTCAGTCCCCTGACATTGTGGCTTATACATTTATAAAATGCCAGAGCTTGAAGTGCACAGCCAGCAAATACTCCAATATATACACCATTTGTCCTGGAGGGAGCCGTGTTAAATGCAACTCAAATGCATTTCAGGCTCAAGAAACACAGCTTACTAAAGATACAAGTTTGAGCCAAAGGCTGCGACGATTAGATATATTATGAAAAGTACTTAAATTAACAGAAAAATTTGATTTTTCTATTAAATCAAACTAATATTTCTTACTTGGAAAAATGATCAAACGAGTACGAGTGCGAGATCTCATTCAATCTTTGCTATAATTTTTATACACTAGCAGAGGCTATTATAATTTTGTCTTGAAATGTGTAATGGTCAGAGGGCGACGTTTCCGACCCCACAAAGTATATAAATTCTGAATCAGCATGAATAGTCGAGTCTATATAGCAATGTCCGTCTGTCCGTCTGTTTCTATGCGAACTACTCTCTCTGTTTTTAAACTATCGTAATGAAACTTTGCACAGACCCTTCGTTTTGCTGCAGGCAATACATATGTCGGAACCGGCCGGATCGGACCACTATAACATATAGCTGCCATAGAAATGATCGGTCGACAACTATGTTTTTGTATGAACAACTTTTTTGTTTATAAAGGTATCCTTACCAAACTATTCCAAACAGAGTCTCTAGTGAGTTTATAAAATCTGTCCAATTTTGGTCATAATCGGAACACTATATCACTATATAAAACCTTTTGTTTATACAAATATTTCATCCAAACAAAGTGAGAGTTTTATTATACTTCAAATAGTTTCCTATCATTTTATATAGGGTATATAGCTTCGGCACTCCGAAGATAGCCGTCCTTTCTTGTTTTTAGTATACATTCATTTCCAAACATATTAAAAGTCATTATTTTTCTAAGGGCAACATCAAAGTTGAAGGCAAGACCATTGCACATCAAAGTTTCAGGTTCGAATCCCAGTAAAAAATAGTTTTTCTACATTTCCCAATGTTCATATATTTAGCATAAGTGCAATTTTAGTGAATTTCGCAAAGTGAATTCGTTTTCCTGCCTTGTTTAAATTTGTATTCCAAAATTGGACTCCTATTTCTGTAGCTAGGCATTTTCTACAATTTATATGAGTAGCAAGGAGCCTATTACAGACTTGGTAACATTTGCTTTATAATGAAGGTCTTTAAATATAGTTAAACTTTATAAATGCCACATGACTTGACTTATCAAGTCTGTGCTACACGCTTTTGGAAGCGGATAGAAGGGGCATGGTGTTGGGTAAAGAACATTGAGGTCGAAACAGATGCCCAGGGAGAAGGCCTTGGGGGCAGTAGTCACAACAATGGCATGCCAAAGACAATAAAATTGACTGGCACAGCAAACAGCAACAGTGGCAGCCAAAGACAACTAAATGTACACACACACACACACACACACACACAAGGCAACACACATAAACACACACTTTGCACACTTGTTGGTTTTTCATTGACGCACTTTGGTTTGCAAAAGTTTTAGCGTGCCCAAGTGACAACGACAGGGGCGTGGATAGGGGATAGGGGATAGGGAACAGGGGACGGTGGGCGGACAGGGGTGTAGTGTGTAAAGTGGACTTGATAGGGGTTGGCCATGGGGGTGCGGCGCAAGAAAGTATGCTACAAAACGCGCATAATGAAGCTGCTCATAAACGAAGAACGACTTTGTTATGGCTGCTGTTATGCATTATGGTTGTTGCTGTTGTTGCTGTAGCTGTTGTTGTTGTTGTAGGCACATAACCGTTTCTCAGCCGCATGAAATGTTAACTGGCACCTAGCACACACTTACACAACCAACACACACACGTGTGTGCCTTGTTGTTGCATAAAAAACACTTAAAATGCCGTTAAGTTAAAATAATAAAGTTAAGCTGCCGCCGGGCAGCAACAAAATCTAATGTGACAATAGCTGCGAGTTGCTGCCACAAAACAACAACAAAACAACAACAAAAAACGCTGCACAATTGCTGACATATTTCAATGTGCAACAAAAGACAAGGAAGACATAAATGAGACGGGGGCGTACAATGGGCATGGCCCGAGCAAAAAACTAAGCCAAACGGCAACCAAAAACAAACAAATCTAAAAACTCAGTTAATGCCAAAGTGCCGAAGCTTAAACTCTCTATACACACACAATTAATATCAATATATATGAAGGATATGATTATCTGAACCCAGCTAAATAACTTGTCAGTCAAATATAATCAAAACTCTGCATTTTAATACAGAAGTTAATATAGAAATTGCTTGCCATTAAACTCAATAGAAGACAGACAGAAAAGAATATTATTGCAGTTATAATTCAATAGATTATATTAATCTGAATATACTTTAACTTGGACAAATTATATAGTGTAGACTACAACACTAATATTCGGAATTTTGTTGATAGAACTGCAAAAAACAGACTTTTTCATACAATTTTAATATTAATCGATCGTTTCTATGTTATATAGTCAACCGATTCACCCAATTGTGATATAAATACCACCTAGTGCAAAAATAAACAACTGTACCAAGTTTTATAAAGTTATCTTTCAAACTAAAGTTATAGAGAGATGTAAATAGCCTTAAAAAGTGAGAAAAAGAAGTTCACGTAGTATATCCTGGTTTCTTAACTAAACTAAAGTATATCTGTAAATAAAAATGACACTAAGATACAAATTGTGATGCATTTAGACCCAAGAAACAGTATCATAATGAATATCGATATAATAGTTTCAAATTGAAATGTTATCCTGTTGCCCGTCGCTTAATAAACTAAAGAAAAAATTCTATTGATATGCTTCTAAATATATATATATATATTTAGAGAATAATATGAATGTTAAAGTAGTTAATAGTATTTTAATTTCAAAAGGCATTCTTTTTCTAAATTTAGAAGAATTAAACAAAACCTGGAAGTACGTTATCTTTTTTACTGAAATTTATCGATATATTTAGTGAGAAATTCAGTAAACCCTTTGCTAGTGTATCAAAAGCAAATGTTGGGCATATTTTGCATTGTTAGCGACATAAAATCGCACACACTCACACACGCACTCCAATACACACACCACACACACACACAATCACCTGGTGTCCAAGTGAAATGGCTGGGAAGGCTTCGCTTTTGGTTTTGTGTCTTCCTCAGTTGCTCGCGGGGCCTTTTGTTTCAATTGTTTGTAGTTTAGGTTTAGGCTCGCACTCGTTAAGGACACACCGGTGAGTGTGTATGTGTGTGAGTGTGAGTGTGTGTGCATGTGTCCTTTGTCAACAACAATAAGCGACTGGCAACATATGCGCGACGCTCCGCACGCGTTTTGTGGAATGGCGTGCGAATTATTGCACAGGAAGATATGAAATAAAATTTAATGAAATGTTTATAAAATGAAAATGAGTTGCATACACATGTGTGTAAGAGTAAGAGAGTGAGAGATAGAGACGGATAGCACGGAAAGAGATAGAGACAAAAGGTATGTCCTGTGGAAAGTTAAAGGTTTAACGATTCGGCGACTCAGTGAACTATACAAAGTAAACAACATCGATAACACAGTTGAAACAGTTAAAGGAGTTAGTTTAATAGCAAAGCTGAAAAACAATCGATAAGTTAAAGTTTAAACTATCGATTATATCGGACAAATGTGTACTCGATTATGAAAACACATAAAAATGTGTAGCAATATATAGAAATGCCATTAAAGCGATTTATCGATAGTGTAAATAACCTCGATAGTGACTTGAGGAACTATCGATAAATCCATCGAATGTTTTTCAGCTCTAGTTGATAGATAGACAAACATGCGACACCAATAGAAAATGCAAGGGAAATTTTGCGTACAAACTTGTTGGTTGTGGGTTAATTGTTAACCCACATCAGCCACGCCCCGCTGAAAGTGGACACCAACTGGGCACATGCAGGGCATACTTACTGACACTGAGCGGCAAGAGGGCGCTCTGCAGATGGCTAAAGATCTGCCGGTGATGGTGGTGGTGGTGGCCCAGGCCGTTGAAGTACAGGTGGTTCTGGTGCAGCGACAGCTGCTGGTGGTGGTGATGATGATGGTGATGGTGGTGCAGCGCGGGCGTCATGTTCAAATGTTGCTGCTGCTGCTGATGTTGTTGTTGTTGCTGTTGCTGCAGGTGATGTTGCTGCTGTGCAGCATGTGGCAACAATTGCTGCTGCTGCTGTTGCTGCTGCTGTTGATGTTGCTGTTGCTGTTGCAGCATTAGCTGTTGCTGGTGCTGCTGTTGCTGCTGATGTGTGGGCTGCAACTGCAACTGTTGCTGCTGCTGCTGTTGCATATGCTGCTGCTGGCCATAAGCCGTTGCTGCTGCTGCCGTCGGCTGCACCACTGCTGCTGCTGTTGCTGCCGCCGCCACTGCTGCTGAAGGTGTTGGCAGCGCAACTGCCACTGCAGCGGCCGCTGTTGCCGCTGCTGCTGTTGCGGCAGCTGCTGCTGTTGCCGTGGCCGTTGCCGTGGCCAGAATGTGATGGTGCGTGGTGGCTGAGCGGTGCTGGCTTTGTACTGTATTCAAGCTGTGTATGGAGGCGTGCACCGCCGACTGATAGATAATGCCATTGTTGGACATGGCCGTCATCGACTGATGATGATGGGCATAGGCCATTGTAGGAGCCGGATGGCCCGAATGTCCCGAATGACTCGAATGACTCGAATGACTCGAATGACCCGGATGATTGCTGCTGGGCTGCACAGCCGCCGTAGCCGAGACGGGGGCCAGAGGCAGCGCACGATAACCGGCCATAGATCACTTAGATTTGGATCTTTAAGATCTTATTATATTGTTCACTTGTTCACTTTAGCTATGGCTAATTGCTCCGTTAATTGTCTGGCGTCTTTTCGCGTTGCAATGTGTTCGGTAACTATTTCCTATAAGTTCAAATCTTTGGGTACAATTACGAATTTAAATACATATTTTTCTCAGCTATATATCAATGGATGCATGAGCATGGTAGATTTTAGGCTTAGTTGCTCTGATAATGTCACTCTCCCCAGCTGATAAGTTCTTATCCGGGTCTTATCTTGACACACGAGTCTTTTCAAAACTTTAAATATATCTTTGCCCGGCTCTGCTAACACTAAGCACAACAAATGTTGCCATACATTTTCTCCGTTTCTTTTCAGTTACAACAATAATATTTCTTTAGACATAAGTAATTTCCACATTTATGGCCTGGGAATCTAACAAGCATTACATAAATAAATAACAAAATATATAAATATTTGCTTCACATGATGATAATTAACAAATTTAACATCTTTCGGCATTGACCCGAAGTTCAATTCACATTTTGTTGTCCAAGTTTTGTTGAATTTACTCAAATTACAACTATTTGCACTTATGTAAAACTGTCAACTTGCATGTGATAAAAGTAACTTGAGATTAAGCACAAAACTATGTATACTTTGAGATTCGTTAATGTTTCTGACATGGTTATTATTATTAATTCAAATTAATAAGGCCACAAGTAAGCCAGGAAAGGAATCTCAATGTTGAATTAAAAGTTAACTGCCAGTTAGTTAAAAGTTAACTGTTAGTTAGTTAAAGGTTAACTGTTAGTTAAAGGTAACTGCCAGTTAGGTAAAAGATAACTACCAGTTACCAAAAGTTAACTGCCAGTTCTTTAAAAGATAACTGCCAGCTAGTTAAAAGTTAACTACCAGTTAGTTTAAAGTTAACTGCCAGTTATTTAAAAGTTAACTGTTAGTTTAAAGTTAACTGCCAGTTAGTTAAAAGTTAACTGCCACTTAGTTAAAAGTTAACTGCCACTTAGTTAAAGTTAACTGCCAGTTAGTTAAAGTTAACTGCAAGTTAGTGAAAAGATAACTGCCAGTTGGTTAAAGTTAACTACAAGTTAGTTAAAAGTTAACTCCCAGTTCGTTAAAGTTAACTTCCAGCTAGTTAAAAGTTAACTGCCAGTTAGTTAAAAGTTAACTGTTAGTTAGTTAAAGGTTAACTGTTAGTTAAAGGTAACTGCCAGTTAGGTAAAAGATAACTACCAGTTACCAAAAGTTAACTGCCAGTTCTTTAAAAGATAACTGCCAGCTAGTTAAAAGTTAACTACCAGTTAGTTTAAAGTTAACTGCCAGTTAGGTAAAAGTTAACTGTTAGATAAAAGGTAACTGCCAGTTAGTTAAAAGTTAAATGTTAGTTAGTAAAAGTTAACTTCCAGTTAGTTAAAAGTTAACTGAGAGTTAGTTAAATGTTAACTGTTAGTTAAAAGTTAAATGTAAGTTAAAAGTTACCTATTAGTTAGAAGTTAACTGCCAGTTAGTTTAAAGTGAACTGTTAGTTAAAAGTTTACTATTAGTTAAGAGTTAACTGACAGTTAAAAGTTAACTAACAGTTAAAAGTTAACTGCCAGTTAGCTAACACTTCAATAAGTTAAAAATTTTAAAATTTTTAATTTTGAAGCAACATTCCTTGTATATTCCTAATGGGGCTTATGTAAACCAATTCTTTCCTTACTTTTTCATGTCTTTAATAGCTATAATTTTGATTTTCACAAATTTCCCAAATTTCATAAAAATTAAAATTTGATATGGTCTTTAAAAGTTAACCAAAGGTTAGTGAATAGTTCAAAGTTAACTGGCAGTTGGTTAACAGTAAATTCAATTAACTGGCAATTGCTTATTGATTCAAAAAACCTTTTCTTTTTAAGAATTTCTAATAAATGATATCATAATTTGAATAAAACTGAAGCACAAATTCTTTTTTGAATAATTTAAGTAAATATTAAATACCACCAGTTATTTTTGAAAATTGTAGTTTTGCTGTTATCACTTTTATCACATGAGTATTTAGTTAACTAAAGTTCTTTAAAAATTACAACATTTTAGATTCACACTTGAGTTTCCTTATAAAGTATCTTTAAAATATATTATTATCTCAGTTTTAAGGCCACAAAGTTTTAAAGAAAGTATTTAGCTTTATTATAACAATTATTTTGGTAAAACAAGTAAACTTTGTAAATATTTAAAACTAGAATTTGTTTATCTCTCTCTAGGAAGGAATCTGATTAAATTATTATCTTGTGTAAACTTTTCACAATTCTGTTTTAATTATAAACACTTACAAAGCAGTTTGTAAACCTTACAGCTAAATCACAATGTATATTAATTAAATAATATAATTTTAAAGCTGATTAGTTGTGATAATAAACGTTGAAAGTATTTGTTAAAGCACTCAAGAATTTATTTAGAAGTTATCACAATCAAATTTAGATAGAAACACATAAAAAGAGATTACAATTTACAGACATTTAGTGAAATAAACATTGCAAAAATATTAAGAGCCATTTTCTCAGTATTTAGTTTGTTAAATTAAATATATTTGACTGATAAAAATGTAGAAATTGAAAGTATAGTGAGAAAATGGCACTGAGTCTACAATTATTATATTAGACACATAATCACAATATTTAAATAGATCTATAGCTTTAAAATCGAATCTTATATAACTAACAATGGGGCGTAAACAGCGATAACAACACCAATAACAAAACGGGGAATTACAACAGCAATTTAAGTACTATATGTTAATATATATATGTATATTACTAGAGTTGAACGGATAGACTTAAGAAAATAATCAGAATACACCAATTACAATTGACAACATTGACACAACAACAAAATAAACACAGCGAGAGGTGAAGTTACAGGTAAATAATAATAATAAACAGCGCAGTTAACGTAAACAAATTACATAAACAAACGGTTAAAAAGGCAGTCAACGAAAGGAAGAGGAACCTTGTTGCTGGGGCACGATATCAGTGGCAGGCCGGAGCTGAAGCCGGAGCTGAAGCCACAGCCTGAGATGCGATTGCTGTTGATATTGACAACCAATATTGGCATATTGCTGGGCAGTTGAGAAGCGCCCACGCGCCACATGCCACACGCCACACGCTACACGTAAACGCAACGTTAAATACGTAAGACGTAACGTAATACGGCAAAGCACCGCACGGAATCGACTCGACGGAGTACGTCCGACACCTTTGGCCAAAGTCTGTAAACTGAATACGCAAAACGCGGAAAAGCAAGCGCAGCCACCGCTGGCGGCAGAGTCCTTCGTTCTCGGCTGTTGGCAACATTCGGCTCGGGCACGAGGACCCTTCGGGCGGCCGCCGTGCATTCAGCCAGGATTCGTCGGTTTGGCTGGCGCCTGCAGCAGCGCGTGCGAGCGAGCTGCCTGCTGCCAAACGAGTGCAGCATGAGGCAACGATGATGGATGTGGATGTGAATGTGAATATAGCTGTGAGTGTGGATGTCCTGTGAGCAGGGTGGTGCTCAGCGGCTCAAATCTTGCATTAGTAGTGCTGCCAATTCCCCATAAATCTCGCTTCTTTTAGTTACTTCGTTTATGGCGAGAATTATGGCTTTTCTAGCTGTTTTAGGGTTTGTCTTATAAGTTTTAGCTAAAAGCAATTCATTGGTTTGACATTCTATCAGTGGAAATACAAACCTGTTCCAAATTCCACTAGCGGTTTAAGTCCACAGAATTCTTTTAAGTTTTTTAAATTAAATCCTCCTCCAAAAAGTATGCAATACATTTTTCTGTGGATTTAATTCGGATGTGGAATTCAAAACAGGCTCAATTATTATATCATTTCGGGATTTCGTGATTTACAACTGTTGGAAATTGACATTCTAGGGAAGGATCAATTTTGTGAAGATAAAACTCTGGCTGTAAACTTTAGATAATGTTCGGAGTTCAGATAGTGATTTCTTAAGGATATGCCGAGATTCACTGCAACATATTGCAGCTACAGCAAAACCAATAAAATGTTGTCAGGCTTTCGTAGTAGTATTCCGGAGCTTCCGTTTGGTATTAATCCAGTTTATTTACATAATAATTTTCCCTAAAATTAGCTTTATTTGTTGCCCAAATGTTGGCAGCACTGCCAGCGTTTACGGTGGTGCTCAGTTGTAGTTTTGTGGGCTGTGCGGCTCTCGAGTCTCGCATTAGGCAGCGGCGCACGGAGCGTATGCGTTATGTTTCAGCTGTCTGCCACAATTAGCCTAATTCCGTCTTAATATCAGGCGCTGTGTGGGTTGGTCGACAGCTCCTACACACACACAAAGACACACACGCACACCTACACACCCACACACACATACAGAGTGCTATTTCTATTGCACAAGAAAACTGTGACAGCAGTTAGGGGTTGTTCCGGCTGTTAGAGGACCCGAGCCAGGACCTGCGCACTGAACGCTCAAAGGACGCGCGCCTAAACGAGCTGAGGTGCCCGGCGCAAAGGTCCTACCCCAAAAAACAATGCAGCGGACTGTGTGCACGTGGCGTGGTGCACAGTTATGCCCGGCATGCCAGGACACCCAGCGCGGCCTAATGATGAGGCACGAGGCACAAGGCACGCGGCACAGCTGAGGCGCCAGGACACCTTCAACACGACCTCGGCCTCAGTCGCTGTTGCATTTTGGCAGCTGGAATTTTTAATCAAATGCACGAGACGCCAACGCGCAAATATGCGAACGCACATCACACATACGCCCCGTGTTGCAGCTGAATTGACAGATTAACACACATTTTATTAATTGTTCCAAAGGGGAAGGACAGCTAATATATATACCAACTAGTTGAAAAACATTTGGGCCATTATTAAAATATGTCAAACAAATGTTGCATTCAAAGCTTAAATAATAAATGTTATATTTTGAATGGGCCTCTTCCGAATTCATATTAAAATCAACAAGGCTGGAGCCTTCTCTAAGGCTGGATTAGTAGATATAATAGAGTTTGTAATATGCAATACTGAAAATTTTCTGACAATCCTTGGAATTTGTATCTGTCTAAACACAAAAATAGGAGCAGAATAATTAAAACTACACGCCATTTCATTTGCATACTTAAATCATTATCGTCGTGGCATTTTTTGGCAAATTTCGCATTTCATTCAATATAATAATAGTTCATTGATTTAAATCCATGACGACATTTTTGAGTAGACATTGTAAATAAATTTTTGTAGTTCGTTACGCTCATTAGTTTGCGAAAAAAAAGAAACATACATATCAAATAAACTATAAACAGTCTATAGGTTTTTAATGTGATTTTAATGAACTTGTGGCAAAAATTAATATTTAAGTCGAATAGGCTTGTAAATTATTAATATTTTGCTTTGAGTCAGCATCAATCTTGATAAAACTATCATTAACAATTGCTAATAAATTATAAAATACTGTTTCGTTGCTATAAATCGGATTCAGTTCCATCAGACGCTCAGTTAACCCGGGACAAAATGATCAAAGAGCTGCTATGGATAAGTATCCTTGCTTGTCTGGTAAGTTCATTGGATGAATATCTGTAGAATGTTGCTCCTTATCGCTTCATAGGCACAAGCCAAGTTCAAGAGCCTGTATTGCCAGAACTATGACAACTCAATGGGTAATTTTAGCAGGTGTGATATCAAGGCCGTCAGCCGTACCAGAAATCGTATAAATATTCTCTACGATGTCTATCAAACATTGAGCACAGATATAAAGGTAAGCTAATCAATATAAGTAGTAGTAAATATACAAAATTTGCTTTTAATCAGGCTCGACAGCAAATCTTCAAGCGTGCCAACGGCTGGCATCCTTTCCTCTATGATATCACCATAGATATGTGCAAATTCTTTCGGAAGAGATACAATCTAATCGGAATAATAGCGTATGAGTATTTAAAACCTTATACCAATATAAATCATACTTGCCCCTTTGAGGTATGTACAACTACTATACTATACTATATTACACTCGTTTCTATATTTAGTAAGTTCTTTTTTCTTTTATTTTTCAGGCTGGCCTCCCGCTTATTGTCAAGGACTATGAATTTAATGTGGATGCCTTTCGCTCCCGTTTCCCCATTGAGAACGGCGAGTATGCCTACAGCGTGTCCGTGTTCGTTAAGAACACTTTAAGATTCACCGTAAATGGTTCGATTGTATTTTTCGACTATAAGGAGCAATAGAAGGAGCAATCATCTATAAAAGTGGAAATTTCAAAAACTATCGATGAAAATAAAATATTCTTAAAATTATCAAAAAATACCTTTTGGAACCCTTATTTTATAAAATGAAGGCCATTGTGCGATAAAACACAGATATATTTAGAACAACAAAAGGAACTAGAGTTATCTGCAAGGAGCGAAACCAGAAACTCTACTAACTTCCTGCTATATCTTACAAGAAAAGATTGCAGTATAATGATAGGAGTATTGACTGGACATTGCCTAGCAGCAGCTCATGCTGAAAAGCTGGGGATATTAACGGATGACGGCTGCCGGAAATGTAAGAAACCTGGAGTTGTGGCAACCTTGGAACACCTTATGTGCAGCGATTCAGCACTCGCAACACTTAGACTTCGATACTTCAACAGACACTGGCTGGCATCCCTAGAAGAAGCGGCCAGACACACTCCCAATGCGCTGTTGGCGTTTGCCAGGTGCACACGAATCCTACAGGATCAAGAAACCTCCTAATGACACTAAGGACCTACTCGGTCTATGTGGTAACACCTTGTGGTGGTCAACCGGTTCTACCTAACCTAACCTAATAACCAAAATAACCTAAAATTATATATCGCTGTTGACAATCGAAGATAGAGTTATCGATAGTTTCGCAGAAAACATCTTATAGCGGCTGTTATCGGTAAGTTCAATAGAGTTTTGCTATTATTGCGGAACATGAATGCATATACTTTATAAGGTCAAAGTTTCAGCTTTCATTTATGGCATATTAGAAATCTATAATGATTTAACATACTTTCTGTTATTATATATAGTTTGGGTTATGCATGATTTACATTTCTAACTGTACTAATAAATATTGCTTGATTGCTTGATTTTGATTTGGTTTTGTTTGTTTTGCGCGTGTTGAATACTCGTTTGTTTGATTCACAGCTCTTTTGTGCACTCATTTGTTCTAAAACACTTTGTGCACTTTTGGGGAGTGTTGGGGGGCAGGGGCATACAAATCAGGGCATTGCAAATATTGCCACGCCAAGTGTATGCAACAAAAAGTTGCAATTTCTAACTAAAGCAAAGAACTTGCGACACAATTATCAAAATGTGCAGCAAAAAAGGGAAACAGATCAACGCAGCGGGAACGAAGGGCGGTGGGGCGTGGCAGTGTCAATTAGGCCCTGTGTTATCTAATTAGCCACCTACACCTTTGTAGTGGTGTCTCTCTGTGTGTGAGTGTGTGTGTGTGTGTGTGTGAAGTGGTGCCAGGCGCCGGCCCATCATATTTTGTAATTTAACTCACAGCAAAGAAGCAAAAAAAAGCAACAGAAAAAATAAAACTAACAAGAGAAAGAAAGCTTGTCGTTTGCCCTTTTCTTTTTGCTATTTTTTTCGCATTTCTCGTTTACCATTTCTCATTTCTTTTTATACCCTACGCTAAAATGGCTTCGAAGGGTATATTAAACGAAGGTAAAAGTCCGTTTACAAAATTACAAAAGTCTCTGTATTCCTAAAAACTTATAACGATCTTATAGTAAATGCAAACCTTGATCAAGATTCTTTTGCAGCAGAGTATCTTCTAATCGGGAGCTCTCTAGTTATAACCCTTTTATTTCCAATTATAATAACAACGGTGATTTATATAAAGAAATCTGTCCAGTTGAGATCTGAAGATCCAGATCAGCCTGGTCAAAATAACACAAAAAGATATATATAAATAGTTCCTATTCTGAGTCTTTTATTATAAGAAAACATCCCAATAAGGAAGAAATCTGTGTGCTTAAAATTTCCTTATAATCTTAATAAATAGTAGATCTATAATAATAAATACCAAGTAAAAGCAAGTTTAGAAAAATCTCTGCATTCCTAAAATTTCACAATAATTAGATAGTAAACACAGAAGATTTTATTTATTTATATAATGATAACTTATAGATAAACCTTTTTTTGTGTATTATGTAATATCGCTGGAAACGTTCCGTGCCTTCTGAACTTAACCTAAAGTGTAAAGGGAAGTTAAAACTTTGAGTTAACATTAAATTCTTAGCCATGACTGCCAGGGCCTTCAGCTGGAGTTATAATTTACATTATTATAGGGAATAAACACAGAAGATATTCAAGAATCTATTGTACAGAGCATATTCCAGTTAAAAACTCTTAAATTGAGTAATATTAGACTTTAGACAACTCTCTAAAAGATTTCTATATGATTCGATAACATTAATCAAAAATCTATTTCCCAGGGTATCTGCTAGTCGAAATCTCAGAGCTAGATCATTCGTACTTGTTTCAACACTGGGCTCAAGTTTCATAACAACGGAAATGCAAAAGTTTTTTGCACAACGGCCGAAAAACAAAGCGAAGCAAACTTTTTTATTCCTCTTGGCAATTATGTGCTCGAAAAAGGCACACCAAAATAATGATAATGAAGCAAGCCAAAGGATTTTGAAGAAAGGTGCAAAAAAACATATAGAAAACAAATGCACAGAAAAAGTTTGAGAACTCTTTTTTATTTTATTTTGATTTTTTGCTCACATGACGGCACATGCATGCAAAAGTATCTCATAGATACTTTTTGGTGGACTCCGACTTGATGTGCGCTTGTGGGGGTCGGTCGTACCTGTGCCGCTGTTCGTAATTTGTTTAATTTGCTTACCTTAAAAAAATGTGAGAGTTATTACAGTCCAGCTGCAAGACTGTGAAATACCCTGCTTAAGAATTATTGAGGCTATTTAGACAAAAGTTTCCCAAAGCATATAAACATTATTTAGATACTTTAAGTAAGACAATTATAAAAGAATCTACGACCTAAAGGAAAGTATAAGCCAGGGTGATTACTATTAATAGTAAAGATATCAAGTTTTGAAAAAGGAAAAAGATTTTAGATAAAAACTATGACCAAACTCTTCTTATAAACTTATTATTAATTAGGATAGGAGCAGGAAAACCTCTTGTAGGCCCAGAACCGTTATGTGGCATAGGAAGACATAGGAAGACAATACGAGAACATCTTAGGATAGAAGAGGACAACAGAAGGTAGTCAAGCTCGAGAAGCGCTCCAGGTCTAAGACAGGCAAAGTCACTTTAAGGAAGCTATAATCTAAAAAGATTCAAGCAACTAATACCATTGGGGAAGAATTCACTTAGAATAGTCACTGGCCTTTTAACAGGGCACTGAGAAACCAGCTCAGCAAGCTGGGATTGTAAGTAGCAGGACATGCAAATTCTGTAAAATGGAGACTGAAACCTCATAACACATACTAACAGATAGCACTGGCCTTTCCAGAACCCTGGGTGGGTTTTTTCTTCAGACAAGCCATATACCAGGTACTGTAGATCCAACCAAGATCTTTCATTTCATTCATGCAGGAAATAGGGCTGATGAGAGAGTTTTAGGCTCAGAAGGGGGCACAATAGATATCATAGGTCGCAGTGCAACGCCCCATCACCAGTAACAATTATTGATCAAGATACTTAAATTTGGATTTGATCTTTCTTATTTTAAACGCTTTCGATTAAACTATGACTATGATGTTTGCTTCATATATGTAGTTTTGTTTGTAAGCCATTCTTGATAGGGAACTTGATGAAAAAACTTCAATTATTATATTTATTTATTTATTATTGAACTTAGACTTTCTGGTTCATTCAGTCCCAGTTTACAGTACTGAGATTGTAACAAACACAGACTTGAAAACGATAGCTCAATATATTTGTAATCTTATTTATTAGTTATTTCTCAAGCTTTTCAAGGATGCCCCATTTATCAATGGCAATATACCCCTTGAGCCCGTTGAGTTATGGTATTAAAAGAAATAGAAATGCAAGAGCAACGAAATTTCGGCGCTTTTTGAAGGTTGGCTCTCGGGGCCTTTTAGCTAATGGTTGTGGTGGATGGATGGATAAATGATAAAGGCGAATGGGCAACAACAACAATATCATCAGCCATGGGCCAACTAAACTACAACTAAATTAAAATATTTTAAATTTTAGCCAAAGTTTTATCAATAAAATGCAAGCGTGCAAAGTCTGTGGCAGCCGTTCGCATTTGTTAGCTGCAAGTCAGATAAGTATCTTTCGAATGTCTGCATTATACACATTCATATATGTATGTATGTATGTATGTACATATGTGAACACTGATGTACATAGGCGTGTACATATGTGCATAACTGTGAAGGCGACGAGGCCAGCCCCAGAGCAATTGAAACATCAGCAATACTCGAGTTGCAATATGCCGACAGACAGCTCGACAGTTTTGGCCACTTGACACCCACACAGGGGCACAGCGGCACAGGGGCATAGGACGGCAATCGCCTTGGCCATAACTTAAATCTGGCTTAAAAATCACTTAGCATCGTCAGGCGACTTTTGGCTGCTGTCGCTGCTCCTTCCCCCTACTCCCCATTCCCAAAGACATGGCCAATGTTTCGGCGTGTCAGCAAAAGCAAAAAACAAGAAAGAAAAGCTTTTATCCACTGCGGAAGATTCTATACCCTTGCTAATGAAATTACTGAGATAAAAAACAAAAAAGTTCCTCATACAAAAGCTAAATTCTCGACCGATCGTTTCTATGAGCATCAATAGTGTTCCTATTTTTAGGAATTTTGATGTACGAAAGTACGAAACTGTATAGAGTTAAAAGAAATCTGCCTTCGCAGAGATATCTGCAAAAAAAAAAACGAAAAAGTTGTTGTTTTAAGAACTCATATATCGAACAAGAAAGAAGCTCGATATAAATGAAACTTAACTTATGATGAGTTTGCTCAAGATATATTGAATAATGTAATCATTTTGTATACGTTGTTGTATGAATCTAACACGGATTATACACGGGGCAATTTTAGCACAATCGGTTGCAGCAACCAGTTGTCACTCAAATTGGATCTTTGCCTCACACGCTGCAATCAGATCAGCCAACTTCGTAGCACAACTCGAAAATTGACGTCGGCAACTTCCGAATTGATAAACAATTGATAGACTAAGTATTGTAATTAACTGGTTTATTTAAATATATCAATTAAACAAAAATTCATAATTTTTTTTAAAAATTTTTAATTTTATTAATAATAACAACAAAACAAAAATCTAAAATTTCATTAACTTCGCTAAAAACAATGCCGCTTATGAACGGCAGCAAAAGATCTTCAAATGTTTCGCACAAAACAACGGCCAAGAACCAGGCGAACAGAAAAAACAGCAGCAAGAAAGTACAAAACCAAAGGGAAACGCCCACAAGTTGTGTCGATTGAGTTGTGCGTAGCCCAAACACACCACAACCAGTTGCGGCAACTCGCTGCTCGTATCAAAAGGTTTTGATACAGAATGTAGTTGGTATAACATTGTACCAACCAAAAAACTCACTCAAGTTGGGCAACTGAATTGGCCCGTGTATGGTCCGGGTTAGACACAGAATGTAGTTGGCACAACAGTGTAGCAATCGTACCAATTACATTGCAATCGGTTGCCGCCACTCGAAAAACTCACTCAAGTTGGACAACTGGGTTGCCTTGTGTATGGGACCCATAAGGGTGATCTTTTCAATCAAGCCCCTGTCATTTATCATTTTCACTTTTACCAAATATTTCTAGTTCTAATCGTATCATTTAGGATTAAATTCTCTTGCCATTGCCTGGGAATTCAATGCATTATACACTTCGCGACAAAATTATAATACCCTCTGTTAGGGTATAAGAATTTTTGGGCAAAAAACAAAGGCGCAAAAAGACGTCGCTCTCTGTATCGAGTGCAATAATCAACACCTCACACAGACTGCCAGACAAACAGACAGACAACCAGGCGTACATACATAGATATATAGATATAACTCTTGCTAGAATTGTCGCACATTTTATCTATGACAACAACAGCAAGAACAGAAAAAATAATAGAGCCCAATTGCCATTTCTGTGGACATCAGCAATTCTCTGGAGCTGGCTGCTGCCCGAGGCGTGCTCTGGGAACGTGCCCCTTATTTTAACTCAAGTTGCCACTTGGATAATCGTTGGCGACAATCTTCAATCTCCACGGACCTTGGAACTCAAACGAAAGGTACTTAATAAATAAGTATTGTCAAGTGCGTGGTTATTTTCAAATAAAAAAGTTCCACTGAGTTGAAGAAGTAGTATATGCTGGAGCTGGGGAGCAATCGATAAACTTATCTTAAATATCGATGGGGATTTCTTTTATCGAGGTTTTTCCATATCGATACTATCGAAATTATTGGCTAGACCAATTCCAAAGCCTAAAATCTAATTTATCCTATTAATAAATAAAAATAGCATCATATTTGTAAATATTTAAAAATTCCTTCTGTTTTAGGAGTTTTTTTGATACCCTTTCGACAGTATCAATAGTTTAAGCAATTACTATCGAAAATATCGATTTTCGACACTACAGCTTAGGAACTAGCCCATAAAGTAACCATGGAGGTCGTTATATTTCGAAGCTCAGTTTTGTTAATTATTAAAAAAAGAAGATCATGTGATATTTATTAACAACTCAATATTAAATATAGTAACATTTTTAATTACAATGCGATTTCTGGTCTTTACCTTTCGACTTCTGACTGTCAAACTTCAATCTGACTTCAATTCTGCGTATCAAACTTCAAACTGACGCCCCACATTTTGTTTCGCTTGAGTTTCTCTAGAGAAACATTTCAATATTTGTGCTGCTCAAAGAGGAGCACTCAAAAAACTTTACCACAAGTTTCAATTGGATCAAATATTATATTGAAATTCTTAAGCACTTTACGCTTAAATGGACTAATTTATTCTTGTTACATGTTGCTTACACGAAATCCTCGCACTCTGACTCTGGAGTGTCTTTGGAATTCAGTGGCTTTGCTACGGACTTGTGGATAGCTCGTGTTGCAACTTGAAACGAGGCTCACTAATGAACACAGAGACCAACAAACATTTTTCGTTTGTTTGCAACAAGCATCTGAATCCAAAACAAGGAGCAGCCAATCGAGCCAGGACTCACTCCTCACCCCAGAGACCCCATCAACAGAAACAGCACAACACCGACTATTAATGGTGCTGTGTTGTTTGATGCAACACCAGATACCCTGTACACAATTGTCTATAACGTCTTTAATCAGATTCAGTAGTAGAAACATTGACGGGAGCATTTTCTATACAGTTAGGAAGTTTTTTGTTTGGGTTTCATACATATATTTCGGCTGATAAATAAACTACGTACATTATAAAAGGTTGAAATTACGCTTTACATACATTTGGATGTTCTTAGGTGCAGTAAAATTAAAATTGCGAAGTTTTATATTTTTTAAAAAATTATTTTCAAATACAAAAAATCCTAAAAAATTTGAGATCAAGCAAGGAAGGTTATCTTCGGAGTGCCAAAGCTATATACCCTAGCAGGAATTAAATTTTGTACAAAACTTCATGTGGTCCGATTTTGATAAAATTAAAGGAAATTATTTGAAGTAAGGAAAGGAAAGGAAACTATTTGAAGTATAGTAAAACCATTAATTACTGAATACATAGATACGTCTACCATTATACGTCTATGTATTCAGTAATTAATGGTAAAACTCTCACTTAGTTTGGATAAAATAGTTGTATAAACAAAAAGTTTGATATATAGTGTTCCGATTATGACCAAATTTGGTCAGATTGTATTAACTCTCTAGAGATTTTTTTTGATAAAGCTTGGTAAGGATACCTTTATAAACAAAAAAGTTTTTCATACAAAAACATAGTTGTCGACCGATCATTTCTATGGTAGCTATATGTTATAGTGGTCCGATCCGGCCGGTTCCGACATATGTATTGCCTGCAGCAAAACGAAGGGTCTGTACAAAGTTTCATTACGATAGTTTAAAAACAGAGAGAGTAGTTCTCATGGAAACAGATGGACAGAAGGAAATCGCTATATCGACTCGGCTATTCATGCTGATTCAAATTATATATACTTTGTTGGGTCGGAAACGTCTCCTTCTGTCCATTACACATTTCGAGACAAAATTATAATACCCTCTGCTAGGGTATAATAAAGAAATTGTGGAAAATAACTACTTTTAAATGCCAAATTAGAACGGGCAATCGAATTGAAAATCGGTGTAGATATAACAAAGTTATGAGAGTTCAATAAACAGAATTTATTATAAAGTTAATGTTAAGGAATTCATTATTAGTTATGCACAATAAAAATACTTTAAACTAAATCACAATATGAACATCTTTTACATACTCTTTTAAGACAAAACCCGCTTTATTAACGTATATTTTCTGTGTACGAGTATACCCCAAGCATGTGGTGCTCATACAGGGTATATAACAAATGCTGGCTAGTGTGAAAATCAATGAGCCACCACAGTGGCGGGTTCACAGCTGTACAACCAGACAAAACTAGACGGAGAGAAGAGAGCGCCCGGGGCCAAGTTTATTCGCATTTAATTGAATAATTGTTAGGCTGGCCACGTACGCGGACTCGCTCGAAAGGAGCAGCGCACGGGAAATCAGTAGGAAATACGGCTTTAAAGCAGCGCAAAGTTGAGCGGCGCCTCAAAGTAGGCAACAAAAACAGCCGGCCCATTCGTCAATGGTCAAAACAAAGACGCGCCTGGAGACTGCGTCAGAGGCTAAACGCAATGAATGCCGCTTGCACCTGTCGTCAGCTGCAAGGCTGTAAATTTATGCGCCGCATCTCAAATGCACGTTACAGGCAACAGGACCACAATGGCACGATCCCAACAAATCGTATTGTGCTAGCAGACTTACCGTTCCCAAGTGGCACATTCGTTTGTGGCTGCTGCTGCTGCTCCATTGCTGTTGTGGACAGTTTATTTGATGTTGCCGCTGCTGCTGCTGCTGATGTTGTTGCTGCCGTTGTTGCTGTTGTTGTCACCTGCTTGTTGGCACTCTTGCCCAGTCTCAAAATGGTTGTAGCTGCTGCTGCTGTGGCCGCTGCTGCCGTGGCAGGTGCCTTAAGCTTCTGCAGCGTGGCAGCCACTGCCTTGGGCGCCTTGGCGGTGCGCGTTAGGCTCAGCACATGCGGCTGCTGTGGTGCATTGTTGCTCTTGTTGCTGTTGCTGCTGCTGCTCGGCGGCGGCGGCGATGTGGCCATGGCCGTGGCCGTGGCCGTTGAGTTGCGAATGACCAGAATGGACTGCGATTTCTCCAGCCGCTTGAGCGTCTGCAGGACAAAGGGCGACTTGCTATCGCAATTGCTCTCCGAGCTAAGACTACGCGAGGCCTAAAAGCAAATGAAAGGCGTGAATAGAGTATAGAAATTCGGTAGAGGTCCTTCTACTTACATGTTTAAGCATAAAAGGACGCTCGATGAGCTTTGTGGTGTTGCTGCTGCTGCTGAGCTGCTTTGCTGTTGACGAGCTTTGAGCCTTCAGCACGCTCTCCAGCTGGCTGGCATTGATCGGCGTCTGCAGGAGTATCGTGTTGGACTCCTTGCCACTGCTGGAGACTATGGAGATGCTGCCGGAGCTGCTGCTGCTTGTGGCCGACGTCTGCACGATGGTCTTGCGTGCCACAGTCGTTGTTGTTGGCAGCTGATTGAGCGTAATGGCAGTGGCCTTATCCTGCTGCTGCTGCTGCTGCTCGCTGAGCAGGCTGAGTATGTCCTGCTTGTTCTGTATGATAATCTGGCCGTTCTCATTGCGTGTGCCGCGCAGCAGAATGATGTTGCTGCTGCCACCACCACCGCCACCGCTGCTGCTGCTGCTGAGCTGCTTCTGCTGCTGCTGTTTCTGCATGGCCTCGATCTTGAGCTTGGCAGCGCGTAGGCTTGTTGTTGTTGTTGTCGTTGTGGGCGTGGGCGTGTCGGCCTCATTGCTGTGGGTCAGCTTGCCGCTGCTCTGCGATTTGACCAGGCTAACGCGGCTCAGGCCATTCTTAGTGTTGACTGTAAACAAAGTAGAGAGTAGACATTAATAGAGTTCTGTTGAATGCAGTTCAGTTAAAGCGCTAAGTTCAGTATATCAATTTATCATGTTCTGTCCAGGTCTAAGCTGGATGAAAGCTTATCAGAGACCTCGTTCCTTAATAAAGTTGTTGCTTGATCGACCCTGTTCCAAACGATTCAATACAACGAGGCATTATCAGAGTGGCTGCCAAAAAAGAAGCAAACTTCCACATAACTCAACGCCCCAAAATTGACAATCTATGGACTCGCATTGTATGCAGATTGCAAAGATACGAGTTTACTTTGTGTCCAAGTTAAACAGCAGCAGATTTATTGCTGTAACTGGAGCTGCAGTTTGAACAGGAGCAGGAGCTGTAGCTGGAGCTGGAGCTGGGCTCATTGTCAACTCATCGCATTTGGTATTAGAAAGCGACAGAGTTGGGCGCAACAAATATGACAAGCGGCTCGCTATTGTATTAAACAGAGGGCAAAGATGATCAGGCGAGCGTTACGTATACGCGCCGTTGGCTGAACTTGCTGTTGGCTGTTTGGCTGTTGGCGCGGTCAGTGGCTTAGACGGCCATTTTGTTGGCCAACAATGCCGCGCGACTCAATGGGCAAAGGGGTGGGGAGGATATGGGGCGCAGGATGTACAGTGGGACGGCAGGCGCTAAATCAAGCGAAAGACGACATGTTTATGGCACACACACAGACGCGTTCACAGGACTACTTAGCAGGCCCCAAAACGCAATAAAAGTGCAACAAACAAACAGAGCGACGACAGCAAAAGCTAGCGAGGGGAGTGGGGCAGCCGTGGTGTGGTTGAGAGGAGCGAGCAGTGCTGGCGGCCAAAAGTGTCAGGCTGCATGCGTTGCCAAATATAGACTCCAAGGCTGAAGGCGACACGAAACAAAAGTGAGCGCCGGAAACATTTAAACGTAGCTAAACACTTGTCCGGCAGCCCTCCAATCCCCGCCCGCCTCTTGACCGCCCCTTGACCACCCCCTTACGCCCGCTGCCTTGTCTTCTTGTCTTACATTGCGCTGCTGCCCTGACGGCCCCCCGCCTCGCAACGCCCACCAAGCCATCAGTGTTTGTCCTCTGTTTGTTTTGAAAACGTGCGGGTCATAATTAGCCGCTGCCTCTGCCACTGCCTCTGTCTCTTGCTCTGCTGCTGCCTCTGCTGGCCGTATGTGACCATGTGGCCAAATAGACACACATTCATATGTGTGTGTGTGCTTGCTTTAGAGTTGTACATTAAAGTTCCAATGAAAAGTTCACTAGTTCAAGTTTTGGTGAGTGAACGAAGCGTTCATTCAGTTTCGTTCGTTCGTTCAGTTTGTTCGCACTTTCGTTGTTCGTTCAATTTGCTTGTTAGATTAGTTCATTCGTTAAATTAGTTCGCTCCTTCGCTTGATCGTTCGTTCATTGTTTGTACGATTTGTAAGATTTAACAGTATTTATTTATTAAGTAATTGGTACAGAGTTGTTGTAAGTGAATTTAATAATCAGTCGGCTTCTCTTGCTCGGAGCGGCTTACGAACTCGACTGGCAATATCGGTATCGATATCGGCAAACCGTAGTTGCCAGAAGGATGAGTAAACGGTGTAGCCAGATGCATATCCAATAGTTAGGTTAGATCATTCGCTTGACTATCGCGATCCTTCGGTTGGTTTCTTCGTTCGCTCGTTCGCTTTGTTGGTTCGATTTCGTTCGTATCTTTTATTCCTTTTATTTGGTCGTTTATTCATTAATTTGTTTTGTTTACTTTGTTCGTTTGAGTCACCCTATGCTCATTAGATTTCCGCTCTTGCTTGTTACTTTTAAACAGAACGAAGGATGAAGGGAGGCAAACATAAGAAAAAGAACGAATGACAACAATGAACGAACACAGTTCATTTGTTCAGTGAGTCCTTCGAACTTAATCTGAACCATTCGAAGCAAAAGGTTGTCAAGCAAAACAATCCGACAGCACAGGACAGCAAGCTGGACTGAGTCAGGACACTGGGCGGGCAGCAGTCAGTGCTGAGCAGCGACCATTCATTCGGGCGCACATACTTCATTGTAATGTATGGCAGGACACAAGACCAAACGCAGGACGTAGGCCCAACAGCCATAACAACAACAGCAACAACAACAAGAAGACTAAGAACAGGAGCAGGAGCTAAGTAACAACAGAGTCCTGACTATGTCCGCGTAACACATAAAACACTTCTGGAAGGGAGAGGCGAGAGGATTGGGCGCTGAAGTTTCGCATATTTTTGCGTTCGTCGCGGCTTTTGATGTCCAAGCAACGAAACAGGCGGCACAGTGGGCCAAGCTCTACTGAAAAGTGTGCGAAAAGGGGGGACAGACGGGAGAGCATCGAGTGAAAGATCAGAATATAATCCAATTAAATACATAATTGTATGCTGCAAAATTAATGCTTAAATACAATTACTAGATAATTAAGTTTCTATATATTTTTTAGCAGAATATTTACTGAGGAAAATTTTTATTTTTGTTTAACCTAAAAATTCTAAAAAAAAAAAAATTTTATAATAATTTTACCAGCCCAAATTTTTTGTAGAGTTCGTTAAATTCCTAAAACTATGAGCAAATATAAAGCAACAACTTTATTTATTTCGGAATTCAAAAATCGAAATATAATACTTATTACTAATGTAATAGAGCCTAGTTCATACCAAGATACTGATAGCTTAACTAAAATACTTCTTAATATTTAATCTATTTAATTAGTATTCATAGCTTGTAAAATATATATATATACATACATATATATCATCGAGCAGTATTCCAATTTTTCTAATACTCATACATAGATTTCTTAAAAGTGATTAAAATAATTTCAATCTTGTTTGATAAGATAATATATAACTAACATAACTTAGAGATAAACTGTTATGTCTTAAGGATTTCTACGAATTCCCCTGAATCCTCCTGAAAACTCAGAATAAGAAACTAATAATCAAAATTCTTAAGCGAATTCCTTGATCTTTATTTCAAGCCACTTTCGCCAGGGGGTAACCACTGTGCGGCCAAAGCGCACGTGGCATGAAGCATGACTGTAGGGGGAAAGGGGGGTACACAAGGGGAATTCTTCTATGCAACACGACAAATTGCAAGTCTATTGAAATTTTATTAGAAGCATAAATCAAAAGCAGCACTCTGTCAAATAAAAAGGAACGGGTTTTGATATAGAAAAAGTAGCGGATAACACATGTTGTCAGGATAACAACAACAAATAGATGAACGCGTCCTGATAATGCCAAATGAATTCCAGAATATCCAAAGAGCCCCAGGAATCGCGGAGCATAACGTTTGCCCTTGGCTGCCGCCAAGCAGCAAAAGACGTCAACAGAAAACAAAACAAAAAAGCTAAGCAAGAAACTAATTATTGGAAAACCAATACTGAGAAACGCTAATCGAAGAATCGCACTTATCAGCCCAGCTAACAGCAGAAGATAACGTAAAACTCATCGATAATTACGTTATGTTATGTGCGTATGTTATGTACGAGTATGTGTGAGGGAGAGTGAGAGTGAGAGTGAGGGAGCGGGAAGTAATTGGCAGTTGTATGTTATGTTATGCGCCTGAAGGCAGTCGTATGTTATGTTATGCGCTTGTGGGCAGGGGGGTGGTAGTTGGTTGTGCTGTTATGCGGGGAGGTGGGTGGCAGTTGTATGTTGTGGCATGTTATGATTGATGAAATCGTCGAGTTTTTGTACTTACGTTGATGCAGATTGAGATTTAGATTCATGGCCGGGTAGCGCGCAAAGCAGTTTGTTTAGGCCTCCCCCTCCCACTCCAGCGTCGAGCGTTTTGGCCAGTCTTTAAATTATAAACACCTGGTGGGCGCTGCAACTGCAACATGCAACGGCAACCGCATTTGCAACTGCATCTGCATCTGCATCGTTGCGCATTAACTTAACTGTTCTCGGTTAAATGCCATTTTCAGCTGGAACGACCGCGAACGCACACACACACACAAAACTACACATATATATGTTTGTATATATCCTATTTACATATGTATGTATGTACATACATATGTTGCAGGTACGAATTTCTCGATATCCAGCACGATGAAAAAAAGGTAAATAAAACTTTTTCTACAGCGCTCGACTTGCTGACCCGCGCCCCTTTCCTCCCAAATGTGTTGCAGTTTGTCAGTTGCTTTGGCAATGCCTGCAAAATCACCGACTAATTATAAACTTAATATTTTTCGTTTTTGGTTCAATTTTTTTTTTACGCGTCCCCCCCGATTTGATCCGTGTACTGTTGGGGCAAGCAGCTGATTTAACAGCGCCAGTAGCTTAACATTTGATTAAACTGTTAATAACAGAGAGCGCAAGAAATGCAATGCAGAAACCGTCAAATATAAAGAAAGGAAAGGTTTTGATGCTGGCTGTCGTGAAATATTGCAATTAACCATTTAAAAAACAAAACGGTGTTCCGGAAAATAACATAATAAAGGGAAACACGGCCGCATTTGAATATACCAGCTGCTAACTGGTTCGATAACAGACCTATCACATACCCGCTACAGAGTCGTAACAGAGCACAGCTGGCTATCGATATCTCAAGGCGGCGGTGGAGCGATTATTATTAACAGTGCTGCTCCTCATGGCTAGCCGAGCTTCGAACCATTTAATGCTGCCATATCGCTTAAAACACGTTAAATTATTCAACACTCACCACTTATCGATAACAACTAAACTCAGCGTTGCCCCTATGCCAAGGCTAGTGGGCGCAAAAATTCAAAAGCTCAACTTTCGTAATTTCTTTTTAATGACCCTGTCACGTGTTGTTGCAACTGCCACCATTTATTATCCTATTCATAAAGCAAAATGGTTCATCTGTGTGTCTACAATAATTATTTTCCTTGTAAAATGCTAAAATAACTTTCGCCGTTTTCCGTTTTTTTGCTGCCCTACCCACTTCCCCCGCGCAGCCACCACACTGCTCGACGGAAGTCTCACACTATCTCAACGGCGACCAAGCGAATACAGAATAATTGCTGTGCCTGTGCCAGTCGGTGCCATAGCGCCAACTACAACTACAACACCAACAACAACAACAATAACAGCAACAGCAACAATGACAACACTTATCTGTGTCGCTGTTGTCGCTGCTTCTGCTTGTTGTTGGGGTTGTTATTTTATTGTCGCGTTTGTTGCACATTGAAAATAATATACAAAATAATTGAATTACTCGAATAGCCGAACAGAACACACACGCGCCAGTTATGGTGCGCATTCAAGGGGCGTTCGTTCAGCTGATAAGCCCAAAGACGGGCCAGAGCTCATGTAAACGAGATAAGCGCAACAGCAACAACAACAGCGACAGCCTCATTTGCATATTTTGCATGCCAAACAAACAAATGCATCGATTACGATTACAGGGTCTTCGAAATGATTACAGCGTCGATAACGATAGCAGCAGTTAATCAAAGAAGCGTGAAATGGAAACGTGACTTGAAATGCGCTTCAACATCGTCACGTATGGAAATTATGCGGCTAACGTCGCTGTCGCTGCCGCTGGAAGCGTCGCGTCGCTGCTGGCATCGTCCCGCACCCAGGCTAACAAAAGTTTTTGATGATTATTGCGCTTGAGAAATACCAGCACGTTTCTACAGCAAACCAGAAAACTGGCTGCGGCCTGCCTGCCATTTGATAAATGCACAAAAGTACAACAACAAACTCACACACACACAAATATGCATTCACAATAACATTTCATGACATTTATCTCTAAAAAGCCGCCCAACTGCGACGCTTTGGTGTTTTTTGGTGCATTTTTATGGATTTGGTTAATTGGGCCTTTGAACTCGGCAAAACGATGATAATAAAGTCATGCTCGACGGCAACGGCGACAATAACAATAACAAAACTTGATTTAAAACAAGGCCCCCTTCGACGTCAGTCAACGCCCCCAGAAGGTGGCGTCTGCGACGACGCGGCGACGGCGACAATATCGATAACAATAATAAGCCAATAAAAAAGCGCAAATCATATGCAATGACAGAATTAAAAGTCAATATTGTTTTTTAATTTGCATGTTTTGTAGAAAAGGTTTCGCTTCTCTGCGTTCTCTCTGCATGATCTCTGCCGCCCTCTGCCAAGGGGGGGTGGGAGCGGGGCGTGACAATCAACACGCGCACACGCCAATAAAGAAACGCCCTAGCAGTTTGCCCTATGAACAAACGACAATCGACAATCCTCAATGAAAACAAAATGCAATTATTGCCTCTTTTGAACCAAGCATAAAGTTAACTGGCTTTCAAGTTATCGATACTCAAAGAAAATGGCAAAAACAGCAGCGGCCTCTAACTGTAAATGGGTAGTCTTGTTGTTGTTGTTGTTGTTCAGGCTCTAGTTGAGCGGGAGTATGGTGTTATAATTTTAGGTGGTGTCATGCTAGTCAACGCTCTCATTCAGAGTTACCAAATGTCAATCAACGCAATCTACCTACATATCTCTTTCACGCACACTGAGCATTCGAGTCAAAGTTACAATCTGGATATCTCTATCACACTCAGCTGTTTATCAACTGGCAACTTACCACTGGCATAACATCACCTTGTTACATTATTACATCTTGAGCGGGAGTATGATTCAGATTCCAATTCATGCCAGAGAGCGTAAAAGTCGCAGGTAGTATTGCGGTACCGGGATGCCAGTGGAAGCCTTGGAAACACACACACACACACATGCACACACTTGTACATGTTAAGCCGGTTTTGGGAGCATCGGCGTAGTTTGGGCCCGTCGTTGCAATTTACAATGCAACGTTGCAGCAGTCAAAATGTGGCAAAATTGAAAGAAAATACTGACAGACAGAAATTCGCGGCATGCATTTGATTAAAACAACAACAACAACTAAAACCAACATGGCTAGCATTCAACAATTAAATCCTCGTACATATTGTTTATATACTTACATACATACATATGTACATATGTATGCATGTATGTATGTACATTGTACATTATACATTACACGCCTGACTTAGGAAACCAGTTTTATTGCAATTCAACCAACCAAAGACAAAACCCCAAGAAATTACGTATCACAAATGAACACACATGCATATGTACATACATACATATGTATGTATGTAAGTTGGTCTTCTGCCCTCTCTACAGCAGCAACAACATCAACTTAGTCTTTGTTTTTACACAAGCAAACCTGTCAAACACAAACAAACGTACATACATACATATGTATTTATACATATGTACATATAAATGTAAATATATACATATGTATGTATGTATGTGAAGGTATTTATTGTGCTTGCCACCTGTAGTTGTAATTGTTTATGTACTATTAACGAATCTTGGGATTTTGGCTAATTCTGTATGCAATAGCAAGCAAGCAAACGTTTGCCTGACAAATTGTGTACAAAGCATTTGCCGTCAAAATGTGAAACAATTGAAAAGCAACAGGTAAAACATTTAAATACACATACAACCACACAATTGAGCGCTTACTCATTTGTGTATACGTATGTATGTATGTATGGATGTGTGATCCAACCACAAAAGAGAAAACTACGCTTAATCACCTACAGCGGGTTCTGTCGGGCATTTGAGTTTCAAAGTTTTCAGTTACAATTGCTGCAAATAAAAACAACTATTAGCGAAAACAAGATATTAATACTAAACTTATGAATATTTTAATTATTGCAATACGTGCAAATTATATCATCGTATCGTTAAAAATCATAGTTTATTGCTCTACAACTCTGATCACACCTATAGCGCATACTGAGTGTCTATCTGGCGTATGCCCCATTCGTAAGCGAACAATAACTAGTTTTACGTCTGTACCACACAAGCCAGGGCTGTTGTAAATACATTTTTCGCTCATTAGCTTTTCCGCCGGCTTGAAATAGAGTTGCCCAGTGGAAATCGAGTACTCAGTTTGGCAGCCATATGTACAGCTGGTAAACTGCATTGGGAGGTTCAAGTCGAAGTCAAGCGAGAGCTGTGCAGCCCTGGCAGGTGCAAAATGAAACGGCCTCATAACTTTTTGGTCAACGCAACGGCAACCGAGCCTCAGTCTCTTGCGCGTGATCGGTAATAACAAATCGACGGACCGTGAAGGTGGTGAGGATATTCCGTCGTCATAGTCGATGTGGTTGTTGTTGTTGCTGCTGCGGCTGCTGTTATCTTGTTTGTTGTAAATTTGCGCAGTACACTTCGAAGAAGAAAAAAAAACCTCCGCGACGAAACCGCATCACACAGATAGAGAGTGAGAGAGAGCAAGACAGAAGGTGACAGGGAGCGCGCGAAAAAATAAGCGGTTGTTGTTGTTTTTGTATTTGTATTTGTACCAGCCGCAGCATCCCGCCATTGTTGCTGATTTTGTTATACATAGTTGTTGTTATACATATGTCCACTGTACATCGCGTGTAACTGTAAAACTGTGCCGTCGGTAGTCTCCATCCGCCCACCCTCGCCCGCCCGCATCACATCAATTGCACTAATTTCTTCAATCAGCGCACAAGGCAAGATCCAGATTTTAAACGAGTAAAACTAGCGAAAATTGTTTAACAAGTGAAAAGTACAGACACATGTATTTGTATATGTACATAGTATATATGTATATTAATGTATTTGTGCATAAATATGTATGTAAATTTGGCCCATTGTCCAAATTTAGATTCTAAATCCGGAATTGACTGGAAATAAAAGTATTGCTTTGCTCCTTGAATGCGTTTTTTTTTTTTGCACTATCATTTACGAGAGGCGCATATCGTGTGGGCGATCAGAAGAGAAAGAGAGCAAGCAAGAGATAGAAAGAGAGTAAATAGTAGTGGGAGCTTGAAGAGAGCGCTCACGTGTGTTTAATTTTAAATAAATGTGCTGAAGTTTGGCAAGCTTTTCGTTTGAAACAAAAGTTAATTACAATACACAAGCTCAGTGCTATCGCACTTACGAGAAGCGACGGCGCCGTTTTTGTTGTGTACTCTAATCTCGATTTATCTCAGCAGCGACAGCAGCGAGCGGCAATCTTAACAATTGTTTATTGTTGTCTCCCCCTCTCGCATTTCTGTCCATGTGTGTGTGTGTGTGGAGCTGAACTGCAAGTGAATTAAACGAAACGACTTGAAAAAGTTGAAGCTTTGCTTTTTTGTTGTTTAGTACGCAGCTGTCTCCCGACGTGTACGTTACGTAGTGGGGCCGTCGCGCTCTCGAATAGCGGTGAAAATCTGTAACTTTGTTTTAGAGTCTGCAAAGTTTTTGAACGTCGATTTAACGCCTTGCTAAACAAACGGTATGCGTGTTTTTTGCTGCTCCGCAAAGAAAAGCAAAAGTGCAAACGTAAAATTACAATATTACAGGCATTAGTGTGTCAGTGTGTTTGATTTAATTTAAATACATAGCTGCTTTTTTTGTTTTTTGCATGCACGCACAAGCAGACGGGGACACGCAAGCGCAGTACGCAGCGACCGCTAATTATGAAAGTTTTTATTGTTTTCTTGATTGGCTTGGCCCAAAACGCCACTGGGGCTGCTGCTGCTGCTGCCGCCGCTGCTTCTGTTGTTTTTCGTTGTTGGTAATTTGTGCGTTTATTTATTCGTTTGCTTGTGCAATGCTAAAGCCTTAAACGACGCACATTTGTTTGTGAATGTTGTTGTTGCTGTTGTTGTTTTGTGTTATGCGCAAACACCTGTGGCACAAGCGATGTGTAGACATTGGCCACAAGTGTGACCAGGCTAACCTAAAAGAAAGTATGCTGCTGCTCCAGGCAAGAGAAGAAATCATAAATCAACCAAACACGCTGCATAAATTAAAGACACATAGATGTGGGCGGGGTAGAGGGACGACCAAAGAGCAAAACAAAATGGTTAACAATAATTTCACAGTCCGTAGACACAAGAAATTAACTCAAGCAGGCATAGTCTAATAGTAACTAATAATAAATAATATGTTTAGTTGCTCTGCTAATTGCTGAGTGGACGAATCGTTCAATTTGCATATGTATGTGTGTGTTGTTGATCCTTTCGTTCATTCGATTCCCCTTCTCGCTCATTCTGTTCATTTGAATCACATGAACGAACGCACGAACCAAATGAACGGCAATCAGTAACTCGTCTAGTTCGTTCAGTTAATGTAGTGATTCGTTCGATCGAACCTGTTCTGAACGAATCGATACAGCGCTGTCCCCATCCCCGCCGCGCTTGTCTACGCAGCTAACTCTGCTGCTGCTGCTGCGCAAATTCGTGCATATTCTCGCATATTTACAATATTTACAACTTGTCTAATCTGTGAGCATAAAAAGCTTACGCATGCTGCATGCTAATCTGTTCGCAGAGGTGTGGGATGCCTTGTGCGGGCGGCGGGTGTTGAAGGGGGCAGCGTCAGTGACTTCCGCGACGCTCTTGGCGTCGTCATTGCGGTTTTAGTTGGTTGGGATTTGGCTTTGGCTTGTCGACATTATCTTTTGTTCGTCGCAGTTTGCTGCTGTCAGCTGAGCGCTATTTTGTTTTTGTTGTTTTTTTTCTCTTTCAATTTTGTTTGATTGCGCAGCGGCGGCAGCGCCATAATTGCGCACAATTGCCAAATACAGGGTGTTTCACTTTTCATTTCGTTAAGCTTAAGTTACATATGTGTATGTATGTATGTATTTGCTGTGCTATTTTCAATTTTTGTCGTTGCCATCTATCCATCGTCGTCATCGCACGCCGCTTTTGGATAATTTGGCTTTCGCTTTTGTGCCATTATTGCCCGCTGCTGCTACCTCTGCCGCTACCTCTACCTCTGTTGCTGCCCCTACCATTGCCTAATGCCCCAGCGCCAGTTCGGTGCCAGTCCCAAATCCACTCCAAAATGAATCAAACTTATGTCTGTTCATACAGTACATGTTCGTTATGATGAACTATGTTCGCATTTAGACGATGATTTAAACTCGCGAGTTTTTTCTTCACCTTCTTGAAAACTACTGAAAAAATCACTTGCATTTAGACGCTGAGTTTTAAATCACACAATGCAATTGATTTTTTGTTGCATTGCAACTCTGATTTAAGTTATCGATTACAAAAAGAGCAAAATGCGCAAAATAGAGCAAAAATGCGCACAAAAAGACAAGACAAGGTCATGAGTTTTTGTACGACTCGCTTGCTCCGATACCCCTCTTCCCCACAAGCAAAAAAAAAACTCTTAAGTTAAAATCGCGAGTTTAAATCATCATCCAAATGCGGACTATGTTCAAGCTTGAAAACTCTGCATATCTTTCCAAAAGTTTTACGTATGAGTGTTCCGAATTCCAACTGAAATTCTTGCGATTTTACCTTTAATCCTTAAACCAATTGAATACATTCCTAAAAACATGAAAAAAAACCCACAATTTGAACATTTTGAAAAAACAACGAAATTAATGAAATTTTAAAACATAACCTAAAATGTTTTAACTCCCACTATATGTTCATTTTAACGAATGAAAACTGTATAAATGTATCATATGAGCTTGGCTTTGTGTGAATTCGCATTAAAAAGAAACAACGCTATATATATGTATTAATATTTTGCAAGATTTTTCTTAATTACGAGAAACAAAGAGCACGAAATGTGAGAATTGCACGAGAATTTCACAAAAGGTCCCCGGGCCCCAAGGTGTGATTTTTTTGTTTTAATATTAAAACTGACTTTAGACAACTGTTTGTTCTACTTTTTGTTTTGCATTGAGTCCCACTGTACGTGTGTGAGTGTGACTGTGTGTGTGTGTGTGTGTGTTTCTGAGAAACTCTGGCTTATTGTCTTTGCGGGCATTAGAGAACGCTCTGACGTCCACGTCCAGCTGACTGACTGACTGTAGATTGTATCATACTTGGAGATATACTATAGTTACTGCTTACTGCAACTGGTTTAGCTAAATACACACATATATCTATATGTATATACTCGATATGTGTGCATATGTGGATGCAGATGCACTTGGGATTGGCTTACCAGCTGAAAAGAATGCACTCAGATTCACTGCAAGTTGTATAAGAACGTTAATTAGCAACAAACAGCAATAGCGCTTACGTCTGGGGACAGTTGGAATTTTTGCAAATTAAGTTTCAGCTGACTGGGGAAAAACCCCAATGCAAACAAAGCAATAGCCCGGAGGCAAAAATCCATCACAAAAATACGCAAATACTACAAATCAAAACAAGTAGAAACGTTGCAGTCGAAATTATACGACAGCGGAATACTCTGTTCCCAGTTTGGAATAATATGCTTAATTGTGGGTTCTAAAGGAGATGCGATAGGAACAGTAGTCTGTATGATGACTCTACCTATACTGGTGTGGGAGATATAGATTTTGCCCATTTTCGGGAGAGGGGATAGGGATGGCAAATATTTTTGGATGCAGATCTGTCAGAAATCCTAATATTAGTCTGTATACCAAATTTGATAACTATAGCTTTGAAAATGTGGAAGATACACGTTTTCGACAAATTGGTTAGAGGGGTTGGGGGCGATCTTGACACTTTATAAACTGAGGGTATACACCAACATGTGTATCAAGTTTCGTTGCTCTAGCATCAAGGGTGTGGACAAAAATTGCGTTCAGACAGACGGACATTTCGTAAACCCAATATACGCATTTAACCTTCGAAAAACAGAGTATAATAATATGGTACGGAATTCAGTAGAAAGTGAAGATAGGTGCGGGGTTGGGTTACCAAATTCGAAGCTGTCAATTCCAAACAATTTTTCAAATATCACGAGCGCGTTTTTGGCAAAAGTATTTTGTTTAGGGATATTTATTCAACAATTTATGTTTGGTTTATTTTGAAATTAAAAAGATAATACAAACAGAGCCAAAATATCAAATAATCAAACACACAAGATAGATAGAAACTTGTATTTATATGTAGTTTAGATATAAAGATATTTCCATGTTCGAAACCCAAACGAAATAGGTATTTACGATTCCATCTATCTGTTTAAAGTCTTTTGTCATTAAACAGATAGATGGTTTTTCTATTAGATAGAAAGTATGATATCAAATTCTTAGATGAAAAATGCATTTCCGTTTAAACGTAGAGTGCGAGAAATGTGAAATTCTTGTGGAATGCAGCAAATATACGAAATACTGTGTGGCATCTTACAGGGAATAGGGTTGCATGAAAGATTGCGCACAAGATTAGCTGGCATTTACACGGTGCATAGCCTAACAAATGAAATTAGTCAACTGAAATGGTTATTGAAATGACCGATGCAAATCAAACTGCAACTAATGCAGTCGAAAGTTTAACGAACATATGCACATTACTTAACATCCGAAACTAAATGCAAATCTCATTTAACATTTAATAGATTTTCCGAACATCGAACATCGAGCATACAGTAAGAAGAGATGCCTTACCAGCCAGCGGGTAACAGCAGCGGGACGGGCAGCAAGACGGCCAAAATGTCGCAGCTGAAGTTCTGGAACAAGCAGAACAGCAGCAAGCAGCAGGAGAAGCAGCTGCAGCTGCAGGATAGCAGCGGGGACAACATGGATGGCAGCAATGGCAACAACAGCGGCAATGGCACCAACAGCATCGGCAACAGCAGCAGCAGTAATTCAAAGGGCGAGTCCAAGAACGGCAAACGCAACTGGCTGCACACGCCGGACCAGCTGATCAACGGACACGCGGTCTATCTAGTCAAGGTGAGTGCCGGGGCTCTGAGCTCAAAACATTCTATTAGATGAAACATAAAACATTTATGCCATTTGCAGTTCTTTGGTAACCTGAGCGTGGACCAGCCCAAGGGCATTGAGGTGGTCAAGGATGCAATACGCAAGCTGCAGTTTGCCCAGCAGATGAAGAAGGCGGAGACGGGCACACAGGAGAAGTTCAAGAAGCTCGAGATCACCATTAGCATCAAGGGTGTGGCCATACAGGAGCCGCGTACGCATAAAATCTTGCATCAGTTTCCCCTCTACAACATCTCGTACTGTGCGGACGAGAAGGGTGTAAAGAAGTTCTTCAGCTTCATTGCCAAGACGGTCAAGTCCAAGGACAGCACAGTGGACACAAATGGTTATAACAATGGCAATGGCAGCTCAAAGCCAGAGGAGACGCATGAATGTTTTGTATTCATATCAAACAAACTGGCCTCGGACATTACGTTGACCATTGGCCAGGCCTTTGATTTGGCCTACAGGTGGGTGGATGATTGAAAACGAGCAGGATCAGTCCTGTATAAGATATATTATATACTGTAAAAAAAAATGTTGAAGTTTCCTATTAACATCAATCAATCTTACACAGAAAATTCATGGACAGCACGGAGAAGACGAATCTAAATAAGGCGCAGCAGCAGATTGAGCATCTGCAGCAAACGATTGCCATCTACAAAGAGCGACTGCGTGAGCTGTCCGCCAAATTGCCAAAGGCCGAGCTGGATGCCATGCTCTATAAGCTGGGTATTAAAGACATTGTAGAGGCGCCCAGCAATGAGCTCAATTGCAACGAAACGCTGAGCAACGGCAAGCTAGGCAAGCTCACTTCATGTCCTGTACCCATTATATATCTAATTATTGTAATTTTACAATTGCAGATGATGACAAGCTGCTGATTGACACCAATTCGTCTACAGCCTCGACGCATTCGGCGTCGCCAAACTCTTTCTTGCCCATTGTGCCGCCACGCAGCAATTTGTCCAGCCAGATGAGCAGCAGCAGCAGCGGCGGCGGCGGCGGCAAGAGCAACAGTCAGAAAATGGATGAGCTCTTGTTGAACTCGGACTCGGACAGCGACTTTGATCCGCGCGCTGATGAGATACAGGATAATCTCAGCAATGGTCGCAATGCCATCAGCAACGATCTGTTTGGCTTTGAACCCTCGAAGAGCTTTGGCCAGCAGCTCTTCTTTAACAACAATGATCACAAGCTGCAGAACAACAACAACAACAGCCTGAGCAATAACAACATGAGCAACAACAGCAGCGGGTTCTCCAGCGAGCTCAACATAACGCCACCCTTGTGTAGGTCCCTTTTAAACTGATATATAATATGATCCTTCTAATTGCCATTTTGTGTCTTCTATTTTGCAGTGGCACCGCCGCCAAAGATTGCGGCACCGCGTCGCAGCACCTCGGTGACAAATAGCGGCAACAATGGCCACAACGGCAACACGGATCTGTTTGGCTCCGATCCCTTTGAAATGAATAATGGGCCAAGCGTGTTCAAGGTGAGTGTGATGAGGCAAGGAAAACTGCATATTTTCCTACAATTATACAAAAATATACAATTCTAATCTATATCTTATCCTACCTGCCATTTTAGAGTCAGCTAAACATTGATGACTTCTCATTGGAGAGCTTGGATCCGTTGCGCAAGTGAGCCAGGAAAAAAGCGGTGCTGATTACGCCATTGCAACACAATTCAACTAAAGGATAATACAAATTGTATGTTAGCTTATTTGTGGGGCCCTCTACCCGTGTATGTTGTGTAGGCTTCCCCGAGTCGATCGATGTTTGCCTGCTAAGTTCTTTGAGTTTTGAGTTTTGAGCTTGAATTATAAATATTGTATGTGTATGTGTATTATTGTTTATATAATTTTATATTGCATATTATGTATGATTATTATTATTATATTATATATTATATTATTGCGATCGAGATCGATATCAAGATCCGAACACAATGCACTTTGTTTAAACGAACCAATTGTTGCTGTAGTTAAATAGTTTAAATGAATGTCAATTGTCGAGCAAAAAAAGTTAAAACGTCAGAAACGTCGTGATAATGTGCAAACGCTAAAAACCTAAATGTGAGAATTTTGTATAAAATAATTATAAATCTAAACGAATATTATATATATATATATATATATACTTATTATATCTCTAAACATGTATACATGAACCAAGCACACGCAATCAATTATTGTATAGCTCAGCAAAATGAACAATATTTATTATTATGTAAAATAAAATGTAGTGCCTAAAAAAACAAAAAAATCAAACTCCCCATCAGCTTTTTTATTTACTGCTTCATTTTATTGCTTTAAAACATGCTTATAAAATATGCGTATGCATTTTAACGATTTTTTAACAAGTTTTACATTTAGCATTTAGAACTTTTAACAAACAATGAGAAACTTAACACGTTACTGCCATGAATACAAATTTCAAATACAAATCGTCGCTGTTGCCGTTGTATTTGGGAATGTTTGCCTAGAACTAATGATATCCTTCGCTCCTTGTAGGTTCATCTAAAAACTATTGCTGTTGTTCGTAAACGTCCTGAGAATCAATTGAGTAATGCGGTCCTAGTCCACACCATTGTAGCGTCTTGGGGTTGTTGCACTCAGCTGACGTGCATTCATGTCTGAGCTCTGTAATATTGAATCAGGATATGTCTGAGAATTTTCGAAATTATCAATATCTATATACGATTGGGTTGATTTTAGGATTGGTTCGAAATTAATAATATTGAAACCAAAATAATGCAACTGACCAGAACTCAGTTTACTGGTAAAGGTTTGAGTTTTGTTGGCGCAGTCTCATAAGCTTTTAAAAAAACCATATATATAACGCCAACGATTGGAAAAGTTCTGAAATAAATTAATAAGAGCTTAAGTAAATAATAAAATAATGAATTGAGCAATAAATGATGTGGGGGAAACACAATTGTAGTGCAGGAAATGATTGGAAATTAAGAACAATCAAAAATTTGTAATGTGCTAAACTTCGGTACTTCCCCGTTTTACCATTGCAAGCCTATATCAGTGGCAGCTCCAAAGTATGCTATAGTTTGTGCCACATGGAGCCAAGTGAGGATACAAACCACCCTGCAACTACATTATAGGATGGGTTTTATCTACTGGTGTATATAAAAAGCAATAAGAATGACCTTGTCGTTCATAGAATAGCCGTGCTGTCAACTTTTTGTGTACAAATGAGCATTGACAGGTCTGGTCACATTATCGAAGAGCCCTGTCCACTTATAGATAAGGTACTGACAACTTATTGATATTGGCTTACCACAACTACACAAAATTATAAGGCATGCAATTTCTATGAAAAAAACAACGAGAAAACGTTAAGGAGACATGGTAAAAAAACGGGCCTAAGTGTTTTAATTTACTATTAATTAATATCAACTCTTTAAAATGGTTTAATAGTTAAAAACAGAGTATGGTTGTCATGTGTGTGTGTATATAAATTTCAACAGTTTATTTTTTGTTTAAGACTTCAGTATAACTTAAATAATAAATATGTATGTAGTAATATAGGTAAACAGTGTGTGCTTGAAAATAAACAGAAAGTGTACTTCGTAACTTAAATCAAAATCCTCATTAATAACTAATTGCGTAACTGTTTCAAGACTTTTATGTGTATAAATTTCTTGCAATAAATATATATTTAAGATATAAGATTTTATCGGGCTTAATAGTAGATACAACAAAGCCCCACAAATAAATCAAGGCCTCCAAGTTTTTCAAATCCCCACAAACCTTTCCCGAATAGTAGTACATAATAAAATTTTGGAATGTCAACTGATAAATGACAAGTTTCAACGAAATGCAAAAATATAAGGCAAGAGATATTTGGATAGAAAGCAAAAAAACATATAAAGCTGATGAGTTACTTAACAAAATAATTAGTTAAACACTTTGGGTTTGACGGGATCCATGCTTTAGCTGGGGTTATGTGGATTGGTTATAGTTGTGGGTTGACTGATCGATTGATTGCTGACGGGATGCATTTTGAGCTGACATTTAACACAGCCTTGTCTGGGACTCGGGCTTGGGCGGGTTATTATTGGATTACGGCACTCGTCTTCTTCGTCGTCGACTTCTTAGCGTATTTTACCTGATTGGACCAGTCGCCGGTGGGCACGGTGGCCCGATAGAACTTTGAGCTCGTCTTGTTAAAGATGGGCAACAGCTCGTTGGCCTCATCGGAAAGCGCCTGCAAAACAGCAAATATAAAATATTAGTTAAGATCAGACAACCATATCGTATGGCTAGAGTTGAATAAACATGTCTAATTAGAGGTGAAACACACCTTTAGATAGATGATAGCATCTGTGCCGAAGCCCTCGCAGGACAGCAACACAATGTCGCCGTGGAAATAGCGGGCATAGAGTCTTGAGATGGGTAGACCATAACCGTAGCCTGCAAGCGGCACTGTGTGCATATCCGACTTGGATGGCTGCGGTGCCGTGCTGTACATGTATTTAAAAAGTTGATCGGACTGGGAACGTGGTATGCCGCCACCCTGATCGGAGATCTTCACGCAAATATCCTCCTCTCCGCGACAAATGGCCACCTTGAGCGATGGTAGTGTGTCGCAGTTGTCATGGTTGTGATGCTCAACCACGGCACGCATCGAGTTCTTGAAGAGTTCGAACAACATGTAGTATAAATGCGAGGGCACGTAAACGGTGCGTATGGGGCCTTTATCGACGCTATTGGTGCAGTGCTGTTGTATCTCCAGTGCAGGACTCGTCAGATAGTATTGATCACATAGAAAGCGGGCATTCTCGTACGCATCACGCACCACGTCCGACAGATCACAGGCTGGATCCAGGCAGCCAATGTGCCGGCCCAGCGAATGCGGACTTGAGCCAAACAGCAGCGCTGCGATGAGAATAATATAAGTAATTGGTTAAGCAGTTGAGCAAAGGAGGACTCACTGTGCTGATTGATTAGCATACGAATGCTGATGCGCGACATGTAGAGGCGATCAAGAAAGTACTGAATGGAGCTCTCGGTGGATGCATCCACTTGTCCGCCCTCGTTCTCCTTCATCTCGATGACGCCCTGGGCCATAGTCTGTACTACATCATTGTGCCGATTCCTAATCAGATCCAAGTGCTGCACAAATCTGCAAAGATCATTATCATATGTTTAGTGAAAGTTCTTTGGCTGGTTAATTTGTGGTATGCGTCACACTTTAGTAGATTGTCATGAGTGGGCTCGGCCTTCTCGTACTCCAGCACATCCTCGAAGCTCTTCACATACCAGGAGCTCACCTCGCTCACGGATCGCGTGTGCAGCAGATTGTCCGGCAGTAAAGCGATCTCTTTCATAATATTCGCCAACCGAACGGGCAGCTCCTTTCGCAGAAATATATACGACTTCTTCTCGCAAGCATTTTGACCTAGAAAATTAAACAAATAGTATGCATTTTATATAGATTTGTATGTCTAGACTGTGTTCAACTTTTGCTTATCAATGCATAGTTCTACATCTAATCAGAATGAGCGACGCCTTTGCGATGATCATGCACTTTGTTAGTGGGTCAGCCCCACAAACGATCAAGTGGAATTCGCATGTAGAACGCAACAGCGTCAAGCGGAACAGTCAAAGTACGTAGTATGCACATATATTGGTAAATTAATATGCATGTATTAGTGGACTTTTGACTGAAAAGCTTTCACGCTCTCCATGTGCTTTAAGCTTACATAGTATCAGCATCTGTGTGTGGTGTACATGTGATAAAGCACACTAGGATAAGTAGAACTGGCTAAACGAGCATGCTCGAACAAAGACTTTTTAATTGTTGAGATAATTGCATTTATAGTATACCAATTGAATTTAATGCGATGGATGGCGCTGAACTCAATTGATAAATTAGCGTATGTATGTATGTAGTCTGTAAATGTATGAAAATGTATTCATACATAGTATGTACACATGTGTGTTAGTTCATATATAAGCTCGGTTCAAGATTTCCAGAACGGCAAGCGATTTAGTCGACAAATAAAACCGACATAACAAACTTTGCACTTGCCGTTTGTTTATACATGCATATGTACATACATACATACATAATACATATTCAATCATACAAATACATACATATGTATGTACATATGTATGTTTGCGTTTATTTTGCTGACTTCGGTCATCGTCAACAATTTCGTAACAAAAACAAAACAGTAGAAAGCAGAAAGCGGCGATTGGAAGTGGAGAACTGATAAGCACATTGAACTCAACATGGTGAGCGTATATAAATGTTTTGAAACTGGGCCTTGAACTGTACAACGCCATCTGTTGTCAAAAGTTAGCAGAGGCACGCCTTCTTTTTGTTGCTGTTGTGACTTTTAATTGGCATGATTGCTTTGCACGCAAAACCGATAGTTGTTCTAATCTAGACTGATAAGAGGTCCAGGGCAATCAAAGAGCGACAACAAAAACAATGCAGAGACTCAGCAAAATAAAAGTTGAATATTAAAATGCCAGCGCAAGTCCAAAATAAACAAGATATCTACGTATTATATTATTCATACATATACAATGTACATACATACATACATATGTATGGTATGTATGTTAGTTAGTCATAAATGTTTCGATAGCTTCGTCGGCCATTTTGTTTATGAGACTATTGTAACGAATTCCGAAAACAAAACAGAATCAATAAAACGGGTTATAAAAATAAAAGAATACATTAAAAACAACAAAGTTGCGCTGAAATAAAATCAAAACAAGCAACAACGTCAGCCCAATTAGAATTTGCGAGAAACTGCCGGCTGGATAGTAAAAAAGACACACAAAACCACAAGCATGCCTGAAGAGAGAGAGAGAGCGTGAGAGAGTGGGAGTGGGAGCCAAAGCGATCGTGAGAGACACGCGCATCTCTTCAACACCTTTGCTCCCCTATTCAACGAACGCCAGCTGCTGACCTTAAAATAGAGCTTTATTTCTGCTTTGTTGTTGTTCACTTGCCTTCCGCTTTTAGCTTTTGTTTGATGTGTGTGTGTGTGTATTTTCAATATTGTTTTGTTATTATTACCGAAATGGTTTGCTTGACATATGTATGTATGTACATACATACATACATATGTTTGTATTTAGCTTGATCGAACTGTCTGGCACTTCTTGACAATTGAATTGATGCATTGGCAACGATAAGACCCCTCCTCACTTTCGTTTACCTTGATAAGTCAAACAAATTACGCTTAATGGTAGTAAACAATAATCGTTTCTTGATCCCAACGTCTGGGCGGTGCGTAACACACATACATATGCATATATACTACTTATAGTAATTGGATACTAACAGGTGACAAGCTATAACGTCACGAACTCAATTTCAAGTCAATTGAATGCTTCGTCTCATTATCACTTTATCAATTGCAATTCAATGTTGGAAAATGCAATAATTTATTTACAACACGCAAGCACGCACGGCGCAGCGTCAAAGAAGTAATTTCTTAATGCCCACGTCCCAGCGCCTCAACACCCCTCGTATTACACCCACCTAATCGTACTGAAATCGTATACATAGACAAATCCAAGGTCAGGGATAGTCCAGTCGCGTCAAACGAGTTGAACGCACAACGGAAATGCGCACATTGCAATTGCAATTGCAATTCTATTTTCAATTACATATACAATTGCATTAGGATCCAAAGTTGCACAGCTGAGCATGACGTCAGTGGAAGGGACTCAGCTGTTGCTGCTGCTGGCAGAAGTGCCAATTGCATCAGCATATTCATTAGTGCCCACTTTTACTGCCCACCAAGATGTCTTCGAGTATATTTGACTCACATTCGCCTTTGCCTTTTGCCGCACCTCTGCCCCTTTACCACTGTCAAGCGAGCGTACAAACAAACATAAAAAGCAAAACGTAAGAGACGAAGAGAGCAAACTGCTGACTGCTGGACTTTGAGTTGCCGCTCTCTCTCTCTTTCTTTGTAGTTATTCATCTAAGCCGAAGCTTGGCAAAGTTTTAGACGCAGATTAATCGAAAAAAGTAAAACAAAAGAAACACGAACTAAAATGATATTCATTAATTAATTAAAATATATACAAAGCCGTAGTTTCCTTATATGATAGTAAGTAAATGAAAGCTTAATAATATTTCAAGTAGACCTCGGAGAAAACCTTTATTTATTCCAACAAATCTAATATACCCCGCTACCCCGCAATCTATGGTTAAGTGTTTTGGGAATGGCGGCGCGTGTGCTTGACATTATTATCGGGGGTGTTGCTTTTTTTCTCTCTCTTTGATTCTATTTTTTTGTTTTGTTTGCGGTTCCTCATTTATTTAGGTTAAATATGATGTCTGCGTTTTGTTTTGAACGTTTCTTGGCAAGTGGGAACCGGTTGACGATTCCAAAGTTCAAGATACCCTGGGTATACATAGGTAATAAGGACCAAAGTCCATTTCTCTGTATGATGCTGTTGGTTATCCAACGGATCTATATTCAATTCCTCACTTGGGCAAACACTTGGGAAAATTTATCATCCGAAAATACAAATTTTCCATCACAAAAATATTTTTTTTGTGATTCTATATGAATATAAGTATGTATGATATATATTATCGCATTTTGTATATATTTCATGAATATCACACGAAATGTTTTGGCCCACGCATAGAATTGGCACATGATTAACTTGAGCAGGCGTCGGGCGGTTGGGGGGTGGTACGCATAATCAAATGGGACGACCGGATTTTGGCATATCGTATCTTAATATAGTACATTGATATATTGTTTTTAACTGTCCAGCTGATAGGTATAAAGTGATTAGGGCCCATAGAATATGCTGGAGGTAACAACTAGCTGCTATCTGGAGATTGATTAGGGTTTATTAGTGGCCCCACCGATATTGCGCATACGTCATGTAAATACGTTTAATAATACGAATTTCCACATACATATATGTATGTATATAGCATATGCATGTGATATAATAAAAGCATTGTGGGAGGCAGACGCGATTTTTAGCAGTTCTCCAATAGATTAGAATCCATTCAATATGCATCCATTGAAAATGATGACAGCCCTGCACAAACATATGTTCGCGTGTATTATTACAGTTAGGTACAGTTGGTAACAAAAAGTAGCTCAAATCTTATCGTTGGCATTCAAGTTTAAGTGCATACAAACGTAACTGTACTGTATTCAACTTAGTAGAAAAGCCTTTATTAATTTTGTTTACTCTTCAAAACAAAGCGAAAGATAATAAAAAAATGGATATCAAAAGTACTGCGATTGTAAAATGGTTGATATACAAAACAAAAAAAGAAGATTGTTAAGGGGGGGAAAAACATGGCTGAGCCTGTTTCGCATGCTTCTATTAATAAACAGGTCACATGTCGCCTTGCTATTAAGCCCAACCAACCCATGTCTATATATAGTCAAACAGCAAAGGAAGGAGGAGAACATAATAACACAGACTCCCAGCCTCACAAAGGCATCACCATAGCAACCTCTAAACAATTTTAACTGGGTCCCAGCCACTTGGCCTAACCTAAGAGCCTTGTTTTCAAGTCAGCTGCCATTGCCTCTTGCATGTGAAGAACTTTTACAGCAGACCCCTTGAAAAGCGCTAACAAAGCATGCCAGTCGCTTGGGAATATGTCTCTTGTTTATACCCTGTAGTCATGGGAAAGAAAAATGACTATATACATAGATATATTAAGTTATTCGCTTATATGCTATAGTAATGATTTCATCTCTTAAAATGTATTATACATAAAAGGATACCAAATCCTGTTAGTACTTTGATTTTATTATGATAAATTTCCTATTTTTAATCATTTGTTATATTATTCTTATTAATCATAACGTTTTCTAAGCATTTGTATATACAAATATATAACTTTGAAGGAATTAAGTTCAGTAATATCATCCACATGTAAATCGGTTCAGTTTTTACGAAGTTGGAGGTCCAGGGAGAGCTTTAACTATGGATTCGGATCATTGGGATATTCAATTTTTAGATAATTTTTGAAGGAAAAGTTAGGTTAAGTTCAGAAGGCACTGAACGTTCCCAGCGATATTACATAATAAATTTTTGAGTTTGTCTTAAAAAAATAAAAATAAGAAAAATAGTAGTTAATACAAATTTTGATGTACAACTACTTTTCTGTATAAATAACTCATACTCATATTTGTTGTGCGCTTACAGGGTATTGCATAGCCTATACTATACAATTTTGGTACTCATTGAGGCAGGTTTTAGTGCAGCTTAGAACAGAGAGAACATATTTATAAATATACACATGTTTGTTTGTATATATCTGTATATATGGACAAGTATTGCAGTTGTCGATGTAACTGACATTGAAACGTCCTTGGGCGGCACGTGCCGAACCACTGCAATTGGTGGAAGGGGCTGGCGGGGTGGGTGACTGACGACTTGTATCCAAAGTATGAAATTTCATTGCCATTTAAACACGGTTGGCGGCTAATGAAAAATACGTTTACGTTTATTTGTGGGAACTTCCGTTTTCTATCGCTTTTCACAGCATTTAAGCCGGCAGTCGGAATGATTCCAACAATTGACTCGGCGGCTTATTAATGCCGCGCACTGTTCTCTTCCCGCTCCGCTCTCCCGCCAGCTGGACTTCTGCATAATCAACAGTTTGCGCTCGCTTCGAGTCAGCGTTGAAAACAAAATGCCTAATTGACGTTTTAATGAAATTAAATTGGGTATTAGATAACGGTCATTTGAGCAGTGTAGCTGAGAGAGTCAATATGCAGCTCACGTCTGAGCTTACTCTCTCAGGCAGATGACTTGGTGACTTTTCAATTTCATGCTCAGTATGCAGCTTATGCCTGAGCTTAGCAAACTCTTTCAGGCAGATGACTTGGTGACTTTTCATTTGGTTACTTTTCATTTGGTGACTTTTGATTTGGTGACTTTTCAATTTCATGTTCAACCAAATGCATGATAAGCTTCTTTATTTGTATTGGTGACTTGTGTGCTGATAACTTATGAACCTAGTCTTACAAGATTGGTATTTACTCCCTGTACCGATAAAATGGGTAACAAGGGGGTATTGGATCTGTATGTAACAGGTAGAAGGAGACATCTCCGACCCCATAAAGTATATATATTCTTGATCAGTATCAAAAGAGATTTCGATTTGGCCATGTCCGTCGATCTCAGCAACTATACGAGCTAGAGACACCAAATTTGGAATGAGGGTTCGAATATAGCGGGAGTAGGTCAAGTTTATTTTTGATCCGAGTGTGTGTGTGTATGTGTAAGTGTAGGAAGATGCTATCGGAAATTTTTGACCTGGGTACAGGGAGTTTTGTAGTTGGGTATGCTCAACGATAGCATTCTTACTTGTTTTGGGTTGAAGAAATGAATTATTTAAGTATTAATTATTGAAATGGGAGCAATAGTTTGTTTCTAATAAAACAAAGTATTCAGCTTTCAGTGAATCATCAGTTATCGTTTACATAATATATAATAATAATAAAATTTGAATTATTGTAACAATAGTTTGCATGCTTGTTCGTGCTTCTGAGTTCATCTCATTTATATATATATATATGTATTTTCATATCCACAAATTCTATAAACAAGCCAAGCGCTGATAACCTACAATTTACAGAGAACAAGTCACGAAGTCATCTCTCTATTACGAATTTCCTAAGAAGTTTATCAATAGAGAGATGAATTGTTGACTTGAGATAAGTCTCTGTTATGAACGCTCAGTTTTTATAGACTATATTTAAAAGATTTTCAATCTGATCGAAAGATATGCTATTGTTAACTCGGTAGATCAAATCGTAGGAAAAATTGTGTGAAACGTGAGATTTTCAAACCTTATACTGGTTAGGGCAATTATCAAGTCGATAAAATCAAATTGTGTTAAAGTTTTGAAAGTCGTAACGTATACCAGTCACGAAAATAACAATTGTTTGTTATTTACAATGATTGTTACAACTTAAGCACATCCTTGAATATACACTAAGGAAAACTTGGATTCTTCAACTTTATGAGCTTACGTGGTTCCATCTAATTCTGAGAGAATATTATGAAATCGGTTTTGAAAATATGACAGGTTATGCAATTACAAACCAGATAAGATCAAAACATTTGAGCCGTAACTTACGTCACGAAAGTATCAAATGTTTATTGAACAAGATTGTTACATCATTAAGCTTTATGAAGCCTTTAAAATATCATTGAATAGTTAAAACGCGATCAAACCAAGTCAAAACAACAAACACGTGAATATTTTCTGATTTCTCGGAGAGGGTTTCGGGCGGGAAAAATTCAAGAGAGAGAGAGTGAGAGGAACTTATAGAATGCCGGCAGATGCAAGGACATTGAGAAAGTTAAAAGTTACTTACCAAAATCCATAAACTGCTTGATGGAAAGCGGCGATGGATTGAAGCCCGAGTAGAAGTCCAACATTTTGGCCAGGCTTGACATGGTTGAGGCCGAGAGGCGAACGGGAAAAATACGCATTTTGAGGCTTTTCTTTTTTTATGTGTGACGCAGGGAAATTCGGAGCAGTTATTGGAGGAGGCCCACGGGGCAATTATCGTAAGCAGCTATATATATGCACAATTATATTGCTTGTGGTTGGGTAAACGTATTAAAGCAGCCGGCAGCTGGAATGTCCTTCGCTCACCTTCAGGAGGAGAAGAAACATAACCACACTTCTTAATAGCAGGACGTTGACCGGGCTTTTTCTTTCTATTTAAACACACCGAGCTTTTTTTTGCCGCAAAAATTTCTCAGCGAACAGCTGGCAAGGTGCTGTTGTTGTTGTTGTTGTTTGTTTGGTGGCTGTTGTTGTTTTATTGCTCTCTGTTACAGCAACAATAAATCAATTGTGCTTTATAAGGCTTTAGTTGTGGTACAAAGGGTAGCAAAAATATTTGTTTTTGTTTTGTATTTGCATGAACCGCAATTTGGTTGTTGTTTTTGCTAGCTGCCGCCTTTGGTCTTATTGTTGCTGCTGGTGTTGTTCTTGCACAATCTCTCGGCAGTTGCTGAGCGTTTTAGTGTCTCCCGCTGCTCCATAAAAGCGTTTTTGGAATCGTTTTAAGCTCGCTATACGCCTGATTTGTGCGCCACGCGTGTCATAATAATTATAACTTTTGTATTTATTTACTTTTGTTGTTCTGGCTGGTCGTTGTTGTTGCACCGCCTTGCGTCGACTGAACTGAACACGACCGCTTCGTTCGGTCTAAATATTAATATTCTCCACGATTCGAGAGACTGTTCAAGAGCACGCCGCGTATTGCTCATTTTATAGGCGCGCTCCAAAATACTTTGTATGTGTATGTGTATGTGTGCGTGTGTGTGTGTAATGTTTTAGCTGGAGGCCTCTGGGGCTAACGATTTAAGTGTGACCGTTGGCTGCATGCCTAATAATGCCCCAATACCTATAGAAAAAAATACCAAATATACCAATAGTGATGTGTCGCGCGCTCAACATACTGTTTTAAACTCTCCAGTGCCTGACTAGGCGATACCCTATACAAATGTCAGCAAACAGTGGATAACTCTTGAGTTAAAAACTGTTTTTTTTTAAATTCCTTACATGCAAGCCGTCCTTAACTCATGTACTATAGGGTATATATATAATTTGGCTTAATTTTACCAAAAGCGTTCTGTAGATCTCATAGACAATCGATCGAAAATTGAGTTTTTGTATGAAAAAGCATGTCTTAAAGCTCCTGTTTGCCAAAATCATAGTTGAGATCAGATGACCCAATTCCAGTATAACTATTATTCATTGTTAATCATTTTATAGACTTTAATTAATCCATGCATGGATGTGTTTTCAGTTTTATTGATACCCTTATAAATATAAAAGATAAATATTCATAAGTTACAGCATATACAAATGTAATTGAAATTATTCCAATTTAATTGCAATAATATTCAAAAGCTTAACGCGATTTACGCACACGGCTCTCTGGTTTAAAACATAAAGCGTTGCGTCCTTCCAGCTGTGTTTTTCCTTGGCAATCCATGCAAATTCGTAATAAAAAGAATATTTTCAAAAAAAAACAAACAAAAATTTCAAATTTTCCTAACCAAACTTTCGATAACTTTTGTTGCTGCCCTCGCAATTGTTGGTTAAACAAATTTACAATATACAACTCGTAAATATAATCGAATTGTGCTTTAAAAACTAAAGTAAATATTTATGTACTCAGGATGTACATTTCAGTTTGCATAGGATAGATAGGTTGGATTTTACAGAATTTTGGAGGCCAGAATTGGAAGTTAATTGGTTATAGAGTTATTACAGAGTATCCTTAACAATTCGTTCTGGCTAATTCATATGCTTTAATATATGCATGTGTGTATGTGTGGGTGTGTGTGTGTAAAAACCTATAACTAAGTTTGTGTTAACAAAAAAAAAAACAACGTAAAAATTATAACAAGTTTGTAAATGGAAATAGTACAATTGTAGTTTTTTCTTTTTTTCTATGGGTGAGCTGGTTTTTAAGGAACATGAAAACAATTGTGTGTGTGTGTACATACATATTATGTGTGTGAGTTGTGATTGTATGCGTGCGGATGTGAAGCTAGCAAAGTAACGGGAAAGCGCTGCCCAGCCTTTAACATCATTATCATCATTGGCATTAGCATTATCATTATCATTGGGCTGCACACGCACCTGACATACAATATAATCTGATTGCGTATATTTCTATATATACTTATACAACAATATGTAATATTATTATGCGTGTGTTGGTGTGTCTGTCTGTCTGTGTGTGTGTGTATATAAAACAAATATATAACTATATATATACACATATACACATATATAGCTCCGTGCATATATGCATATGTATTTAGATAACGCCGCCGAGCGCACGGCGCTTTCCTTTATCCTTTTCAATCGCCAGCCAAACTCCATAGACGACGCCTTACAATCAGTACACAAAACGATTAATATTCATGCCCAGATCGTTGCCACCACAGCTGCCGGTGGGTGGCGGCGACTGGTCGTCCTCGTCGTCGCCATCGTAGCCATTTCGGGTCAAGGGACCAGTGCTAGCCACATTGTTGCCCTTGGCGTTGCGCTTGAAGCGCTGCATCTTCAGCTCATCGTTGTACTCGCGGTTATCCTGCTTCACATAATCACGCAGCGTGCGCGGCAGCTCGTCCAGCGTCGGTGGCGGCACCAGCGGCACTGGCACCATTGGATGTATCGGTCCATCCGGTGACGCTTCGGTCGAACGCCCGCACATCTGATAGAACAGTATGTAGGGTGTGTTCGGCGAGGTCAGGCTGTGCATCTCCTGTGGCTTCGAGTTGGTCACCAGGCTGTCGTTGAATTTGAACCAGTTCTTCGACTGATCTGCCGCAAAGGTGAAGTAATGCCCCGAGTCCATGCTATAGCCGGCATGCACAACGCCCGCATACAGATCATAGTGCACCGTGCACGTCTCCTGCAGCGAGTCTGTGGCGCACACCTTCACGATGACCTGAAATCAAATAAAAGTAGGCGGTTTAATATCTGACAGCCCATATAGGTTCACTCTGGTAGGGTATGTTACTATAATGTATCTCTATTGTAATATATGTTTATAAAGAGGTGGCCCTGACTGATTCAACGCACAGTCTAGACTGTGAGAGCTAGAACGCTTAAAGATTCACAGAAGGTTCCTTTTATGAAGGATTTTTTGGATGCTGTATGTTATAGTGTTCCAATCCGGCCAGGTCCAACATATGTACTGCCTCCAGCAAAACGTAGCATCTGTGATATCATGATAGCTCTAAAACTGGGAGACTTAATTGAATAGAAACAGACAGACCGACAAGGGTATATCGACTAGGCTATTGATGACGATCAAGAATAGGGAACAGCGTTTTCCAAACCCGATACGACTCACCTAATAAAAAAATACCGAACTATTTTACGAAATAGAAGCTGCCCTTATGCCATTATTATCTACTGCGCTGCCCAACTTCCAGTTTTGTAGTCTTTGGTTTATCTTATGTAAAAATATACTATTTACAATTCTGTTTTTCCTTATTTAAAATTCTTTCGCAACCCGACAATATTTTTCTACGACCCAGTACCGGGTCGCAACCCCCACTTTGGAAACGCTGATCTAGTATAGTTTTTGTGGGGTTGGAAACGTTTCCTTCAATGCGTTACACGTACCCTGACAAGGCGCTCTGTTCTGCATCCTTCTCCACGACTCCCTCATAAGTGCTATTGCCTATTTTGTAGGTCTAACTTGATAGTAACATGTACCCAATCGAATTTCTAACTAAGTACTATAACTACAAAGGTATATTTATTATAAGTACTCACACTTTCGTCGTGGAACACCTTGTGCATGAGCTTAGTGCGAAAGTGGTACTTCTGATCATACTTGAATTGCTTGAGCGTAAGGATGAGATTGCGTGGGGCTTGGGTGATGCCAATGCGCCGCTCGGCATCGCAGAGTTTCTTGCAGCGCGCACAGAAGTACTGATTATCGCCGTTGAGTTTCTCGGGCGAGCAATAGTAATCGATTAGATCCTGTACCGAATAATTTGTGGCGCCGCAGTCGTCCTTGTCGTCCGGAAACGATAGCTGCAGCTCTCGAAAGCTGTCCTCATTGCGGCTCTCCCAAGCACAGCTCAGGCATTTGTATGTCGTCGACAGTTTGCCAGCGAACGTCTTGTCGATGGTCGATGGCGGCTTCTTGGGCTGTGCATTGGTGGGCGTTGGCATGGACGTGGGTGTGGGCATGGGCGTGGACATCGATGTGCTATTAGCAGTTGCATTTGGCCTTGTGTTATGGACAGCGCAGAGCTCACGGTCCTTGCTATTATACGGTATGACGCCGGCGGCCACTATGTCATCGGTTAGCATTGCCGTGTCACTAGCCGCCTTCAAAGCCTTGGGCGGCGGCATATCGTTCTCCATATGCGGCAGACTGTGCGCTCCATTGTTAATCTCATGCTCGTGCAGCAGATCAAGCAAATAGCCTAGGAACTCGGAACTGTCCTGCTGCAGGCCGGGCGTAAAGCCTGGCGGACGTGTCGCCTTCAACACACGCGACGGTGTCAGCTCGAAGCGCATCGAATGATGCATCAGCGCAATCTGCTGCTGCATCTTCAGCAGCAGCAGCGAGCCGCTCTCGATTAGCAGGATTTGGCGGACGAAGCTGTGGACAGAGTTCAGAGAGTCAGCAAGCTTTTAACAGAGGTACTCTCTCGAGAGAGTATCGATAGATCTACAGCAATCGATACTACTCAATTTCAGGAATGTTTAGTATCGATTGTTGTAGATCTATCGATACCTTCGAGAGAACAACAATTAAACATTCCTAAAATTAAGAAATGTATCTCAATATATCGTATATATCTCTATAACAGTATCTCAAGAGTATATCGATGGTTCCTTATGATATATTGTTGATAAGCAACACATTTTGATAACGATTCTAGTCGATACTATCGATAACTACTAGTATCGTAGCTGTGCCAGCTGTCATGTGAGTCAACTTACTCGCTAGTCATGGCCAGGGCCTGAAGCACGCTGTTCATATAGCAGGTGTTGCCAAGATTGACCAGGCCGACTCGGGCATTGCGGGGCAGGGCGTTCTCACACATGGCGCGGGCGAGGGCGATGCTGTTTTGTGAGGGCTCGTACATCTGGAGCTCGGCTTTAATGGGAGCATAGAGCTCATCGTTGTCATAGAAGCGCATCATTAGCGCATTGGTCACGTCGACCAGCTTTTGGATTTGAATGCGGGCGTCGTTTGAGGCTTCGTCTATGCCATTGGACTGGTTCTTCAGATAGGATATCACCGGCGGTATCTTTGGCAATATCTGAAAGAAATTCGATATTAGAAATCTAGTAATAGATATCATAACAAAAATTTGTATTTGTTTTTTTTTTTTTTTCGATAAATGATGGAAGCCCTATGAAATGTTCAACTTCCGACTTTCTTCGATTACAGATCTTATTTGTGTCAGTTCCCATTTTAAAGTCTTTTAACTCCGATTAAGTCTTTCGGAATCGATACTTTGTTAACTTGTTTGAATTCCGAAAGACATTGTAAATCGGTTTGAAATAATCGATCGATAACTCAAAACCGTTTCGGAATAAAAGGGAATCGGAAATGGGAACACTCTCCGATTTTCTTACCTTGTGGAATATCTCCGGCGCCTGATGGATGGTTGACAGCATGTGAAAGACTAAAGGCGATACCTTACGACGTAGCGCGGGAAAGATCATCAGTATAAAGAGCATCTCGATGTTGTCCATACCGATCTCATCGAGCAGCAGATACTTCTCCTGCTCACGCAAGCCCTGCAGCAGCGCCATGATCCACAGAGATAAGTTTTGGCAAAAGTTGCAGCCGCGTATCCATTCGCAGAGTAAGCCCACAGTTCTACGTATGCTATCGTCCTGGACATTCATGTCCAGCAGCGATTGCACCGCCTCGATGATGAGATCCGGGCTAAACAGCTGGAATACAATTGCCACGGCGCAGGAGGGCGTCTCAAAGGGGGATTGTGTTATTAGCTGGTAGACAACTCGCAGATAGTACATCAGGTAGCGCTTCTCATTGTGCTGGGCCAGTAGCTTGCCCAACTTGACGATTTCGTCCTTAAAGTGCTTGAGATCCATCGGCTTATTACCAATCTGCAGGTGCGCCAATTTCAATATGACATGCCTATAGACTATCAGCGCGGCGTTATGATCATCTGGATTGACTCTCTGCATGATAATTAGCAGGTCCTTGATGTCCGAAAGTGCGCCCCCGCCACCGCCGCCAGACCCTCTGGCGTTTGTCCCTGCACTGGCCGAGCTCACTTGGTTGCTGGCTTCGCTCGGATTCGAAATGTCATCAATTGAATCGCCACCAACGCCACCGCCGTCGTCACCGTCGTCCGAAATGTTGCTGTTTTTGTTGTTGACAATTGTAGATTTGCCATTAGCTGCGCCTCCAGCCACGCCGCCAGCTGACCCCGCGCCACCAGTGTTGGCTGATGTGCCGGCGTTCACATCCTGCGACTCGGAGTTGTTCTGCTTGACGGCCATTGTTGTGTCCTGCGTGGCTAGTGTGGCCTGTTGCGGATGATGCTGGCTGCGGTGCCTCCTGAACCTAAGCGATAGGTGTATGCGGGGCCGCGGGGGCTTTTGTTTGGCGCGGGCACTGCGGCTGTTGCGAGGCTTACGACGCCGCGTGTCCTTGAACCTGCTGCCGTTGCGACTCGTTGTTACTGCGTTTTTGACCTTTAGCTAGCGGCAAGCCCGCATCGGAATTATTTATAAACAAAAGTCAGGCGCAGCCATTCAACGACTGGTATGCCTACTCTCTCTCCACTCAGCACTGTCTCTCTGTTTGCGCTGCTCGTTCTGTCTGCCTGTGGATATAACTTATATATTTGTTGCACTCTCACGAAAAGTATGCAGAAATGGAATTGGAGACGACGCTCGCTTTGTTTTTTTAGCTCGATTTTCCAATTGTCAAGGCAAAACACCTCTACTTTTACCTAGTTGCCTTGCTCACACTTTGCCTGTACAACTGAATAATGTTTTATTTGTGTTTACTGAAAATTTGACTGCTTTTTAACAACTCTTTGTGAGATTTTTCAGATTTGTTGTAAATTTTTGTGTCTACTGAGTCAGTGAAAGCAGTGTGACCGCATCTCGAAAGCAACATATATACCGTATGTCTGTTTTGTACTTCGCGCTTTTATTGGCTAACCAAGGAATTATTTTCTATTTTTTCTGACGTTGCTCGATTTTCGCTTTAGTACATTTGATTTCTTGTCTTATGCGAAATTAAAATAACAATTTCTTTTAAAAACTCAAGTGAATGGTTAGGTTTCTGCTGCCGCTAACACGTCTGTGTTTCTTGCGCTTTCAATTTTTAGATTTATTGTATATTCTAAGGAAAAGTGTAACCGTTGCATGCTGCAGGGCTAATAAATTTCTTTGAATTGTGCAATTTATGCAACCAAATTGCGAGGCACATAATGGTATTCCCCTTTATAATTTTGCTAGGAAATTTCGACTACGTAATTTAATGGGCACACTAGTATGTTAAAAATCAAAATATGTATTTAAATCTAGCTGTTAGAAACGATGTGCAAGTTGACAAATAAGTTTGGTTTTATCACTAGTGTGACCATATTTTGGTGTTCTATTGCGTTGCTAAATATATTATATATATATTTAAAGGACTTTTTTTTATATTTTAATATCTAAAAATGAATATACGTTACGGTAAAGTGGTATATCGACGTATCGTATTGTGTTTGTTGTTTCGTGGCTGTTGCCAAATAAATAATCGGTAATCAGCTGTGCTCTGTTAAGTTTTCTTTGTCAAGTTGGCAGCACTGAATTCAAATCTGAGCTTCTTTTGTCACTTTTCTTTCGACCTAAATTGTCCGCTGAAACGGTCTTTTCTTTATTTAAACCAATAAATTATATTTTGCAAATATTAAATTTAAGCTCTACACAACTGGCACGAGTAATGGAAATTTTGTAGTAAATAAATTTTAGTGCTTGCTGTTAAGAGTTGTTCAGCAATATGTTAAACTTTTGACGCTGTTAGCAAAACAGCTGTTTCATTTTGCCACACATCGGAACGCGTCAAAATCAAACAGAACTGTGTTTTTTCCTAGCGCTCCCGCTTATTTTTCCCAATATCAGTAAGAAAGGTGTTTCAACGGCCCCAAGATGCATCCAGGACAAATCGAAGTCAATGAAATAACAGGCTATTGGTCATTTCTCTTGAGCGTAAGTAAAATCTATGCCGCACACAAATTTTGTTTACATTGTAAACCGGGCCACATTGCGATTGTAGATCGATTGGAAGGATCCGTGGCTTATAGGACTTATATTGCTGCATGTGCTGACGACTAGCACAGCTCTACTCACACGGAACAACACAAATTTCCAGGTTTTTCTGTTCCTAGTGCTACGTAAGTATGTGCAGTAAATTCAAATAGCTACGATCCGCCTAATGTTTGAATCTTTGATGCCTTATCAGTGTCGGTGGTATATTTCTCTGAGAGCATAAACGAATATGCGGCACAGAATTGGAAAACATTCTCCAAGCAGCAGTACTTTGATGGCAATGGCTTGTTTATCTCGACAGTGTTCTCAATTCCCATACTACTAAACTGCATGCTGCTGATTGTGAGTACAAGAACGTCCCATATATATAATAATATAATATTGCTTTATGTGCAGGGTACTTGGTTGTACAACTCAACGGAAATGATGATCACGTTGAAGGTAACACAGCTGAGGGAGAGGGCGCGTCGGGAACGCAATGGCAATGCCGTAACGCCCACAAGCACGGATAAGCCCATCAAGGCTGAATAGTCCTTAACGAATCACTTAATTATTCATTTAAAAACTATCCAACTATCAAGGCCATTTGTAATAGCGTGTAAACAGCATCAGGTGTACAGTTTGTCATATATGCCGCGTTCAAATTTGTGTGTATTGTGGGCCACAAGGTGTTGTCCTTATTTGTAACAATAAAACAGCTCGGGTAGCAAGTTAAAAACTATATTTCAGGAGAGATTTTCATTGTATGTACGGGTCAGATCTGAAAAACAAGCAAGTGCATTGTTTTTTGGATATTTGCTTATTTAGCAAGCAAGGTATTAACGACCATACGCCTCCGTCGTATCCAGATCCACTAAATTTAAAGGAGATCGACATGATCTGTTCGAAACATCTTAGTTTTATTCGATTTATTGAGTTTTTTTTTATAAATTTTAAGTGGAATTGATAAAAGCAATAAGTTGAACATAAAATAAGTGCTAGTGTCATCTTATTTAGGTTAATTTCTTTATTTTTATTAGTAACTCAAAAGTTCAAAACAAGATAGTCTTTTTTTAAATTGAAACCAATTTAAACCCAAAATGCGCCGAGCTGGTATTTCGTATTTTGGTATTTTTAGTGGTCATACTGAAATATACTAACATACTTGCGCATTTGCCTTGCACATATTTTGAGGCTTTCACAGCGCTGGTTACACTGGCCAGTCGGTGGTTGAAAGTAGTCAAGTGCAGCAGCGGGCGACGTTTTTTACCGCTGCGTAAACAATAATTTGTTGATAACATATTCGAAGCGAACAACTTTACAAGCTACTAACAATTAATACGCGACTTGTGCGCTAAAATTTGCTGTTGTTGTTCATACAAAAAGAGTTAACGGTGAAAAAAGAGTAACGAGAGCGGATTATAACTCCAGCTTACGACGCTGTTGTTATACCTGTGTATGTGTGCATGTACAAGTGCTTGTGTGTTAGTGTGTGTGTGTGTGTTGCGTTTGTTTGTGTATGTGCGTCTCGGGCAGCGAAACCAAGTCGAAGATAGCACGAAAACAGAAGTTTTATCCGTCTGGGCTGTTAACACATTTTTTGCAAGGCCAAAGTCAGCCAAAGGGCGCAATAAAATACGCCAGATATATCTTAAATCTTAAATAATATCAGAACAAACAACAGCAGCGCTTAAAAGTAAATAACAAATAAACAGTTAAGCAAGAAGAAGCAGCAGCAGCAGGGCAGCAGAGCAACTTCCAGCCTGCAAAGGGCATACAAAAAAGAGAGCCAACAACAACAACAAAAAATCTGTCGCCAGGCGAAAGTGACGCATAAAAACGACGACGCGACGCGGCCAAAGTCAAAGCCAAATCAAAAGCCAATTACAAAAAGGTAAACAATAAATAATATTCGCAAAAATTCGCAAAACATTTTTGTGCGTTTCGCGTTGTTTTCTTTCAATTCATTCATAAAAACGCAAACCGTAGCGACGCGTCGTAACGTAGCAGCTGGCACTCCCCCGCACCCGCACAGCCCTACCCCATTCACAGAACTCTCCCACTCCCCTTTTGACAGCCGCCCCTTGTCCAATTCTCGTTTACACATTTTTGTGGCTGCTTTGTTTTTGTTCTTCTTTCAAATCGTATTAAACAATTGGCAATTGGCTTTAATTATTTACTAACGCTTATAACACTACACCCCGCCCCTTGTCCCCCTCATCGACAATATTTGTTATCTATTTTTAAGGCATTTCGTAATTAATAATTTGTTTGTTTTGTTTTGTTTTGTGGTTGTGGAGCTTGTCATCGTTCGTTGTTCATTGTTTTAGTTAAATCTTTTGTTTATTTGCAAATATACCATTAACGATCCCCGCCCGCTTTTATCGATTAGATCAGATCTTGCGCCCTATATGGTCACGGACCAGCTGGTTATTATATATACATAAGTAATATCAAAGAATATAAAGTCATACAGAAGGCGCATCTCATACAACGAAAAATGTTGCATGGGGGTGCCCATTGGAAAGTACCCACATTCTGCTTGTTGACTTTATATTCTTTGGTAATACTCAGTTCCAGTTATTGACTTTTACTTCATACAATTTGCATTAAGTCATTGCACGCCTTATAGAGACCATCGCTGTCATTCTTATGATATTTGTATCATCACAGGGAGAAACAATGCTTAAATACGCTTTCAAGATCAATTTCTAAAGTTTTTTCAATAAGAAAAATAGCTAGAAATTGCGTTTTAGGATTTTTAGGAAGACTTTCTTAAGATTTTGTAACCTTAACAATTAAAATCCAGTCCTATTTGTGTTTTTAAACTATATAATGATACGCTCTTTTAAAAACGCCATTAAAAAGACAAGTAAGAAGGCTCTAGTCGAGTTTTCCCGAGTACGAAAATCCCCTTGTACTCCGTGGCCAAATCGAATTCTCTTTTGATACCGATCAAGAATATATATATATTCTTTATAGGGTCGGAGATCTCTCCTTCTGCCTGTTACATACATTTGCACGGATCCAATACCCCCTTTTTAATCATTTTATGGGTATAGGGAGTATATACCATTACTTAGTATTTTTTTCCCATAAACTCTTTATTGGGGAGGCTCGATTCTGTGCCCCTTTCAATCTTATTAGAAGAAAAATTTCATTTACCTAAACTCTTTTTTAACACACATTTAAAACATGGTGAATAATTACATATTATTAAGCTGTTCCTAACCAAAATCGGAAAAACTTATATAAAAAAAACGAATTAGGCTTGTTTTTTACCTGAAACAAACTTAAATTGAGCTTACAAAACTGTAACTGGTTGGGAAGTCATTGGGAAGCCATCTTTAGATAAAACTCCTCCCTGTCTTTAATACAAATATAATGAATAATATTTGTAATAATTAAAATAGTAATAATTACAAAAGTCAGTAACAATTTCAATTGCATATAAAAAGAATAATATTAATAAAGAAATGATGTTCTTATTTTCATTGGGAAGTTCAAACCGTACTTTTCTCAATTTAAAAACAATTTATAATCCATAATAACTCTGTTAAACTTCAATTAGCGAAATTGGCTATAATTAGAGACTACGGTTTAATATTGTTGATTATATATTAATCATCGGCTCAAGCGAGTCTCGTTTGTCGCGTTTGCTTATCGGTGTATCCTGAGGAACTTCTCTTCCGCAGTTAAGGAAGATTATTGGGATCAGTTTTTGAACTAGGCGCTCTGAAGTCGCTCAAATGCCAAAGCAAGGCAAACGAAAGCAAAATAAATAAATAAATACTACGTATGTATGTGTATGTGTGTGTATGTATATAAAAAACAATCAAAATAACTCGGTGACATCATTTTGACTAATCGCCAATTTTAGCATTTGAAAAACGGCGGCTGCTGCTCTGCTCACCGACGAACCAACGAACCAACCAGCCGGTGGGATACCGCGACACTGCTAGATGAGCGGGGGCGATGACGGTGGCGGTGGCGGGGGCTGACTTCGGGGACTGCTTCTGGGTGCTACGCCCGCTAATCGAGCAGTCGACGAGTCGGCTTGTCGCGGGGCAGCAGGTGTTAGCAGGCAGAAGCTGGGCAGAGCTACCCAAGCCCACCAAAGTCGAGCCGAACTCTACACGAGCCAGCCGAGCCAAGCCGAGCAGAGCCGAACGATGGTTTTTTATTCTTCTCTCTCTCTCATTCTTCTTAACACCTTTGTCGATCGTTCATCTTCTTCTATCTGTGAGTGAGTATGTGTTTGTGTGGGTGTGCCTAGGTGATAATACAAAATTTCACTTTCAGTCATTTTACTTGAAATTATATATAAATGATTTGCATTTTCTAATATACTGCGAGTATTCTAAGGTAGCATGACGTATCTGTTTGGTTCTTAGTAAGTATAGCTCGTTGATCTATTATTTGAGGTTACTCAGATTAAAAGTTAGAGAAATGTTAGCACACGACACAGTAACTAAAACTTAATATTGGGCAAATCGAAAAAGGAATAATATAATTGCGTAGTTAACCTTAAGTATTGAAAGTATTCAGATATTAATCAGATTTGGTCGATATGTGGAGTAATAAAATTGGTAATTGTGGTGAGTTGTCGAGAGTTATCTATAAAACCAAAGAAGTTTTACATGCGAGTAAACTTTACTCAGTAAAGTCATCCCATTCTGTGCGATGTATAGATAGATAGATCAACTTATCTATAAAACTAAGGAACAAATCTATATAGAAACAGTTAGGAAGACAGGTATGGTCATTCGAGGGAGTACAAATCAAGACTGTAATAATGAGATTCTTATGACAAGGGGAAAGGAGAAAAAGAAGGAAAAGAGAAAATCAAAACCAAAAGATTATATTCCAATTATTTAAATATCACCTAGAGAATAACATCAAAATGTAACAGTTTCTTTCAAAATTTGTTCAAGGAATTTTATTTCCGCATGTAGCAGAGTCCAGAACGTGAGCTCCTACAATGGGCACAAGAAGACGAACCTCACATGAATCATAAATCCGTTCGACAGCCTTCAAGATGTGCTGTTGTGAAAAGTTCAATCCGTTCTACATCGGACCCTGTCCAGGGTGTGCCTGTGGAGGTTGCGCCTCCGGCTTCCGTTGCGGATGTTGCGGTCCATTGGTCAACTGCTGTGGTCCCAGATGCTGCAGTAATGGATCTTCCTGCGCACCTTGTTGTGGGCAGGTTTGTGGACAATGCTGTGGACCCTGCTGTGGACCCTGCTGTGGACCATGTTATTCCTGTGGACCATGCTCACCCTGTGGACCATGTTTCCCCTGTGGAGCTTGTTCGCCCTGTGGAGCTTGCTCGCCCTGTGGCCCTTGTTTGCCCTGCGGCTCCTGTTCTTCCTGTGGCCCCTGTTCTTCCTGTGCCCCTTGTTGCTATGAGTCGTGCGTCATGTGCAGCAGCGGCATCCATAGCTGTGGCCAGCCCAGTATCCCATATTGTTAATGCTGAGATTCTTGCGAATATTGGTTTCATTTAGTCTGGACTGTACTGCATGTGGCAATTAATTCTCTGATCAAAACAAAAAATTGTTTCCTTTCATTGAGATCATCTTTGGGCGGGGTGCAAATCTGATTGAATCCAAGCGAAGTACGCTTAAAAATTGCTAAAAATGGGGAGCTTAACGAGAGCTGAAAACCCATTCGATTATTTCGATCATTTTAGTGATGGTTTTTACTATCGATACTATCGAAAGCATATAGGTAATCAGGAAGACAGGGTTGTATTCCTTTTAATAAAGAATGGATGGTATCGATAGTAGAAAAGCAATCGATACTATCGGTAGTATCATCGTTCTCTTAACCAGCTCTAGTAAGTTTGTAAAGCTTCACGCTCCGCTGGCTGGCAATCACGTTAAGCCGGCTGTAATGGAATCGGGGACGGTCTCCGGCCGCTCTACATGATTGAGTCTTGCCAATGGGGCATGTGGCATTCACCACAGTGTGAGTTACTTGCCGTGCAATATATCAAAAGCAGATTGAGCGTGGTTTAAGGGGGCTGGTGGAGGGGTGCGCACACGGTAAATGCGATTACGGCATAAGCGATTAATTTTATTGCATTGAACGCTCTTCTCGTTGCTGTATATATATATAAACTAATTAAAGCCATTTCCAATTGCGGCTCGTTAGAGCTGGAGACACCTATCCGCCGGAATGTCACCATGGCCAAGAAGCACCCCAATAGGACCCCCCAACAGCCCAACAGCCCAACAAGCCATCAACACAATAGCGACTTCAAAGCAATTGTTGAATTGCCCTCTCGCGCCCCCAACAAGCCCCAAAGGGTTAATTGTCTGACCCTTCACCCTGGCATCCCCCACCTCTTGTGGGGCTTGTGGGTGTCTGCTTTGGCGGCTTCGTTTTTACCCATCTTGTTTTGGACGCTTCCATGAAACTTTTCAATTTTTCACCGCATAAATATTCTTTGTCTTTCGTTTCACTGACTCTTTGTTTTTTGGGACAATGCTTACTTCAATGCTTGTTTATGCTTTGATACCCTGTACTCAGAAAATGGGCTAAGCAGGGTATGTCGAAAGCGGAAGGTGACAATTAAGAGCCTATAGGGGTTATTTATAACAGAATTCCACATTTGACTTCTATTTATAGTATCTTTTAATTTGATCATCCCATGTCATCCCATTTTCGAAACAAAGAGATCCTTACAAATGTCAGAATACTTCTAGTCACACTATCTAATACTTACGTGCAATATATTGCTGACATGATTCTGGCGCAACTGTCAAATTATTGCATGAAAATATTACAATGCGTTCAATCTATTGCGCAATAAATTTGGGTGCTTCGAGTACTTCTTACACAGATATTAGCCGCGGCACAAGAATTGCACTAACAAGCCGCAACTTGCGCAATATTGCACGTAAATATTAGATAGTATGAACAGGCCTGGAAGAAAAGTTAACTCAAGTATAAGTTGGCTTATCTTAGGTACTTTATGGCTGATTACAGGGTATCTGCTGGTTGAGCACTCTCGAGTTGAGCATGCTTATTTGCTTTGTTGCCGTTGTTTGCCGTGGGTGCGCTCCCAATTACCAAGTGGATGTCTATTTCTTTCTCCCCGATATGCTTTGCTCTGCTCCGGTTCTAGCTATGGCTCTGGGTCTGGTTCGGGCTCTGGCTCAGGGCTTGGGTTCTGTGCGTGCGGCATGTTCTTGTTTTTCTATGTCACGCCTCATTTAGCTTTCCACAACATGAACTAAATGAAACGAACGAACTAACGTTTCCTGCCCCAACGTGTCACACGAAATATGTGGAGCATGTTCTTCACTTTACTTCACTGTTGCCGCCTGCCTCTCCTCCAGATTTCGAAATGCACAATTTTCTATGCTGGCAGAGAATTAGCCAAAGGTACCAGGCCAAGTATATATATCTGTTTCTGTTTCTGCTTCTGCTTCCGCTGTGCTGTCTCTTTATCTCTATCAGTGAACTAGATCAAAAGACTTTATTGCGGTCACCATCATCATCGTTCTATTTCGTATCAACTTCAATTAGTTTCAACAGTTGCTGACAGTTGGGTGCAAGGAGGCAACATAAAAGATGTAGGATAGAGACTCTGATTGGAAATCAGAGCTAACCTCAATTAAAGATGATGAAAAAATGATTAGATCTCCTTTAAAATGAGTGCTTATTATTGTAGACTCTTAACCTTTTTGGGAAATTCATTTATTATTCGCTTAAGTTAGAGAATGTTAGGAAATCGGTCGGTTATGAACCCTTCAGGTCATTTGTTGGCCCATTACCATTAGAATAAGTCTTCCTTGGGAAGAAAGAAGTTCATCCGGATGTACGGATGAAATTTACAATCTTCCTAGGACTTATCTTGGCCAGATCGGAGGTGCTTTCAAGTTTAAGTTAGAGAATGTTAGGAGGTCTGTCGGTTATGAATCCTTCAGGTCATTTGTTGGCCCCTTACCATAAGAATAAGTCTTGCAGTACTACATGGGTACATGCTTGGGAAGGAAGAAGCTCATCCGAATTAACGGATGAAATTTATAATCTGCCTAGTACTAGAGAATGTTAGGAGGTCTGTCGGTTATGAATCCTTCAGGTCATTTGTTGGCCCCTTACAATTTGAATAAGTCTTCCTTGGGAAGGAAGAAGTTCATCCGAATTAACGGATGAAATTTATAATCTGCCTAGTACTAGAGAATGTTAGGAGGTCTGTCGGTTATGAGCCCTTCAGGTCATTTGTTGACCCATTACCATTAGAATAAGTCTTCCTTGGGAAGAAAAAAGTTCATCCGATTGAACGGATGAAATTTAAATCCTCCAAGAACTAAACTTGGACAGATCGGAGGCGCTTTCAAAGAAAGGGATACCTAGGAACCTTAGCAAAGAGCTAGACAGGAACAAAAGTTGATTGATTGATTCTTTTTATATAACAAACTCAAGAATTGGTTCATATATTTAACTAATAAAGGTGATTTCAGATTAAAACCCGAAAATTATGATACTAAAATGGAATAAAAACGTATAAAATGGAATAAATATGTAATAATTTGGAAACTTCTAGAAACATCAATTTAAGCTCATTCTCGCTAATCGTTACTTAATAACATCTGGATTATATGATACATTATATGATATTGCACAGGTGTTTTAGCAAAATTATTGCATCTTCCGTAAGTTGGTTGCCTTATAAACAAAGCATATAGAACGGTAGAATAATAGGCTGAAAACATTTTAGTACTTACAATAAATGTTTACAAATTGTTTTTCCGGTTTTGAGATGTGCGAAAATGAGTTTCCTTAATGGCTACAGCTGCTGATGGTTTCCAGAACGTTAGGTAATTAAATGAAATGTTCTGTGATCAGCAAATGTATCTACACAAACATGAAACAACTTGGCTTACGACAGTTATGCAGCCTTCCATTTAATTCGTATTGATTGCTGTCGCATTCTTGGTAAATACTCTTGACATGGCCAATAATGTCACATACATGTGTACTTATTGTTTCTCATGTGGCACAGTCGCATTTTAAATCTCATTATGAATTTATGCAAACGGCACAAAAATGGCCCAACAACAACAACCAACAACCAACAACGAACAACCAACAGCCAAACAAGCAATTCAACAACCGAACAAACAGCCAAAGAAAAGTGCAAGCTACGGTCATCAAATGTGCTGGAATTTATACCCTGTACTCAGTTGATGGTATATAGGGTATAATACAACTTGCAAACTTATGTAACAAAGGAAAAGAGTCTATGAAGCCTATAAATTGTGGATTAGTTCATTTTATTTTGAATTTTAAAGCTATTTAAATATAAATATAGATTTAATATTTATTTTGTATACATATATTACTTTGATATGATTTTTTATAACTATCTTTTAGTTATTTTTCACCGTCAAAGCCAGTCCAGAATTATAATGAAACGCTCTGATAATAAATAAATATTTAAAAAAATAAAATAAAAAAAAATCGGATAATAAATCGTCATATTATATATATAAAAAAACTCTTTGAATTTGCATCACTTTTGCTTAGTTAGCTTATAAAGTTATTCAAGTTTTTGTATGTATCGGAATAGAGTGTATACTTTTAAAGGGCTATCCTAACTAAATTCAAGCAACATATTAACTATCCAAACCAGAATAAAGAATAATGAACATATGAATTATATAATATATCGAAAGATATTGGATTCTTGTACATTATCCTAACTAAATTTAACCAAATTTTAACTTATATAAATAAAATATATATCCTAACATCCTACATCCTGAAAGGTATCCCAATCAGCAGAAAAGAATATATGAATTTAAAGAAAATATCGATGAAAGTAGAAGTTGTAATAATTTCCTAAATTAAATTAAGTTACGAGTGTGATTGAATTTATCTCTTAATTTCATGCTTTACATTCCTTTCCATTTCTTGGCAGATACTCACTTATCATATAGTTTTAAGTATATTATTACTTTTTAAATAAGTAAATAAATCAATTTAATATTTATCTTAAAGTCAGAGCTCGCAAAAAGTGTCAACACTTTCAGCCTGTCAGAAAAAGATCTGTCTCATTCGGACATAATGAAAATTTGAGGGAGAGAAAACACACTCAATTCTGTTTTTGCTCAATTAGTGGAATGCTCAAGCAATGACAGATTTCTCCGTGTTCTGTTAAAGTTGAAACCCAAGTACAGGGCATCTCTCAGTCGTGCACTCTCCAGCGACAGTCTTCTGACTTATATTCCTTGGCAATCATCTGTTTTTCTAGCCATTGCCCGCATTGATTGCCTTTTGCTTCTGTGTGCCGTGTGTCGTGTGTCGCAACCTCTTCGATTACGGCAGTCCCCGAGGCGACCCGTACCCCCCTGATACTCCACTTTATATCGTAGTTGATTGAAGAGGCATTTGAAAGTAATAGTATCAGCTGAAAATTGATATTTACCTCAAGTTTGTATCTATCGTCTACCGCATTATGCAATTTTGCCTTGCCCAGTTCCATTTTTGGCTAAAATATCTTATCAACTGCTGCAGATTGTTATCATCTCGACTGATAATCGCCTTTATGGCACTTGGCACCCGCAAATACGTACAACATTTCTGAGTGCTGATGAGGGGCAGCCGCTGATGGCAATGTATCGTTAAATGAGAAAAGCTGCCCACGCCAAATGTAAATGTGTGAAATGTACAAATATTTGTCTTCCATGTCGCAAGCCACTTTCGGGCCCAACTGGCTGCCACTTGGCTGCCACGTCGACGTCGACTTCGTCATCGTTGCCACTTTGTGTGGGCCGTCAATGCTGCAGCGTTTGGGATTGCAGTTCCTAACTTTAAATAAAATCATACCAAATACATATATATTCATATATATGTATTTATGGATACATATGCTCTGTATATGCCGCGAGTTATTTGCTCCACAAAACTCAACAACACCAACAAAAACAACACATTTATGTATGTTTTTTTAGACCACCAAATGAAAATCCATTTTCATGCCCACAATTTTCAGTTGGTGTTTAGAGTATTCATGTAAAAAAGTCGTATTTTTGCATGTTTGCCATAGATCTGTCCATAGTTTTCAACTTGTTTAAACAATTAGCTTGCAGCTCATAAATCTGGAACTTTGCTTTTGGCATTTTCCTATAACATTTTCCTGTTACCAGCTATAAGATACCCAGATCATACAGATCTCCAAACTAAAAGCAAGGGTATATTATGGTATCTGGTAAGGTATTTACTTTATAACTCAATTTGTTGTCACCATTTCTAGATTGCCATTCAACAATTTCAGGAATTTTTATTAGGCATGTTAATAAATCATTAAATTTATGTAGTGTGTGCTAAGATTCTTTGGTTTGGAATAAATCTTTCAACACTTTCTACTATAAAACAAGTTTTACGTACTGTTTGGCTACAGGGAAACATATTATTTTCTGCACTAGAACCACTTGAGAATTGTAAGCGAATTAATAAAAAAAACAGTAGCAATAAGCTTGGTATTTGAGCAACTACGATTCAATTTATATACACTGTGCAGATCTTTAAAGGAAAATAAATTGAATACATAATCAATGTCATTTATCATAATAGTTTCCTTAGAATACAAAATGTGTAGGATAAAAAACCTAAAGAATACTAAGAAATGTGTATTTTTAGAAATGAGCATAGCTTAAAAGATATATCATTCTAAGATTGGTCATTTTAGAAGCAATTTGCATGAAAATCAGTTTAGAATTGACAAAGTAATAGAAGTTGGAAGTCCAGAAAGAACATGAAGTTAAAAGATTTCCAAGTAAAATTGTATCTTAATATTATTGTTAAAAATGAACTACCTTGGAATAAGTTTTCAAAATGCATTTTAAGCTTATTTTGTTGTAAGCAATCAATAATATTCTAAATTTAAGAAATTTCTTAACTTTTTCCAAATAATTTAATGCTTAAATATGTAAGGGGGGACCAAGGTACGAAATCAATAAAATTAATTTATTTTCAAAACTGAAAAAAATTTAAATGCCAACTCATTCTAAAGCACAGAACATGACTAAAGAACCAATTCGAATGTAAATCGGTTCAGTTTTGACAACATTATGCGAGTTGAATTTCAACGAAGAGCATTTTCTCTAAAAAGAACAAAGCGTTGACTTTGTTTTCCCAAATCGCACGTAGGGTCATCATCATGTAATAAAAATAGGCGTGACTGAGTCAAACTCAACAATAATAATAATATTTGCAAATATTTGAAAACAAAATAATTATTCAACTGGGCTAATTTTAAATGCTGATCAATATGAATGTCCCGAGGACTTATGGCTGTCATATTGGTTTTGTTCATTTGTTAGTGAGTGTTGTTGTTTTTTGTTGTTTTTTGAGAAGTTGTCACACCTTATAGGCGTTTATAGTATATGGTATATATGTTTGCTCTAGACTGCGTCACTCGCTTGGCATTTTACAAGTGCATTCATGTGCCGACTTGAGAGACGCATTTGCATAATTTTTTGAATAATTTGTAACTGAACTCACCTTAAAGCGACTGGAATGCGAATGTGGGCGTTGCACGAGTCGCTTACAGGTGTTACCAATAAAAATCATAACTCACTGAGGCCGACACGTTAACGAGAATCAATCAAAACCCCAACAATCTGTGCTGGACAGAGTAAGAAAACTGCTTAAACTGAGATTTACAGAATATACTGATAGTTGTGGCATTTTCTGTAATGAAGTACTCATAAAATAATAACTTATTGAAGGCAACAAGTTAACGAGAATCAATCAATCTGTGCTAGACTTGAATTTTAAGGGAAATTTATGAACTATAAAAACTTTACTGGTACTCATGTCATGGAGTACCCATAAAATAATAACTTATTGAAGGCGACAGGTTAACGAGAATCAATCAAAGGTGAACAATCTGTGCTAGACTAGAATATTAAGGAGAATTTACGGAAATTTATAATGTAGATAGTGCTGTAATGGAGTTTCTTTTTCGATGTGGGATTCATAAGAATAACAACTAACAACTACCCAACTACGAAACCCCCTGTACCCAGATCTAAAACTTCTAATCTTATCTTCGTCCACTTAAACATGCACAAAGCCGCACACACACGAGCCACTGCGTAAGCGAGGCATTTTAAGTAGTGACTGTACTTCCTCCCCCCTTGCTGCAGCACTGAATCTTCTTTCGTCAATAACATCCATGTTTATTTTCCGATCGGCTTGAAATTTGGAGAGTAGATTAAGAGTGACTTAAGTATTATACATGCCAAATTCCAAAGTCTATATCTTAAAAATTGTTCGTATAAAACGTTTTTATCGAATTGCGGGGGAACGGGGGGAGATACCTGAAATTGGAAACAAATTTGATTTGCGTATGGTATACAGGAACCTACATTCCATACATAGTTGCTGAGATCGACGCGTTCATCCGGACAGACAGACAGACGGACATGGCCAAATCGAAATCTCTTTTGATACTGATCAAGAAATATATATACTTTATAGGGTCGGAGATGTCTCCTTCTGCCTTTTACATACATTTGCACAGATTTAGTAGCCCCTTTTTACCCATTTATTGGGTACATGGAGTAAAAATGTTTATTTTTTCTTAAATACGAGTAACTAAATAGCTTTAGGTATTATAATGTTTGCCTTTTCTAGTTTTTCTTTATTTATAAATATTCTTTAACAAAAATGACTATTCAAGGTATTTTGTGAGTATGGCCTCCTTTGTATATAGAAATGTAGTTGGTTTATTTGAAGTATGCGCTGTGTTGCAATGGAATTCCTGACACTGTCAAGTGCTGTTGCCTAGAAATGCTTTTTTGTTGCGTCTTTAAAGCTGTCGGCCCCACTTCACAAACACTCCGTTAATCCTTGGGCGCCGTCTAATGGCGCTTTGTGGTGCAGCTGACGGAATGTGCATTTTCCATTATCCGCAGTAGAGTTAACTTGAGCAGTAAGTAGCACGGCCCCAACTAAACCCCAAACCAAACTCAACTCAACCCAACCAAACAACCAAGCGACCAAAGAACCAACTGCTCCTCACCGTTGTCCTCCCGACGATGCTCCCATTTCTGTGCATAATTACTCTCTTTCCACCTCCCCAACCCTCCCTTTCGATGTGTTGTTGGTCCGTTGACGGAGGACGATGACGTGTACTGGCATCTCTAACTGGCACACCACTTCCTGGCACCTTCTCCTTCCGTACATCCTTTACTTCCTTTACTTTGTGCTTGGTTTTTTGTACCCTTTATCCTACAAAAAGGTGTAATAAAGTTATGCAAATGTAGCTAAGTCTATATAAAACAATATATTCCTGAAAAGTACAGTTTTTCTCAGTTATACTGCTTATAGAGACTATGCGAGCTATAAATAAAGAGTTTTGATCAAAATTCTTGATAGTTTTAATTGAGAAAAACAAAATAAAGAATATATAAAGCCTTGATTCTTATATTCAAAAGGGAAGTTCCATATTCAGATACTCTAGAACTGCGTAGAGGGTATCTTCTAGTCAAACACTCTTGTCTAAAGCATTCTTGCTTGTTCTGCTGCTTGCTTTTATCAAGTTTTGCTGTTTATGAACTAATTTAATAGTGGCTTTCATAATTAAGTTTGAGTATTCTAATGCCTGCTCCCCATTCAGCCAACATTGTGTTGGCATTCAATTAGGCCACGCTTTAACATGCCTAATGGAGCAGCATCTCCATGCCAGATTTGTACCTGAACTCAGCCTCAGTTTTCAATGAACTCGTTGCACATATGTACGTGGCAGTTGCAATTGCAGTTTTCGGATTGCAGATGAAATGGTATTTGGGCGCTCCTCCCTCCCCGGCCTCTCGTGATATGGCTTTTTCCGACTTCTTGCTTTCCATTTGCCTGCAGACTGTACCAACAGCTACGAGACCGAGACAAAAGGTTATTGCACGGGCTGGCAATTTTGGATTATCATTCCTGCCTGACATGCAATGCTGATTATTGCATGATGTTGTTGGCTATACCCGCACCTATAGGGCATACTAAGCGGAAAAGGTTCTTCTATTTGATTAAAGTAGAACAGGCAACAACACACAAAGTCAGATAAGTTGACTCTTTGTAGTATGTGCTTCAATGCCTTTCTCAGAATCTAAGGTATTCCAAAGATTATAGTGTGCTTGTAGTATATCTAAGTAGGTATATAGATATGTATGTGCTGTGTGTACTGCTCTCATTAAATTATTTTAATAAAAAGACTTTAATTTGCATTATAGTTCAATTATGCGCATTTTAATACTGTTCGTTATATGATATACTTTATACTTATACTTTAAATAAGGTATAAGGTATTTATATAAGGTCAATCTGGGGATATCCGTCTTTTAGTTCTAAAACTATCGTAATATCACAGATGCTTCATTTTAAAGCTCAACCGATTATAGTTCGTTCGTTCGTTCATTCGTTCGTTCGTTTAGTTCATTCATTAGATTAGTTCGTTCTTTCGTTAAGTTCATTCGTTTAGTTTCTTTGGTAAGGCTCAATCGAGAATATGGTTCGTTCGCTTAGTTCATTCGTTCGATTAGTTCGTTGGTTGGTTTAGTTCATTTGCTCGATTAGTTCGATAGTTCGTTTAGTTCATTTGTTCAATTAGTTGGTTTTTTTTGTTAAACTTATTCCCTTAGTTCCATTGGTAAAGCTCAATCGATCCCTTAGATCATTTGTTCGATTAGTTACCATAACCATATCATATAATACAGGAACAATTGAATGAAAAATGCGTTTTTGTGTGTTTTCATAAAGATATCCCAACCAAACTAGGCAATTCTAAATTTCGTAATGCACTCTAGGTGTTGACCAAGCTTTATCAAAATCAAACTATTATATCTTCGATTTTTCGAATGAAAAATGTGATTTTATATTAACAACTCTTTTGTTATTACAGACATTTAACTATACTTGACAGTTTAATTATTAAAGAGCAATTTAAAGCTGCAGTTTATACATAAGACAAATTTCAGCAAGAAATAAATCTAAATTCCAAAGATTCCTTATTGTTAAAATGGCTCACGTTTGGACAAGGATTAAAGCGATTTGTGGTTTGTTTGTTATTTAGTTTGAGCTTTATTCGGGTGCAAGTTTTTCTAAAAATCAGCACGGGTATTGGCCAAGTCGAGCAGCTTTGTCTACATTCTTCTTGTGTTGTTTTCCTGTTGTTCATTCTGTTGCTGTGGTCTCATTTTCATTTTGCCAACGGAAAGGTGAATTAACACGAAATAAACGAAACGATTTCGCCTCAACTGACTGCCAGGAACTCAGAATTATGTGCCAGTTATCATCGTTTGCTGAGTTTTGCCTTTGATTTGTTGTGCACGCAAACTGCAGGCCAGAATAAACAGGACTCGGCTAGTTTGGTAAGGCTCCAAGGCGTCTAAAACTTTTTTAGCCCAAAAAAAAAAAAAAAAAAACTTTGAAATCTTTTGATGCAGGTTCCCAAGTCCCTTGGTCCTTGTTTGTTGCTGCGCTTTAGGACGCTTTGCCAGTCATTTTTCATCAGTGCGGTTTCAACTTTTTGGCGCAGCAGCGTAAATTGAGCATCAAGACAAAAGTGGAGGCGAACTATGTTTAAGTTAGCTAAAAAGCCGTTCACCAGGGATTTATTTAGGAAGCGGTAAAGTGGTAAAGTTAAAGAAAATGCCTTTAACTATTTCCCTAACTATTCAATTTGAGTTCCCAGGCGTTAAACATGACTTTTATTTAATCATTGGTGACTTGTGACCTATTTCCGCATGACAAATAGAGTTGTGTCAAAACGTTCGGAACAAGTTCGATTGAACTAAACATTAAACTGTACAAACGCATGAACTATATTCAGGATTATTCGTTTTGTTTGTATAATGCCTTAAAGTTCGATATTTGCATCGATCTAACGAATGAAAAGGAGTCTCAAAATCGACCTGTATAAAAGAAAGAACGAACTGAACATACGAATAAACTGAAAAATCAGACGAACTAAGCAGTCGAAAGAACTAAGCGAATGAACGAACTAAACGAACTACAAACTAATCAAACGAATGAACTAAACCAACGAACGAACGAGTGAACTAAACGAACGAACTAATCGAACGAGTGAACAAAGCGAACGATCGAACTAATCGAGCGAGTGAACTGAACCAACGAACTAATCGAACGAACTATTATATTATCGATTGAGATGTACCAAAGGAACTAAAAGAATGAACTAAACCAATGAATGAACTAATCGAACGAATAATCTAAGGAATCGAACTATTATATTATCGATTGAGCTTCACAAAAGGAACTAACGAACTAATCGAATGAATGAACTAAACAAATGATCGAACTAATTGAGCGAATGAACTAAGCGAACGATCGAACTAATCGAGCGAATGAACTAAACCAACCAACGAACTTATCGAACGAACTATTTTATTATCGATTGAGCTGTACCTAAGGAACTAAACGAATGAACTTATCGAACGAACTATTATATTATCGATTGAGCTGTACCAAAGAAACTAAACGAATGAACTTATCGAACAAACGAACGAACTATTATCGATTGAGCTACACCAAGAAATAGAACTAGTGAGCTCATTCCTTCGAAAGGAACCACATTGCACAACTCTATTGATAGAGTTCCACACCTAACCCCATTTCCTGTGAGCGCCTGATGTCTCGTAATGAGGTTAAACATGCAGTTGGCATTTTATGATGAGCAAAGTTGAATACATATTTTGTTTGATCAAAGTTTGCGCAAGTGTCACAGGCACACCAAGCAAAACTTTGCATTGGAAAAGTTTCCCAATGCGCCATATTTAAATATGGGGAAAATATCAGGAAAGGCAAATACTTAAGCTCATTTATTTAAGCTCTTTATGTTTGCTGTGCTTCACTCCTTTCCATGCTTGTTAAGCAAGGCTCAATAATTGCGAAACGAATAACAAGAGCTCGGCACAAATGCAGCTGCGGAATTCTGCAATCCTGATAAACGGACACTTATCCATTTGCAATGGAATGGAATTTTATATGGCCCCGAAAAACGGAAACGTTTTTGTGCATTTTTTAGTGCCTGAAATCTCGAGCTGACACAAATGCAAGCGGGCAAACAAGCGGTCATCCTTGTGGGAGACCAAAACCAATGCAATCCACCAACCTGCAGCAGCAGCCCAGAGAGCTGCCAGACTGCCACCGTGGGGCAAAACTATGCAAATTTCAAACAAAACTTGACAGCAACTACAAAGCCATTAGATTATTATATGATTCATAGAACTGATTTAAAACCAATTTCAAAGAAAACTTTGGTTAGTTTGGTTGGTAAAACAGATGATTGTACTTTTAGTGTTTGACTACAATCTTTTAAATATTTTGCACATTATTCATTCAATACTTTTCTTAAGTCTTTCAAAACAGTTGGAAAAAATTGCCCTTCTAAAAAGTTATATTTCGTTAAGACTTTTCCTCCAGTTTTTCTACATTTTTGGAAGTCCCAAGACGCCAGTTCTCAAGTGAATATAGTGCTGTACAGTTGTTATTTAGGCATAACAATCAATCTCTTTTCTGTTTTATGTTTACGCTCTTGTGAGCATTGATTTCGTAATTCTTCTTTGTGTCGCATTCGTAAACATTTGACTGGCAGCGCAGCCTTACTATAAAATATAAAAATACTCAGCATACAAGCAGAAAAGAGACTTTCCTTAAGATAAACTGATTTATGGCTGCATATTGTTAATGGTACCTTAAACTGATAACCTTAACCATCTTTAATCAGTTAAGAACAGGTCGTGAACACCCATAAGTTTAATATTGTTACTCATTTGAAGTTTGTGACTTTTGTGCAGTGAACAGAACAAACGGAGCCACTGTCTGAGCTAGCCACTTGAAGCACACACAGACACAGACTGCGCAGAGCCACAGAGCAGGATGTCGTCGCTCTGGGCTAGTTGGCAGTGCTACCCTTGGTCCCTCTTGGCCCCTGGCCCCTCTTACACCACTCAAATGCCGCCCCCGTTGCAGCTGGGAGCTGGCAGTGCGCAGTGCGTCTTCATTGCCGTCGTCCCCGTTGCCAAACTCGAATAATTCAGGCAGGACTCGTTGCATACTTTTGTGCGCAAATGTTTACACAGCTCGTCCTTCATTCAGTTTGTGCCAAGATGCAGGCAGTCCTGTGTGTCCTTATGTGTGTGTCCTGTGTGTTGTGTTGCGCTGTTTAGCTGCCCCACATCTGGCCGGGCAATGTACATACATATGTATGCGCATATTTATATGAATGTATGAACCATATTTATATACATATGTATATAGCATATGAGTGTCCTGGCGGCTTTAGTCGCTCCACTTAGTTTGGTGTCCTTAGCAGTAGCTTATGAGTCATTGCCCAGCATCATATCCTTCTCATCCTCGCCAGAATCGTCAACTCTCCATCATCAGTGTTGTCATTTGGGGTTTCGCTGTTTCGAAATTGAATTCCACTTTGGACAGCCAGTAAACGCAGATTGGCTGCTATTCTGGTCCTGTACTGTAATATGCTGTCGTGTCCTGTCCTGTCTCGTCGTGTGCTGTCCCGTCCTGTGCTGTCCTGTCCTGTCCTGGGCGCGGTTCGCTGTCATCTCGTTTTGTGTGCGCGTCTCTCTGCCTTGGTAAACATGAGAAGTAAAGCAGCATTTAAATGAAGAATCCTGTTTAAATGTCCTCGTGCCTCGTCCTACTGCTGTACGTTATTTCCGTTGCCTTCTGTCAGCTACGTTTTTGCTGTGCCGTGCTGTCTGCCCGGCACGACCCTGCACCGCCCCGCCCCGCCCCGCACGCGCTGCTCTGCCCTGTCCTGCCTCCTGAATGCGTCATCACGTTCGCTTCTCATCTACTCCTGCAAATTTGACACTGATGGGCGTCCTACACTGGTATGCTACTTTTAAACTGGCCTCACAGCAATTCTAAGAAGTTTATTGTTCAAACTTTTAAAGACGCAAAACAGTTCAAATTGAGCCTCAGATTATAATCTTCAAGACCCAGTCAAATTTGTATAAGAATGCTCTAAATATATAATACATTCACATCTGTTCCAGATTCCACTTGCCATTTTAGGCTATTTTAGAATCGCCTCAAGATTCAACATAAAGGTGGGATTTTTAATTCTATCTTGCTCCAAAAAGTATACTACACTAAATTTAGTGGAATGGATTTTAAAGTGAAATTCGGAACAGATACGAATCTAATACGTTGAAACGTAAAGTTTTAAGTTGAACTCTGGGTTATTCTGTAGCGAATCTCAAATAATTTATTTGGATTTCTGAAAACCCAAACTTTGTGAATAAGAAAAGTCTCATTTCAATTCAATTTATTCACTTGTTTCTTAATATTTAATACATGTTTTGGTTAGTATATTAATTAATGTTAAGAGTTAAGGCTAATGACCTTTTCAGCTTAAATATTATATATGAAAAGAAAAGATTTGAGGTTATACAGAAATCCAGATGAAGAAAAGTGTGTAAAAATCATTGAATTGTTTTATTTGGAAGTCTTCAACTTATAGCTACTATACTAAAGAAAATTTTTAAAGAATTAAGACTCCATAAACTGGTTAATAAACTAGTTAACAAATGTTGAATTGATTCAGGATCATAACCTAGAAAGTAACTTAGTAAGAATGAAATTTGGTATGCAAGCTGATGGCATAAGGATGAGTTTACTTTTTGTGTTAAACTGCTTAAAGCCAGTTTAAAAAGAGACAGAAACTGTTAGTTTAACATAAATGGAAATTCATATTTGAAATCACATATTTTGGTAGCACTTAGTTCAATGTGCAAAGGGTTAAATGTCGCAAGCGGGCTGGAAACATGAGTTATGTTCATGCACTCATTCAGCAGGATAATATCCTGCTACTCGGCCTGATGTGCGAATCAAAAGCAGGCAAAAAAAGCGACAACATAATAAATGGCTGACACTTTTGGCGACAACTGCAAGGGTTTCTGCCCATGAGGGGCATGCAACTGGAGAGGCAGCAGAGCAAAGCAGAGCAGAGATTGCAAAAGGCAATCCCAAACTCAATCCCATTCTCGGATCCGCTTCGATTAATTGGTCTGCCAAAGCGGATTACAAACGATTTGAAATTGAGGCGGGTTAATAAAATTTGCTTATCAGAGCAGCTTTGTTTTAGCAAGGAGCAAGGAGGATCGCGGGGCTGGATTGCTCACTTGTACATCCTGTGCCAAGGGAATCTCCCCTCGGTTGGTCCTGTGTGTGCTGTGGTGCGGACGGTCGCGGGCCGGGGCTGGGGCTGTGTCGCCAGCCAGTCGACAGACGCCGCAGCCTCGTGACAATGGAATATGTAATAAAAAAAGTACGGCATTGTTGTTGCCAGGATGGCAGCAGACAGCGAGCGGAAGTGCGAGTGAGAGCAGTGGGGTTCGGGGAGCGGGGGGCGTGGGTGTGCGGAATGCGGAGTGTATTCCCACAAGAGCAGGGAATCAGTGGGAGGCTGTTGGACTGGTTGGAAAGACGCACATTGGATGCTCCTTTTTGCCAATCGCTTTGGCATTCACGTTGTTGTGGCTGATGTTTATGGCACAAAGCTGATGATGTTGTCGCCGATGTCCTCCATGTCCTCGTTGTCCTCGCCCTCGTCCTCGTCCTGCCAGCTGATGACCCAGTTAGCTCTCGCCTTGCGGTTGCTCCTGGCATGCACAATGAGGGAGCAAGTGGTGTGCGGAGGCGCAGGGCAGACCGAACATACACATTATTATTTATGCGTTAATTAAATATTCCGTATACACATGTTTATAAGCACCCACAGCATGTTAGCAGCGGGCTTATTAAGTTGTAAAGGGGGCGCAGGGGGCACCTTAAAGACCATCAAGCGCATTATACACTCGCAAATTGGAAATGCCTACAGATTCCCGGAATATGTTCATAACAATTTCAATTTATGCCTTTGCTCCAAGATCGTCATGTCCTTTGTTGTCTTTACAATCAAATTTCTGATAATCTTTACTCAATCAACGCGAAATTCTAAGAAAAACATTGAATTCATTTTTCCCCCTTTTTTACATGATGTGTAGATTAAGCTGCTTTCATATGGGAATTATCTTTATTTTTAATTAAATACTTAATTGAATTTGAACCCAAGTTAAACGAGGAATATCTTTTTTATATTTACCGCTCACATACCAAATTTCAGCATCATAAGGCCCATAACTTCTAAGTTGTTATCTTGATACGATTTCAACTGTTTCAAACGCGGTTTATACACTAAACATAGATTTGAAACCTTTAAGATATAGTATGTACATATTTAAAAGCGTATTTACTTATTTTACAAGTCTTATGTATAATAATAGGTATAATAATCATTTCTTCCTATAGAAAATGTCTAAACTAAACATATTTAACATAAATTTGCTTTGCTCAGCTTCACATTAAACTTTATATAAATGTCTTGAAGTTAATTTTGTAGTGATATTAAATTGCATTTTGTTTGCTCATCTTCACATCCTCAAGGTAAAATTGTTTGGAATTTCATTTCGATTGTTCTATTTTACTATATAGATAATCTGATTGGTATATTTTTCCAAGCAGATAATATGAAATCAAGCTAGATTGCAAGGTAAAGCAATTACATGCACATGATAAAACGAAATCAAAATAGAACAAGATAGATAAGTAAGCATGATATAAATAAATAAAATAAAATAACTTGATTTTATTTATTTATATCATATCATAAATAAAATAAAATAACTTGATTTTATTTATTTATATCATGCTTACTTAAAGATACATTGAATTAACATGGTAATAACTATGGATAAACAATTAAACTTGTATTTAAATATATATCAAAACGAGCTTAAGTCTAACTAATGGGTATCTTAGAGTGAAGCACTGCATCTCTTTTATATCTGCCAAGTAAATAGCATATTCTAGTCTAATTCCAAGCGAGGTCGTCTGAACAGGCTCTCATAACGTGAAGTGAGTCATCTTGAGTTGCAATTTCAACCTACATAATAAGCTGAAGGGAGAGCTCTGCTGATTAGAGATCTGCTGTGAATTGGGGGCGTTGTTGCAATGTGAATATTGTTACTAATTTTGTGGTTGTGTGTTCTTTGTCATTTCAGAGTTGAGCTCGATTTGTTGTTAAAATGGAGCTGGAGCCGCGAGTGGCCATATTGCAGGATCTGCGCTTACAGACCTTCGATTCGATACGCTTTGCCTCTTATCGGACCGCCTCCAAATTGCGATACATACAAAAGTCAACCAATTTGCATTTGGTGGACATTTGGAATGTGATCGAAGCCTTCCGGGAGAATGGCCTCAACACATTGGAGCCGCAAAGCGAGGTGAGCGTGGCGCGGCTGGAGACGCTCGTCTCCTCGCTCTATCACAATCTGAACAAGCGTCTGCCAACGGCACAACAGGTGCCCGTGGACTCCAAGGCGGGTCTCTTGCTCAATTGGCTGCTAGCCGCATACACAACGTGAGTACAACTAATATATATAATATAGTAACTCTGCTTATTCAATCTACGTGTTAATTACAGTGACAACTCTGGCAAAATTCGCGTGTTTTCCATTAAAGTAGCGCTGGCTACCATGTGCTCTGGCAAGCTGGTGGATAAGCTCAGATGTAAGTTATCTCGACTAGAGTCTTGAAGGAGTGCAAACAAACAAATCAACTCAATGAGCTTGCAAGTCATATGACTTGATACACTTGCGAAGAACAAGTCAAACAAACAAGAGACGAAAGCGAAAGGCAAAGAGCACTTCAAATATTCAAGTCTATTGTTATCACTTCCTCGTCTTGAATCTTGCATTTGGCAGCTTGCTTTTGCTCAAATGAGTCTTCAAGCTTTCAAGTACAGTTGAATCGCTTGAATAGCTTGGTCTTGGTCAGTTGAAAAGCTTGAATAGCTTTGCTTGGTCAGTTGAGTAACTTGTGACTTGTTTGGCAATACAATTGCACTCCTGCAGGACTCTAAAAGGCACTTGGTTTGACTGTTGCTAATGACAATCTTGTGGCAGATATATTTTCACAGATTTCGGATGGCGCTGGGCAGCTGGTGGCTTGGAAATTGGGTGAATTTTTGCGCGAGGTGCTCGCGTTGCCGGCGGCCGTTTATGAGTCGCCCACATTCCACTATAAGGAGGGATTGGAGGAGGAGATCTTTCCGGCAGAGAACAAGGTCACCGTGAATGATTTCATGGCAACACTTATGTCTGAACCGGGTCCATCGTGTCTCGTCTGGCTGCCGCTGTTGCATCGGCTGGCGACCGTTGAGACTATTGTGCATCCGACGATCTGTTCTGTTTGCCATAAGGAAAACTTCACTGGATTTCGTTATCGTTGCCAGCGGTGTCACGCCTACCAATTGTGCCAGGAGTGCTTTTGGCATGGCAAGACATCGCTGAATCACCAAAACGATCACGAGGTCAAGGAGTACTCAAGTTACAAGTCACCTAGCAAACAGATTGGTCACTCCTTGCGCAAGAGCTTCCGATGCGTGCCCGAGAAGACGACGCAAGTGTTGCCACGATTCCCGGACCAGCCCGAAAAGACTCTCAATCTATCGCACATTGTGCCACCCTCGCCGCTGCCCTCGCACAACGGCTTCTCTGATCCGGCGCTGGGGCATCTGCATGGCCCCGGCCCTGGGCCCGGACATGGCGGCATCTTTGATCGCTCAAGCACACTGGACTCGCGTGCCACTGGACGCAGCCTGGATACCACAATGTCGCGCGTGGCCGCCGCATCGGCCAACGATGAGGAACATCGGCTAATTGCCCGCTATGCTGCGCGTCTGGCGCAGGAGAATCGTGCAGTAAGTTGTTCTCTGTAATATATAATCTAGAAACTTGTACTTAAATGTCTCTTTCTGCAGCCTTCCAATATGCCCAATGCGGATAGCATCACGCCCATTGGCACAGACAATTCGCGGGCACAGCGGGAACTCATTGCACAGCTGGAGTCAAAGAACAAGGAGATTATGCGCGAAATAGCGCGCCTGCGACGGCAGCAGGAGACTGAGCAAATGGCGCCCGAGAATCCGGCGCTGATCAATGAGCTGCGAGCTCTGCGCCAGCGCAAGGGCGAACTGGAGGGTCATTTGGGTGCGCTGCAGGACTCGCGCCGTCAGCTCATGGAGCAGCTGGAGGGCCTAATGCGCATGCTCAAGAACCAACAGACTGCCTCGCCACGCTCCACACCCAATTCCAGTCCACGCTCGGGCAAATCACCGCCCATGCCCGGTGCCGGGCCAGGAATGTCAGCTGGCGCTGGCGGTGCTGGCGTTTTGGGCACCTCGCCCATGAGCGCACTCCATGCCCAGCAGCTGCAGCAGATGTCGCATCCCATGCTGCGTTCCACACAGCAGCAACTCATGCAGGCACAGCAGTCGCAGCAGTCCTCGTCCGGCCTGGGCCATGGTCCATTCAGCCAGAGCCAGCTGGAGCAGCTCAATCAGATTAGCAGCGATATGCGCAGCGCCTTTGCCGCCAATGGTAGTGCAAGTGAGTATCGCTGACCTGGATTTATACTGGCTCTTTAACGGGGGGGAGTTTGTGATGATGAAAATGATGATGAAAATGATGAGTTTGTTTAGGTTGGCCATACAACAAATTGGTTGTTAGATTTATCCATCAGCTGTCTAATAATGTATTCTCCACTCTACTTATTTGATAAAACGATCAAACGATTAAAACGATCACACTGAACACACCGCTCTCACAACCACTGCCACTGCCACCGCCACCGCCTCCGCCACAGTCACACACTTCAATTAACCACTGTCCACCACACACTTCACCAGGAAGGTGCTCGCGTCTCACGAATGGATTGGTATTGCAATAGGTTATTGTATAGGTTTGAGTTATTATTAAACTATTTTGTGTACTATATGGTAAAGACATTAAAACATTCATACGCTGGGATTTGAACACATCAAACTTATCAACCTATCATGTAGTTACGGTAAAGACATTAAACTATTCATAGAACGGGATTCGAAACCAAAACTATGAAGCTATCTTGTAGTTAAGACATTAAATATACTCTGTGAGATTAGAATATATATTTATCAACCAATCTTGTGGTTATGATTAAGACATTAAAACAGTCATACTCTCGTATGACTGGAAATCGAACTCTTCACTTTATTCAATTGCCTTGTCACTTAGACAACTGAACTATCGATGACGTCTCAATTAAATTTTTAAGGATAGTTTCAAGACGTTATAACATATAATTATGCTTAATTTAGAAACCTTTGCTGGGAAGTATCTGATTAGTATACAAAATAAGAACACACTAGTCTGGTAACTTTAAATTTGAATAGTTTAAATGAAATAGCTTTCTGATTAAATATTGAGTGAGTTTGCACAATTTTTGACCATCGCAGATCTATTAAAAGCAACTTAGCTTAGCTGTGGGTCTGTAGATAAGATTAGAGGGTATATAAAAATATCAGCAGAAGTTAAACCATAGCCAGATTGTTATTGATTGGTCTTGGCACTTCAACTGAGCTCTAATCAAAATCCCAAGAATTAACTAGTATTAATTATGCGCACTTGAAGAAGTGTTTGATGCCGGATTCGTGAGACGCGTGCAACTCTGTGAAGTTCAGAGCCTCAGATCACCCTAAACAATATCTTGCTTTATATATGGCTTCGCAGCCCCGCCGCCAATGTGCAACACAAATCCGAATGCCGATGCGGAGCTGAATGAAACTGCCGACAACATAACGTCGGCCATTTCGACCATGGTCAGCGACCTGAATGCAGGTAAATGGGTTCGCAGGACTTGAAACCATTCCCAAAAATCGCTCACCCGCTCGCTCTTTCTTAAACTCTGCTGCTATTCTTGCTCCTGCTCTGCTGCCGCTCCCGACAGATGCTTGAAATATATACATATATAGATAAATCGATATAAATATTGGACTGCACTTGCAATCTGCACCTTGAGGCTTCTAGAGCTGTTAGTTGTTATGACACCCAAATGTAGTTGAGCACCGCTTCTAGAGCCCACGCCTGCGTCCCACTGCCATCCGCACCCACTGACCACTAGAGCTGGAAAACTAACGAGAGTGCCACCAATCGATACTTTCGATATACTAGATAGTACTCTCGATAGTATCGATAAAATTCGAAAACAAACTGAGAGGAAATTCAATCAAAAAGAATTCTATGCATGGAATTGACATTGACACACCTAAATTTATTGGAAGTAGTGGTGTATATCGTCAACTTATTGGATACATAAGCAATATAGTTATCGATATATACGATAAAAACTGCATTAACCCTAATTCAGCTCGATAAATTGTTGCTAGGGATGTGGAACTACTTAAATAAAGATTTGATAGTATCGAAAAACGTCGATACTATCGATTATCGATAGTGTCATCGATTGTTTACCAGCTCTACTGACCACCATTCACCAAATGGAATGTTCTCTAAGCTTAACTGTGTGTTCTGTGTGCTTTCTTTGCGTGTGTTGGCCTTGTTTTTGCAGGACAAGGACCTACTGGCTCCTTGGCACCGGCCCGTTTCATATTGCCATTGGGTAAGTCATCGAGTCGACTGGGACTCGCAATCTGTATCTGTATCTGAATCCGAATCCGACTCCAACTTCGACAATGTCGTTCCCTGTTGCGAGAAACGAGTTCGAACAATATCTTCTTATCCCCAAATTGCCGCTCTTTTCTTATTTGGTTTTTGTTTCTCAAATTGTTTTTTTGATTTTAGATTATTTCCCAAATAGACGGCATAAGAAAAAATGCTACAAATGTTGAGTTGATGTTCAGTTATTGTCGTTGCTTATAATTTTAATCGTTTTTTGTATGCACCACCATCATCCAACGATATACCAAATATCTACTACTATAACTACTATACTCGTACAATCGACTATAATACGAATCCATCAAGAGTATCGTCACATCGAGGGCGGCGAGTCCTCCGCTTCGTCCTCTGAATGTGATTGTCAGGTGCACGAGGAGATCTTTCGCACCGACGAGGATTTTGAATGCGAGGGCGCCGCCGCGCCGCTGCCTCCCTATACAGATTCAGTCGATGATGAGCTGCTGTCACCGGTTCAATTCGACTACAATTTTGGCCAGAGCGATGAGCAGTCTCAGGTGAATCGCATACTCGGCTATCGCTACCATCCCGAACTCTTCATTGATGATGATCAGGCCGGGTTTCCGGCGCTGCACGAGATCGGTGAGACAATCGATGAACTGCAGTTGATAATGCACGCTTACATTATGAAATATAGTTTGAATATATAAGAAGTTGTAGGTTAACTCGTCGTTCAGGTAAAATATATACATATCTAAAAGTCTTTAGATCGATCATCTAATTCGTAGTTGCCAGAACACGTTGCAATCTCATCATCAGCTTTCACTCAAAGTTGAAGATCACCTTAGAACTGCAAATGAGTTCCATGTTTCTATAAATCTCTACAATCTACAATCATAGTTGTCATTATCAGTCGCGTAGCCAGACTTGGTTTTAGGGGGGTTGGAAGAAGATAATAGCTGATATATTGGTTATAAAATTCATCCTAAGATATTATCTTCACCCCTTAAATGCCTCAGTCTACGCAGCTGTCTCTTGCCATGATTTTTGCCATATTCTTTCTAAATCGCTGTCTATATAATATCTGCCAATATGCGGTGATTAGCTAGAACGTTTATAATTCTACTCCATCAATGCAAAACTTGTTCTCCCTTGCAAAAGTTCACTGAATTTCTCATCTCTCTCTCTCTGTCTCAACTTTCCCAGCATTCTCATGGCGTAATACCATTCAGTAAATACATATATCATATATCATATATATAGATATATAATCGTATCAGCGCGTATTTAGACTGTTCATGTTGGTTGCTCTTTACAAGTCATTCAGACAAAGGAATCGCATTGTACACGATATGATATAATATAATGATGTTTGTGCAACTTAATACAATTTCAGATTTCGATGAAACTCAATCGTATAATCCCGAATGGAATGAAAAGGTAAAGGATTTCGTAATGAAATCCTTATTGAAAGTTCATTGATGTTTATTATCATAATTGTTGTTGTTTGTTGTTATTATTGTCGTTCTTTTTCTTTTATTTATATCTTATACACATGCACTCAATACTATACTCGTTTATAAACAACGATATACGAATACATACATACATATATATACATACTATATAGCTTGTGTAGTATCTTGGAAGAGTTGAATCGATATATATACTCGTAATACTATATTTATAGAACTTTTCTGTTTCCACTCTTTGATATATTGCATGCCACAGCGTAGAGTTTGGGTACCTACTTATATAGTACTCGTATATATCTGACTAAACCATCTATATATGATATTTTTTACTAATTTCTGTTTGGAACTTGTTTTACAGGCAAATGCGAATAGCCAATGGCAGGAGCAGTTTGCACAATGGAGTCTTAATTCACAAAATAACTAAATCGGTGTGGACCTATATACGATATCGAGTATAGTGGATAGTGCGAGACGGCTTATAGATGCACTCGCTTAGCTTTTTAAACTTAAATCTTATGTTGATCCTAGAGCAATTTATTTATTGACTACTTTAGTCTATCTCTTACCTTAATCGATTATAATTTATTTCTTGGCGGGATTATAAATTAACTTATATACACATTATATACATACATATGTACGTAATTTTAATTTTTGTCAGCAATTAAAACTAAAACAATTGAATTCTATAAGAAATGACTTGCATTTGGAAGTCGCAATCACTGAAATCTCGTTCAAATCGCTCGGTAATTGAAATATATGAATTATAATTTAAGTAATTTTGCTATTTAGATTTTTGGTTTGAAGCGCTTTATTGCACGAAGAAGTTGTGCAACTATTTATTACATATTTAACGAATTGAAAATCAAACACATAATACAAATACTATATAGACATTTATGTACTTAAAACTAGCAACTTGTTGAAAACCTAAAATCAAATTCTAAATGCTGATTCCTGTGTCATTTCCCCAGAGAAGCAGAAGAACAATAAATAATAATAATAATAATAAATACACTTTGATATACGATATAAATTATAAATTATAATTATTAACGTACGAGAATGCAATCTTAAGCCAGGAACGACGTAAAATTAATTATGAAAACTATAAAGAAATCTTTCCAAAGTTTACACAATATTTTCGATATTGATTTTAATGTTATACAGCAGCTGAGTTTCATTTAAGTATTTACATCAAGTTTTTAAAGTTATACGACAACAAGAAATTTCAATGTTAAAACTAAACTTGAAACGGTGTCATGTCGATACTATTTATATTATTATTATCAATTTATAATATGCATTCTTTCAAATGTTATACAATATAATCGTAATGCATTAAAAAGGCACGGAATGATGAAGACGAATGAAATTAAAAAACAAAATCAGACATTTATAGAAATTATACATAAAATAACCACTAAATAATGGAAAATATTACAAAGCAAGAAAGTAAAAATAAAATACATTTTAAACAATTCTAAACATTGCAGTTTTGAAAAAGAAACGTCTTTATTTTGAATTTAACAGATGATAAATTGTCCAAAATAACATAGCCACAACATTCAGCTACTAACTTATCGATATATCGATTAGCCCAAAAGTGAGCTAACATAGTTATGTTGGCGCAGTGCTGTTAAGTGTGAACGCAATATTGAGTCTTCAGTGCTGCAAAATACGCACACGGCCAGTGCTGACAGCGCCGCTATATCGTTGCATGTTATCGAAGTCATCGCTCACGCAAACGTTTGCTGCCCCGCGCAACATTCGAAACATTCGTGTCGCAACATCGAAAGCGTTCAGACGTCAATTGTAACGATTTCCGCGTGTGCTAACCATTATTTACAATTAGTAAACTGGGCTTACACTCACACACACAGGCTAGCAAAAGTGAGAGAGCGCGCGTTGTCGAGAAAAACCAGCTTAGAGCGAGCTGACAAGTGTGTTGTCTTGCAAACAGCATCCGCGCCGTCGCGTGTAACGGAAAGAGTCAAAGCTACCTGTATTTTTGGTGTCGTCTGCGGAGCAGAGCGCAGAGCCAAATAGCTCAGCTGCAGCTTTTTCACGAGTTAAAAGTTTAAGACGCTCTCGCTAAGATTATTAGCAGTAGCTTGTAGCAGTTAGCTGGTAGGGTGTGGTGCAATATCTATATCTATTTAATTCTCAATAAATAAAAAGAAGATACGAGAATGAAGCTTGATAATTTGAAGATTGATAAATTGTGGCCCGCGCTGCTGCTGTTTATTGCACTCGCCACGCAGGCAGAGGGTCAGAGGACGCCAACGATTTCGTACATAACACAGGAGCAGATCAAGGACATTGGCGGCACCGTCGAGTTCGGCTGCTCCGTGCAGTATGCCAAGGAGTACAATGTGCTCTTCCTCAAGACTGACTCGGATCCCGTCTTCCTATCCACGGGCTCCACGCTCGTCATCAAAGACTCGCGCTTCTCACTGCGCTATGATCCAAACTCTTCCACCTATAAGCTGCAAATCAAAGACATTCAGGAGACGGACGCTGGCACCTACACCTGCCAGGTGATCATCTCCACCGTCCACAAAGTGGCCGCCGATGTGAAGCTCTCCGTTCGCCGCCCGCCCGTCATCTCCGACAACTCCACGCAATCGATAGTCGCCAGCGAGGGCAGCGAGGTGCAAATGGAGTGCTATGCCAGCGGTTACCCCACACCGACCATCACATGGCGTCGCGAGAACAATGCCATTCTGCCAACTGGTGAGTCTCATTTCTAAATAATATATGCCTACTATTTCCTGACTGCCGACCTGACCCCGCCGTCAGTTGTAGCATGTGTAGCAGGCGCTTAACCCAGCCCCAGATACATTTACATACAGTGGGCAATGAAAGTTTAGCTACACCCGCAAATCAGGCTCAAATCAAAAACAAGCTAAAGTCGTAATTTCAGGCCATCGTTGTTGCTCTTGCTAATGCAATAAAGATCATTTGAATATGAATATTTGTATATATGTTAAGTTTAATTACAAATATTGTATTTATTAGTTTAGGCACGAAAAGCGGGTGTAAGCAGGCTTTTATTGCTTACTGTATATGAAGTGTCCGTCTTTTGGGCGCTGTTCAATGGGCCCCGCTCTCTACTTGGCTCTCTCTGTCCCTCTCGTTCTCTGTCTGCCCACACTGCAAGAGAGTGTGAGTGACCGTGACTCACTCAGGCGTTACCGTTGGCGTTTGTTTATTTGCTACTTGTATAGTTTTTTTTTTATTTCTATATTGTTGTATTGCGTGTTTTGCATATTCTCACTATTTCCACCTGTTCTTAACTGCTTTCAGTCGATGTTTTCTTTAGGTATTTTTAAGTTTCTCACAATGAAAGCGCACGTTTGTTACATTCTTGAGAGCTTTGGGCGTCAAGCTTGGCTCAGCGTGCTTTTGCTCTCACCCACACACACACATAGCATGCACACAACTTGCTCTCACTCTCTCTCTGTCTCAGTCTCTTGTGCTCATTTTGGGCGCTGCACTTTGTTGTCTTTAAAAGTAATTTCTTTCTTTGGAATTGCCCATCAACTTGTTCTTTTATTTTCTTCGCGAAAAGCTAATAAAACCATTTGCAGCTCAGGTACAAAGCGCTTCCTTGGTAGCCGCCGTGCAAGGTCAGTTCTAATCCCAGACAGGTGTTGCTCCTTACCTTTACCTTTTACCTGTTCCAAGCACCGCCCGCACCTTGCGTGCCCATAAACGCAGCTCAGCTGCGCCGCTGCAGCGGCCATAATTGATCTTTAAGCCCCGTTGCGAGTTTAACAAGATTGCAACGTCATTTAGCTGCAGCACCCAATAACAATTAGTCTCTTTAATCTCCGCGATCCGAAAAGCGAATACTTGGAAAGGTTTCCATATATACTTTACCTACAAATCTATATGAAAAACATTTTTATTGCGAAGTGATTTCGCTATTCTCTCCCTTTCGTAGTATTTTTCAGCTTGTACTCTCGTCAAATTTTCGCTCTGAAAATACTAGGTGCATTGAAAAGTGAGCTCCTTGCCCACCAGAAGGCGCTGATATCGCAAAATAGGTTATGGTACCTTATAATACTCCATTCATATTTGGGCAGACATGTTAAATTTCAGAGTGATACAGTCCTTAGCTTATTTTTGACAGCTGATAGTTGTTGACGTTGTTTTTTTGTTGTTTTTGCTTTTGCACGATAATGCTCCGGATCACAAGAACTTTAGCATGTCTAAAGTGAACAATTTAGGGCTCCAATTGCTTCCACATGCACCTTATTCCCCCGATTTGGCTCCCTCGGACTCTTATCTGTTCCCAAACCTCGAAAGATGGCTCATAAATAAACAAATGCAGCTCGCGTGAGCTGATCAAGACGCTAAGGAGGAATATTTTGCAGACTTTCCGGAAGAGTTTTTTTCGGACGGGACTAAAACGTTGGAAAATCGCTGGATTAAGTATATTGAATATTAAAAGGGTGACTATTTTGAAATTTTTCACTTCCAAGGAGGTTACTTTTCAATCCATTCAGTATACTATGTTCAGACTCTCGATAGAGATAAGGAATACTGAAGTAAACAAAGACCTCAAGTTCTCTATATACTACGTCTCAGTATTCACTTTAAAAGATAACCTCTAATGGCAAATATAATCGTATCTCAGACTACTTATGTAATTAACCTGCTAAGATCTATTTGATTGCTATTACACAACATTATATGTCTATAAGTAGGAATTCATTTAATTTATAAGATTTATAGTGCACATTAGAAGACACACCCCATCAATTGGTGGGCTCTCCTCAAACATTTGTTCGAGCAACTTGTGCAATCTTAAATGACTTTGGCCTTGATTTCCCTTAAATGTGGGCAGTCAATAGGCCTATCAAAGTTCTATCTGGGTTGGGTTGGATTGCATTGGGTGTGTGTGAGCCAAGATTGTGCCCTTATAGGGCCTGCCACTTGAAACAGTAAGCTACTTAAGGGGCAAGACTTTGTGGCTGGGTTGGGGAACTCGAATTGGGGCTGGGAAGCGCTATAAAATAAAGCACAATAATTTGGACACGCTTGAGGAACTTACTTCAATGTCAGAAATGGCTTAACTTTGCATACAACAATAAATCAAAGGCAAATGTCCAGAGCTTTTGCTGCCATGTTTGCTTACCTTTGTCCAGGAGCTGCTGGAGCTGCAGGAGCTGCAGGAGTCGCCCCTGCGCGGAGTTTCACACTTTTTTACACGCTCTAATTTAAAGCGCTTTGGCAAACAAAACTGCGCCAAGCTTTGAAATGCGCCAACGAGCCGAGTCGAGTTGAGGATGTGCAAGAGGTACGGCGGGGTGAGTACGTGGCGAGTGCAGGGAGTCGTGCACTAGAGATGCTTTTATGCCACAGGATTCGCAGGATTCGAGGCATTCGACAACTTCAGCACGCGCAATTGCTTCCGCAACTTGAAAACGTTCCACGTAACGTTTGATGGTCTGGTCCAAAGGATTGGGTTGAGGGTTAGGAAGAGAGGTTTGGGTGAGGGTACGGGTACGGGGCATAGGCAAACAACCCGTGTAAAAGGACCAGGAGGCGGGGGGCGTTACTGTGTATCAGACACGGTTACGGCTTGGGTGGGTACAGTGCAACAAAAATATAAAAACAAAAAAAACAACAGAGTAAACAACGATAACAACAACAGCAACACACACAAAGGATCCGTGTGGCCATGTCGAATGTTTCGAGCCCCTTTTGCTAGGCTACAATACATAATACATAATACATAATTTTTATTTTGATAGCCGGCAAATACAATACAAAATATATATAAATTACAAGCCAAAAAGGTAAAAAAAACTCCCCCCGTGGCCCCTGCCCTGTTGTAAAATGCAAACAAACAAGAAAGCCTGTTGTTTGGCCGCCGCATCCTGCGTCCTTCTAAGCAAGCAACCCTACCGGGGAGCAACCTACAGGATTGGGCTACGCCTTAGCCGCGAGCGCGAGCGCAAAACAAGGACACGCACACACACACACACACATACAAACACAACTGCAGAAGGAACCCCTAATCAGGCGCTTCCGTTGCCGGTTTTTTGCTTTTGATACCCTGTATGCATGAAAAATGGCTAAAATGGGGTATGATCATTTGTAAAGTATTTGCATTTGTGATCAACAGTCGAGTATGTCTATAAGAAAGCAGCAATTTCAGAGAAACACCAAAATTTGATATATAATTTCTGCTATATATCATACTTAAATCCATAAAAATCATCATTTACATTATTGTACAGAATATATAAGGAAATTCCGACTTTATAAAGTCTATATATGCGTGGTATTCTCTAGCAGCATCAACAGTCGAGTCTGTGTATGGAAAAACGATCTTAGAGTGTATAAGAGCTGGAACTACCAAATTTGGTATATAGATAAGGTATAATACCAGATTCCCACATATTATAAATGCTATTAGCAAGCCCAGTTTTCAAGTTAGAGTCTTGATTTCTTGTAAGCCTTTATTTTAGTGTGTTATCTTGTTATTGTGCAAATTTCAAAACGATTGGATCATAAGATCCTGAGATATTCACAGGTAAACATAAAGACCTATGTGAGATAGAAAGAGAGAGAGAGAGTGAGGTGCAGGGTATCTTCCAGCCCAGCACTTACCAGTTGTAATCATTTATGGCGAAAAAGGGTGGGCCATTAGTTTTCTGGCCCGATCTTTGACTCGGTATCAAAGTCCACGGCAATTTGTAGTTGTGCGCTGCCATGCAAATCAATTGGTTACTCGTCAGGGCAGCTCGGTGCGGGGCATTAATAATACTATTTGATTCGATTAATCGAAAGCGTAAACAGACAGCAGAGAGAAAGAAAGAAAGAAAGAATGGAAAACATGTGCGTTATTTGCACCTGGCGTTCGCTTCCACCTCCCTTCGTCTCTCACTCCAACTGCTTAGCCATGCAAAAATGCAGTTGGCCAATGTTTTATTAACGAGTGTGTGTGAGGCAACAACAATGCGTTTTCCATAATAAAACTCACCTTGGCCCAACTCGAGCGTCACGTGAGCACTCTGAAATGAGTTTTGGGTCTGGGCATGGGTTCGAATTTGAGTACTGTATGGGATGGGGAGGGCAGGGGCATAGTGTCCATTTTTCGGCTGTGTTTGCTTAAAAAACAAACAAACAAACAAACCTCAACATACAATTTGCCACGCCAGCAATTTGGAATTTAATTCTGCCATAATTTCAAACGATGCCAGCTGTCGCCATTGAATTTTCAGCCAGAGAGGGCAACTCAAACAAAATGAAATATCTATGTAATCATTTATGCAATATACTTCTGTTTGCTATCTCTTTTTTTCCAATTTTGCAACAACTTTGCCAAGTTTAATGCCTGGAATTTATTAAGTGAAATACCTGGAGCAAACATACCAAATTTCAGCTTAATTGCTCCAAAACTTTCTGAGATATTAATCACTCCATTCTTAAGCTATTTTCTCTTCCGGTTCTCACCTTTACATTCAGTATTTTCGTAATAAAACTAATAATTTACAATGCTAGTTTTATTAACTACGTTTGATACTTTAACCCAAGCTTATATGGAGCTTTACTCCTTGATAGTTTCGAATCACAGCCAAAAAAAAACGTATGAAGGATAGGATATAGGGATAAGTTAAGGAAAAAGCTTTAATTTTAGAAAAGTTTCCCATAACAATCCCCTAACAAATCCGATACTGTTTCAAACAAAAGCAAACATTTGTTGTTCTACTACACAAAAGTCTCCCTTTACATTCTATCTATTTATTGAGCCGCCCTCGGGTTTGATGGTACTCGCCAAATGCTTTGTTATGAAGTCTGACAGGAAGCATCTGCGATCTGCGACCTGCGAACTGCGGCACCATGAAGAGCTTCTTGCAGATACGATAGATAAATAAATAAGTACTCGAATCGACACAAACATATCCGCCTGCTTGGATCCTAATCGCCCGATAAGATCTTAACATTCACTTGAATAAACATTTGTAGCCATAGCCAATTGACGCTAATTGGACAATTATGTGGAACCGGAGCATTGACGAGAGTCCAGAGATCGTTGGGCAGATCTGCTCTTGAGATATGCATATACATATGATCGTATAGCATTGAAGCTCGTCACATGAATTGGGCAATAGATTCCCCGTCAATAGATTCCTATCAGAGTCAACAGACCCTCTGGGTCGATCCCCCCTTAGAGCTCTAACGGAGCTACTTAAGCGTAAAAACGTTTATGCAAATTACAGCAGCTCAAGAGCATGTCGAGTACTCCAATTTCGTAATGAAATACAAATGCAATTTAGAATCAGGGACAGCCAACAGCCAACAGCAACATTCAATTGGAGTTCCTAACTAGCCCAACCCAAGGGTGAAATATGCAAATTACGTTCTTCGAACATTTTATGAAATTTACGCTAAAAATTTCGATGCGCAATTGATGCGACACTCGAAATATCAACGGGGCGTGGCCAAATTAGTTGCCCAACAACAACATCAAATATTTAATGAACAATTTCTAGCATACACCCAACCTCGGGCAATGAACAACAGAATTGAATTTGGTAGATGAGCCACTCGGAGCTGTTCAAATATTTGCAAATAATTATGTTTTGCACACATGAAATTAAGGAGCGGCACGGCTTATGTTCTAATATAATACCCTGTATCAAAAAAATGAACAAAAGGGGGTGTTTTAAACGTACAAATAAGAAGTGTCAGGCAGAAGGAAGAATCTGCGACCCTATAGACTAGAGCCGGTAGACCTCAGAGATCAGAAGAGCTGTAGACAGCAAATTTAGTATGTAGATTCTCCAATACCATACGCATATCAAACGACTTTCAATTTTACTTTCAAAGGTATAGTTCCTGATTTCTGGTATACATATAACTTATATACATATATACTTACAAGTATTTATGCATAATTTATTTGCATCCTAAGTTTCAGAATGATCGGTCAACAAATGTAGGAGTTATAGAAGTTAAAGCGAAGCAACAACTAGAAACAGGGTATCTTCTAGTCGATTAATCTCGCCTATAGCACCCTTGTTTTTTATTGCATATGCAAGCATAATTCCTGTTCCTCTGCCCAGCAGAGGAAGTGAATGCGAGTACACACAACAAAGTTGCAGTGTGTGTGTGTGTGTGCGTGTGTATTGCTCGTGTGTTTTATGCCATATGCATTATGGCGGTGTTCCAGTTGCAGAGTCAAAAGAACACCAGAAACTACAACGATGACGTACTGAAAAACTTGTTTTTGAATGTTGGTTGCTGGGGCAACGACCACATGACAAAGCGGCCAGCAACTGAAACTTGGACTCGAACTCAAACTCCAACTCCTACTCTCCGGCCTGGGACTACTGACTGACCGCTCTTCCACTGCTTGCGACCAAGCTTGGCTAAAAGTTATGAGACCCTGTGGCCAATCGGCTGAAAGTGGTTACTAGCCTGTTAGTTAATTGCAGGCCTTTTATTATAGCCAAGCCAAGCCTCTATTGTACCTACTCACCCAGCCCAACCAACCAAGGCACTTAAAGAAAGTCTGTCACACGGAAACTTAAGACTGTTTTATCTGAAGGCATCTTAATAGGCATAGAAATTCGTACCAAGCCCTTACGTTAAAACTCAGCACTAGAATCAATTTAATGTTTTAATTGCTTTTTTTCTCAAACCTTTCTTAAATGTTGTCTTTTAGCAAGAATTTTGGAGGATCTACAATTTAAGAAAATCAGAGAAGTGAAAGTGAAAACTTCATAAACAGCATTTTCCAGTGTAAACATTTCATTTTAGCTGAGAAACTATTTGGTTGATAGTTAAATAGACTTTTCACACTTCTTTCTAGTTTCTAGTGTTCATACAGTCCTTAATATTTTTAAAATTGATGAAAAGTCGAAGCTCTAAAGGAAGAGTACTCTTAAGTATTTATAAAATTAATGCATTAACATACGCTAAAGAATACTGTACATATTATAAGTAAAATGTCATGTGTTTGAGTTAACGCTACTTTTTTCTGGAGTATGTCAAGAGTGTTTATAATGAAACCAGTCTTATTTTCAATTTATATATTATTCAAGTACTACACTACAACTAGTTTCGAATAACTTTTATATTACAGTGAGGGGACTTAAACAGAAACATGGAAAACTGTGTTAAGCTTTGGCTGGCTAGACTTCCATTAAGAGACAGATAGATAGAGCTATTTGGGATGTTTCCGAACACCCTCCTGAGGGGTCCCTATATGAGAGGTCTTTAGCGGGAACCGAGACTGTCTTGAGCTACATAACTAATTTCCTACCGAATCCAAGCTCGATTTGCTGCTTAGATCAACAGATACATAAGTAGTTCTTTGTCTGGTGTCTAACTCAATAAATATATTTAAAATATCTTTCATTCATTTGTAGTTCTTCGTCTGCATTAAGGTTTCCAACCCAATAATTCTATTTCAAGTTTCTTTATCAGCGTTTCACTTGGCTTACATTTTGTGTTGACGCCATTTTTGAAACCCTGCGTTGGATTTACCTATTCCCTTAGCTATTCAGTAACCTTTTCCCTCAGCAAAGTAAGCCCAACGGCTTACATATCGCATATATTTATGTAGCTCTGAGGTCTAAATGTATTGTGCAACGCGCTTATCACACCAAATTCACGTATTTCCAGCTATTTCATTATTTACTTAGCACTTTCGGCGTCGTGTTCACGTCACGGACCGGCTTTTTAATCCTTATCACAATTGAACCGGGTTCACTATATTTCTCCGACTGTGGTTCTCCTTTGTTTGTTTACAGGATTTGTTAATATTTGTTTAGGAACGCTCTTGTCAGATTTATTGTGCTCAGCGCGACATTTGCGAGTAGGTTTCTAGTTTATTTGATTTTTTTGGGTGTCGCATAATTGCCATTTTAATAGTTGTTACTTGAGACTTAGCCATGCATTATGATGATATATGATGCCATGGTCATCGGTACAGTCTGAGTGTGCGCCGCCAATGCCAGGGAATTCAATTAGACGACATCTTTTTCGAAATCTTTAAACGCCACAAACTCAATTGAACCGGGCTCTTTGTGCCTCTTTGGGGCGGTTCTGTTCTGTTCTGTTCTTGAGTTTCAGTATGTTCTGTATGTTGTGTTCGTTGTGGAGGACAATCCAATAAATGGCATGCCAGGGCATGTGTAGTACTTGCGGGTAGCTATAATGTGCTCTACTCGAAGAAATCACTTTTCAAAAGTCAACAACACAGACTGTCGCTTCGTCAGACATGAGCAGCCAGCAAACGGGGTGGAGGGGCAGTTCTGAGTTGGGGGTGTTGTAAGTCTCGCTAGCGTCCGGAGGGTGTTTCGTTGTGGGTTGCGGTTGTCGCTGATGCGTTAGCCACCAAAGTGGGTGCATTCACATGTCTCAAGAGCTTGTTATATGCTCGATATGTGTGCACCGAGAGCAGCACCAACAGCAGCAACAACAACAACAACACTCCTCATAATGTTGATGTTGCCTGATGAGATTCGGGTGACAAAACAGGAAGAGGCCACAAATTTGCACAGGCATGCAATTTTTACAAGAAACAGCACAGATAAAACGAGCGAAAGAGACGACGTCGCAACGATGGAGGCAATGAGAAAGAAGCTGATGTTGCAATGATGAAAACACAACACCCTAGATGTCATCATGCGTCAGGTGTTGCCGAGCTGAGACCCTCTGAGAGTAGCTGACTTGTCAGAAACTTCCTTAAGGATTCAACTGAGGCGCTGTACATGTGTTCAGGACAAACGAAAGAAGGAAGCGAAGATTCTGATGCTGTGTTGCTGAAACTCATACCTGAGAATGTTAAATCAAACTAATCAGTTTTGTCAAGGTAGAGTCAAGTTATGTGTATATCAAAGTGGAATTTAGAATCAATAAGCCTTGCATTCCTAGCCCATATATGTTGACTTCTAAAAGATGTAGACAGCTGAAACTTGTTCAATTCAAAGCTTATATCATTGAAAACATGTTTATGCATTTATGAACCGGAACTTCGTTTCCTGACTCATGTAACTGGGTCTCTGGAGAGGTTAAACAGCTGATATTTCTTTTATATTATACAAAGTAAGCTAATGAACATTCAAGATGTATACAAATGATGTCGCCCAACTCATCTTTTGAAATTGATTAACAGCTGAAACTTGCTCTACTCAAAATTACACTAATAAATGGTGCTTTTTTACCAAAATGTAGTCTTGTATAACTCAGATACTGACTAATATATAATGCGGAAATTTGGTATACACTAAGCTATGCTATTAACAGTCTGAGATAAATCAAAACTGACTAACTTTACTGGTCTATAGTGCAGAACCCTGTACTATAGCTAAAACCACATGCTTCCGAGGAAAATGTGATTTTTTTCAAATCAAAACCAATCACCGCAAGATTTGTTTTGATAAACAGTCTATCCCAAAATTGCATTAGAGGCAAAAAACGTGTGCGAAGTTTTTAATTGGATTTTCGCAAGCTCTTGGCCAACAGAGCCAGAAAAGGCAAGAGAGTGAAAGAGAGACATGATCCGAAGCCAAGTGGAACGGGAAAGGAGATTGGGAGTGGGTTTTCGGAAGGGCCAGGGAAAGGGGCTTGGGCTGGGTCTGGTTTTGGTTTTGGGATTGGGATTGGAAGTGTGCAGCGGGCGCGAATAATATGAAACGTCATTAAAAGCGCACCCGTTTTGCCGGCGCACGATGATGACGACGCTTTGATTATGATGAGTCACACGTGGTTGTTGCCGCTTGTTGTTGCTGTTGTTGTTGTCGTTGTCGTGGTGCATTAACATTCATAATTTCCACATGGAAACGTTCAAGTCAGTCAGAGAACCGCCTTTGAATGTGTTGACATTTGAAGAGACGTTGAAAGCCGCCGCGGAATTCAGCTTGTGTTTTACTTCTTGCTCGCCTGTTTTTCACCGCTAAACTCATTTCTCTTAACGGTTCTGTCTGCATACGTTGCCAAAAAAAAAAAAAAAAGTAGCTGGAAATTGAAAGGGACCAAACAAATATGGCCGCAGGCAGCTGAAAAAAGTATGGAAATAGTCGGGGAAATAGCCGTACCGGGGCGCAGTAACAGGATATAGACACTCCGTCGGAGTTTTTGCTTTCTTTTTTTTTGGCACGATTTCCTATCAACTGTCGTCGAGGGCTGCGTCAATTTGAATTCCCCGTCTGGCGCTCTGATTGGTGCGGATATATTTTGGCATGCCATTTAATTTCCATATACGTAACGCCGTCTCGGTGGTTGTTTATGGCGAGTTAGATCCCAAAATGGCGGCATCTAATCGTAGTTTCCCAACATGCATCAACCCTTCGATTTCCCAACAACTTGTCACAAATTTTCCATGCCAGCGCGCCGACGAAAATTAAACACAAATAAACGTTGGCCATAAACAACATTTTTGGGAAAGTGAGAACAGGCATTGGTAGGGAGGGTATCCGAGGGTGTCGGGGGTCAGCTCGTAAAATATGGCTCAAAACTCAACAGCTCGAACGCTTTTGACGGGCCGCTGAAAGTCACTCAAGCGTCTGTAGACGAACGGAGACGATGGGCACCCACATGCCGCCAGGTGAACCCGGTGAACCAGGTGAACCTGCTGCGCTGACTGATTGCAAGTGTTATACCCTGTAATCTAGACAGAGGGAGCCATCTCTATAAGATATCTTTTAGTGATCAGCTTCAACAGCTTGGTTGATATAAGTATTCCTGCCCGTCTATCTTTCCGTTTGTTATAGGACGGTTTACCCCCATACATATGAGGGTCCTATGAGAAATGATTGTTGGGAGTTTAAAACCCATGAAAGATGAGATAGATAATAGATTATGATAGGATTACAAGTCAAGACTTAAGGTATAAGTCTTCCGCTATCAAGTTCTCAAACTGATTGAATCTTAAACACAGAAGCTATCCAAATTTCTCCTACTATCGAACTATCCCGATTAAACGAAAAGGTTGCCAAATCTTAATGTTGGAAAACAATAGCCATGCTGTTTTCCCACTATTGATACAACAAACTGAAGTACTTGGTTACTATAAATCTATTTGGAACCTTATATTTTAGGTTATATCACTACAATGCTTTATAATTTTCTGAACTTCATTAAAACGCTTTATTTTATTTTTGAATTTTATCGATACTATCGATATTTTAGCTATATCCAACACAACTCTAAAGTGACACCTCTACAGGGTATTTGCTAGTCGAGCACGCTTAACAAGAATAACTTGTTTTTCTTTCACTTTTTTTTCCCTTGCACTGAATGCATTTCCTCTGAGTCGGCATTTTGAGTGCCCAGCCAGGGGATACAAAGAGGCCTTGTTACATTTCGCATCCTTTGGAACAACCTGCTGCCTGCTGGCTGCTGCCTGCCTCCTGCTCTCCGCTCTCCGCTCCTCTGTTACCTGCTACCTGTGATAAGGCATCGTGAAAAGGTCTTCTGTTTCAGTTTCAGCTTCTTTTTCTCATCTTGCCCTTGCACTTTGCACAATTTTCCTTTCTTCTGGCTGTATCTTCGGTGCATGCTACCTTTAACTGACAATTTATCTCTGGCTGTTTGCCCAAGGGACGTCGCTGTTGTTGTTGCTGTTGTTATTATTGTTGGTAGACAGGTTTCTTAGCCTGGCTCAAACAAATGCTTTGCTGTCTGATTTTTCATTACCAGCACCAGCTTCCATCGCTTTGTATGTGTTTTTCTTTCATTAGTTGGCTGCAGTGGAAACCCCGCCAGAAGCACACATTTTCCATTTTCCATTTTCCAGCACGTCATCCTGCCCGAGCAAAGTGTTTTTAATTCTCTCATTAGTAACTGAAATAACAACGCACCATTTAGACACGGCGAGACGCCCGAAGAGCTAGAAAGAGAGAGATTCTACAATTTCCGGCTTCATTTGCTCTCCGCATCATTTCTCGACTGCATTTGCTATGCGGGCACTCAACATTTTCTCATTAATTTGATGGTGTCAGCTCCTCTCAATTTGTCATATTAAGAACGTGTTATTAGAACACTCAAAGCGTCGGTAATATACACACAAATGAAAGGGTAACTCGGTTCTTTATCCTTTCACTGCTCGGCTGAAAACACTTATTAGTACAGTCAAGAAGTCGACAATATCAAAACATGCAAGGGTAACCCGATTCCCTTTGTCCTTCTGTCTTGTTTCAGCTTGATTTATGATCTAAAAATTAACCCTCCATGTAGAACATTTGCTAATTAGCGTTACTTCAACAAAGCATTCGCATAGATCATAGATCATATATCATTTATCTATTCACCAGGCCCCTTCATCTATCATCTATGTATCAGTTGCATTCGGGTGTCTATTTTTTTCTTCTTCTTGTTGGTATTCAGTTTCCGTCGCTTAATAAATTTAACCCAAAATGTCACACAACTCAAGTTGACTCAACCTCTTGAGCATAATGCTAGCAGCGACTTTAATTATAAACATGCCCCCAAAATGAGTTGAAGCAATAAAAATTCACTGAACAGTTGTTTTACACTTGCAGAGGGTATTATAATATTGTTAGGAAATGTGTAGCGGCATTTAGGGAGGCTTTTTCTATGTCATAAGATCTGGAACATATAGGTATAACATATTGTTTATAAGTTGATCATAACCAAACTTCATCACACTCGAGTACTAGTTTGTATTGTGTATGATCATTAAAATTGCTCTCAAAGATTGTTTCTTTGAGAAATGTTGAAAATGGCTTAAGGACAACCTTTTTGTTTTTCTTGATTGACTAAATTCAATAATTTAGAATATTGTTTAGCTAAATGAGTCGATATGGAACCAATATATCATCAAATACCTTACGATTTAAGGAGGAGTACTATTCATAAAGTGATCTAAGTAAAGTACTAAAGTGGGGATACAGATAAGTTAGAGTATTTTAGCTTCGACGTTACGTACATCACTTTTCTTCCTCGTTCTTGTTCTTTATTAAGACAGAAGAAAGCAGAGGCTGAAGACTGAAGACTGAAGACTGAAGACTTGCGCTGCATAGTTGATAGGCAATTAAAATTAATATTCTTTATTTTTGGCAGTCTGGCACGCCTTAATTGGGCGCATACGCGACCTCTGTACAACATTGAGAAGTTTTGGCAAGTCAGAGGCAGAGGCAGAGGCAACGCTAACGGTGTATGTTTGATCGAGCTGACCTGCATATCATATCATTTCATGCAACAGAAAGCACAATCACAATGTCAACCAAATGTAACACTTTGCGCGACTCTACAATTTGTCACAGTGAATAAAAGAGTTGTTATGGCAGCTGCGTGGCTATGTGAGCCCCAGCCTGTCACGCTGCTGCACTTAACCCGCTTCTAAAGGCACGTTTGGAGCGGTTATTTGTTGTTGTTGTAGATGGCCAACTGTGTACACAAAGTAATGCAAAAGTGATTCATTTCTGGCTAATTAAACAAAGCCAGCATCAGTTGTTACGTCTCCTATGGATTGTTGAATACTTACTTATATTGAAATGAATTTGGTTTTATTTGTTGGGCTGCCCGCATCATGCAAGCATCTAAAATATTTCAATTGAAGTTCCAACTTCTCCAGCCAAAATGCTGAGCTATGCAATTCAATTGTTGTATGACGAGTGTCGCCTGGAGCTCACTCTTAACCCTCTCTCTCTCCCTCTCTCTGGCTGTCAATTCAATTTTAATCAAATGCGTTACTTCGATTCCCAGGCGCAATTAATTTGAAATGTTTCAACTGAATGAGCACATGCCTAAGCCCTTCTTTCCACACACCCCGTACCCGTATATAAATGCATTTTGCATAAAGTCTGCAGCATAAAGCATATTTTCGAGCATACCGGCTGCCTGGTCAACGCTCCTCGGCAGGCAGGCAGGCAGTCAGGCAACCAGTCAGTCAGTCAGTCAGTTTTTGTGCACTAGTTTGTGTCAATTGTTTAAGCTTCAATTGTTTTGGCAAATGTTTGAAGAGCCACAAGAGCTGCGATGATGCCATGATACGCATACATGGCGCCCGAGCAGGGACCAAGCTGTGGTAGTAGTAGGGAAAGCGCCCGAGCAGGGACAGAGCTGGCGCCCGAGCAGGGACCGAGCTGCTGTATAGTTAGTAGTAACGAGGGGAAAGCGACGTGCACAGGTACACCGGGCACATTGCACTCGCTTACAGTCATTTTTGTTGCTGCGGCAACTTCCGGTTATGAACTCAATGCTGAGCACCTTTTGCATTCGTGTTCGCATTCCCATTCACGTTTACGCTTCAGTTGCTTTAGTTGATGCAACACCCCATCCCCGAATGCCACCCCCAAACATCACGTATTCCCTTCTCCCACTCCCAGTCGCAGTCCCAGTTGAAGTGCGCTTTCAATATTAGTTGCAAAAACGTTGCTCTGCGCCGCCTGGCTAAATGGTTTGCTTGTTAGAGGTCATTAACGTTCCCATTGTTATAGACACTCCACAGACAATCAAAAAGGTCATCCCGTGCCAGCTCATTAAAATCAGATTTGACTGCGCAAACACAAAGGCGCCTCGTTTAACTCCATTGATAGCTCGACGCACTCGAACACCCCTTATTAATGGCATTTTTCTGATTTGTTTTCACGCTTCCAGATAGCGCTACCTATGTGGGCAACATACTCCGCATCAAGTCGGTGAAGAAGGAGGATCGCGGCACCTACTACTGCGTGGCAGACAACGGCGTCAGCAAGGGCGATCGTCGCAACATCAACGTCGAGGTGGAATTTGCGCCAGTTATAACCGTACCGCGTCCACGTCTGGGCCAGGCGCTGCAGTACGACATGGATCTGGAGTGCCACATCGAAGCGTATCCCCCGCCGGCAATTGTGTGGACCAAGGATGACATACAGCTGGCCAACAATCAGCATTATACAGTCTCTCACTTTGCCACCGCCGATGAGTACACCGATTCGACGCTGCGCGTGATCACCATTGAGAAGCGTCAGTATGGCGACTATGTCTGCAAGGCCACCAATCGTTTTGGAGATGCTGAGGCGCGCGTCAATCTCTTCGAGACGATCATACCCGTCTGCCCGCCGGCCTGTGGCCAGGCGTACTATGGCGGCGCCGAGCACTTTGCTGCCTCGGCATCTTCCTTTGCCCTCTTGGGCATTCTGCTGGCGCTCCTGTTCGCCAGATAAGCCAATCAAGCCAACCCATCCCGACGCTCCATATCTAATCCAAAATCCATCAATCAGCTCTCGAATAAACACACATATAACGTATATACAAATATATATATACATATAGATTCACGTAAATAGACATCATCTGTAGACATTACTCAAATGTGTCGCAATATCTGAAATTCAGCCAGCAAATTTTATATTTAGTTTGTTGTTCTTTTTGTTTAACTTTTATATCCAAGTCCAAGCTATATAACGTCCAACCTTATATGTTAAGTTAAGCTAAGTTTAAACGGCTCACGACATCTAGATCTGAACGAATCTAAACGTTTCTTTTATATAATTTAATATCGCCTAAAGACCAAAACCCAAACACCGACTCATTCGATTCAAACCCGTCCGTTATCTACGTTTGTTTTTTTCGTAATCTGTATATTTTTAAATAATTTTATAAGACAAGGACTATATTCTCGATATATACACACATCACAAAGCCAACGCAATGCTGTCGAAATCCATTCCGCTTTACATGATAATTATGAGAATATTTTATTTTTATTAAATAAATAATAAAGTATTTTCGTGCTGCAATGTAATTAAGTTGAAATATCTGTCAATTGATTACGATTCGAGACAAAGATACAAATACGAACGAAGGCAACTACAAAATGTTGTGGACATCATTAGCTCTTAAGCACAATTCGAAATATCTCTTTTTGAGTAACAATTTAAACCCATTTTTATGTGGGTCTAAATATAAACAATTCGTAATTTTGTAATAAAAGAAAACTAAAATAAATAAAAAACAAAACAAACAAAAAAACATGTAAAAAGACAACAATTTGAATTCAAACATAATTAATTCATTAAAAGATTAAAGGACCTTTCGATATACATTTCATGCTAGATACAATAGTATAAAAAAATTCGAGTTCAACAAACAACTCAATACAAAGAGATAGTGGCTGTTTTGTAAGTATGTTTAAAGATAGTTTGATCCTAAATTTTCGGTTTAATGGAACCGCCGGCAGTAGCAATGCGATAATACAGATTAAACTCGGATTCATACTCTGCATAGGTGGCATTGTTGAAGAGCTTTTTGGGCGGCACATACAGTCGCATCGGATTGTCTAATATGAAGTTATAAATGCGATTGGCCTTTTGCAATTGATGCTTCGTTTTCACGCCCAAGGTCTCAATGTTGTCCAGTATCTGGACGATTTCCTCGTGCTGACGCCGTGCCTTCAGTTTCAAATGGTGCGGATCAACTGTGGATGGGCAGTGGGCGGAAATGAAACAAAATGTCGACACGGCAGGGCCAACGTTTGTCTGGGTCTGAGCTTACCAATTATCGGCTCCAAATTCAATTTCAAGTCAGACGATTGTGCGGCAATTGACGACGCCCACAAAATGCGTTTGCGTACTTCCTGGAGGGCCCCATGGGGTGTTAGCAGATGGCCCGGCGCCAGTTGCATGGTGGATGCCAACTCCTGCGTCTCTACGATGAGCGGATTGGCCGAAAGCAAATAAGCGCTGCAAGCGGAAAAAAACATCAAATTTATGATATAGATGAAGGCATTCGATTAACACTTACCAAGCACGCGGCATACAGTTTAGGTTCTGCAGCGGCGTATCGGCAAATGTGTTCAGCTCAATGAGATGACAGGGAAGCGTGGGGCCCGCCCCTGACGCCAGCACAGAAGTTGAGGTGGAGGCGCCAGGCACCAGGGTGACACTGTCGAAACTGCGACACATGGCGCTCACATTGGCATCAATGTCCAGCCGGGTGCTGGACAGGACGCTGTCATTGGCCAGGTTAAAGCTTTCCATGCCCATCATAGACATGCTGCCCACCTTCAGCTTCGTGCTGAGCAAGTGCGACTTGGCATTTTGATTGTGCGAAGCAGCCTGCATGTCGTCCAGCAGGTTCTTTAGCATATTCCTGGAGTAGATGATCTTGTCTTTAATTTGAGACAGCTGCAGCATGTCGTGCTGTATGCGATTGACGGAGGTGTTTATTTCGCCGTATATTTGCTTGATAGAGCCAAGCAGCAACTCGTGATTCTCCAGCTGTTTAGTGCCCGCCTCCATTTCCACACGCAACTGCTCGATCTGTTCAGTGAGATAATCATTGCGCGCCTGATAAAAGTTGCGCATATTGTACTGCAGCACATAGTTGGAGATGATCTCCTCAGCGGCTTCATTTTCTTCTTCGTCATCTCCGCTGATCCCGTTGAAGCTGTACACCTTCTTCTGCAGCTCGTCCACGAATGGGCCACAGACCGCAGCAAAACGCTCCTCCAGCTGCGCCACTTCGTTCTTCGCGCAAATGTACTTCGCAACCATTCCAAGCAAATCTGCCTTGGTTTTCAGCAGCTTCACATTAAAGTTGTCAAATGGTGGCTTGGTGACCGCATTGTTGTTTGTCTTGTTGAGCTGCATTATATGCTGCAGCTGCTGCTCCTTAATCTTCATAATGGCATTGAAGAGCAGCACGTTGGGCGTGTCGGTAAATATCTCGCGCATACGCGACCAGAGATGTGGCTTTGCCTCGGCCACCTGTTGACTATTGTTTCCATCGGTATTACATATGCTGTAGAAGTTCTCTAACTCCTTGTTCGCCTGCTCGACGGCCTTGGTGGCCAGTTTTTCGCTGGCATTTTTGACGGTGAGCTTGACGGGCATTGTGGCTAGAATTTGGGCTTTTTTCTGTTGCTCTTGCTCCAACGATTTGTTCAATGACTCCAGCTTGAGTTTCAGTATGTTACATCTAGCCTCTGCCTCCTCGTTTTTGTGCTTTGCACTTATTATCTGTATATCTGTGAAGTAGTATAGCGTATAGATAGGAATAGGGGACATATTTACGCACTCACTTTTGGTTTTGATGGAACTGGCCAAGTTCTCATACTCCTTTCTCTTCTCCTCCAGGCATAGCATTTTCTTTTCCTTTTCCTTCAGAAGATCTTGCATTTTAAGGTGCAGTTGCAGTTGTTCTGGCAAGAAGCTGCGCTCGCAGGCTGGCACCACCTTGCCCTTGTATTTTTCCACTTGGGCAATGAGCAGATTCTCGCGGATCTCCTGCACCACCTGGCGTGGTTGTATTCGATTTTGCAGTTGCGCAAAGAACTGACTATGGCCTGACTTGAAAATTCTAGAAATCGCAAACTATAGTTAGTTTTTGAAATTTGATTCGTTCTTAATTAAACTTACGACTTGAGCGCATCGTCGCTGGGCATGTCACTGGGTGGACAGCCTAGGCTGATGGCCCACGCGCGAAAACTTTTAATTTGTTCGTCAAAAGCCATTGTTATTACTTTGACTCAAAGCCAAGGAAATCTGTATGTAAACGCCGCTGCCGCGCACAGTCAAAGCAAATCAAACAAACAAATAAAAGACAGAGCTGTATCGCTTGAATTAGCAGATTAGGGCTGTTATACTGTTATCGAATTGAAAACACAAATATCGATTAGCAAATTTACAAAAAGTTTATTATGTACACACCGAAAACGGTCATTTCACATTTAAAAACAATTTAAAAAACAAGTTATGCGCCCAATCCGCATTGAGTAACAAAAGTCTTAGCCAGCGCACACTCTGCGCTCTGTGTCCAACGATGGGCTGGACAATTTTTAAAGTATTCCATATATGTGCAACCGAGTACTATAGCCGCGAAGGGACTGCACTTAGGTTGTTGCGCATTCAGCTGCTGAATTGCTGCCAGTCTTCGCTGTGATTTTGGCTCACACTTGGTAAACGCGGCTGTCATGGTCTCCACATATGCAGTATCATTGGAAAATTTCAAGGATAAATCCTTGCGTATGTTTTCCAAATTGAGCGTCTTCGGTTCTTGTTTATATTGTGAAGATGTTAGAATGCACTCAGCTAAGCACTGCAGATAAGAAGTTGATGGTAAGTACGGCACTACCCCGTCAATTACACACTCACAGTTGCCGCTTCCAACGAAGGTGGTGCATTTGTCTGTCCACTTGCTGTCCCAAGCACTCGCTGTGCGCATTTCTCTGCGATTTGGTCTCGGCCACCGTCCCGGCAGCAAAGCGAAGGGTCCTAACGTTCGATGAGATAATGACAATACTCAAAAACACTTTAGTTACTTACCACCAGCTGGGGAGGTCTTTGACAATCGATGGTCTGACCAAATACATTTGGGCTTAATGCTACTCCAAGCAGAAGGAAAGTTAGAAATATTTGACTAGTCGACATTACGTTCGTTGATGGTACACGTAAACTGATAAAAGTTTAGACAAACACTTGTTTTTATATGCTCCGAGCACGTTGACATTCAATGCAACATGAACGTAAAGACTAACAACTAGTTAATAGCTCCAGCCACGCAGAACAAATAACTTAGCCAGGTTCATTGTTGCTATTGGTTGGATGCTATTTTGGGCCAATGTCATATCTAATACCATATTTTAGTCCGTTGACATTACAAAAAGGTTAAAGCTTCGTTTTATACAAATGTATTTTAAATTCTGCTATTTATCACTCGGTCAATTAAACAGCGATTGGTGAACTTAAAAAAGGGAAACACAATTTACCCCGGACAATACACTTTATGTGATGCTTTTTTCAAGGTGTTAAGTTCAAAAAACTACATTCTGAATAAATAATTCATAAATAACGACACAAGTTCGTGATTACGCCAATTTGTTGGAAGCAATAAAACTTCATAAGCTTAAAATCTGTAACGGTCGCCCTATTTTCACCTGTCATACCCTTTTATTGCATAACAGAATGACCTTTTTCCACAGATCAGCACCAGATCAGCACTCTATTTAACTGAAACTGGCATGCAACAAGACCCTTGAACATTTTCAAAAATTATAATTGATCAAATAGAAAGTGGGAAAATAAATATAGTTGGCGATGAAATTCAAAAAAATGGCGAAAGTAAAAATACATAATTTGAAGGTAAGGTCACACTTGCACTTTTCTAAAGACGATCAGCTGTCTTGTGTTCTCCCTTCACGCTTGGGAAGAAGAAGAATTTGATGGACGGAAACGCAAAAATGTAATAATAAAACTTAACAAAATAAACGTTTACTGATTTTAATTAATTACAGATTGGTTGTAGGAGATGTGCGCGGCCGTTTCAAGCAATTGTTCAACAGAGTGGAGCAGGTGAACAAGAAAGCTGGACCCTTTGAGATTTTGTGTTGTGTGGGCGACTTTTTTGGCGCGGATAAACAAAACGAGGAACTGATTGCATACAAAAATGGATTCAAGCACAGTAATTAGTTGGAGCTGTTTAAAATATGAACGCAATTAAGACTAGAAACATTTCTTGCAGTTGATGTGCCAACTTACATACTTGGCCCCAACAAGGAAGCGGACAAGAAGCATTACAAAAATTTGGTGGACGGCGAAGTATGCACAAATCTTACTTACCTGGGCAAGCGTGGTGTCTATACGCTGAGCAGTGGCGTTAAAATAGCCTACTTGAGTGGTATGGAAGCGGCTGGAAGCATTGCGGGGGAACATGAGTTTATCAAATCCGATATTCATGCAGTGCGCAATTCCTGCCTGATCTCAAAGAACTGTGCCACGGACTACAGAGGAGTGGATGTGCTGCTGACTTCCCAATGGCCCTACGGCGTGCAGGAGCAGGAGAACGTAACAGCGTCTTGTAGAAACACAGTTTCATTGTTTGCTTAAATATTGCACATATTTTAGAAAAACGCTTCCAAACTAATATCGTTCCTGTGTCGCGAGATTAAGCCACGTTATCATTTCTGTGCCATCAATGGCACCTATTACGAGTGCCCACCGTTTCGAATTCCAAAGGATGAGACCACTCAGTTTGAGCTATGCACGCGCTTTATCTCACTGGCGGATGTTGGCAATACCGAAAAAGCCAAATATATCTATGCACTTAGCCTGAAGCCCGTAGATAAGGCGCGTCTGCTGGATCTAGTCCAGAAAACAACCAACGAAATTGCCTGCCCTTATATCGGCCTGGATATGGGCGGTGCCTTCAACAAGAATGAAACGGTGAGTTATGGCAACAATTATAAACAACTCGTTAATAACGTCGATTTTGCAGTCAGAAAATCGACAGTACTTCTTTGACATGGATGCTAGTGGCAATCGGAAGAGGCACAGTGAGAACGGAAATCGCGATAAACGGCCAAGAATAATGCAGATCGATCAGGGTTAGTTTTAGCTTGCAACCTTTGATTTTACATTGATTAATTCACTCGTTCTGCTTCAGATAACTGTTGGTTCTGTTTGTCCTCGCCCAAAGTGGAAAAGCATCTTATAATTACAGTAGGCGAACGCTTTTATCTGGCATTGGCAAAGGGACCCATTAATAGCCATCATGTCCTGATAATGTCTACCAAACACATACCCTGTACCGCTCAACTGAGCAGCGAAGACTGGGAAGAGTTGGAGAAATTTAAAACCGCTTTACGTAAGCTCTTCAAGAGTCTGGGACAGGTTGTATGTTTTACAGAGCGGCATTACAAGACATCCCACCTGATTATAGATGTCTTGGCCTTTGAAGAGGGCTACGCTTGGAAAATTAAACACAGTTTTGAAGTGAGTAAGAAACTTATTTTATTCATGTCAGTATTTTAATACTTTTGTTTATAATCAAGGACAAAGCTGAGGAGTTTAATTTGGAATTTGAAACACTGCCAGCCTTGGATTCACCAAAAATGTTGCCGGAAATGGGACCATATTTTGTAGCAGAACTGCCGGACGATAGCACATTGTTAACGCGACAAATGAAGCATTTTCCACTGCACTTTGCGCGGTACGTTGAATATACCTTAGTCTTGTTTACATTTTACAATTATCTATAACAATTACAGGGACGTCTTTTGTTCTGAAAACCTGCTTAATTGTGATGAAAAGGTGAATTGGAAACAGTGCCTGCTCGAAAATGAGGATGAACTTGCATATGTGGAAGGATTTCGCAAGATATTTGCACCCTTCGATTTTACAGAGGAGGATGATTGATTAAAACAGAACAAGTGCGGTTTGCGCAGTAAAAAATCTCAGTTGTACATCTTATTTCACCAAGTCTAGATAAGTACATGCTTACAATTCGTTTAAATACTTACTAATCTACAATATTAATTAGTAATTTTAAAACACGCTATGAACGTGTTCTTCGTTTACGAGTCCCGTTGATATATTTTGTTAAGAATCTGCAAAAAGGTTTGGTGCGGCACCCCACGAGACGTTTGCTGTATGTGTGTTTTGATCATATTGTAGGATTCTTCCTCAAATATGGCATACGTAGATGGCAAGCTAAGCTCCTTATATAGCTCCTTGACTCGCTCCACTTTCTCTGGATCTGCAAAGGCAATGAGAGATTACTAAAGGTTATTTGAACGTTGAGTTATCCAGACATACCAGTTTGTCCATAACAGTCTATCATGATTTGTTTTTGCTCAGCATTCGCGCGCTGCATGGCCACGACAGCGAGCCAAGAACACTTGTTGTCCTGTATATCGGTGCCTATTTTGCCAGTCACCTCCGGATTGCCAAAGCAATCAAGAAAGTCGTCTTGCACCTGGAAAAAGTGGCCCATTTCAAGCAGTATTGTCTTGGATTGTCTAAATGCCTCGGCGTCTTTGTAGCTGCAAACAGGATACATCAGAAAAATAAAGGATTACTTAAATAATACAATGCTCACCCGGCTAAATGCATTGCTATTGCAAAGGGCAGGTAGAAGGAATAGTAGGCAGTTTTGTTGTCCACAATTGCTTTGTAGTTTTCCATTGTAAACTCCGAAACGCGTTTGTTTGAGTTTAGCAAATCGAGTGACTGTCCACAGGTTGTTATATATGTGATCTCATGGAACAGCTCCATTAGTGATACATAACAATCCAAATGACTAAAATGCTGTTTGAGTATTGCGTACATGGCATTTTCTATCATCAGGGCATCGTTTATGGCTGTCAGCCCCACATTCTCGACCTTATGCCAGCACTTCTGACCTCGTCGTGTTGTGCTGTTGTCCATAACATCATCTGATATTATAAAGAAACTTTGGAGCTGCAACAAACGAATATCGTTAGCAATCTTAAACTGACTTAACAATAAATTAAAACTTACCATTTCCACGCACCAGCCCAAATACTGGGCCAGCTTGATATTCTCAGGTGTCAATTCATGGGGGGCAACCAAATTTTTATACGTTAGCACCGTTAATATTCCGCGATTCTTCTTGCCACGCGGTACATTATATTGCAAAACCTGGGCAAACCACTTTGCAGCATCATTGCAATTGTACGCCTTTGTTGCGTTTGTGAGGTCACGTACAACGTCTAAGGAAATTATAATATATGCGTTAGATGTATTAGAGTTGTATAATAAAGTTCAATTGAAGGAATAAGTTCAGTCGTTCTATTTTTGGATAACGAATGAATCAGTCACATAGTTATCTCATTCGACTTATAGTTCCTTTTGTTCATTGGTGTCAAGCTATACGTGCTTTTGTTCATTTAATTCATATAATATACCATATGATGTGACCTATTTGATGTGCTAATTTAAGCAAAACAAAGGAACAAAAATGTAATTCAATGTGTTGTGTAATACATTCTTGATTTCCGTGAATAAGGCAATTGACACACTTTTGTACTTTGTCTTTTCGGTGCCGTTTAAAAAACAACAACAACAAAACAACGCCCAAAAAGGGTTGCCAAAACGAAAAATGAACAATATTGAAGAAGAAAAGAAGAAAAGGAACTAGGCGAACGACAATAGTTCGTTCGTTCAGCCAATAAAGTCGTTCAATCGAACTTATTGTGAACGATTCGACACAACTCTAATGTACATACAGACTCGCGGTATGTAAGTAAATATAAAGGCCACGTTAGTATTGTTATGCTAATTGTACAAAACAAAAGCGCAGCTAACCTGGAAATACGGCCATAAAATCGCGGCTTTCATCTTTTGAGACGGTGACGCGGGCTGCTATAGGCACCGAATGATTTTGTAGTGTAGATAAAGTTCTGCAAAGAAACCAAAAGCAGAACAATTGAATAAATACATATGTAAGTACATAACGCGTAATGAGAAACTCTGAAACTCTCGGAAACTGCAACAACAGCTGTTGTGGCCTACGTGACCGCACACTTTCTCCCTCATTGCGCCCCACCCCCCTTTGGTTGATAGCGAGTAGAGGCCAGGAGACGAATGTAAACAAATCATGTTAAAGCCCCAAAACAGGTCACATACCTGGTTGTCTTCTTCAGTTTCTGCTCATTAACCAGCTCCGTCGGCAATCCGCCAATTGTATCTACGGATTTGACTTCATCGCTTGTCGATATCAACCGACGGATAACGGCAGATCCATGCAATATCCGCTGCTGCGGAAAAATCTTTTGTGCTAGCTTAAACATTTTCAGCCGAACTATTCTTTAATGAAGTTTCGTTTCAATTCATGAATTTTCAGCAATATATTTCGATTGGTTTGAAATTGTTAATTGGCTTTCCCGTTGAACTTTTCCTCATCAAATTTCCGCTCACACTGATTTCTTTTAAAAAATGTTCCACTATTGCGCACTTGACACAAATTGTTTTTATCTGTCGAAAGTCGCAAGAATTTAAGTCAAAATTTAACGTGACCGTATATGGTATATTTTTACTTTTTGGTATTTTTTAAAGCAAAATTTAGCTACTTTGTTTATTTTGGGCATATTGGTATATACTGGTATTTTTGCAAAATTTGGTGACACATTCATTTGATTTCATTACTTTTTCGATTCCCCTTTGCCCACAAAATGCTTTGATTTTATCAGTTTAATGCATTTCAATTAATATGATTGTAATAACCAACTAAGTGGGAGTTGAAGAAAGTTGCAAAAATAATCTTAGTGTCATCAAATAAATGCTTCCTTCCACACTTCCCAAACTTTTTCGAAGCCCTGCAGTCGTCGCTTTGGAAGTCAATACAGGAAATTAGTTACAGTTCTGCGCATTGTGCTCCGTTGTGAATTCACTTGCATAAACATTTTTATTTATATTATTAGGTACCTTTATATTAATGTTACGATCTAATCCTATAGCTAAAATTTCAGTGACTCGAGCGTTCCAAATGGCGACCGCGCTCGATCAGCTTACGAAAGGTTTTAACCTCATTTCGTGGTATTTGATCTTTGAATTTGGGCTGTAGTAGGCCAAAGACGAAGTCCACCTCAGTCTCCTCGTCGTGTCGTCCCTCCGGCAACTTGGCTAGTAGATCACGTTGATTGCAAACAAATGAGTCGATCCCCTCTCCGTACGCTTGCTTCATTGCAAAGATGTCCATGTAGATTTGATATGCGGGCTTAGTGGGAGTGAAATGATCTCTGACCAGCTGCAGCGTATCTTGCCAGGTCTTTGCTTCATGACGTATTCCCTTCCACCACATGGCTGCTAGGCCGTGGAGCAGCAGTGGAAAGCCTATCAAGGCGTCCCGGTCGGTGATACCCTCTGCCTCCTTGTACGTTTCCACCGATGTTATAAACGTTTCCACTTCGGTATGATTGCGATTCCCACCAAACACAAAGCTGCATTTATTAAAACTGCCCTTTGATTGGGGTTCCACTTGCTCTTTTTGTTGTGGCGCCGCGGATTTAATAGATTCGATGAGCATGCGAAACGTTTCATCCGGCATTTGCGTCATTTTGTGGGCTTTTTTCAATAATAAATAAACAAACTGTGACAACGTATTCAAGTGAAGAGGTGCCGTCAACTAAAATACTATTCAATTATCGAAAGCTTTCGTTGTGAAATAATAAAGCAGGTGCTCTCTTTGAGAAAACAAAAGCTTTCGAGTGCGAAAAACCGGTACGTTTCATCGCTTTGAATGTTTTTATTAAAACTCTTTCATATTGGGATTAGGTCGGTTTTCTCAACAGCATACTAATATAAACAAATATAAAAATAAAAATATAAGGCAACTGTAAAATGTTGTTGGCTTGTGTTAATTAAAAATTACTCAGCAATAAAGTCTTCGTACTATAATGAATCAGCTATAACACGTCAATTGTCGAACATGACTTTTAGCAATTAGCCATATAAGAAGAGTGAAAAACTTTATTTTCACTTTAATTTTATACCATTTGTCAAGACTGATACTAATCTATATATTTAAATATTAACCCATTAATTGTACGACCAGTTTGCCTGCTGTGCCCTCAACGCGCTGAGTAATGTTTAGTTGGATATTCAAAGCACACTATATTATTAGTATTATTACTCAAGCAGCACTAAACTACTATATTTACATCATTTTTCGTAACTGTCCGTTCAACAAGTTACTTCTGTTACAAGTGTTGCCAGATTCTCTTAAAAGCTCCCAGTTTGTATGAATACGCCATATTTTACTCGTTGACTAGGGCTGGAGTCTTGGTATCGGTATCGTCTGGGACTGCGCAGTGCGCAGGGTTGCTGTGCAGCTAAAGTATCGGCATCGGACAGTCGTATTTTTGTTATGCTGTTGTTGTTGTTATTTGGCAAAAATGGATCAACAACTGCACCGTCTGACAGATCGCCAATACTCAGAAGTAGAGGGCTTACTACAGGTAAGCAACAACTTATACATATTGCATGCACTGCCAATTGAACTATTTCGATTATTACAACGCCCAACTTTTTTTGCCCGTCTTCGTCTGCCCACTCACGCGAACGCACCCACTCTCAAAACACACACACACACAAACGTACTTATGTACATACACACATACACACATGCGCTTCTCGCCGCAGGCTATGGACATGCCGAGTTCAGACCACGAAGAAATTGAATCGGAATCGTGCCGACTTAGCCGGTACAATGCTGCGAATCTGTACGAGGGACGTCAGCGTTGCTACACAATGCCGCACGTGCCCCCCGCGCCGCCCTCCACACCAACGCTGCTGACGTCCAACTCTAACTCCAATGTCAACAGCAACGGCAATTGCAGCTCCAATGGTAATGGTAGCTCCAGCTCACCTTCCGCCAGCCTGCTGGCTGGTGGCGATAATCAAATCAATCATTTTATCTATGTAAAAAACGGCAAAAACCTGCGTCGAGAATCAAGCTGCGTGGACTCTGAGCTATCCAAGTTGTTCAACGTGGTGTCAATCACAAATCGTCTAACGGCTGTCAAGAATCGCACGCATAAACAGCAGCTGGCCGACCGGGGCGTAAACAATGCATCGCGTACCATTTCGAAATGGCATGGCGCGACAAAGATCTTCAAGATCCATCGTGATCCCAAGGAATTCCTGCGCGACACCGACGAGGATTCGGTATCGGCGCCCGAGTACGATGAGGAGGAGGAGGACACACGTTTCCGCTTCTTTCGACGCACACGACCCATGCGGCGGTACAAGTACACATCGCGTTTTACGCGCAAGTTTGCACGGTTCGAGCATCACGAGCGCATGGAGACGATTGTTGACAGCTTCGATGCGGCCATGAGCTTCAACGATGCGGATACCTGAGCGGATGCAAGAGCAGCAGCAGCAGCGGCGGCGGCGGCAGCAACAACAGCCGCAGCTGCAAGCAACAACACCACAGGCACAGGCAGGCAGCGGCAAGCGGTTCGCCGCCAAGTGCAAACCAATGTGATGAATGTGAATTTCAACTAAATTATTTTTATTACGATTACTACTACTATTATTACGATTATGATTACCGATTACCGAACTGTTCTCTCCATACATTTAGTTATTTTGCGCTGATTGCCGTCGCGTCTTGGGTTCGCCCATGGTGTTATAGTATTAGGTGGTATCATGCGAGTACTGTTTAGTAGTGACCAGTTGGCAACTCATCAATGAGAGCGCTGGCTCGCATGACACCACATTATTGATTCACACCATGGGCCCACCGAGTATGACCCAAGTTCATATTCAGTTGCTCAAGCGCAGCGCAGGGCGAGCATTTAGTTCTTAGCTTAGTTCTTACGCCTGTGCGGCTCCTGCGCAGCGTTCAGCAGCAACAACAATAAGCACAATAATGTCTAGTATTTGATTGTTGTCTGAACGCTCCGCTCAGATCCAATCAAACGATTCCAATAAATGCACAAAATAATGTGTTGTATTTGTGAAGATCATCAGCATGTCATTTTCTTATTGCGCCGCCGCTTACATATCCAGACGGAATACTGTTCGTATTTAAGAATTTGTTTATATTACAGCGATACGATATTGTGATCCAGACTAGAAAAAACCAACCGTCTAAGAATTCAATTTGTACAAACTTGTTACATTCTTTGATTGACAGTGTATCTTAACAGCTATAAGTAAAATAGTTCAATCCTGATCAAATTGATACTGCAATAATCAAAATTATGCAAAAGTCACAATTAAATCATTTCCTGAAGACATCCTTATTTATAAACATGTTTTCAATAACACTTGAATTCGATCTTTTCATTGGAATGGTAAGATATCACAATATTCCATCCAGAGGACGTTAAATCAAAATTGAACTTAAATTTAAATTTAAATTTAACTGATGAAAAAACAACGTTATGTTATGGCATGATCCTGTTATTAACAGTAGAATTTTATTTACATGAAAATGTTATTAGCTAGATCTGTTATTAGCAGGGCCCTGTCATACTGTTATATTTACGCAGCAACTGTTATACTCTTCAGCTATTTCTGTTCGCCTGGTACTTCTTTGTCATTTTGGACGCGCACAAATTGAAACTTTCGATGGTAATTTTGAAAATTTGCAACTGCTGTGCAACCGGCTTTCTGTCTTCTGCCACGTATTGATAAGTTTGCATACTTGGTGAATTGTTTATTTGACAACACAATTAGGTCATTATTTAATTATTATTATATATGCCATTTAAAATCCAATATTATATAGTATTTTACTACAAATGATAGAAGAGCATAGCTGAAATACTACGTCGTTTTTGCGTAAAGTCAATTTATTCAGACGATGACGATACACAGAATAAACATGGATAATACATAGGAGCTAAGACTACATACAACTAGTTCCGCGAACCGATTTATGCTTTGAAAGCAAAACAATAACATATTGTTAATAATAATAACATACTTCTAGTTAATAATTCGAGTAATGTCAACGTGTTACTTATGCTCTATGCTACTTAGATGCGCTCCTTGAAAAAGTTGGCCATCAGATTCTCCTCGAGCTGCGCAGGGTCGGTTACCGGCATGCGGCAGACCCGATCATGGCAAATGTAAACAGTTGTCTTGCCATTGACCATTTTGAATTTGCGCTGGACGCGTTGGTTGCAGGCCTCGTCCGGATGCTGTGGATCGCAATGTACTATGATCATGCCGGGTATATAGAACTTGCGGCAAATCTCCACAAAGCGTGTGGTGTCTGGGGAGTCTGGCCCCACCACCGCCACCAGATCCAGGCCATGCTCGTGCAGCAGCAGACCCGACAGCATCTCGGGCAGCGCATGTCCAAACGGCGATACATCCGCAAAGTAATTGAGTAGTTTGGCGGCACGCTGCAAATACGCATCCTCATCGTAATAGTGCGCCAGAACTGTGAGATTACGGGCGGCGACGCTGTTGCCGCAGGGCTCAGCCCCATCATGATCTGCAAGAGATGGGAATAGGGCTAAATATAGAACGCAATTTTGGTGGTCTATAGCGCACCTTCTTTAAGTCTAACAATGACATTGGGCGCGTCCTGCTGCGAGAAGTAGTAGGCACCATTTTGCTCGTCCCAGAAGAGCTTGTCCTGGATCTCCTGCAGCTCTTTGGCCCATCGAAGGGCACTGCTATCCAATGAGGCCTTATAATAGTCTAGCAAACCCTTGATTAGAAAGGCATAATCATCCAAAAAGCCCTCTATGCTCGCACTGAAATTATAGAACCAGGTCAAGGCTCGCAGTGTTTCCACATACATTTGGCTCAAACTTACGTATTCTGTTCAAGCGTGGTATCCTGCACGCCAGCTCCATAGCAGGAGCGCAACAGCAGCTTACGATCTGCATCGTAGAGGTTCGTGCGGAGGAACTGGAGCAGCTCCTTGGCTGTTTGCAGATACGCAGCACGCTTGGCTGTGCCGCAATTGGCCAGCTTGGAGAGACCCGACAGCACAAGACCATTCCAGGCACATATAATCTTGGTGTCCAGATGCGGTCTTGGACGCTGATCGCGGATTGTGTGTAGTATGTCATTGGCCGTCTGAAGCATTTGCTTTAGCTGTTCCGGCTCCAAATTGAAATTGCTGCATGTGTCTTCCTCGGAGCCGCGCACTATGAGTATGTTCTTGCCTGTGAGGTGGCCATGGGGATCACTGGAGGGCGCCACATTGCCCGACGGCTTCAAATTGTAGTGAAACGTGTAAACATCAAAGACGCGCTCCGGGCTGACATCATTAAAACGCTGCGGGTGCGCGTTGAAAGCCTGTTGAATCTCTTCCCAGGTCCAGGCATAAAAGGCGCCCTCCACCTTAACAGTGTCCTCGTGCGTAGGCAATGAGTCGGCATCCTCGCCAGCATAGAAGCCGCCCGCCGGATGACGCAAATCCTTGATCAAATACTCATAGATGCGATCTGCGTAGTCCAAAAACACTTCGCTACGGGTTAGCTTGTAGCCATTGGCATAGGCCGCCATCAGCTGGCCCTGATCATACAGCATCTTCTCGAAGTGGACATTATGCCAGTCCCGTGTGGTTGCATAGCGCGCAAAGCCGCCAAAGATGTGGTCATTGATGCCGCCGCGACCAATATGATCCAACGTTTGCAGCACCATGTCCAGCACGTCTACATCCTTGCTAACCAGATAGGCGTGGAAGAGAAAATTTAGCCGAGGCACCTCCGGAAACTTGGGCTCCCGTCCAAAGCCCCCATCCTGTTGATCAAAGCGTTGCTTGTGCACGCGCAATGCCTCCGCGAGCTTCGCATCCGCGCTGCCCGGCTCAAAGGCGGCATCTGCGGCAGCTGCGGCATTCTGGTTAGATTGCATGGCCTCCAGGAGAGAGGAGCCAGCTTTCTTCAACGACTCGCGATCCGTTTGCCACTTCTTGGCTATGGACTCCAGCACCATGGGGAACGAGGGCATGCCATAACTACGCCAGCAAATATACAAACAATAATAAACTAGAATTGTGTAGTTCATTTGAATGTTATTTGCCTTACCGCGCCTTGGGCGGAAAATATGTGCCCGCTGCCAGTGGAGCCAGCTCGGGCGTAAGCCAAACGCTCATCGGCCATCCGCCGCTGCCCTTGGACATGAGCAGAAACTGCATATAGACCTTGTCAATGTCGGGACGCTCCTCTCTGTCAACTTTGATGTTCACAAAATGTTTGTTCATAATCGCTGCTGTGTCGGCATCCTCAAAGGACTCATGCTCCATCACATGACACCAATGGCACGTCGAGTAGCCCACTGACAAAAATATCAACTTATTCTCGCTGCGCGCTCGCTCGAATGCCTCCTCGCCCCATGGATACCTATGAATAAAGAGTGGGAGTTGTTCGAGTGAATGAACAAGAGTATCTGAACGGAGTCAGTAAACATGTTCCTTCTTTATTGTGCTCGTTTGCTCAGCTTTTTACATTGCTTGCTGTTAATTATTTATGTCGCTATTTTGTTCTGCGTTTTGCTTGTTTTAACTGCAAATTGGAAACGATCAGCAGATTTGACAGCAGATAAGGTTTGTTTACAAGCAAGGTAAAAAGCCAGCAAATTGATCAATGGTAGCGATTCTAGGCACAACTGCGTAGATAGCTGAGCTGATCATGAGCAACTGAGTAATATCAGTGAGTTGGTTCTCTAGAAAACAAAGAACATGTTCACCATTTGGTGCAGAGCTTTTGACTTGGCGGCTGTCTCTGCTCTTATATCCACAAGAAACTTACCAATCGACGGGATTATGCGCATGCTGCAGCAAATACGGTGACTTGGAAGATGCTAATCTGTTGTTATGTTTTGGCGGCTGCGCCTTTGTCTCACCCTTGCCCGTCGCCATGCCACGAAACAGGTGCTGCTGCTGTGCTGTTGTTGTTGCTGCTTTGCTATGCTTTAAATAATGCCTTTGCCTGGTATTAATCGACTGTAATTGATTAGAGGTATCTCAAACTTACTCGTCTATAAGCCAACTGCGTTGTATTTGTGATTGTGGCGTTGTTAATGCCAAAGCGTTTCTTATCCAGGAGTGGCAGAGTGCTTTGCCTCTAAACATAGCAATTTATTGATAATAAATAACAAAATGGGTATTCCATCAGCTGTCTTGCCATTAATGTGCAAATAAATAACACATGGGCAATCTTTTTTCAGCTACTTCACATGAAGACTGCACCAATCTGTATAATATTGGTGTCAAAACACGCAGAAAAAAATCAGGATGCGATTTCCGGTGGCGGAGGTTAACTTTATTGCCGAATTAATGAAATAAATGCAAATAAAAATTGACCGATATGTAAATATCGACACGATAATTGATCGATATTAGTGTTGGAAAACATCGCAAATGACCGGAGTTGCCAGACTGTTGAATATAAAACCGCACAAATTTGAATTAGTTAATAGTAGTTTAAAATATAACCCATGAAGTGAAATTTATGTTACCGATACTACTAGTACTCGATACTTTTACACAGTAACAACTGTTTTGACTAGTCCGGCAACGCCATAAATGCTAGCAGACGATGAAACGGGCATGGAACAAGTATGGCGCCAAATTCAAAATGCGTTAAAGTTCACATATAAATTTTTAAAAGTTTTTATTAATGCATACAGTTTATCTTTGCTTTGATAATTATGTAAAAAATTGCTTACACATATGCGATAGATACATAGATTAACTTACAAGCTAATTGAAAATCACAAATGAACATAAAATATTTATACATTATAGTGTGTGTGGTTGTATTTAAGCACATCGTTAAGTTAATACACACCCAGACCGACGGCAGTTGCAGCGCCCAATTCTCGCATACAGCTCTCAACTTTAAGTTGACAGCATGGAAAATTGAGTAGCAATTGCGTAGCAACACTTTAGCAATCGCTTTGGACTAGCGCATCGCTGAGCGCGACCAGCTGCTCCTCGCTGCCCTTGATCCTGTCGGTCAGGTCGCGTGCGTCGGCAATGAGTTTGGCCTTCATGTTGATAAAAAAGTCGTAGTCGGCGCACATGTCGGCGGTGAGATGTTTGCCAAACAGTTTGGCAATGCTGCTGCCGCGCCTGTCGATGTCCGCCTTCAGGCGTTGCGCCTCTTCCAGCTGCTCGTTGAGGCGTTCACGTTTGGCTTCCAGCGTGCTCTGCAAAGTTACAAGGATCTATTAGTATTAGGCGTCTCAAGTTAAACATTAACTCAGCTTACCTTCTCTTGCTGGCTGTTGGCCGTGTGCAGCTCCAGACTGCAGTCGGTTTGGGCCAGGCGCTCCGACAGCGACAGCAGCAGGCTGGTTATGTGACCCACATCATCGATGTAGGTGCGGAACTTGGACGCTTCGCTGGGACGCACCTTCTCTGTTAACTTGGCTAGTAGATCCACCCCCAGTTTGTCATTTGTAGCACACTCCTCGCCAATGGTTTGCTGCTCGCGCTTTAGTGCGCTAATTTTTTGGTTCAAGTGCTTGATCAGCTCATCCTGCAATGGTTGAAGGGATAAGAATTAGTGTTGCAAGTGGAATAAGTAAGAGACATGCGTACTAGGGTCCTTAAAGGAACAAACAAGTCAATCAATTGCGAGCTTCTTGCCTGGCCAAGCCAAATAATTCAAGCACTTGAAGTTCAAAGACTTGGTTCAATTTCACAAGCTAGGAAGTGCGAGTGCAATGACTTGAATATTTGAGTAAGCCACATGATTTGCAAGCTCATTGAGTTGATTTGCTTGAACCTAACGAGTACTTACCAGCTTCTGCTTGATTAAATTCGTGCAATCCGCCTCGACAGCGTCGTCGTCTGCCAGTTGCAGTTCCAAGCTGACCAGCTGAAGCTCCGCTGTCGTTACCACGTTGAGTGTAGTGGTGGCTGCTGTTGAAGCTGTTGTTGCCTTCATGCGCATTAGCGTCGAAGTGCCCACGTCTCGTTTGGCCGGACGCAGCGGCACATTTGGATTGTACAAATTGCTGACGTACTGTGTCGTGGGCTTGTAGCTTTTTGGTGTCAATATTTCGATGAGCTTGTCGTTGGGCGCCAGCTGCTTGAGCAGCTCCATGGCCAGATTCTCATATTCCAGCTCAATGGCCTGACGCTGGCGTGGCTGCAGCGTTGTGCGCGTCTGTTGCTCCTCACGCGTCGCCACCAGCTCATTGTCCAGCAGATCGTCCGTCTGGCAGGCCATGTCCGCTGTGCTGGGCGTTGGATTCACCATCAGCACCAGCTCGCTGCGCTGCATCAGCTTCAGACTATCCATGTTGGCATCCAAGGGAGATTGTGGCGTCGATTCTAGCTCCAATTCGGCTAACTGCTCCTGGCTAGGCGGTGGGCTTGTCGGCAGCTGCTCAGCTGTGCTGGGCTCTGTGCTGTTGCTGTTACTAGTGCTGCTAGGACTTAACTGTCTGGCATAGCTGCTCAGCAGCCCCGTATCGCACAGATGCGCGGACATCAGCTGCGACTGCAGCTGTGTGATCTTCTCAATGTTCTCCCGCAGCGACTCCTGACGATTCATGGGCGGTGGCTTCGTCGCTGTCGTGGTGCTGATTAGCTCGGCACGAAAGATGTGCGCCTCGGTATTGGGATTGGAATTGGGATTGGGACTATGATTGGCATTCACTGGACTGCACTCCAGCGAGCTGTTGCTGAGGCTGCAGTCGGAGTTGGCCGGCGAGAGGCGCGTCGGCGTCTCTGGCAGCACCTCCTCCAGCGTCGTCTCCAGGTCATGGACGGCTTGCTTAAGATCGATGTGTGACTGGGACATGAACTGCGTGGGATCACTCAGCGGCTGCTGCTTCACATCGTACGATTGAGATCGCGTAAACTGCGGCGCTGGCGATCTGCTCGAGCCGTAGGCGTGCCCCAGCGCAGGCGTTGAGTACCGCTGCTGCTGCTGCTGCTGTTGCTGCGCTGCCTGGCCATAGAACATGGCATAGGCTGTGTTGTTGCCACCGCCTGCAGCTGTGGGCGTGGCATTTGTGGGCGACTTCGTTGCGAGGTTGTTATTGGAGCCATAGCGCAGCGCCACCACATCCCCAGGCGAGCTGGGCTGCGGCTTGGCCGGCTGCTGCTGCAGCTTCACGCCCAGCGGCAGCACATCCGGCAGATTGTTCGGCAACTTCAGTTTGCTGGCAGTTACCCCATAGCTGGGCTTATTATGCGCCACCAGATCCTCGTTGGAGGTGAGCGTCAGCTTGTAAATGCCATGATCCGGATCCGTGTTGTTCAGCTTCTCCAGGCTCTGACGCGGCAGATATGAAGCCTTTGAGTTTGATCTGCAAATAGTAAGTGAAAGGAGTTTCGATTGTAGTCTATATTTATTGATAATAGAGCAGTCTTCATTTGAATTGCGGACATTTAAGATACATTTGTGCATAAGAATTGAAATTCAGCTTTAAAAGCTGAGATACATTTGTGGCTAAGACATATTTGCTGATCTACTACATATATAATATTGCTGTTACTTCAAAATCAGAATTGAAAATGACTTTAAGAGGTTTTCAATAGTTTTAAGCGTATTCAGCTTGCTTTAAGCTCACGTAACAGAAACTTATGTCACGTGTAAGCCTCTAATAAGCATATGAAATTACAATTGTGCCCTACCCACCATCACTGGCAAATGTCAATCGGCAGTTGCGGGGGGAGAAGGCGGAACAGAGGGATAGGGAGTGTAGGGTTCAACGGTTGGGGTCAACGGCAGCTCACGCAGGCCACGATTTGGCAGTTAAGTTGGCCAACATTATGCAAATGCGGGCCATAATCTGGACGGGTCTGCTAATTGAGTCCTCAAGAGCGGCCTTATCCCAGCAATCCAGCAACTCACCAAGTCACCAACCCAGCATATAGTCAATACTTGAGCAGCAGCACCCACATATGGCGAAAGTGGCTGCCCGACAACCAAAAAAAAAAAATGAATAAAAAACCAAAAAATAACCAAAAAATTATTCTGTGCACGATGCGGAGACAACATTTTGTACGACGAGTATTAAAACAGTTTTCGAGACAAAACAAAATAAAAACGAAAGTGAAATGTTTACAGTGCAATTATAAAGAGTTTTATGTTTCAGTTTTCAGTTTTCAGTTTTCAGTACTCTGGAGTCTTAAGTCTTTAACTCTTTAGTCAAACTCGGGCTTCATTTTTGTGTGCAGCGCGTATGACGAGGAGACAAGCTACAGGGGACACGGGACAGGGGACAGGGTACAGGGGACGGCTGAGGTTGGGCGGATGTGTCGACAACTTTCAAAAGTGCTAAACTTAACTTAATTTTTGGCTGCTTTATTTTTATAAAAATATCTTCTGCGTTTTTTACTACAAGCGCGATTTTCGGCTTGGCCACCCCCGGCCTCAGACAATAAGGTGTTGATCTAACGGTCTACTCTTGCCAAATGTGCGTCTGCAGTTTAAAGATACAAAACATATATACATATATGAATACAATATCTGGACTTGTATTGTCAAAAGAAAGCCGACGAAGAAATGCTCACAACTTGAACATTTGCATAAATTAAGAGCAAAAAAAAATGAACGAAAAATGAAGATACCAACTATATATAAACACATTTTGGCCCGCTTACATCATCGAAAACAGCTGTGGCTGGAGTATCTGCTGCAAATGTATCTATGTATCTGTATCTCACAGCTCACAGTATCTGTATCTGTGGCTGTGCATTGGCAAGCTCGGCTAGCTGGCATTTGCATAAGCGGCCCTTTTGTCTAGTTCCCAACGCCTCACATTTGATTATGGCTGACGGCTGGCAAGCGCAGCTTCTTCACTTTCTTTGCAGGCAGGCGGGGGCAGGCCAGGCCAGACCAGGCATCCGTAAGATACATGTTGCTGCAGATGTATCTATAGCTGTCCACTTGTTGCTTTTCTTAATCACTTCCGTTCGCCGCCTGCCTGTTGAGTAATCTACACTCTCCGTGTGTGTGTGTGTGTGTTTGTTGTGTTGTGTTGCCAATTTTGCCATGTTTATTGTTTCAGTTTTTTGTTTGGCTTTGCTTTTTAGCAGACAAGCCGAAAATTGTTACATTTGCATATTATAATTTGCATATTACAGCAGCGACGTTGACTTGAAGTTGAGGACGTCGATAACGACGACAGAATGTCTGCTAAATATATAGACCAACCGCTTCCCGCTCCCCCCTTCATAATTCAAGCTCAGATACTTAACAATCTCAAATATTATGCTTAGAATTACAGTCATAGATATGAGTATTTTCTTAGGATTTATGTGCTTAGTGTATCTGATAAGTTGATTAATGCCTTGATAAGTTAGAGTGTGTGTCAGTTGCCATAAAACTCAGCTATTGGTAATGGGCACAAAAATAGCACTTACTAAGCTAACATTGTACTAAATACTCCAAATAAATAGTTAGATGGAAGGTTGAAATACTCAGGGATAAGTTAGTTGCCTCAAAAGTAACTGCAATCTTTTTCATGCAGAAAATATAGTCAGTTTGTTTACGAGTATAAAAATGAAAAGAAAACCAACTTTGATAAGTAATATATATTCTTTCAATCAAGTATTAACTAAATATATCAATTAAAAGTAAAATATCGTATGAAAACGATTCTTCGTTATACAGTTAGGCCATATTCAAAAGATATTCAAAAAAGATGTAGAGAAAACGAAAAATTCTTAAGAGAGCTATGAATAAATCTAGCGTCAAGGTTTAACGCGGTTCTTTAGCAGTCAATCAGTTAGCTAACAATCAGATACACATTTACATAAATAAATAAATAGATAGATAGATAGATAGATAGGTAGATAGATATTTATGTGCATTTAATTGGAGCAGTGGGTTAAAACTCTAACAATCCATTGCTATGCAGGGGCTCTTGAGCAACAGCTGACATAAGTCCGATCATTTCTGATTCAAATGGGGAGAAAATTACACCCGCAATGATAGCTGGATGATAATACCCTGATTTATGGCAAATTTGGAATTGTTTTGTTTTGTTTTTGGCAGCCGAGAGTCTTTCTTTCGTTAATATCGTATTATATATGTTGTATAAGACGCGTAATGCGCTGAAGCATTTCTTTGAAAATGCTTATAAGCCAGAGAGACACAGACACACACAAAGAGGCCGAAGAAAGGGCCAATGAAATGCTTGGCTGACTAAAGCGAGCCTGACTCTCAGTCTGGTCAATAACATTTCCATTTCCATACAATTAATGTATTTTTTATTTTTTTATATTTTTATTTATTTGCTGTTGCTGCTATTTTGGCCATTTGGCTATTTTCGGGGCGCTGGTTATGTGATGCAAATTATGAATATCAAAGAGCAGATTTTGATAAATTGGCTGGCCTTTTGTTTTGCCAGCATACTCTCAAGTTGCATAAGATTCCCCGCTCGATAGATTCGCTATTTGGATGGGTAGTAGACCTGAAAAGCCCCATCGATCAGCCATTAGTTAGTTTCGATAGCGATCAATAAATCGAAGCTAATGATAGTGTCATCAAAGTTCGTAAGAAACAAAGTCTACATCTACTTAACTGTATAATAATGTTTACACAAAGTCTGTACAAGCCCGGGGATATAAGTCAGAGGCCATAATACTTATAACATGAATAAAATGTAGATCGTATTATAAAATATATTCTAGAAAGAAAACTCAACTGTAGAAACTATAAAGCACATAACAGATAAGGTCTAATTCATTTTCATAGTATCTAGTTATCAACTAGAAGAAAAATCGTTGAAAAATTCTGATATCGATACTATCGAAAGCGATAATATCTCGATAGTGACTTTATATCTATACTATCGTAACAATTAATTAAACTATTCATAGAATTTACAAAACCAAAACGCAACTGAGTGGCAATAACAACGAAAGTGGCAAAATCTCGATATTGTCTTTATATCGATACTATCGATAGTGGTTTTCTTTATATCGATACTATCGATAGTAGTTTAATATTCGTAACAAACACTAATTATGCTATTTCTACAAACATAAATGTGTTTATGGTTGTAAGCAAAAAGTGTTTATTATCATTGTTTTTATATCGGTAATATCGATAATGGTTGTCTTTATCTATCGATAGTATGTGGGTCATATTCGTAACAAACATTAAATATGCTATGTATATAAATATTTATATATATCGATAATATCGATAGTAGTTGTGTTTATATAGATACTATCGATAGTAGTATATAGTGTCTTTATATCGATACTATCGATAGTAGTTCAATATTCGTAATAGAACTAATTATGCTATTAATGCAAATATAAATGTGCTTATGGTTGTAACCGAAAAGTGTTCATTGATCGATTATTAGAATTGGCATTAATAGATTGTTAGCTGCTTAACTTTATATCGATAACTTTATATCGAGCGCGTCTTGAGATTGTTTTCTTGGGTCTAATCGTTAGTTATTTAATGCGTTGATTGCCACCCGCTTTTGCTGGGGTTCAGTGTCCAAAATGGCCACGCACGAGCACTGCGATTTGGAGTCATCATCAGGCTGCAGCCGGCGGTTGCAAGTTCCAGTTGCAACCCGAGTCTGGGTGCCGCGCTTGGTCAGTGGCCTCTGCGTGGCGCGTTGCGCGTTGCGTATGCAACACGTTGGCGCCGTTGCACTATAATTTTTGATCGGCAATATAACGAGCTGGTTGCTGCTGCCGCTGCCGCTGCTGCTGCTGCTGCCACCGCTGCATCTATTGCTGACTAGTTTTCTTTGATAGTAAAAGTATTTTATTTAAATATGCCGACGACGCTGGCGACGCATGGAAATCACGTTTTTAACATCTCGTCTTAACATTGAGCCAAAAAAAAGAAGAAAAAAAAGAAGGCGAACAAATGTTCGCTGATGTTGTGGTGTTGCTTGTTGTTGTTGTTGTTGTGGTTGTTGTTGTTGCTGTTGCTCGTTGTTGTTGAAAACATAAACATCTCACAAAGCTCAGCCAAAAAAACCGGATTGAACGCGTCGCGTCGCACACATTTTCACTTGCCGCAAAATGACGTCAAGTCGAACATAAACAGATGGCCCCAACGTCGCCGTCGCCGTCCCCACTTTCTTCTTTCGGCGGGCCATGAAATTGCACTGGGGTCAGAGCAGTGACCAGGGTAGGGGAATCGCCAGGTCAGCCGCAGCCAGAACCAATCGGAGGCACAACCAACTGCCGGACACACTCGTGTCGTTGTGCTCTCCAAATACTACATGCACACTTGCCACATGCCGCTGCAGCTTCATGCTGAGCTCTTGTCAGACTTTGTCTGGTATTTAGGCTATTTTTACGACTGCAGACAGCCACGCATCAAACTATGGCATCAATTTCTCTTGCCGCGCATTCGGGACAAAAAATATTACTGTAAAATACCAAAAACAATGCAACCAGCAGCCGGCAACAGGCAACAAAGTGGAAAAGCCAAGAAAACCAAAAGAAAATAAATGTAAAGAAAAGAAAAGTTCTCTCTTCACATTGAAAGTGGACGTTGCAGCATCTCTGCCCGCTTCACTGGCCAACATCAATCTCAAGATTCGCCTCCGTCCGGCACACAGTGTGCTCGAATTGATGAGATTCTAGCGAAAAATATGGCAAAACTTACTAGCTAAACAAGCAAGAATGCTAGAGTTGAGCATACCCAACTACAAAACTCCCTGTACCCGGGTCAAAAATGTTCGATCGCATCTTCGTACACTTACACATACACAGCACAAGCGACAGCGCAAGCGAGGCATTTTAAGTGGTGGCTGCGCTGCTTCTTCCCCACGCGCTTCAGTGATGAATCTTGTTTGTTGAATAACTTCCGTGTTTATTATCCGATCGACTTGAAATTTGGGAAGTATATTAAGAGTGACTAAAGTATTGTACATGCCAAATCCCAAAGCTATATCTTGTAAATTGTTACTGCAAAACGGTTTTTATCGTATAGAGGGGGAATGGGGGGGAATATCTCGGTTCCAAAACCAACTTGAAATGCTCCCGCTATACATGAACATTCCAAATTTGGTGTCTCTAGCTCTTATAGTTGCTGAGATCGACGCGTTCATACATACGGACAGACAGACGGACATGGCCAAATCGAAATCTCTTTTGATACTGATCAAGAATATATATACTTTACAGGGTCGGAGATGTCTCCTTCTGCCTGTTACATACATTTGCCCAGATCCAATACCTCCTTTTTACACATTTTATGGGTACAGGGAGTAAAAAATCTTTAGGGCTTTCAATATTAAAGAAAGGAAAAGTATTACAATAAATGGATTTAGGAACAATCTACACTGATTTTAACCAACAAAACTTTAGGCTGATCTTAACTCCCAAATCTTTTCAACATTCTTAAGTCTGTTTTTCAAAATTATATACATTTTGTTTAAATTTAAGACGTGAATTTAGAAAACTCTTCTATTTAAATACTTGTTAGGCTCGAGGGAGATTTGAGGATGAAAATATGATAAAGTATGTTTTCAATAGAATAATTTATAGAAATCTTATCAAGCAGTTTCTGGTATCTGACTTTGTCTAGTTATTTGTCATAGTATAAATATATGAAATATGAACTGCTAAGTTTAACTGTTTTGCACCACTGTGCAGCGTGTTGCAGACTCTTTAGGCTCTTCAAAAGTTGTTTGCCTGACTGTTGGTAAGATGTTTTCATTTCTAATGCGGTTGTTGTAGTTGTTGCTGCTGCTATTGTTGCTGCTGTTGCTGATGTTGCTGATGTTGCTGCTGTTGATGTTGCTGTTGTTGTTATCGTTGCTGTTGCTGTCGCTCAGCAATAATTATGATCCATTAATTCTGGCGGCGGGCGGCGCCTTGTGCAATATTTTTAATGTAAAATCGATTTAATGGCGCTTCTACGCTCGAGGGCTCTGTCCAAAATAGACAACTTGGGAAATGCAGTAGAAGAAGAAGCAACAGCAGCAGCAGCAGATGCCTCTGTGCAATCCACAGCTATTGAAAGTGTCGAAAGTGGCTGGGACTGGGACTGGGACTGAGATTGAGACGGTTGCGGGGCTGGGTAATTAACTTGTGAGCTAAACGGCCAAGTCATAATAATAATTATATGAGGGACAACAAGGCAAAAGACAGGCAGCTGGGCAGAACAAAAGCTGCAGCAGCCGCAGAGCACTCGACTGTGGCCTGGACATGTGTGCAACCAGCTACAACAAGACAAGCTCGTAAAATGTTAGATGCCCCATGCACCCCCCGCTTGCAACCCGTCTGCAGATCAACAGACGACCGCCCATTGTTCCAAGCCAAGCCAATGCGGGCCTTTTGTTTTGGGCCAAGATGTTGATGTTGTTGATGATGATAATGATGATGATGATCATGTCTTTTGTGGTGTCTGTTGTGTGTGTGTGTTGTGTCTTGTTGCTAATATCCGCGACACATCTGCCAATGACATTTTCACTCTTTGCGCTTGGCATACGAGCTGAAATTATAAAACAACTGCGAATTGCCCCTCGGGCGCATGCGCAACACGTCCGACATGGATCAGTCGCACTAACCGGAGTTGGACTTGGAGTTGGATTCGGTGGCAGAGTCAGACTGGGGCACACAGAGAGACTGATGCAGATGGAGCCAACGGGCAGCAGCACTTTGAGCCATTTGCGTTTTAGACATTACACAAAAGCCGCTGGCGAATGCCAAAGTGTTGCCGCTCTTGAGTAGGAACTGCCCTGAATACGGATTTCGCATTGTTTTTCTTTTTCTTTATTTATTTTATTTTATTTTTATTTTCTGCTTTTTTTGCTTTTTGTTTTAGCTGCTAATTTGTGCGCTTAGCGTTTGGTTTTTTTTCTTTTTTTCTTGTTGCTTGTTTTTGCGAAATGCGTCAAGTGCATAGCGAGTTAGCGTGTAGCTGAAGGGGTAATGGTGTGAGGGGAAAGGGGAAAGGGGTATTAAGTGAAGAGCGCTTTGCTTGTTGGTCAGATCACAGCTTTAAGATCCGGCCACGTTAACACCAAGCTGCAGCAATAATTGTATAAAACTAGCCTAAGGTTTATGGCTTCAACTAATGAGAACACTAAGTTAAAGTATCTGAAGCTATGACTAAAGATTCGACTTTATAAAGGTGCTAATTTTAAACGAAACTTCTTTATTTATTTAGTTTTATAAACCATAAAATCTGGCACTTAAGCACATGAACTATTATTATTGCTGTACAACATAAATTGATTGAAACCAAACTATCATGCATGTTGCAACTTTGGTTTAACTGACAGCGCAACTCCTAAGAGTTGCAGCTAATTGTTAAACCGTCGCACTGCCGATTTCCCTAAGAAATGCTATACAGAAGGTCGCGATTTCGTTGGTACTGATCTTCTATTGACAATCCATGGATTTTTATACCCTTTTTTGTGGATTCCTTTAATTGTGGGAGTAAAAAGATACAAGTTTATAGTCCTTATTTACTAAATAGTACATGTGGATTCTTAGTTTTAATTGGTCGCCTTTTTTACCTGTGCATTGTCCCTTTTATCCTAGAAGGTTTTCAAGTGGCCTGGGCTAGCAAGGATCAGATGCATGTCTATATTTATGACTTGATTTTTGGGTGTATATTTTTTGAGGGTTGCGAGAGTTTTATGTTTAGTTTCTAAACAATTGCAATATCCAATTGGAAATATTATAAATATTGTATTTATTTCCATTTAAAAGTCCCAATTTGTAACGTAATCATGCAATTATCATGTCCACTTAGAAATTGTATACATTTTGCATTTATTTCTATTCCCGATTTGTACGTAATTATTATTTTATTAATGTCTAATTAAAAATAATATAAATCTGCAATTTATTATTATTTAAAAATTGTGACTAAATATGAAAAGATTTTGCCTGAAGCGACAATTCGCTAATTGTAATAAAAATGATTTGAATCTTTTTTAAATTCTAACAGAAACTTTAATATGTTCATTTTTATAGATGATGCAACTTTTTCGTTTTATTTTCCTTATAAAACACTATAAGCTATTTCAAAGTACGTTGATTTTTCCTTTTTTCCTTTGATTTTACGTTCTTAAAAAAGGTCGTTTTTTTGGTTAAGCTCGTTTGCTAATTGTTTTATTTTATTTTATTGTTTTTTAATATAATAAAAAAATAATAAAAAAAAGGAATTAACAATAAAAGTATACTACAACACAACACAGAAAAAAACAAAACCCCCACCCCCACAAAATTTTGATTTTTTTTTTTTAAAAAAAAAAAAAAAAAAAATTTTTAATTTTAATTTTTTCACGACCTTTCTGTGGAAATGCCCATATCAGTATATATATTTATTTAGCTGGTTGTACTGCTAGCTTGTTGCTCATTGAAGTTTTATTCGAATAGTTTTCATACAACTTGGAAACAACAAAAGGGAAACTTTTCAAACCGAAATATTTAATCGGCTTACGAAATTCAGAACAGCTAAGAATTTCTAACCCGTTCGAAATCAGAAATTGAAACAGGTCTGTTTATATATAGTATCTAGTTTGTTTTATAAAATTGTAACTCCATATCAAACAAAACTAATTCTTAAATTGTAAAAACTAACAAAACTTGTCTATATTTATTTATGTTTGTTTTTTTTATGCACTTACCGCAATGTATAAAAAATTCGAATAAAATCTAGGCACACTTTAAAGAAATAACCCAAAGTCTTCTTAATTGTTGTTAACACATGAAGTAGCTTAAAGCCCATAATAATGAGTTATATCTTTGAGATACCCGTATGCTGTTCACCTCTCAACCTTTTGCTAATTTGTTGAGCTGCAGTTGAGTCCGGCGTATTATGAAGTTGTCGAAAGCAGCTTAAACAATGCTGAATCTGAATCCAAAATGAATCTCGCCTCATCAGCTTCATTAGCTGTTAATGGCAAATTTTGTGGCTGCAACTATTATCATGATATGATATCATGTAGCAGCCAGTATATGTAGGTATATATATGCTATAGACAACTGAACAGCAGCAGAACTGCAGCAAACCATGTGTAAAATGATATGTAAAGTGTTTGTGAGCTCATCAGCGAAACATGTCAGAGACAGGCACTAAAATAAGTAATACAAAATACAAAATACAACAAAAACTGAGATACAAAGTCAGGCAACTACGACAACAACAACGATGATCATCAACATCATGGACATTTATATATTTCAACACTCGGCGACGCATGATCGACGATGGTCGTGTCAACTACAGATACACAGCTGCAGATACAGATACAGATACAGATACATATGAAGTACCAGTGTACAAGTACATTCCTATACTTATTTTGATGTTTTTGGAATGAAAGTGAGAGATTGATGGATGGTCCGGCAAGTAGTATTTATATGTGCCAAGTTAATTGCCCGCTTGCTGAAGTTGTTGCCTTTATTTTTATATTTATTATTTTAGTTCCCAGTTTGACCTTTAGCATATTAATGATGTAGACCAGAAGAGACAACAACTACAACAATCGCTAGCATTGTTTGCCTTACAGTTTGGGGCAAAGAGACGCGCCCAGAACAAAGCACAACATTTAAGATAGACAATGATTGTTATAGATAGAGTTATGGCTAAATCAATCAAGGTTAATATGCCACACAGCTCCCATAAAATCCACAACGAACCGCACCAAATCGAACTTTGTGTAATTAATGAACAAGCAATAACAATTCCATTGATATCGTACCAACAAAATTTGCATTCGTTTGCAATTATTTATGCAAATCTTGTTGCCGCCGAGTGTGAAGCTAAAAAGATATTCCAACTTATCTAGGAATTCTCACGCTATACACCATGGCGAACCGAGTGCCAGTTTACGGTACAAGAACCAGTTCCAATTTCAATTCCAGTTCCAAGTTCAGCTTTTATACAAAGTTGCAGTCATCGATAACAAAGTCGATTGATCGATTTCTGTCAGGCATTGCCCCCGGAGCTGACTTTGTTGTTGTGTCAACATTGGACTGTGGCATGTGTTGTTGTTGTTGTGGTTGTTGTTGTTGTTGTTCAGTTGGGGACTGGGGCTGCACTCCATTTATTTTCTATGTCACGCGCTTCACAACCGAAAAGCAAACAAAGCGCAGCGAATGCGAATGAATGCTGCAAGCTAAGTTTCGAGTACTCGTAGTTCTACTATGACTCGCCTGGAATGAGTACTGTGAGTATATGTGTGTGTGTGTGTATGAATGTAACTACTCGTATTGCCACTCAGACATAACTGGACAGCTGACGTCACAAGGCCAACACTCAAGAGTCGCCTCAGTTCGGCAAAGATATTCTGAGTGTGCAGAACAAATAAATAATAGCCGAGATAAGAATAATAACAACAAATGCCACAAATGAATGTGATTTTTGCGTAGAATTATTAAGAAGTTTAACAATATTAAGAGCTATCAATTTCATAGTATATACTACTCTGTCATATCATAAGTTCGAGGATGATATAATAATATATAATAAGTATGTCTTTTTCTAACTTTGATTCGTCTATTATAATAGTTAATATACTACTGGACATCAATTAACTTATCAAATTTACTAATTAAATTTGATATTATAGCATAGCTCAGTTAAATTCAAATTTTATATTCGTGTAGACTTTTAAAATTAAACATAAATCTAATTATTTAATTATATTTTTTGATTTGAGGCAGCACACATTGTTTTGCCTTTGCATATAAATAAAAAAAGATGAAAAAAATCAATAATAGAAATAGATTTTGATAAAATTATAGGAAACTATTTGAAGTATAATAAAACTCTCACTTAGTTTGGATAAAATATTTGTATAAACAAAAAGTTTGATATAGCGATATATAGTGTGGTCCGATTTTGAACAAATTTTTTCAGATTGTATAAACTCTCTAGAGACTCTGTTTGGGAAAGTTTGGCGAGGCTACCTTTTTAAACGAAAAAGTTTTTCACACAAAAACATAGTTGTCAACCGATCATTCCTATGGCAGCTATATGTTATAGTGCTCCGATCCGGCCAATTCCGACATATGTACTGCCTGCAGCAATAAGAAGGATCTGTGCCAAGTTTCATTACGATAGCTTTAAAACTGAGGGACTAGTTCACATAGAAACAGACGGACAGACGGACATCTCTATATCGACTCGGCTATTGGTGCTGATTCAGAATATATATACTTTGTTGGGTCCATTACACATTTCAAGACAAAATTATAATACACTCTGCTAGGGTATAAAAACGAGAGAAAGAATATACTTTCTCACTTAAGACTTTCTCTTTATATTTCTCAATTACGAGCAGATCTTTAAGATCTTAGAATTCAATTGTTATATTCCGCAGCTACATGTAGATTTTGATTTTGACGAAAGAACCTTTTTTTCTATCTCGATAATCGACTTTTAATTATGTTAAATTCGCATAAAACCTATCTAAGTAGAAACCGCAGCTTAATTGGTGCTGCAAGGGTATTAAAAATCTGGTTCTATTTGGAATTTGTTGCCACAATTTTGTTTATTTTTGGGGTCTTGGCAAACGTCGCAATTGGCTGTCCAATAAGGCGAAGGTTTGTGAAGCGGAACACCCAGTAAAAATAGTACGGACTCAGTCCGAGTTCCCAGAGTTGAGTCTAAAAATCTCAGAGATTGGAGACGGAGAAGGAGAAGGAGACCCAACCCACACCCACGCCAAAAAGCTCAGCTGCTGCTGCTGTTGTTGTTGCTGTTGTTGTTGTTTTTATTATTGTTTACAAAACCTTGGACATGGACGTGTGGCGACCGCTCCAGCAACCGAACGTTGGCCCCAACTTGGATTGTTGGATTGTTGGATTGCTGGTGATGAGTGCCACTCCTAGCTTTGTGGATACAACAAAAAATACAACAAAAGTCAAGAAAAATATGTATACTAAAAATAATAATAAGAAAAGCAACAAAAATGCTGAAATACATCCGCGTATTGTTTGCGCAGACGCAGCCACAGCCGCAGCAACAATTGCAGTTGCCACAAAGCGTTAGGCGCTTCATAATTAACGGTTTATTGATAAAAGATACAAAAGCAATGAGGCTCGAAGAGCGTCTCCGATTATCACCATCAATGCGATCATCATGATCAACCCCAATGATCATTAGCCATTGGCCATTTGTGGGCGTTTTTCACCAGCTCAAAATGCCATAAACATAATTCTCTCTCTCTCTATCTGGCTCTCAGTTTGGACAGGCAAAGCGTGAAATTGCCTCCATGGCAGCCATGACATTCGAGGCACAACACCCCCCAAACAACAGCCACCCCCCTGCGGAATGGCCCTAAATAGTTGCCGCTCGCTGAGTCAAAGCAACTTTTATGTGTACAACGAACCCGCTGAGCGGCATTTTTATTAATAATAATAAAAATAATAATAGTAATAAAAGACAACAACAAGCAACTTGCTGCACTTTGGGCATGTGGCAGGCTGCTGTGGCAGGACAGGAAGCGCTGCTGTCTCTTTGTTGTCGCCCCCCAAAATTGCTGTTGCACATTTGGCATTCATTTGCCGCTTGGCTGTTGCTCGCGTGCAGCAACAGCAGCAACACACACAACAGCAGCAGCAACACACACCAGCAACACACACAACAGCAACACACACCAGCAGCAACAGCAGCAGCAACAAAGCTGGCCAACTGTGAATGCCAAGTGCAACATAGCTCGTACATTTTTTATACAAAAACTATACACACAAAAAAACTAAACGCAATTAAGTACTTGCCGCAACAACAAATGAAAAAACAGAAAAAAACGAGATCAAGATTTGGCTTTGATTGCATTTTCAAGGCTACTTTTGTTGTTGCTGTTGTTGCATTGCCCAAATTGGCGCGCTGCAATTAAAAAAGGCAACGTATATGGCTTGAATTGTTGAGTTGACTATATATACATATAGTAATATACAAATATTGGCTAGGAAATGTAGCGTAGCAAGCAAATACACGTCTCTTTTATCCATGTGCCCCAAATTGCGCATCGAGCCACACAAGATGACGTCACACTTTGACGCATTTGCTTCAAATTGTATTTATAATTTGTGTCGCTATTTAATGGTCTTTTTGTTTTTTTGCATAATACACACAGCTGGCGTCTAGACATTTGGCATTTACACGCTCTACTAACGTTTACCTGAAGCCCAAATTCTGGCACCAATGCGACATCTTGGCGTATCCTGCAGATACTAAAGTATCTTTGATCCAGAGCACGCAGCAGTTCAAAGTTAAAGTTCAATAACTAGAAAATACGCTTTTCTATTTACGCGCTAAATTATTTGCCAAAATAAATCAACTTTTCATTGAAGAGCACGAACTGAGACTGCCGCCGCGAGCAATCTAACAGATACGTGTATCTTTTGTGAATTCCGGCCAAGCGAGCGCAACGCAAAATTTTATGTTTTTTTTTTGGCTGCTCATCAAATGAAAATGTGCACAAAATGTTGAGCAGATGACAACGGGGAAAATCTGTTCACATAAATAACGAACTGGGAATGCCCTTGAAAGGGAATGTTATGGTTATATGCCAGGCGATATCGGCGATAATAATGGGAGTTTCCCTAGAACAAATAAATGTGGGAAAATATTTCAGCCAAACAATGACTGAAGTTATTAAACATATATGTATAATATAAAACAATCTATTACCTTTGCTTTAGGGTATTGTTCAAGCTATGATATGAATAGATAATTAAGTTAATTAGTTAAGGTATTTAAATACCCATAGCTTACTTGAATATTTAGTCAACATTATTTATATACTATTCACATTATGATTAATATAAATTGTGTTTGTTATTCACGAACTTATACTTAATTATGTAAGCATTATCTGTGCTAGAGAACTATAGTAATACAGAGTATCAGCATGTGCAATATTAGTATATAATCAACGTTAGTTATAAAGTATTCTATAAGTATGTAAATGTTATCGACAAATATCTTTATGATAATTGTCGATAACATTTACATACTTATAGAATATCATAAAGATATTTGTCAAGTAGTGAATTGTGAAATGTATTTAATAAGTACTCGATAGTTATCATAAATATCTATTATCGTTTGAAAGGAAGTATCGATGTTGATCTTCAATAAAGTCAGTCGAAAGTATACGCCGAACAAGCAAGACGACTAAGACTACACTATTATATAAAAAAGTTAAGTTTCATAAGGAAAACTCAAATGAAATCATTTAAAATCGAAATTGTTATCGGTTCTGTATTTCGAAAATCGATCGATAATAAAAACTAATCGAGCTTTCTATCAAAAAGCCACTCCTCTTCCTATTTTAACCGAAAATGAGTACAAAAATAGTACAAAAACGATGCGGAATGAAAAGTAAACGGAAATGGGGACATGCCGGAGGATTTCTAGAACTTCTCGTGTTAGTCCTTCAAATACATACACCTTTTTTTGTTTCAAACTGACTCAGCTGCTAAAATACCTAAATACAAATCTGTCATCCCAATTTAAGTTTATTTTCTGCACATTTAAACATAACTTTTAAATTATCTGCATCAACTAATTGATTTATGACTTCCCATATAATAACTCTAAACATTTAAGCAATTGTTTTTTCAGTTTTATTGTGTTTACCTTCAAAATTAAGTATTTATTTTTGTTAGCATTTTTTTAATGTCCAAAATCATCACAAGAAACTTTAAAAAATTGCAATACATAAATAAATCAATTGGGCACAAAATTATTCATTACTGTTGCGAATTGTTTAATAAAAAAAGTTTGTACTATTTGTCAAGGGCAAAAAAGCAAATTGAATAATAAAAAATATAAATATTTAAGCGATAAGCGGAACCAGATTTTTCTTATCACTTCTAAATTGAATAGCTGGTGAGTCAGGGAGCAAAATAAAAAAAAACAAATGAATATAATTCGATTCGGTTCAAATTGCGGCTGGCAAGTTGAATGCTGCTGGGAACACAAATCACTGGGAATACAAATCACTGGGAACGAATAGTAGCTGAGATTTGAAATTTGAGGTGACTAAAAATAAATGGCATAATTCGGCGGCACAATTTATAAGAGCGACAAAGATGAAGATGACGACGACAACATGCAGTGTGGCTGGCGGCGCTGCACAGTGGGACCAGAGTACGAAAAAAGCTTGTAAAAAGTAAGTAGCAAGCTAAGATCGTTGCAGTCGCATGCACGCGACTGCAGAATACTCTGTTCGCAGTCCTGTATAATTTGGTTATTTGTGGGTTCGGAAAGATACGCGAAAAAACAGTAGTCTGTATGATGACTCTACCTGTATAGGTGTGAGAGGTATAGGTTTTGCTCATTTTCGGGGGAGGGGATGGAGGGGTCAACAATTTTTTGATGCAAAACTGTCCAAGGGGTGAACATTAGTTTGTATACCAAATTTGGTGACTCTATCTGTACAGGTGTGGGAGATATAGGGGCGATCTTGACACTTCATAAATTGAGGATATATACAAACATGTGAACCAAGTTTGGTTGCTCTACCTTAGAGGGTGTGGAAAAAGATTGTGTTCATACGGATAGGCGGACAGACGGACATTTCGCAAACCCAATATACTCATTATGCCTTCGGGAACAGAGTATAAAAATATAAAGTGACTTTTTGTTGCTTACAAAATTGTGCAGAACTCTAAAAGTGGTAACATTTAGGGATAAGGGATAATTTATTTAGGCGGTATAGCTTATTGAAGTTCTGTGACCTATTGATAAAAAGGAGTAAAAAAATACCAGTTTAGTTTAGTAATATTTAAAAGTGTTTAAGACAACATATGCGATTGATATTTGCTTTGTTAAGGCCTGTTTAGACACACTGGCAGTGGGCCGAACATTCGATGCCGGAACCCTGGCACAGTGTTTACACACGAATAAGTTCTGGCAGCCTCTGTCGAAAAGGTTGCCGGAATGTTCTGGCAGGCTGTCTGGCAGGTGTTTACACATGTCTGGCAGCAAAATTGGTCGAATGTTCGGCCTACTGCCAGTGTGTCTAAACTGGCCTTTAGAAAGGTTGTAATAAGGAGCAGTGCAAAATAAATTTGTTCTGTAAAGTGTTGTCTCTAAGCATAATTTTTAGAGATGTGTAAATTCTCAATATAATAAAATAAAATGAGAAATATTTCAAGAATTAAATAAATATTCATTTTTCAGTGTGGTAATTTATCCGTTAAATTATTGAATAAGTTTCCATTACAATAGAGTCTTGAATAACTGCTGTCTTTATTATACGATTGTTATGCAATTTTCAGCGTATACTTATGACACGGAAGCTGTGTTTTTTGCAGCGCAAATATGTCATATGAGGACCACTGTGCAAGGCTGGCGTTGCGGATTGTCAACCCGAATGGCGCCGTTCCATTTAGACAAAAATTTTGGGAGTGCGGCGGCAACTGCTGATTAGCCAACAAATTAGACGCATGCCTGACATATTGGCTTTTATAAATGTTGTTGTTGTTGTTGCTGCTGTTGTTGTTGTTGTTATTGTTGCTCTTAGTGTTGTTGGTCTTGTCTGATTTATGCAGTGCGGCTGACCCAAAAAAACAGGAATGTAAATATATAAATTGTACAACAACTGAAGAAGTCGGCGTCACATTGCAGGAATGTTGCATTTCATTTAATTTATGGCCAGCGCATTGTGAACAGTGGAATTTTCTTGTTGTTATTGTTGTTATTGTTGTATTTTTGCTTAGGTTTGCATTTCATTTCGGGCGGCAATTGCAAATTGGCCGCCCCATCAAAAACAAATTGCAAATTGAACATTGGGACGAGCTGGGATGCCATTCTTATTGAAAATTGTTTGCCTTGATCTCCCAGTGTTTTCCCTGAAGAACGTGATGCAAAACAACGGCAACCCGGCCATGCCACAAAAGCAGCCGCTGTGTGGCAGCAACTGCAGGATGCGTTGGGCCTTTTGCTGCATATTTGTGGTCAGCCTTTGTGGGCCTGGGATGGGTATGGGTCTGAGTCTGGAGCCGGGTCTTGGGACCTTTGTGGCTGGCATTTTCTTTGTTGTTTGCTGGTAATTCGTCATGCGATCGAGAACAGCAGCAACAGCAAATAAAAAGCAATATTCGCCGCTTAGTTGGCGCTTTTTACTTTGTTGTATTAAGCAGGCAGGCGGCGGGCAGAGAGTTAACCTGGCTGACAGTGTTGACACTTACACTATTTTAAAGCCAAAACTGGCTTTTTTCAAAACAGCAGGCAGACTCCCTGAGAAAGGCGTAGCAAACGCCGAAACGCGTAGGAGAAAATTTTTAATAAAGTATGTAATATATTTATTAAAATGAACTACAAAGGCCTTATAAACTTTCTATAGGAAACACATTTTAAACTAATTAAATACTGTTTCTCCGCTTTATGTTAACTTTAATAAGAGTGGACTTAGATAATAAAGTTTTGTCTGGAAATTTACCTAAAGTTTTTGGAATAAATTCAATTATTTTTTAAGGCAACAATGAAAATGCAATATAACTCACTATGTGAATGAGGATTATCGAAAACCTTAAACAAATACTGATTAAAGCATTCAAAGTGTTATCTTATTGTTGGAAATGCAATATAACTCACGATGTGAATGACGATTAACGGAAATCTTAAGCAAATACTGATTAAATCCTTCAAAAAGTTAGCTGTTCTAAAATGCGAAAAAAACGCTTTGATTATTCAGTTTTATATACTTTTGCTTAGCTGTAAAGGGAAGCTTCATAAGGGCAAAGACAGCTGCTATTTCATTCGAAAACGGAAACACAAAATTAGCGTTTTTTGCCTCTCAAAAGTTGGCAACACTGTTCAGGCTGTTAGTCAGGTAACCATGTAATGCATTGACAACGTGAGTTGGCTCTCTGAATCTGGCTCTGACTCTGGCTCTGACTCCGACTCTGGCTTTGGCTCTGGCTCCAGACTGTCGGCCTTGAGCTGTCGCTGGCCACGTACGAAAGCAAAATGTGCAACGAGAGTCGGACGCGAACTTGGACGCATAATAATGATCTCCAAACTGAAGAAACTACAACAACAACAACAACAAATAAGCCACAATAACAAAAACAAAACGGAAAAAACTGCATAACGCAGTGCCCCCAAAGTGTTCACATTGATTGCATTTCATTTGCATTGTGAGAATCAATCACGAACTTCACTCAAACAATCTACAGTCTATAGTCTCAGTCTCAGTCTGCATTCTACGGTCTACAGTCTACGATCTACAGTCTTCAATCTGTTGTCTATAGTCTAGCCACAGTCACTTATTAGTTATTAACGTGCCATAAGCTGTGCCTAAGTGCATGTGATCATACACATTTATTAAAGTACTTACAACATGCAATTGCAATTGCAATTGCCAATTGCAGCAATAACAATAATAATGATTGAGCACAAGGCAGACGACGCGACGACTTGTTGACAATCGATGCGGCATTGGCTATTCTAGCTATATAAATATATATATATATAGACTAGAAAAGCATAGATACATAGATATAGATGCATGTGCATAGACATAGATATGAAAATATAAATATAGGCTTAGATAGATAAATATACAATTAAAGATGTACATATGTAGTGTAAGATAAAGATATAAATGTAGCTTCAGATGAGGATAAAGATATTACAAATTTATTATATTTATGGTTATAAAGATAGTTTCATATATGCATAGATACAGTCTGGTTTAGTGCTGCTAAACTATCGATTCCTATAGATAGTATCGATCATGCTGTCTTTTGTTAATAACTCTGAAAATTTATACACTTTGAATTTCTTGAGTTCTAATTGTAAAATGTTATTTGAATGTTTTAATTTAAAGCTCAATTATATTTATATACAAATAACAAAATGTTGAATACTATCGATTGTATCGATTGTAAAAACACTATACACTGTTTATATATACTTGTAGAGAAACATAAATGATACATTCCGAGACAAGCACAGCTAAAACTAAGTAAATACGAGTAAATATAATTACTCTTATTAAAATATTTAAAACTATCGATAGTATCGAATGCATGTGAAACCAACGATTGTTTAACAGCACAAATATATATATTTAGCAGAAATAATACTAGATTCGGAGCAAACAACGCTACACCTATTTAAATATTTATAAATACACTTATAATAATTAATCCAAAATATCGATAGTATCGATTGTGCAATTGTTTAACAGTACTAATATATATTGAGAATCATAAATACTACATTTAGAGACAAAGACAGCCACAGCTATGTAAATACTTGTAGGTATATATGAATACTGGTATGAAAATATTGAAAACAATCGATAGTATCGATTGTGAAACCACAAACGCTTGTTTAACAGCCCTAAAATATATTTAGAAGCATAAATAGTAGATTCACAGAAAATACTCTTATGAAAACATTGATAACAATCGATAGTATCGATTGTGGAACAACTATCGATTGCTTAGAAGCATAAATACTGTATACAGAGACAATATATTTAAATAGTCTTATTCGATTATTGAAAATAATCGATAGTATCGATTGTGGAAGCACTAACGATTGTTTAACAGCTTTAAAATATATTTAGAAGGATAAATAGTAGATTCACAGAAAATACATATATAGTCTTATGAAAATATTGATAGCAATCGATAGTATCGATTGTGGAAGCACTATCGATTGCCTTGCACCACTAATAGATATTGATATACATAGATAAATGTGCAGCAGCTGGCTTTGCATTTCAATTGTGGCCCAGTGCTGAATGCTTTCGATTTCATTGGGGGCTTTCCTCAAACAGTTTGAGCTGCACACAAGCGAGTGCTAATCGAAGAGCCCAACAAATGGCGCTGATTAGCCAAAGGGAAGGGAAGGGAGGGAGCTTGAAGTGGGGGGAAGGGGAGGCACAACTAGCAAACCTGGCTCGTTAGGTCTTTGTTGCAGCTGCTTTCATTTTCAGGCTGCGGCGGCTTTCACGCCCATTTGGCATGCGTGCGCGTTAGTTACATTTTGTATCTGTATCTGCATCTGCATTTCTATTTGCGTTTGTATTTGTAACAGTAACAGTATCTGTATCTGTGTATCTGTAGCCAATGCTGTGCTCGAGACAGGCGCAGGGACATTAGTCCTCAATTGGGCTCAGCCATTTAACTGTGGCAACTTCTGCCGGCTGCTTGGGCCCCATTGTCTATGCCCCAGAGTTTATGAAAACGAAAGTGAAAGCACTTAATATGCATAATGCACAAGTTTTTTTTTTGTTATTTTTCTATGTTTTTTTTACTATTTTTGATATGCACGCCGACTGGCAATGAGACATTTCTTGAGTCTCAAAGTCAGCTCACATTTGATGACTTTCAAAATAGTCGCCACAATTGTCACAAAATCAAATCGAAATATTTACAATTTGACACTCTCGGCGTTTCCCAGGCTCCAAATGGATACACAAATTGAAGCGATCGCTTTTTTTGTTGTTTTTGGTGTCAATTTAAGTTCCATACTCGCAATAAAATTCAATTGCTTTTTAAGTTTTATGAGTGTGTGCATTGCTTTTGTAATGATTATGGCCATTAAGTGCCATAGAACGAACTTGTTCTTCTTGTGGGTGTCTCTCTAATTGAATTTCCACTCAGCTGAGCTCCTAACGGCACTTTATGGCCCAAAAATACTGTTTGCCGGGTTCTCAATATCAGCCTACGTCTCAGTCTCCCTCTCCGTCTCCGTCTCCGTCTCAGCCTCTCACGTAGTCCACATTAAATGTTTCATTTCAATATTGGAACACATTGCGCAACACGCACCAGAGTTGTTCATTGTAGTTCAGTTCAAATAATCACTTCAGTAATTCAATTTATGCTAAACGAACTAGTTATCTATATAGTTCCTTTGTTCGTTGAACTAGTTCTTCCGTTGTTATGTTTATAAGTTCGTTTTTAGATCAATCTATTTTTAATCGTTTACTTCCTTTTGTTTCTAAAGCTTTTTTGAGTTGTTCGTTTGGTTTACTTCCTTCGTTCGTTATGTTTAATTTGCTTTGTTTATTAGTTTGTTTGTTAATGAAAGCAAATATAAATATGAAAATTAATTCGAAATTAATAATGTAACGTAAATTAATCAAATTATATTTGGTTTTTAATGAACAAAACAAATTAAAGTGGAATGAGCAAAGGGAACAAGATGAGCAAGCAATCAGATATATAGTTCGTTCTTTCGTTCAGTTTAGTTAGTAGTTCAAAAGAATTGTGTTTCTAATGAACAAAACAAATAAAAGTGGAATAAGTTAAAGAAACTAGATGAAAAACAATCAGATATATAGCTTGTTCTTTCGTTAAGTTAAGTTGAGTAGTTCAAACAAATTATATTTGGTTTATAATGAATAAAACAGATAAAAGTGGAATGAGCAAAGGGAACTAAATGAACATAACAAATAAAAGTTGAATGAGCAAAAGGAACTAAATGAACAAAACAAATAAAAGTGGACTGAGCAAAGGGAACTAAAAGAACATATATATTCTTTCTTTGTTCTTTCGTTAAGTTTAGTTGAGTAGTTCAAACGAATTATGTTTGGTTTATAATGAATAAAACAAACTAAAGCTGAATGAGCAAAGGGAACTAAATGAACATAACAAATAAAAGTTGAATGAGCAAAAGGAACTAAATGAACAAAACAAACTAAAGTTGAATGAGCAAAGGGAACTAGATGAACAACATCTGATTGTTGTTATATAGTTTTTCTTTTAGTTCAGTTGAACTGACTCAGAACGCTTCAGTTCAACTCTCACGCACATAACAAATTTCGGCATCCAGAGCTCCCAAATTCAATTTATGCAAATGCCTGTCAAACTGTCCAAAAGATATTTGGTTGGGGCCTGGATGGTTCTTGGGAGACCCAAGAATAATTGCAGGCACGTAGCGCTGGGCAAAAATGCCAAGTTCATTGACAGTCGTCGTCGTCGTCGAGAGTCGTTGAAGCTGAAATCGCGTCTGCCACGCCCGATTGACGATTGACGATGGCCGATTGGGTTGCGGTTATCGACTTGGTCATTAGCTTGGCCAATAGCCAAAGAGAATCCAACAGACATGCAAAAATATCGTGACCAAAACAAAGGCGCACAATAAGCCAAAAAACAAATGACAAATGAATTACAAAAGTCCACAAAAACATTGCATGAGCCAAAGTTATTTGCGTTTGCAATGATAATAATAAAAAAACCCCCAATGACTTAAATTAAATAAACCCTCCAGCCAATTAAATTTGCAATAAATATATAACTGACCTAATCTCTACAATCGAATAACCTGTTAATGACTACAGATTTGAGTAAAACTTGTAGTGTAGTCAGTTAAGTATATATTACTTTGGCATGTAATGTTTTTGCGCCACTGACCTGATCGTAGTAATAAAATAAACCTAACAAGACGAACGATTTTAAGCAAACTTTGTATACTTAAATTTAAAACAATTTTAAGTATTGTGAGCATTCTTTCGACTTGAAAATATCCTAAATCCCTAAGAAGAAGTGCAACATGAAATTGACGAGCTAGATAAATACACTAGCTAAAGGACAGTCCGAATTACTTGGAACATCTGCAGAGAAAGATTTGGGTTCTTGTTGGTCTTTTGTAGAAGAAAGAGTAACAATTTGGGATTTTCGGTGGAAGATCTTTAGTCTTTAATCTCAGGGAGGAATCCTTAATTCAGATAGAAGAAGAATTGGGCTTCCTGGTATCAGGAAACTTCTTCAAAGAGAATATCTAGAGTTCTAATGAATATTGGGTTGATGAAAGTCACAATTTGGAATTTTCAGTGGAAGATCTTTAGTCTTTAATCTCAGGGAGGAATCCGCAATTTAGATAGCAGAAGAATTAGGCTTCCTGGTAACAGGAAACTTCTTCAAAGAGAATATCTAGAATTCTAATGAATAATGGGTTGATGAAAGTCACAATTTGGAATATTCAGTGGAACATCTTTAGTCTTTAATCTCAGGGAGGAATCCTTAATTCAGATAGAAGAAGAATTAGGCTTCCTGCTAACAGGAAACTTCTTCAAAGAGAATATCTAGAATTCTAATGAATATAGGGTTGTTGGAAGAGTTTGTTTTCAAATGAGAGGGCAGTACAAAGAGTTAAAAAGCCACCCATAATAATAATAAACCTTAATGTGCAATTGTAATGTACAAATTGAATAAACCTGTTAATTAACCAACAAAATAATTGTGCAAGTAAATTGTAATGTGGAAATTTGCAATGTTATTTTGGGCAAGACTTAAGTAAGGCCGTTAGTTAGATAAATCCATAATCCAAATCACTTTAAGCTGATCTTACGTGCCACGCCAACTAAGTATTGCCCAATGCTAATGAAAAGCCCATTCAATTACATATTTCATGAGCATTACCATTGCCCAAGCAAAAAGATACAAATAAAAACCTTCCCAGGCCACTGTGAAATTGTTGCGTTTAAATAGCAATACATATACTATATATATAAAAAATGTTAATTGCATTACATTTGGCCAAAAGCGAAACAAAGGCAACAACAACAAGTAAATTAGGCAAACAATTTAAGTCGGGAAACCCCCACCCCGTCGCCAAGTGCTGCTCCGATTTTAATTTGGGTTGGGGTTTGGGTTTTTGGTTGTAGCATTATTTCTGTGTCGTTTTTTTGCGCATGTTTTGATTTTTATCAACCGGGTGGGCTGGCCCCTGGCCGCTGGCCGCTGTCCGAGGGTTTTCATTTGCTGTCCCTGGGTCCGTCGTCATGACGCGCGTGACCCACTAAAAGTTTTTTCCTCTTTTTTTTTGTTTAATTTATTTATTTTTGTGTCAAAGCAATTTTCGTGCACAAGAGAGACCCCAGCCCAGCCCAGCCGAGAGTTACAAACAAGCCCAAGACCCAGGTCCCGTGCCCAGCCAACGTCTCTGAAGAAGAAGCCAACCATCGATCGATGGATCCATCCATCGATTCCAGTAGCGGGTAACCAAAACAGGAAGCCAACATATTTAGCTTTTGGGCACTTTTCAGCTCATAATTATTAATATATGTGCATATGTGGATCGTCTCGAGATACAATATGGTTTTTTTTTATAGACATTGTTGCTGTGGCCGTTGCTCGTGCGAGAAATTTTCATGTTATAAAGTTAATTTGTGAAATTTTCTGTTGGATTTCTTAATGATTTGCGTCGTCTGGGTCTGGGTCTACTCTGCTTTTAACTTTGCTTGGCTTGGCGCGTGTTTTTGGCCACGATTTTGTTGGCTGTTGGCTGTTGTCTGTTGTTTGGTGTCTGCGGCTTGGAAGGAAGTTGCGCGCCATTGCCGGAGGTTACTGGAGCGTTTAGCTTCGTTTCTTCATTAATTTCGCAGCTAATTGAAACTGCTGTTGTCTCAAATAGTTCTCATTTAAGACGTGACCTTGTCACTAACCCAGGTCCGAGCCTTAAGCTAAATAACGCAATATCTTAGCCATATACACATAGGCTATATATATAACTTCAATGATGTTGCTGCAAATGTTCTTGGCCCGCACCTGTTGCTGCTGATGCTTCTTCAGCTGCCCTTTGTTACCTCTTTCCTTCCTTTGTTGTTATTTATTTATTCTTTTTCTTGTTTTTGTGTCTGTCACTGACTTGTTGCTACATTTGTTTAACTTTTGCGGTACTTTGTCTGCCCGCTCGACTTGAACTTGCCGCTGTTGCTGATGTTGTTGTTGTTGTTGATGTTGGTGTTGGTGTTGCTGCTGGTGCCGGAGGCCGCGGCTTAGGCCCGCAACTTTATCTACACAATTCTGTAGAATGTAAACCGTTGCTGTAATTACAATCTGCAGTCAAGAGCCCTGGCCATGTGGGTAGAGCAGCCCCATAAGCTATGGCCAGGAGAATGTTACATAAATAGTATCTTAAACAGATATTTGTGTTTTGAATAACTACACAGATTTCAAGGGCACTTGCTGAATTCTATATAAAGAATTCCAAATCTACAGTTGTAAAACTCTGCCTCCAATATTTACGTTGGTATATCGCATAAACATTTTTAGAGTTGTAGTTTTATTACATTTTTAGAGTTTCATAAAGTCACTGACTATTCAAACATTTAACAACTTTTGCGAATTTATATTTTTATTGATCCATAAATGAGAAACTTGGAAACACATAAAACTGTGAAACTTGTTGCCCATTCTTTACCATAGAAGTATTAAACATTTATCGATCTAAAATGTGAAACTGTACCTAAGAATATGCAGTATTTATCGATATATTGTACAATCGATTATTTTTCGATAGGTTCTTTCATATAGAGATTGTTCTCCAAAGTTCAAGATTCCTGATAAAAATGAGTTAGAAAGGGAGACCTTTCTACCCACATACCATCTTTATAGGGATACTTATTGTATCTTCCTGGAAGAAACCGATGCTCAACCCTTAAGTTCTCAACTATAGAGTGTTTTTCTTCAAAAAGATTTTCATTGAGTGTTGCATTCTCTTATTTCTTGCTCCACTGACTGTTTTTATAGTGTATTTCATAGTTAGTAAGCCAAAAAGAAGTTCTGAATCGCTTTTGTTTGTCGCTGCACTCATTTAACTTCATTTGGCTTTTTGTTTTAGAATATGCATGAATAATGTGCGCGTATTCCCCGGGCTATTGTACAGATACCGAGTACTGGGTACTGAGTACTGGGTACTGGGTACCGGAGTACGGAGTACCGACTGCGAGACTTGATGGTTCGCTGACTGCCTGTCCGCCCGTCTCTCCGTCTGTCTCTGTGTCTGTCTGAGCAACGAGCGCTGAGCCGTTCACTTTCAGATAAGTTGGGAAAGTAACTACGTAAATATAGCACAAAAAACAAATTACAATTAGAATGCAATGATATATAGAGTAGGAACAACTGTGCAAAGTATGTGGGTAGCTTTTGTTCTACGTACAGTGAGCGAAATAAAGTTATATACAGACTGGTAAAACTCATGATTGTATGTGTTAATTAAATATAAAAATATAGCTCAGAATACATTGATTAAGCTATGCTAATGATGATGGTTTTGGCACCTTATATATACATATATCTCTTTTGTTTCACTTCTTCAACCAGTTCTTTATATTTTTTAATAGTTTTAAGCAAAATTATGTATTTTTATGACGTATTACTTATTCTTCTCCCTTTTTACTGTCAGTTTTAATGCAGTTAGCTATTATTTTCATTTGTTTTACAGTAACAAGCCGCGTGTACATAAACTTTTCTAGCTGACAGTACTTTGAGCGGCGCCTCTTTGTTGTGGATCGTTTGGGTTTTTTTGAGTTGGGTTCAGCTTGGGTTCAGCTCACCTGTGTGGGGACTATATATACTGCGAAAAGTTCTACATGGAGCTACACTGAGTGACAAAGATAATGCAGAGTTCGGGCTCCATTTACATATCGTGAGCCCCAGAACCAGAACTTAACACGTACACAATCACAAGGGGGGCGCAATTGATGGGGGAGTGGGCAGTGGCAGAGGGAGGGGGCTCATTAGAGGCACATTTCCAGGCAACATGCTGGCCTGGGCAGTTTCACGTTTGTGTTGATTTGTCGATTTGTGTTGGTTTTATGACGCTCTTGTCTAATTATCATAATACAGAACTGGCACAGCAGCAGCAGCAATAACAACAACAATTGCCCGCCCTATTGATTGATTGATGAATTGAAACAAGTTCGAGAAGATATATAAAACAACAAAAGCGGAGTGAGTTCGGTAAGCGGCATGTTTAACAAATTTGTCGATAACATTGCCAGCAGTCTAATGAACTCTGTTAACTGTTAACAGTTAACAGTGTGTGACGGCTACACTGCGAGAAATAGCTGATTAATAGCATATTAATTATGATATTAGGCTTTAAAGCATTTTTAATTGGCTTGCCAACTCTTTAACGCTCATTTCTTTCAGTGTAACAGCTGCTGGAAATTTTCTTTTATTTTTTTGGCAATTTCCGCTTTTGTTAAATTAACTTTTATATATAAAACGATTAAGCGTACATATTTAAATGAAGCGTTTCAATTGTCAATTTGTCAGCGTTGATTAAAAAATGAAATTGAAATTGAAATTTTTGTATACATTTTAATTAAGACTGAATTATTGCCGCGTGTTGCCGGAACGTTCAAATTGTAGTATATTATTATTGTATATTGTTGTTCTTGCTACTGTATATCAATTGAAATGCATGTTCATTCGTATTTGTTCAAGTGTTGATGCTTTTTTTTGGCATGCCACAAAAATAACCCAAAAAGAAAGAAACCCGTTTAAACATTTCGGATATTTGGCATATCTAAAACAGATCTGTATTCAGGCTTTAATAAAGAACAATCAATTTTATAGAGCAGCTGCAAAAGGCGCTAATTGAAATGTCGCGACTTTTGGCGCTGACGTTTTTCACATTTCCTACGATTTGATGGTATTCTACGGGGGCTGCGGGGTGGAAAACAGTGGCAGCAGCTAATGGAGAGGCTATGGCAATAACAACTCCTGAAACTCAAAGAAAAATCAAGAATTTACTCGTCTATACAAGTATTCCAATCACAGAGTTCCAAACGTTTTCAAAAGATGGAAAAACTTTAAGAAAATTCGGAGGAACCTTTGAAAAGTTGGTAGATGTTTTGAAAAGACCTCTTGTAAGTTAGTTGTAGGTCCCCTCAAGTATAGAATTTCTACGTACTAGAAATATGCAATACTAAATATTGCTTTGTATGGGAATAGATAGGAATACTTAGTTCCTAGGTAGATATTAGGAATAGATAGTTCCTAGGTTTAGGAATATATATATAGGAATAGATAGTTTAGGAATAGATAGTTCCTAGGTAGATATAGGAATAGAGAGTTCCTAGGTAGATATTAGGAATAGATAGTTCCTAGGTAGATATTAGGAATAGATAGTTCCTAGGTAGATATTAGGAATATATAGTTCCTAGGTTTAGGAATAGATAGATAGGAATAGATAGTTTAGGAATAGATAGTTCCTAGGTAGATATTAGGAATAGATAGTTCCTATGTAGATATGAGGAATAGATAGTTCCTAGGTACATATTAGGAATACATAGTTCCTGGGAAGATATTAGGAATATATAGTTCCTAGGTAGTCATTAGGAATAGGTAGTTCCTAGGTAAGATATTAGGAATAGATAGTTCCAAGGTATATATTAGGAATACATAGTTCCTAGGTAGATATTAAGACTAGATAGTTCCTAGGTAGATATTGGGAATAGATAGTTCCTACATAAGATTTTAGGAATAGATGGTTTCTAGGTAGATATTAGGAATAGATAGTTCCTAGGCAGATAGATATTCCTATGTATGAACAAACAAGTTTCCGAGACACTTTTCACACTTAACATGCAAAACTAGTAACTTAACCGAATTTGAAAGTAAATATAATATTCCTTAAATGTTTTCTGGATATTCGGACTCGGTCAGATTGAAGCTTCTCAGAATTGTTATAGATTTCTGTCGAAAGAAACCTCGCGACTTGAAAATAAATAAGATTTATTAAGAATATAGCAAATATTTATATCTAACATTCCTTCAAAACCAAATAAACACCCTCTCGAAGAAAATCTCAGCTCCGCCTTTGAGACAGGCACCCTGGGCATCAACCCCCGGTATTACAATATATATTTTCCCAATCGATTCGATTGGCAATGAAAAACGTTTGTGGCACAATAAATGTTTATTGTTTGATTTGTTTAGTGGCCTGCGCAATAATAATAATAAACATTGAGCCCTACAAATCAATTCCAAATAGTTTCCACGCGAAGGTCAAAGTAATTTCAATTCCAGATGATCGTTAAAACCAAAATTCTAGTGCCACAAAGTGATTTTTACAAAGCACAGCACTTTTTTTTTGGTTTTTTTGTAAATGCGGCATTTTTTGTTATGTTTTGAATGTCTTTTATTGATTATTGTTTATGCGGCGAATGAATTTTGTGGTTCGTTAACATTTCTCCACAACTAGCAAATTCTTTGACGCTTCGTTCATTTTATTTATGTTGAAATTCGTGCAAAGCCTCAATAAAAATACAATAAGGGAAAAACAAAAGCATTCGCGTTGAGCGACGTTTTTGTAAACGCAAACAAATTAATTTACTTTGAAGTCTTTACTCCCTCCCCCCTCTCCACTGGAAATGTGGGTGTGAGCCACATTGGCTGACAACAATTACAGCGTATAAATAAAAGTAGTCTTTGAGTAATTTAGCTGAGGCTTTGCTGACGTGCATTTTACGTGTTGATTTAACGAATCTGTGAATTTCATTGAAATCGCATGATTTTGAAGGGTTTTAAATGCCTTATATAGAGTTAGGCAAACCAATAAAACTGCATGCCTTTGTCATAGCACGCAGCTTTTGTCCGTGGCCAGCTGGTGTGCATGTTGCCAACCACTTCGCATAGTTTAGAAGGAAGGCAGGTTCCTAACTAGTCATGGCACGAGGGTGATTCTTACTCTGAATGTGAGGGTGAACCCGAGGGAGGATGAGGGTGAGCATTGAGTTTAAGGGTGTGTCGCAGTTGCTAAGGGTGACCGGTTGTGCTGTTTTGGCTAGAACCGGTTTAAGCCAGTTTATAGCCACTAAACAATGGCGCCCATTGTTTCAAGTGTGCAGTTTTATGGCAAAGAAAATCGATAAGATCTGGCACTACGCTGCACAGCTGATAAAATGATAAAGTCAGACAGCTCAACTCATAGCTATAGTATAGCATATAGTAGTATGTAGTATGTTATATGTCAGCAGATCAGTGGGAATCCAAGGGAATGATTTGCATTGTCAGCGCGTATCTGACAAAACTGTGCAACATTTTGCAGACTGGCATTTTGATTGTCAGGCAGGAAACGTGCCGCGAAGGTTTCTTTTCTTTCTGCCTCAATTTTTGTTGTTCGGTTTTTGGTAGTTTTTTTTTGCACCTGCCGCCTACATTGAAAATGGAAATGGGATTCGAAATGTGTGGAGCAGTCGGAGGCAGCCTCAAACTGCCAAGTGGCATGCAACAGGCTGAGTTAAAGATCAGGTCAGCAGACGGGCCAGGCAACAGCTGTGAACAGCTCCTATTAGCATCTGTCTGGGATGTGTGTGTGTATCTGTATCTGTGAAGTTAACCGGAGCCAACTGTCGTCATTAGCGAGTCTCGCAAGGCATTGAACATGCTAAATATGGTCACACTGAAGTTAGCCGACAACAACACACACACATACACTGAGACAAACTAGTGCAAGGCGCCTTGCAATTACAACTCACACAGATACGCTTGTTAAGAGATAATATCTTGAGAAACTGTCGCTTATGCTTATTAGAAGTTTTTGTTGTTTTTCTTTTTCGTTTTCACTGCGCCCAGTTTTAATTAATTAATTCATTAATTGGGTTTTTGTAGAATTTCCTGGTTTGCATGACTAATAACACTTAAATGAACCTTGAAAATATGTTTAGAATACCTTAGCAGCGAGCACAAAAACTAAATTGGTACAACTATCGCATTGTTAACATCCAAGGCGATATCACAGCAAGCATTCAAGAAGAACTAAATAGTTCACTTCAAGTTGAACAGGTGAAACGATTTTAGATCTCAGAAATAAGAAACTTCTTCTGATGGAAGATAAAAAAGCGATAGAATAGTATTCTGTGCTTAAGAGATACAAAATATTAGAGGGATAAATTGCTTTTCATTTTGTGTTTAATCCTTTAATGCAGAATAGTTTTCTTAACTTTCAAATCTATGGAATCACTGCCAAAAATCATTTGAACAAGATTCGGGTGACACAAGGCAAGATACTCTGGAAAATCTGCGATGCTCCCTGGTATATGCAGAGTAGGGACATAAAAAGGTATCTAGGTGTTCCCAAGATTGGCAATGTAGTTAAAACTCAAGCAGAAAAGTATAGAGACAGTCTGGGCTCGCATCCTAATGTACTTGCACGACGGCTGATGCAATATAGAGGAGAAAGGAGACTCAAATGACACCACCCACAGGATCTGCCTTCCAGAAACATGCCTTAAAAACTTAATGCCAATAGGTAAATATGTCGTACTTCTATTGTTCTGCAGCAATTTCGCTGATCGATACAGAGGAAGGCTTCTGGCCCACACCAACTCCTTGGCTACTTGCCTAGCAAGGCCGTATTTAAAAAGAAGGCTTGTTCGACACCATCCATCGGACAATTGAATTTTTGGGAGGACGCCTGCAGGAATGTTATTAGAATTAAGCTTAGCTTTGTTAAATCTGGTAAAAGCTTGTCTAAAATTCTAATGATTGATTTAATACACTGTTAGACCCCTGCATTTATCTGTTCCTTAGCCGGAGATATTTATGAAAGGGGTTTAAATAACACGCAGCATAAAAAAAAATAAATAAATATAAGTTTATCAAAACTCTATTGTTCTGAATTGTAAATCTCAATGTTTTGTTAAATATTGCGTCTATTTTTGATTGTTAGGAACTCCTTTAACAGGAGAGTCCTCAAAGATGTCATGCATTATAAATAAAAAAAAAAACTAATATTTTATCACTATTTTTTTTGTTAGTCACTCGTGTTATTCTTTTTGATTTAAAATTAGTTTAAGCTGCCGTGTGGTAGCAGTATGCTAGTTAAATACAATATAAACAAATTTAAATAAATAAATTACAATTAAAAAAAAAAAATTAAAAAAAACTTCCAAAGCGAGAATTTGGAGTTATAAAAATCCAAGTGTATGTAAACCCCAGTTGAAAATTTTCCTTTTATTTCTTTTAATATTGTGTTTAATCCTTTAATGGAAAATCGTTTTCTTAACTTTCATAGCGAGAATTCGGAGATATAAAAAAAAGGTGTATTCCTTAACCCCCAATTGAAATGTTTTCCTAACTCCCAGTCAATTTGCAACTTCTATCCGTTGGAGGATAAGAAAGCGATAAATTGGGCATACTAAAAGCATCGTATTCTTAGCCTCAGCGATAAGAATTTGGTTAGTTATATATAAAAATGATTAGAAATTTTGTAGTATTACCTTCTAATGCGAAATCTGCCGCCGAACACCATTTTCAGCTGATCCACGGTATCCAATATTGTGAAATCCAATTTGAGCGACAACAAAAGCCACTAATAACAACAACAACAATGAAATCGTGTTGTATTTATATATATATTATTTCTCTCTCTTTGTACTTGTATATATCTCTTATTATTTTTATTGTAATTCCCTGTCGTTATTTGTGCAAATTAAATGCAACTTTTTGTGTGCGGTTTGTTGTTGGCATAACATTTGAACCTGGCAACGAAGGCGAACTTCCTTGTTGACGACACTTTTGATTTGTTAAGGGGGGGGTGAAGGGGGCTTGCACTTGATATGTAACTGTGTGTGTGTGTGTGAGAGGGGGAGCTGCTGTGTGGGTGTTAAAGGTGAATTATTCGTTTTGAGTGCGCGGCAATTGCAATTGATTGAAACGTATGCAAAACAGGCGAAAGCTTAGCATGTTTTTGTGGTTGTTGTTTATATTATTTATTTATTTGATTAGTTTTATAAGAAATTCGTTTGCACTGCGGTTCGATCTTTGAATGCGAATTAATGATTATTTATTTGCACACGCGTCGCTGCCGCTGTCGGTGTCAACGCTACAAAGCTGCGCGTACGTCTGCACGCGTCAGCGGTTTTCACTCGTTTGAAGTTGCGGCCACAACTGCCCGATTGGCAGAGCGGTAGCGACGCTGACGTCGCGACACGCGACGATGGGCAGACGGGAGCGGTGAACCGCATTGGAGCAGCCGGCAAGCCGCCATGCGAGAGAGTGCGCCCATTGAGAGAGCGCATTCGTACTGAGCGCTGGAGCGGGAGAGCAAGAAAGAGGAGAACGTGCGCAAGCGTGGCAAGTCAGCGCCACGAAAAGTGAGAGTGTATTGGTGTACAGCAGCCGCTTTGTTTGTGTTTTCTTGTTGTTTGTTTGCTCTCCGACTCTCTGGCTCTCAGGTGTGACAGTGTTTGGCCTTTCGGTGATCTCAGCTGAGCTGCTGAGGCAGGCGATGCACACAAATAGAACAGGGCAATGTGCATGTGTGTGTGTGTGTGTGGATGGCGATTGCACTGCACAAAATTGGGCACCGACTTTGTTATAGTTTGTTTTGTATAAAATTATGTTATTCAACTAATATTTGGCATACTCGTGTATCTTTATACATTTTTGCTAAATGCGTTGTTTTCCTCGATTTCTATTGTCTTTCTTATCTACGTATTATTTTAGGGTTCGATGACTGCGCAGCAACAAATTAAGGTGGTTGGTCAGTTATTCTGTTTTCATATTTATCAGCTGCCGTTTATTATACAGATTGTGTAAGCTAACGACTTTTGGTCAAGTTAGTCATGGTAGATAACGTTAGTCCGGTCAACGGATTCGATTGAATTATAGTACTAATATATATAGTACTAATCTTTTATACTTTAACTACGCGCTTTGAGTTTATTATACTGTTTATTATCCTCTGTTTCCTAAAGTATTGTATTTGTCTATCTGTTTGTGCTTCTGTACATAGTATGTCATATGAACGCCATTTTTATCGACGGTATGAAAGCTAACTAACACCAACACATTTGGTAGACATGTTGCTATATACACCCCCTCGTTTGGCAAAGTGCCTAGATCTAACACCAACCCCCACCCCTCACCAACAATACGAGCAACCAACACGCGCCAGAACACTGATTAAGTTTTGAAAGCATACTTTTAAGCGCGGCGGACAATTTATCAACAGCGCCTGAAAGCATGCAATACTTTCTAGTAATCATGTTTTGTAAAAAAGAAATGTTATTTCTGAGGGATGCTTTTATTCCGATTGTTATGTCCTGGGGCTAGATGAAATTGAAAAATATAATTGAAAAATTGGCTGCCAGAATTTCGAATTTTGTCGCGCTTCTCTTTACAGGGTCCTACGCCTCGGACAATTCAAAAGCGAAACTGCAGCGTCTTAAAATACAAAACATTAATTACAAATGATCGCAGATAATCGTAAAAAATAATAACAATTGCGTATGCCGTGACAGTGAACACAAATCAGGCGGAAAACATTCTTAAATTAGATAGAAATAAGAAAAAAACAAAAAAAAACTTGGCGTTGACCATAAAAATAAATGCATTAAATGCAATCGCCTTTTGTGTGTGCGATTTCGCAATATTCTCTCAGCCAAAGTTCAATCGATCATTGCTGTCGATATTTAGCTGGCGATAGCGCCAAAATTATGGCAAGCACTTTGTTAAATGTTGCTCACGACGGAGAAGGCGAAGGCGACATCGACAGCGGCAGCGGCAGCGGCAGCGACGCTGGCATCGGAGTCAGCATCGTCAGCATCGTCAGCGTTGTCGGTTTGTTTCATTGTTGTTACTTTTGTAACTCCTCTAATCATGGCGACTGCATCGCGGCTGTCGCGCCGACTGTCGTCTGTCGACTGACTCGCAAATTGAATTGTCTGCTCGCAATTGAAGTTATTTTGTCTGTGGCGCAGGCGCAGTTGCAACGCGGCGCATGAGTGATTTATTTCGCATACGCCGCGTGTGCGCAATCGAGCCGGCACTTAATTTGAAAATAATACGCTAGCTGGCCATTTTGGCCAGTTTTTAAAGTTTTCAGCTTCGCCGCTTAAGCGCTCTCTTGAGCGTGTGGCCAAATTGCCTACGAAAATTAATTCAAATCGTTGGGGGCCTGTGCAGTCGGTCGGTGGGCAACAAGCCGGCTGCGCTGAGGCGATAATTAGCGCCTGTCGAGAACACATGGCCCCCAAAAATGACACACCTCAGCCCCAACTGACAGTGGCCGTAGGTGTTGGCCAATTAATGACCGCAAAGCGGGCCCAAAATAGTGCCTGTCAGGCAATGCAGTGATTAGTGCACAAGTGTGTCTCTGTCAGAGTTGCTGCTGCTAACTTATCGATGCCACTATCGATAGTATTGTTAACGCGATAGCTTTTGCTGCTGTTGATTAATACCTTATATATATCAACTTACGGCGTAAAAATGACATTAAAATGTGTGCTTACGGCGATAAACGATAACAGATAAGCATATTTTAAGCTATCGAATATACAAGTTATCGAAGTGATGTCTTTATTTTAAAAAGGATTTCTGTATTATCTAGCTCAAATATATAGATTTAAATATCATTCAGAAAATGTTAAAAATAATCGATAGTATTGATAGAATCAAAGTATTGACGTTATTGAAAACATGTACCTAATTTTGAAATCCGAACACCATTGTCTCCTTTTGAATGTTCAAGGTAAGTAAATGAACATATGTATACAATGTTGAATACATTGAAAATGATCAAAAGTTATCGATTATGCGGACGATTAAAAGTGATCGATTGTGCAGAATATCAATAATCGAAATTTGTATTTAGTTTTATATTGAAAATTTTCAAAAGTTATCGATTGTGCAGACGAGCAAAAGTGATCGATTGTGCGGACTATCAATAATCAAAATTTGTATTTAGTTCTAATTTTAGCAGCCTTCGCAGCCTTAAGGTTTTAAAGCTCTTCAGTTTATTAAGATATTGAAAACTATCGAGGGGGCAACTATCGATAACTTCGCAGCACTAGTCCATATGTGTCTCTCTCTGTGTGTGTGTGTGTGTGCAGGTGGTAGGAAGCGCAGCGAGGAAATGCGCTTGCCCTTTGCTCCAGTTAGTGTAGGAGAGACGACAGGCAGGCAACTTTCAAAATGCAAATGAGGCACGTTCGGGCTCGGTTCGAGCGGCATTTGAACCCAGTTTGGGGCTGAGAGATATGGAGAGAGAGACAAGCCCCGAAAACTTGCCACAAATTGTGTCAATATTTGTCTCGTGCTGGATGTGCTGCAACAAATCGTGCCGCAAAGGTCTACACCGGTGTCAGAGCCAGCCAGAGCCACCAAAGCCACCAAAAAAACATGACAGGCCACCAAAAATTATTGAGCATGCCACAACAACAGCAACAAGCACAACGACAACGAGTTGTGGCTGCTCCACTTGAAGTTGAACTGCTGTCTGTTTGTCTCTCTGTCTCTCTGTCTGTCTGTCTGTCTGTCTGGTTATCTAATGCCCGCACCCAGCACATGATACAGTGGGTGCAAAAACTATGCGCGCTAATGAACCCAACACCCGTTCATCTATCAATGTCAGCGCCCAATAGAATAAACCTTTTGTCCAGGCTAACCAAGCTACTATATAAATTTCAATTTCAATTTCGATTTCGATTTCAATTCGCTTTGCTTTTACCAAAAACAAAAATCAGAACAAAGAACTGCGGCCCACGCCACAGGAGCAGTGAGGAAAATGTATATAAAAAAGCATAAATTGTTGACACATTTGTTGCGGCTCAGGTGGGCTCAGGTGCGCCAGGTGATCAGTGAACAGCGATCAGTGAACAGCGATTGCCGATTGACTCTTTGGGGTACTCTATTGGGTCACCCACAATGGCCACTAAAAGCGAAAGTCCAAGCTTGATTCGCTTGATTTACCTGATTTATTTACAGCCAGTTTCATAATCCAATTAGGCGCTATAGGCTCCGCTGAGTCCGCATTAGACGACAGCTGATTGACGGCCAATGTTGGCCCGAAGGAAGCGGCTTATTAGCCAGTTCCAGAGCTCAGCTTGTCTGCTCAGCGAAGCTTGCAGCTTGGCTACTGTGCCACGCACTGCATTCAACTTAATTGGATTCGATAAGGTCAAGAACAATGCGGCAATTGACCGAGGCGCGTCATGGCTACAGGCCTAATAATATTATTTATAATAATAATAAGATTAAAATCCACTCTTGACCAAAAATTGTAGCAATTTTTCGAATTGGAATGCGGGCCAAGTAATTAGATTATTATTAGCTTAGTCTGGCATTGGATTAAATTAGCTCAAACTGTGCAACAATACCATTTTTCCAATTTGAAATTATTACTTTTGAATATTAGATTAAGCCTGCAGAGAGCAGAACAGCTTAAAGACGAAGCTCCGATTAATAGATAATGCCGAGAGCTTATATGTGCTTACTATGCTCATTTGGCGAGCTTTAAGCTTAAGCTTAATATAACTTTGAACTTTAAAGTACTTTAAATAGGGAAATCTAATTGATTAATAAGCTGAAAGTTGCTTTTTTATTATTAGTATGTGAACTTTAAGTTTAAACTCAGATTAATTGCATTTAGTTAATGCAATAAACCAAGTTTAATTTGCTGAATTTAATTGATTTCAATCAGTAAGATAAGTTATGCTTAAAGCTTTAATGTGCTTTCTTGGCTGCCTAAATATCCGAGAGCTTATATGTGCTTACTATGCTCATTTGGCGAGCTCTAAGCTTAAGCTAAATATAAATTTGAACTTTAAAGTACTATAAGTAGCTTAAATGTACTTACTATGCTCATTTGGTTAATATAACTTTGAACTTTAAAGTACTATAAATAGGGAAATCTAATTGATTAATAAGCTGAAAGTTGCTTTTTTATTATTAGTATGTGAACTTTAAGTTTAAACTCAGATTAATTGCATTTAGTTAATACAATAAACCAAGCTTAAATTCTAATGTGTCTTCTTTGATTAGCAAGCGAGCTTTAAGCTTATGCTGAGTTTAATTGATTTCCATCAGTAAGAAATATTATAAATATTCTCATATAGTTACTTGCCGAACGAAGAAAATTCATAAATAAATAATAAATATATATAATATATGTTTACATATAATAAATATGTACATTTAGAGCATTTTTCAAATTCAAGCTGAATTAAAAATTCGTGAAAGGAGCTTTAAAGTGATTATTAGGATTATGGAGCTTTAAGCTGACAATAAGTTTACAAAATGAGTTGATCGACTCAGGCTGAAAGTATTAAATCTGTTCTCTGGGCTGGTAGGTTATACTTAAATACTTATTGAATTGGAAATAAACAGAAGTTCTTCTTAAGCAAGACAGACTTTGCTTTAAAGTATTGCTTGAAATCAAAGCTGCTTTTTTAATAATTTTATAATTTCTCAATAATTCGTATATTTGTCAGTGTCAAGTGCAGCTGAAGTAATCCACAAATGTTGCTTTTCAAACCTCATATACATTTCCTTTTGAAGTGAAATTGTAATTGTTGGCATTAAGATCGGTGTTAACTTTAAGCTGAAGCTGAGCTTAAGAGTGGCGGCAAATGGTGGCAAGCATTTAAGTTTGCTCAATTAAAAACCGCACAGCATTTGAATTTGCGAATAAAATAGTAAATTTGAAAAGTAATGTTTGAAATGAAAGACTCAAATGCTTAACGGGGCGTATGATTGATGCATAAATTGTGCAGCACTCACCGTTTCTGCTGATTGCTCTCCAGGTTGCTGGCCAAAACGCTGTCGGCGAGCGTGGGACGGGCGCGCGGCATTAGGGGCGGCGGTGCGGCAGTGGCAACGGTTTCCAGGATGGGCGGCGGATTGTGCGGACGCTTGCGGCTGTTTGTGGGCAGATTCGTGGGCTTGACGGCGCCATTGGACATTTGTTGTTGCTTGTGTGGCAGCTGCAAGAAGGAAGCGTGGCACACACACACACACACACACACACGTCATTAAATCAAGTAATCAGCGAATATGCAACAAAATTAAACAAAACCTATGCTCACCTGCCGCAAGCTCGTGGGCTTCTTGGGCACCTGTGGCGGCACTTTCGGCGCCAGCGGGGGCGTTGTGGCAGCCGCGTAGGCTGAGCGGCGCGTGGATGCGCCCGCAAAGCTGTTGCGCCGATTGGGCGATGGCGGCGGACGCGGCTGCAGCACTTCCGGCGGCGGCGGTGGCGGCAGCGGCTCGTCAAAGGTATAGCTGGTATCCAGCTCACCGCCCAGCGGGGGCGGCGGCAGCTCCGGCGAGGGCACGCGCAGATGCGGATGCTTGGGCGGCCGCTCGGGCGGACGCTCCGTCTGATAGACGTGCGCATTGCGATGCTGCTGCGGATGATGCTGCTGGTGGGCCAGGGCGGCCGCTTGCTGCAACAGCAGCTTCTCGCGCATGGGCGCGTACTCCGTGGCTGAGGAAGTGCGGCGTGCGGGCAGCGCGGCCAGGCGACCGCGTGGCGGTGGCGGCGGCGGTGGCATGCCACAGTCATTGAAGGACAGCTTCTCGGCGCTGCTGATGTTGCGTATGCTGGGCGGCTTCAGCTGCAGCTGCTGCTGATGTTGATGCTGCTGCTGATGGAGTTCACGGAACTCCGCATAGTCCGAGGCAGAGCTGGAGCGACGCAGCAAATTGGGCAGCAGCGAGCGAGAGCGCGGCGGAGGCGGTGGCGGCGTGGGTGAGCTGCAGCCGGAGCCGCTGCTGCTGGACGTGCCGGGTATGCCCACCATCATGGGACTCAGATTGTTGGGCAGCGACTTGCGCTCCACGTGCAACGTCTGATAGGAATGCGAATGGGATTGCGGCCGCAGCAGCTGTTGCTCCTCCTTCTGGGCCTGCTGCTGCTGCCGCTCCACGTACGATTGCACGGCGTTCTTCTGCAGCGCCTTTAGTGCCGGATTGGACAGCCAATGGGTCTTGCTGGGCTCCAAGTAGGCAAACTTGGGCGCCTCCCCCATCTGACTGCGCTCAAAGTCGTTGATGCGCTCGGCCACTGAATGCCAGGCGGGCTGCACGGCAGCTCCCGCGGGCGTTATCACAGGTAGTCTGAAAGGAGCAAGAGGAGCGGCATAAGTTGCGAGGAACAGTAGATGATTTTCATGACAGAGCTGCAAAACAATCGATGCCACTAATCGAAAGTATCTATGATCCTAATGTCGACTATTGAGGTTCTTCTGTTACGCGATAACTATCGAAGCTATCGGGTCGCAGCAATATCTATACTCTTGCAGCTCTATCTGAGTGGCGTACTTACTTGGCGGACTTGTGCAGATTGGCGCTGAACTGCGGCTTGGGATGCTGCACGTACTGCGAGGTGTTGCTGTGCACCGGCTCCGTGTAGGTGCTCACCGGGAAGAGGCGGTGGTTGCTTCGATAGGAATCTGTGGGGCAGGGCGGCGACTGATCGGCGCCGGTTGCCACATTCGGTGCACTGCAGCTGAGCAGCTCCAACTTGCTGAGCAGCGGCTTGCTGGGGGGCGGCTGTGGTGCAATGGTGACCACAGCCTCGCTGCTGGATATGGTTACCGATATGCTGGACTTGTGCTGCTGAGCCGGACGATGCAACTGCGGCAACTGCTGCTGCAGATCACCCGTGGACTGCGACTGGCCCAGCTGGCTGGCTCGTGGCTCGCTCGTGGGCGATTGAGCTGATTCGAGCTCGGGCAAGGAACTTTGTGGTGTCAGCTTGTAGTTGGCCAGCTGGTGCTGCTGCTGTTGCTGCTGGAAGCGATGCAGCGCCATGCTGGTGTGCACCGGCGGATAGCTGGGACTGTGGCGATGCTGGACGCGCAGCACGGCCGGCTGCACGACATCCTCTGAGATCGGCGTTGACTGCTTGGCGCTGCTGCTTCCAGCTGTCGTTCCAGGCGGTGTCGGCGGTGGCGGTGTCGATGTCACTACCTCGTTGTTGTTGTCGTGCAGATAGAGCACGCTCTCGCTCTGATGCCGCTTGGGTGTCAGCACCCGCGAGCTGTGCACAATCAGCTGCGAGGAGGAGGAAACTGCGGGCGGTACACAAAAGAAAATGTTTATTGGCGCTCATTTTTGTTTTTTGGCAAACATTCTAATGCTTAATAAAGGCTAAGGCGCAGCCAGGAGCTGCTGCTGCTGCTGCTGCTGCTATGTAGTAAAAGTGGGTCGGCGGGGCCAAAAGCAATGACCCAAGGTCGACCCTCTATCTAACGGTTATGTGAGTGGCCGCCAGTCGCCGAATTTTTGCAGCAACTGGTTTAGAAGGCTTCTAGATCGCATTAACGGAGCTGTTAGCACAAATCACGTTGATAAAGTCACGTTCACGTCATGTCACGTTTATGATAAGTGTGCATAACACTATTAGTGGTATTCCTGCAATGCATTGGGCACAATTTTCTGATTAAGAGACATAAAGTGAGAAAATAACGAATTTTATTTATTAAAGTATTTGGCAGGAATACCTCTGCTATATTCATATAGTTTCCGTAATATATTTTAGTATGCATTACACTCTTAGTGGTATTCCTGCAATGCTATGATTAAGAGAAATAAAGTGGGAAAAAAACGAATTTTATTACCCGTTTAATTGTTTTAGTGAAGTATTTGGCAGGAATACCTCTCCTATAAGCAAATAGTTTAAATAGTTGCCTTTATATAATATTTTATAACTGTTTAACCTCAAACTCGCTGGAAAACTTAAGAAAAGGGAATGTAAGTGATCTAGTTACCATAAAACTAACCTAGAGGAACCTTCACTTTCTTTCAGCGCTCTAGGAAACCCTAAAAAGTCTCTTTTGATCTTATCTATATACTAAATTAGAACTTACCCGACTCGGCAATGGCACTGTAGCCCGTCGCATGGCTCGCCTCGGAGATGTCGCTCATGGAGCCAAGCCATTTGAGAGTTTCCGTGGATGAAGTGCTCTCGGAGCTGTTGTTGTTGTTGTTGTTGCTGTTGTTGTTGATGATGCTGCTGGGACTGTGATTGCTGGAGCTGGAATGATGCTGGGCAAGGGAATGTGAGCCGCCGTTGGCGCTGCTGCTGCGGCTGCATGGGCGGGCCAGCAATGGAATGGGCGAGGGGGCCACAGAGTTGCTGCAGACCGAAGAGAGATCGTTCTCCGACCAGTGATGTGACTGCCGCGAGAGCAGATCGCTCTCCTGACGTAATCTGCCGGAAGAAAAGAGAGAAAAACACAATTAAATATACGGGCACATTGTTTCAATACGCTATAACATAACAGATCCTGTTAAGCATAACAGCTCTGTTCGAAGTTAACATTAACAGAGCAGTAGCGCTTAGGAATTTACAAATTTGAAATTATGGAATATTGAGTTTGGATTTAAGTCTATTCTATTTAAATATTTACACAAATAGTCTATCAATTGGAATATGTTAGCTATTAAGCTATTAAGTTGAACCTTAACATTTGTTTAAATTTTACTCAATATATACGAGTTTTCCAAGTGTAGTCAACTTTTTTATTTTATTTAAGTCTTCAATAATCTGTTAACTGTTTTATAGTACGTGTTTAATACTTTTATTGCACATCATTTTGAAATTATATTTTTGCAGCTGCTTGGGATAGAACCTCTTAAGTCTTCAGCTGCTGTCTTTCAACAGAGGAAAGAGTTAAAACCCAAGAACGGATTGTCTTTTCAAAATTGCAAATCATTGCGTGCTGCTGCGTTGCGTCGTTGACTACATAGAGAAATAAGCCAAAATAAAAAATATATATAAAAAAAAGAAGAAAAAATTGCGGTTGTCATGTTTGGCGTTTCCTTCTACACGGAGGCCTCCAGACAAAGGTATGGCCGTAATTACTTGAATTTCAGCTTAGCCTTCAAAATCGCATTTCGATGGCGATAGACATGACAACAGCGTCAACAACGAGTACACGTAAAACTCTCTTTAAGCATTTGCGGTGGCAAGTTCATAACATTACCAACAACAACAACAACAACACCACAAACAACAACAACAACTACACTGACAATAGAGCAACTCGAGTCTCTTGCAAAGACCTTGAAAGTTAAGATAGTTTGGTTGCTTTTTTTATGGCTCATGTGCGACGTTTGTTATTTGCTTTACCAAGAATCACTTTTAATCACTTTTGTATATATGTGTGGCAAATAAAATTCATAATTGTCGCCGCAAAACATGTTTTTTAACTATGTACACTAGCCAACAACAAATTGCTTAATACTGAATGGCAAGTATATTTTTGAATGTAGTTAGAAAAATACGTAATCAGGCGTGTTTTCATTTCTAGATTTCCGAAATTGAATATTCTGTTTTTTTTCGATTACTTTAAACCCTTAAGTATTGAATAGAGAATTGATTATTTGTCCAAACAGCAGGAAAGCATCTCCTCCAATTTGGCTGCATTCTTACAGTATGTATTTAAAACAAATTTTCATTATACATTATTAAATCAGGATATTCGGGGTTATATTTTGAGAAACCATTTGAATAAAACGGTTAATGAAATTCAAAAATGATTTGAAATGAAAAGTACTCAGAAGTTGGAAATGGATTTATCTGAATTCTTATTTGATTTTGACTTTTCTGCATGTCTTATATGATACCAATTTGGCTGGAATGTTCCAGTCTTTAAAACAGAATTAGATTATAAATTTACTTGGATTTCATTATGGAAATTTGTAGAATATTATGTTTGAAAGAAATTCCATTTAAGACAGTGGAATGAAACGAAAAGTTTTCAACAAGCCATCAAAAAGCAAAAACAAAGAAAATCGCAAATGATTTTAAGTGAAAAGTACTCAAAAATGGGAAATTTAATTTTGTAGAATTCATATTTTATTTTAACTTTTGAGCAAAGCTTATATCCTTCCAATTTGGCTGGATTATTTCAGTCGTTAAAGCAAAATTTGATTATAATTATACTTTAATTTTATTTCGGAAAATTGTGGAATAGTCTGTTTAAAAGATGTTCCCTTTAAGGTAATCGAATGAAAACTATTCGAACCAAAACTTCAAAAAGCAGAAACGATTGCTATTTAATTTCAAAACAGGAAAATAAAATCGGAAATTAGGAACTCGTCAAAAATAAATAAATAAATAAAATCGAAAATGATTCGGAGTTCTCATTTTATTAGGTTAGGTGGAACTGGTTGACCACCACATGGTGATCCCTCATAGACCGAGCAGGTCCTTAGTGTCGCCGGATACTGAAGGATGTTAGGAGGTTTGTTGATCCTGTAGGATTCGTGTGCGCTTGGCAAACGCAAGCAGCGCATTGGGAGTGTGTTCTAACCTAACCTAATCATTTTATTAAACTTATTTTAATTTTGGTTCTTAAAAAGTATTTTATTATATCAGGAATCACTCAGCGATCAGTTCTGCTGAATGGAATAAATTGATAATCATAAAAAGGATGACTGATTAGAGAGAACAACTCTAGTCGCTGTTTGGGATTAGAAGCCTCTCTTAAATTTGTTGTCTAGTGTCGATTATATACGATTACTTCATTGGATCAACTCACTTGTCTAGGAACGGCGTCGCCGAGGTGGAATCCGAGCTGGACACATAGCTGTGATAGCCCTCGGACTGTGCATAGGAGGCCTGCTTCTGATGGTGGAACGTGGTCTGATCGTAGTAGGATGAGGCACGTATATTGTACTCCTCGAGGCCCGCCTGCGTTAGGCCGCATTGGTCCATCTGCTGCAGCTGTTGCTGCTGTGCGAGCAACTGTTGCTGTTGCGTTGGATGCGGCTGCAATTCATCCTGCAAAGAGAAAATAGAGATTAGTTGAGTCTAGGCTTTCATTAGCTGTTCGTTCATCAATTGGCAACTTGCATAACGCTGCGTATACGTAATGCGAGCCAAAGCTCACAAAATTTCACTGCAATCGTCAAGAGTTAACAATTTAATCATTAGCTATGTCCACATCGCTGCAGGTCAGACTCCGCTTTAGAGTTTCAGTTGGAGTCTGACTCAGAGTCCAGGTAAAAACAAAAAACACACACAATAACAAAAACAAAATCAGTTTGCAAATGATCGCATAATTGTTACGTGCAAAATCAAACAAAAACAAAACAAAAAAAAAAAACTCAAAGAGCACAGCTCATGAATCCCCATCATCATTTCAGCCTAATACTTTTGTTTGTTTGCTGTGTGCTCATTAGATAATTAAGTGAAAATTATTATTGTAGTGCAGCGATTGGCGATAAGCACCCAGTTTCCCCAATCCCCAATACCCAGTCCCCCATACTCAATCCACAGTCCGCAGCACAACCTGGCTATTGCCAATGGTAACTAAATTGCCAACTTCGAATCATTTGAAGTGCAGCCAAATGAAATTTGGCCGGCTTGGCGATGTTGAAAACCTGGCAAGAGACTCGCACATAATCGCACCGAAATATAAAACTGGACGAGTCAGCTCCAAAATCAACAGGCAAACCAAACGAAGCGTCCATAATAACTCGGATTAAGTAACTGAGCCAACCCAGGGACTCCGTCTGACTGTCTGACTGTCCAACGAGGGCTGCATAATAACTATTGAATATATATGCATGGATTTAACAGAGATCATCTTTGATTTCGTAGCTATACAACTTTTGATGTTTTGCTGATGTTGTTCTCTGATTTATTCAGCTATGCCAGTAAATTAGTTATTTACAAATTACTATAACTTTTACTGTGAGCATAATAAGACTAAATTATATGATTACATCAAACTGACTGGAAAATAAGCATTGACATTACATGAATTGGACTTATACACGGGTTAACATGAATTCAGCTCAATTTTATGATATTTTGAGTTGCTTCAAACTTAACTCTATACTTTGAATATGTGGCTAATCTCTCTGTTGTCATCTTTTTAAATAATTAATCATGAATTATGAACAAAATAACAAAACATGAATTCCATTAAAGATTTTCTATAGCATAAGAGCTGTCTAGTATAGCATGATGAGGGTTGGCGAGGAGGCGAAGCCTTCTAGTCTATATAGTATATGAAAGACTGCGTCCTGACTGACTGACTGATTCATAATCAACGCACAGTTCAAACCGTAAGAGCTAGAGTGCGTAAGAGCTAGGATCCTTCTATGATAAAGGTGCACAATTAGGCGGGGTTTACGCAAATTCCATCCACAAGCGTGGAAAATAGCGGAAAACTGTTGTATGAAACTTTTTTGATTACCATACAATCGGTTTCAAGCTCATTTTTCAAGATGTACACGATAAACCAATAATTTCTATTTTATTAGTTTTCCAGTTAGCAAATACACATACATAACAATGACCTTCAATTTAAAGGGAAGCTTGAAAAATTAACAGTTTGGCTTTTATAAGTTTTCATGTTTAATGATTTGAAAAACCATCACAGTACTTTGATTAACCATATTTAGTTCATTTTATGACCTATCTTTTAGTAACAGTTTCGAATAGTAAGTTTATGATTCGAATAAACAAAACAGTGATTTCAGTTAACATGAAGTATTAAAAAGAGTTTACGAATTAACTTCCTTATAAAAGTTCCAAGCAATTATTATAGCTTGCGCTTAATGAAAGCTGACTTTTGGATGAAGTATTTAGAGGAGTTTACGAATTAACTTCCTTATAAAAGTTTCAAGCAATTATTATAGCTTGAGTTGAACCAAAGCTGACTTTTGGTTATTTTGATTTGTAATTTCAAGTGGATGCTTAAGAGTCTCAAAGTGTTTCAGACATTAAAGCAGTTGAAAAGCCATCATTATGAAAAGTAAAGGCAGCTATCAACATTTTTACATTTACAGCAGCCCTGATGTCAAATGCTCAATCAAATCACGCTACGTATACTTAATATTTGAATGTTTGCAGCTCACATAAACCAAATCGAATTGTAAATACTCATGCATATATATAAAAGTATAAAAACGAAAAAGCAATATTACGAGCCAAGCCTCTGAGCCACTTGACTGGCTCTGACTCCGGCTCCGGCTCCGTCCCTGTCTCTGACTCCGGCTCTGGTGTGGTGTGTGTTGTGTGGTGTGTGTGCTGTGTGTGGTTCAACGCCATCGCATTGGCAATCGCCGCCATCGTCGTGGGCAGCTGTTGATTGTCATTTTGACTTTGGCGCCATAGAATTGTTTGCTGCCTAATGGCAAATATGTATATAATAATAATAACAATAATAATAATAATCAGAATTATATATGACAGACACAGACAGCTGACAAATGCAGCAGCCAAAATATTTCTGGGTCAACTACTTAGGCCCTGCCTGGCAATAAGTTTATAATCGAGTTGCGAGTTTTGAGTTGCGAGTTTCGAGTTGAAGTTGAAGTTGGGTTTTTGGCCTGAAGGCGCATCGTTTGCAGCTAGCAAAAGAATTTTAATGGCTTGAACGTTCCCAAGACCAAATCGCAGTTGAAGCTAAAGTCGAAGACATTCATTCATTTATTCATTCACTCACTCACTTACTCACTTATTCGTTCGTCGTGCCCGTCAGTTTCGTTTCATTTCGTTTTGGTTTTGGTTTTTTTTTTTTGGCTTTTGTGTTGGCCAATTGCCGTAATTATTTTGTCTCTCTAACACGAATTTAAATCAGCAACTGTCCCACGGGCCAATGGGGCCCTTTACTTTTATTCCTATTCCTAGAGAAACTGACAGCCCTCCATAATTATCCAACCAGCCAAGCAACCAGTCAGCCAGCCATCCACAGCTGTGTGCCCATGTGAAATTGCGCCGGATGAGCATCAACTTCAACTTCAGCCTCAGCATTTCAGCTAAAGATACAGATACATATACAGAGCTACAGATACGGCAACATCGCGCCACAATAAATCAATGGCAATGGCGGGGCGCGTATTAAAACTGGTGCAGTGGGTCAACAGCTGGACGCAGCTGAGCGCCGCTGGCCATAGAGGCTTCTTAATGGGCCCAGTCTCAGTCTCAGTCCCAGTCACAGTCCCAGTTCCCGTCTCCAGCCTCCAGTCTCAATCTCAGTCTACAGCGGTCGCAGTCAGCGCGTGTTAAATAAATCACTTGATGGAGTGCTAAGCATGCGCCCTAGGGCTGGAAAACTATTCAAAATTGCTATGGGAAGCAAGTAGAGCAACAAATTTGTTGCCCATTTCGATTAACTGGTACACTAAACGCAAAGAGAATGCCGAGAATTTGTCTACTTCCTATTCCTCAAAAGCAACACAGTGCGTATGAGTAACGTTTATGTAAATAGTAGTCAAGAGATTTAGTTGACTCTACATTTCGCAAGTTTAACCCAATGACATTTGCTGAAAGTGGCTATTAAATATTCAGTTATAGCGCTAGAGCAAAATTACGCCAAGTTTAAGAAACTTTCAGCTTTAAGTGAGCTTTATTGAATACACTTGATCCAAATAAAAGCTTTTATGTGCTTTCAAAAGCTGCTTCATGGATGCTTTTGTATTTTAAAGTTTAATTAGTCTTAAATTTAGAAAAAATGAAATAAGCTTGTTTTTTAATAGATAGATAATCGATAGTTTCGATAATTTATATGTTAATAGATTCTAAAGTAAATAGGAAGAAGGAAAATGAATTATTAAACTTTTCGATAGTGAAAATATGATCGATATTATCAATGGTAACTTCGATTGTTTTACAGCTGTATTTTGCAGAAAAGAGGAAAAGGAACTATTAAACATTCTCGATAGTGAAAATATCTATATTATCGATAGTAAGTTCGATTGTTTTACAGATCTATATTTCAGGCAGAAGGAACAGGAATTATTCAACTTTCACGATAGTGAAACAATTATCGATATATCGAGTGATTTGTCAGCTGTAGATCTCAGGAAAATTAAACATTCTCGATAGTGACAATATCGAGATAATCGATAGTAACTTCGATTGTTTTGTAACTCTATTTCTCAAGAAGAACGAAAAGGAATTATTAAACATTCTCGATAGTGAAAATATCGATAGTAGCATCGATTGTTTTGCAGCTGTATGTCTCAGAAAAAAGGAAAAAAGAATAAAGTGAAAAAACATCGACATTATCGATAATAACATCGATTCTTTTGCAGGTTTGGTTTAATATTAATGTCACTTTCAGCTGGTGTCATTGAGTATTGATTGCCAAAGCTGACATAAAATATACGCGAAAACATCAAGCAAACGTAAGAACGTGTTTCACTTGTATATAATGTGAAATTTCATTCATAATTCTTAAGCTGTGAGCTCGCAAATGTGACAGCTCGGTTTTTTGGGCATTATGCGTAAATAACTCAGCTCATTGGTCATTGCCAAAAACCCAGCAAATTACTCAGTTGAGCGTTAAGTATTAAATATATACACATACTATATACTCAGACAATATTTGATATGAAGGCAACGTCAGAGGCTGAGTCAGCCACTCAGTCAGCGGGTCAGACAGTCAGAGGGACAGTGGGACAGTGGGACAGACGGCAAATTCAATTGTCGGCGTCTTGTTTGTCGCTTTGTTCGGCCACTACAAAAATGTTAATATAAAACAACTGATAAGACAGGCAGGCAGAGGGGTGCAGTGGGGGCGCAATACAACCACCCACGCATTGGCAAAACACACACACACACACACACACACACACACACACACACACACTGGCACACACTCAAGTGTGTGTGTTGCTGTCACATGATGTGAAAATATTCGGAATGTGCAATGACAATGCACCAAGACACAAAAACCGAGAGGCTTGTTACAATGAATTACAGTGCGCCAAAAATGTTAACGTACAGATTGATTTCTTAGCAAAACTGAAAGTTATTATGAATATTAAACTTAACAATGACAAGCACAAGAATTAGTAAGCACTAAACAGAAGAAAATTGTGTGTTAAATTCAAGTTTTAAAATTATTGATTTATTTGCAAAGGCGCTTAAATATTTTAAGCGTGTTTTTACTAGATTATTCTTAAATCAAGCAGGAATGTTTGTTAATAAACTTATAGTTCAATTGTATTTATATACAAGCAATTACAAGCAATTGTAAAAAGGACTAATAGGTCTTACATTTAAGATTTGATTAAAGGATCGATTTTTTTTAATAATATTAAAAATCATAAGAATATAATAATTGTTTTCCCGTTTCCTTATTGTTTACTCCCTGTACCCATAAAATGTGTAAAAAGGAGGTATTGGATTTGTGCAAATGTATGTAATAGGCAGAAGGAGACATCTCCGACCCTGTAAAGTATATATATTCTTGATCAGTATCAAAAGAGATTTCGAGTTGTCCAGAGCCGTCTGTCTGTCCGTATGTATGAACGTGTCGATCACAGCAACTATAAGAACTTGGAATGTAGGTTCGTGTAGGTCAAGATTATTTTCGATCCGAGACATTCCCCCCATTCCCCCGCTATTCGATAAAAACCGTTTTAAAGTAACCATTTTCAATATATAGCTTTGAGATTTGGCATGTACAATGCTTTTGTCACTCTTGAACTACTGTCCAAATTTCAAGTCGATCGGATAATAAACACGGAAGTTATTGACGAAAGAAGATTCAGTGCAACAGTGAGGGGGAAGAAGAAGCACAGCCACAACTTAAAATTCCTCGCTTACGCAATGGCTCGTGTGTGTGCAAGTGTGCGTGTATGTGTAAGTGTACGAAGATGCGATCGGAAATTTTTGTCGTGGGTACAGGAAGTTTTGTAGTTAGATATAATCGACTGTAGCATTCTTACATGTCTTAGATTCTACTTTTTTATTTTTCAATCAATTTATGAAGAAATGTATTTATTTAATATGGAAACATGTATCTAAATATATGCTAAATCATTTCAGTAAACTTTTATTTTCAAAATCATTCATTGGACTCATTCCGCAGAACTTATCGCTGCTTTTCATCTATTATAATTATACTATGTTCCCGAAGGGAAAAATAGTATATTGGGTTTGCGCAATGTCCGTCTGTCCGTCTGTCCGTATGAACGCAATTTTTTTGCCTTTATCTTTGAGCTAGAGCAACCAAATTTGGCACACATGTTGGTGTATATCGTCAGTTTATAAAGTGTCAAGATCAGCCCCCCACCCCCACCCCCTCCCCCAAAATTTGGGGAAAACCTGTATCTTCCACATTTTTAAAGCTAGAGTTACCAAATTTGGCATACACACTAAAGTTGAGATTCCTGACAGATCTGCATCAAAAATTTTTGGACCCCCTCACCCCCACCCCCCCAATGGAGCAAAACCTATATCTCCCACACCAGTAGAGCTAGAGTCACCAAATTTGGCATAGAGACTAATGTTGACCCCCTGGATAAAATTGCATCAAACATTTTTGGACCCCCCCACCCCCACCCCCCCAATGGAGCAAAACCTATATCTCCCACACCAGTAGAGCTAGAGTCAGCAAATTTGGCATAGAGACTAATGTTGACCCCCTGGATAAAACTGCATCAAAAATGTTTGGACCCCCCCACCCCCACGCACCCAAAGGAGCAAAATCGCGTTTCTTTCTGAACTCACAAATAACCATATTATATACATAGGACTGGGAACATAGTATTCTGCAGTCGGGTGCGTCCGCCGTCGGACGCCACCGCCGACTGCAACGTTCTTACTTGTTTTTAATTGAATTTTCACTGAAAATTCAGCACTTCGATGAAAAATCAATCAATAAAATACTCTCAAACTCTTAGCTGTACACATTTGTTAACAAATCAAGCTGAGCTTTTTTTAATATAATAAATCGTTTAGAGTAGCTGTTGAAAAAGCAGCACAAATCAGTCAGCGATTAGTTCAGCTGAATGAGCTCATTGATTTTCCCATCAAAAGCTGGGTGAACTTCAACTTTTTGCGCTGACAGTGGTAGTAGTAGCTCTTCGCGCCCCGACACCCTTGCCAACAAATGGAATTTTTGTTTGAGATTTTAGTGTCGGGCTGCCAACAGCTACAACTAAAACAACAACAACAACAACAACAACACCAACTAAAACAACAACAACTGATTGAAAATCGAAATTGTATGGCAAAAATGTCGCTGATCACAGTTTCTCCTTGATTTAGCCCGGTCTTCCTCCCATCATCATCATCCGCTTGGCTGCTGGAGATTTTGTTGTTGTTGTTTTTTTGGGGATTTCGTGAGGAAATTTCTAACTTTTGATTTGCGTTTTCCATTGTCGCTGGCTTTTAATGGCCAACACGAATTTGACTCTTTAATGGAGCCAGCGCACAAACGCGCCCCAGCCAAAAGAAAAGAAATTGCAATCAAAATGCGAGCAAACGTGTCAGCTCCAACTTCAGCTCCAACTTCAGCTTCAACTTCAGTTTCAGATTCAGATTCAGCCACAGCTTTAGTTCCAGCTTCGACTTTGGCTTACAAGTTAGGCGCGATCGTGCCGCGATTTGGATTTGAATTTGGCAACAGCACGAAACCAAAAACTGTCAGCTAGTCAGTCACTTAGTCAGTTAGTCAGTCAGTCAGTCAGTTAGCCAGTAAGTTGAACAGTTGAGCTCAGAATTATATTGCCAAAAGTCTGCTTACTACTTCTGAGAATATGAGTATTGTGAACTTTGGGCTTACACAGAATTTCCATTTAAATTAATGTCATTTTTTTCTAGTTCTATGTATTTGTATATATCAGTTGATTTTTATACAAAAGACTGAATATTGCAAAGCAATTCTTTAATATACATACATTTATACAAATTCATCTAATTCTAAATCTTATTTAGCCTAGGCTACAAATCTTTTGTCAGATAGCTCCAATTGAGAATTCTCTGAATGTTTTCCATACAAATAAAGTCAATGTATCTGACAAATATATGTCATTTAAATATTCAATCATAAAAGATTATATATCTGTTTTACAGACTATATAGTTTGATGAAACATATAAACTTATAACGCTGTTCTATTGTGAAATTTCACTTCAAAAATATAAGTTGTTGTATCTGATATAATTATATTTATTTTGATTATTATTTTATTTGATTATATTTATTTATTTCATTTAATTGATTTACTTTATTCACGAGTTTCATTTACTATAATTGTTTTTTATTTTATTTAATAAATTAAAAATATAAATATATTTATTTTGATTATTATTTATTTAATTATTTTTATTTATTTTATTCATGAGTTTCATTTATTTAATTGTTTTTATTTTATTTAACAAATTATAAGTATAAATATATTAATTTGATTTATTTTATTCACGAATTTCATTTATATAATTGTTGTTTATTTTATTTAATTTTTTTATATTGGAGATTACAGTTTTAGCTCATTCTAATTTTTCCCCCGCAATGTTAAAGCTCTATGTTAACAATAACATACCAGCGTTCTGTTATGTTACTCCCTCTGTAGACTTATTGTGCACAATAACATTATGTTAAGTTGAATCAAAATTTCTGTATTTGCATAAGCCTCTCTTCATTTCTTTGTAGTTAAATAGAACATAGAATATGAAGATTGACCTGATTGACTTCATTCTTAAAGGTTTGTCAAGCTTATTAATATTTATTTAAACGGTTACTTTTAAATTATTTATTTATTTACTTGTTAAAGGCTTTCCCTTCTTGAGTTTTTGATTCTTTTGATGCAATCTGATTAACGTGCAGATTTCTTTTATTTGAGTGAACATGGATCTGTAATTTGTGCGGTGACAGGCGGTGAGTTGAACTTTTGGCTGGCTGGTTGGTCAGCAAATCAAAACGGATTCCGCCTTCACACTTTCGCGACTTGGATGTGGCCGAAAGCGGCCAGAAGCGACCTCCTGCCGCCTTTCGCCAGCTGTCAAGTGGCAGTTGGCCCTTTAAGTGCTGTGGCCAAATGAAAGTAAATCTTTTTGACTTAATGAGGCGCGAGGGGCAGGCATCTCTCCCCGGCTGATTGGTAATCACTTGTGGCATTTAAGAGATTGCCACTGGAATGGCGAACGGGGCCAGGATGCGTCAGCGGATTGCGCAAGCTGAGGGCGAGACTCATTAGCGGTCAGGATATGCGGGCAGACAATGCATTTGCAACAGCAACAGCAACAGTAACTCAGGCTGCATCCTTGACCCCGTTGGCAACATGCTGCATTGTGCAAATTAATAACCTGGAGCTGGAGCATGCAAGCTGGTAATGGTCATGGTATGGCAACCAGTCCCAAGCCCCAGCCACAGTCTCAGTCTCCAGCTCACTGTGGATCCGGCCTGTCGCTCTGGTCTCTGGTCTCTGGTATGCGGGCATGCAGTCGCTTGGACAAGATTTATGGCCAGTGATAAGTTTGAGGCGTGCAGGCAATAAGAACGCAGCTCGCAGCTCGCAGCTTGCAACTCGCAGCTCTGGCTGGCAATCAACTGCCGACCAGGCCAAGGAGCATGCCAAGAACAAATAAATAGCCATGCGAAAACAAACTCAGCAAAAGGCAACCAACCAAACCAAACGAAGCCAAGCCAAGCCAAGCCAAACCGAACCGACTGACAAGTTCAACCCGTTTCCATCCAGCAGCTCCACTTTAGCATATCCATACGAAATGCTGGATAGCTGGCTCTAGCCCCCATTCTACGCCCTCCCCTTCCTTCTACGCCCCTGACTGAAGGTCATACGCCTGCCCAACGCTCAGCGATGCGCAACAGAATCCCAGACAGACTTTTGCTGATTCTTGGACTTTCACAACAAAGTATTCATACGAACATAAGGCATAAATATAGTATAGGCAGCAGGGGCGTAGGCAGTAGCTTAGGAAGGGGTGTTAATTAACCCCCCCAAGGAAAATTATTTATTTATATTCGTTTTTAAATGAATCTGCGATTCATTCAGCTATTGACTTGTGAATTCATTCATTTGCTGAAAAGATTGAATTGAATTATAATTCATGAATGCATTCATGTTGAATAAATGCATTTTGAGTGTTGTTTTTTTGACGAAAACATTGAATTTAATTAAAAATTGTATTGATTCATGATGACCAATTAAAAATTGACATAAAATGATAAGAACTTATTCATATCAACTGATAAGATACGTTTTAATAATCATAAGCATCTCGTAAGCAGTTTTGCGTAAGTCCCTCTTTAGGTACGCCGCTGAATGTGGCAGAGTCATGTATTAGCCATAATTAGGCAACATGTTGCAAGACCCTTAATTATGCACGCTTCAGCAGCCAAGAACTGCGGCAGGTTGAAGAGCAGCTGCTGCGCGTAATTAGAAAGCGCAGATTTTCACTTTTCTTTGGTCACTTTTGATCAACCAACTGGTGACCACTCAGTCCCCACACTCCACACTCCACAGTCCACAGTCCACTATCCACAACTGGGCAGCTGTCGCCTCATCAAGCGATGACAACACACAAAATCAATGGCCCAACAACAACCACAACAACAATCACAACAACAACTGACAGCAGCTGCTGTTGAGATCCTAAAATGGCATATCATGTCATGGGTCTGGTGTCTGTCACTTTGGATTGCAACTGGATCGAAAGTTTGCATATTTTTGCAAGGGCAGCTGTCGGGAATGGAATTTTTGCGTGGCCCGAAGATGCAATGCAGCCTGAAAGCTTCTAAGTTGGCATTAAATTACTACAAGTAACAGCCATCAGAGCTGTCCAATCTAGTTCAATTGAATAAGTTCAATTCGAATAAGTTCAGGACTTCAAATTTGCTTAAGAAACGAATCAATCATACAAAATTGTTACATTCGTTCATTCGTTCTATTCGTTTGCTTGTTCTATTCGTTCGTGCGTTTGTTTATACGTTCATTCATTTCCTTTATTCGTTCCCTCGTTCTATTCGTTTGCTTGTTCTATTCGTTCGCTTGTTTTATTTCTTCATTCGTTCACTTCTTTGTTCGCTCGTTTGTTTATATGTTCATTTGTTTCCTTTAACCGTTCATTCGCTTGTTCGTTTGTTTAATTGAATAGTTCTTTTGATCAATTCGTTCGTTCTTTTTTATTAATTTATGATTTGCTTGTTTGTTTGGTGTGTTCATTTATTCTATTCGTTCGTTCGCTTGTTTTATTGATTCGTTCGTTCATTTCTTTTATTTGTTCGTTCGCTGATTCGCTTGATTTATTTATTCGTTCGTTTTCTTCTATTATTTTCTTATTTACTTGTTTAATTGGTTGATTTGTTAACTTATTCGTTGTTTTATTCGTTCTTTCGCTTGTTTGTTTATTTCTTTTGTGAATTTGACTACTATTCCCGAACAATCTTTTAATTTTAGCAAAACTTCTTAGAAAACTTCTAAGCAATCACTCAAAACACATTTTCAGCCTGTATATTTGAAATATGTAATATAAATTAATTTGTTTGCAAAATAATATTAATTTTTCTTGAATATATATGAACAAAAGCATAGTATTTTAAGGATTTCAAGGATTTTACGGATTCAAGTTAACTCATATTTGCTCATAAAACTTGGAGAGGAGTTTTCAAATAGAACTTGCTCACAAGCTACAATAACTCTCAATGAACAGAAGGAATCAAGAACTGAGCTCACAATGAATAAACGCACAAGATGAGCGACCATCAGGTGTGAGCTAGTTCAGTTCGTGAGTCGTTCGTTTGAGTTTATTCGGAACCAATCGATACAACTCTAGCAGGCTGACAGGGGAAGAATCATTGGCAACATGCACGCAGTTCATTTGCGGTTGGCAGCAAGAGCAGCTCAAGAATTTCGATGGAGTCAAGAAAACAACAACAGCAACAACAACATTTAAGCCAAGACATCTTCTCATCGATCGAAAGGCAACTGTTGTGGCTATTTTGGGCCAAAACAATGTTGCAGAGCGCCCGCTGTAATGGGAACGAGTATATTTGACCTCAAATTTAGTTGGCTTGAATGTCGCTTTGTCCGTCTTGCCGTGTCCGTCTGCCCGGCTGGAGAAACAAAAGTGAAATTTTTCTCGTGTGGGTTCAGAACTAGCAGCAAAAAAACAAGCACCGAAAATGAAATCGAAGCGAGCAGTTGGCTAACAAACAAACAACAACATACAGCAACGATACGAGCATATGTAAACGGCCAACGGGCAACAGGCAACGGGCAACGGCAATGGCACTGGCCAAATGCATTTTCACTTGGCCTGTTAATTAATTAACAAGCTAAGCTCATAAAGCAATGCCTATGCCCATGGCCAAAGTGCATATGTTAACCCCAAACAGCCTGGGAGCCACAACTGCCCCTGCCGCTGCTGCTGCTGTTGGCCTTAAACAATGCAAAAGGTGAAACTCTTGCACCTGTCGCCTGCCTGGCAAATTGTGAGCGTTGCAATTATTTGTTATAATTTCTGTTGAAAAAATGCAAAGCATTGACGGTCGGACATCTCCAGCTCCAACCCCGTTTCCAGCTTCAACTCCAGCTTCAGTTTAAGACCAGCTTCAGCTTAAGACCCGCTTCTGAGCTCGAGTTGGCGGCAGGCAGCTGAAGGCGGCGCAAGTTCAAAGACGGCTGCAAACAATTTAGCTGGAATCTGGCTAGAATTTAGCGCTGCCAGGCGGCATTGTTGCTGTTCTTGTTGTTGCTGCTGTTGTTGTTGCTGCTGTTGTTGTTGCTGTTGGACTGTTGTTGGCATTAATTAATTGCAGAGCCGCGCGTCGTGTGTGAGAAACGAGTTCGACGGCAAGTTAGAAAACTAATGAGCGTTAAGAGCTGTGCTTGAACATTGGAAATGAAAATGAAACAGAAAATAAGAAAGCAACAAGAAAACAACAAGCAACAAGACCACAATGCGCCACAATACCCTAAGAAATTGTATAATAAGTTAACCATAGAAATATTACTCTTATTGTTATATTTGGTAATAAAAACGATAAAGGTGCAATCAGCAGTTTTCAGAAGCAAGCCAAGATAGCATCTTTTGGTATCCTTAAGGACATTCCAAATACCATTTCAGTTTCTTTCCTATCATAGTATGATAGTATGATATATGCATATGGGGTAGTCTCCTAAACAGTTTCCTACATCTTTGGCTATCCTTAAGAGCCAAAGATGTAGGAAACTATTTAGGAAACTACCCCATATGTCATATATCATACTACCATACTATGATAGAAAGAAACTGAAATGCTATTTTCCAAATACATTCCAAATATCATTTCATAATTTCTGTGTTTTTCTTTCTATCACTTCTATGACTGCCTTTATGCATATGGGGTAGTTTCCTAAATACACGTATAATGTCCTTTCTCAGCATTTTTTTGAAAAAACAAACCATCTTGATCAGTTTGGTTAAATAAATGTTTAACTTCTTCACTTGTTCTTCCGCTCACTTCTTCCAACACATTTTCCCATACTCAAAACAGTTCTTAGGGTTGATTTCAATGCGTTTTTGTATCCCTTTGCCACTTGTAACCCTAGGCCAGGTTAATGTCACCTGAGTGTTTTTTGAGGAGTTTATTGCATAGACAGAAATTACAAAGATAACAAGCTGAAAACGTTTAACTCTTAGAATTTATGCTAGAAATAATCAGCAAATTATTATTATAAAACCTTTTTGAAGTATGGTTTGTTTGAGTTATATAATATTATTTCAAACTGTATTGAATAATTCCCTACAAATGTTTACACTATTAGAAAAGATTCCAATTGTCAATCATTATCATTAGACCTCGGATTATGCATATATGCATATTTTTTAAGGATTAAGATTGGTAAATTCTGATAACACCAAAGTTCGTTTTATTGAAAACGATATGATATTTTAATTTTTATTTTTTTTTTGCATATTTTGATGAAAAGACGAAAGATGCAAAATTCCGAGGTCTAATTATCATCATCTGGTAAGTTTTTTAAGACCATATCTTTCATTTCCTTGGCTTAAGTTTCAGCCATGAATATTGATGCTTTCAGGACATATCATGGAAGGAACACATTTACAATAAATAAACTTATCCTTCAGCAATATTTCTCTTAACCAGACATTTTAAAACTGAAAGAACACCTGGCTGCTTAGGAAGTAAGGATGGAAAATAGGAGTTCTATAACGCATCCTATTTTTAAATGAAATAACACAAAAATTTCCACAGGTATTACAGATAGTTCTACCAACCAAAAACAGAATTATTTAACACAATCGCTAAGCTCGCAAAACTTTAATTAAAGTCTCAACTTAAACCAAATCTTAACTATATCTGTGTATAAAATCAGAGACCTATCAAGTGCAGCAGTCAAAATTCAGATTCTAATCTTTCAAATACCCTGCACTGCTTACAGGGTATCAAAAAGGGGCGTTCTCAATGTCCGCCCTAATTGCGCAACTCTGGAGAGCTGAGCTGAGCTGAGCTCGGAACTATTTGTTGATCTCTTTGGCAAAATATGCGCTCATTTCCGTGGCACAACGGACAGTTCACGGAAATGAAGCAGCAATTAAGAGACTTGGCTTAAACTGACTCTTGGCCAAGTGATCGGTGATCAGTTAGCTGCAGCTCCGACAGCACCACGCTAACCACTTGAACTTTACATCATGAAGGGCTAAGAAAAAAGTAAATTCCACTGCAGCGTCAAGTGTTTTGGCTGAATCGACAAAAAAAAAGAAGACAAAAACCGTCAAAACATTAAAAGAGGCGGCAGCGAAACTCTTACATCTAAAACCAAAATATTTTGTATTTTTCTGTGGAAATCTGCGCATTCATCTGAAAGCAGAAAAAATAGAAAGAAGAAAAAAAACCATGAAGTAAAAAAAAAAGTAAGCGACCTTCGTCAAGACGGGCAGCATTACAGTTTGTTTTGTCAGCGCTGCAAGTGGGCGTGGCCGCAATTAATTTGATTGCAGCTATAAATAGCTAAGAGTTGCAGTTGCAGTTGCAGTCGGCTGCTGCAATCTGCCACGCCCACGGGCGAAGGCAAAGGCGACGCTTGGAATGCGCCTAATCGATGCAAAAATCGCCCCAAAACTTGTTCTAAGCCAACAAAATGCAGATGGGCCGCCAGCCAAGGCCCGGGCTCGGGCACGGGCTCGGGCCGGGACCACCGTCAATGGATCTGGCTTCTCCAGATGGAGTCATGTCTAATAACTGAAACTAAAGCATGCGCCCCGGCACGGCCATAGAGCAATTAGCGTTTGCCCACAGAACGCCATGAAAATAATCAAAAAAAAAAAAAAAAAAAAATGTGAAAATAAAAATAAAAAGGAAAAAATGTTACAAATACTCGAGCGAACGTATTGTAAGTAAAGTAAACCCGCGGCGCTGAGAACAGTTCAATAACCTGCCAATCGAGAATCGAACATCGAACATCGACTATCGACGACGATCGATGAAACGTCACATTCCCCAGTAGAGATGAGCTATATTGTGACTTTCATTTGACTGTGACTGTTACAAGTGTTGGTGTATAAAACAGACGAGATCTGTCTGCACAGGGATATCGAACTGATTGTTGTAAAATAAGAACACTCGACGAACGATTTATTAAGAGTAAGAGACAATGAGGCGATAACATATCTTAGGTTGGGATGAACTTATAACATATTCATAATATACGATGTATCGATAAATTTAAGTTACATACTTCAACAAGAAAAGGTGACTTATAGTGTAGAAAGGTCGGTCTGTCAAATAACACACAAAAGAATGTCTAAGAGTCTCAAAATATCACTCAGTTTATATTTAACATATAATAGACAAAGGATGGCATCTCCGACCCTACCATATAACGATATACACATATTTTCTTCCTGCTTTCTAATTCTTAATATTGGATATCTCTTCCCATGATTCTTACTTCTGATAACTGTCAAAATTTCAAGCTGATCGCATCATAAACACTGAAATCTTCTAATAAACTATTTCTGTACTTCCGCCTGAAATGCACTGCTTGCTAGCACTTCCGCTGAACTGCTTGATGGTATATGCATGCGTACGTAAGTACAAAGATGTGTGCGTTGGAATTTCAGACTGGGGTGCCTCGTAGTACATATAGAAATACTCGGTATATCTTGCGCCGGATCTTCACATCCGAATACTTTCTGATTAGGCTTTGCCTCCACCAATCAGTCAGTTAAAGAATGTTGTAAAAATGTAAGACGAGAAAGTATTATTAGCACAGCAATCAGGTCTGATTCCATTTCCGATACCAATTAAATCGATTGGCAACCAAAAGTACTTGGAAATGGGCACAGATCTGTACATTATTGCGATTTCACCTTGTTATTATGTTGCGTGAGTGATTCGTTACCTTAAAATACTTATATCAAACGACAGGTACATAAACATTGCTCATCTCTAGTTGGCCTTCTCTTGGCCAGCTGAGCGCCAGAGGCGAACTGAAGCCTTTCTGGACAAGTTGGTTAATCCGCAACGCAAACCTCTGGCCAGCATGCAAAGTCGATGATTAATCAACGCCCCCATCCAAGAATCCAATACGGCCAAAACCAAGAAGAAGCAGAAGAAGAAAAAGCCACAAAAAGAAGAAGAAACAGCTGGATTTATAGCTACATTGCACAGTGATAAGGTCAGCGCTGTTCCAATTCACATACTTGAAGTGCCCCGATCTCCGATCTACGTTCTTCGCTCTTCGCTCTCCGTTCTCCGAGCCCCGATGGACATTCACATCTTCACATTTCTCTAGCTTCGCTTCGACTGTGGTTTGTGCTCTGTTCTGTTCTGTTCTATAAGTTGGAGTATTCCGTATACTGTATATTGTATTCCGTATTCCGTTCTGTTGTTTGTTCATAACCCATTTTCTTTGTGCTCTCTTCGTGCACGCTTCGAGGCAGCATTTAATTGATCGGATTCACTTTGATTGATCGGATCGTCGCTGTTGATAATGGTACCGTTAATTTGGTAAATTATTTTGCATTTAGACGCAAAAGCAATCCATTTTCATTGTGCCATCGATGATTATGATGATGATGATGATGATATCATGATGATCTGATGCGGCCCTGGCTTACAATAAACTTGTAATTCAGTTAAGGTTAATGGGTGACGGGCATATCGTATATATAATCGTAGTAGAACTTTAGCGAATGGAACTGAACGGGTGGGGCTACACCTTGTGCACTGTGTGTGTGTGTGTGTGTGTGAATGTGGTGGAGGGAGGGGAAAAGAGATAGAAATTCTATAGAAATTATAGAAAGAACGTGCGTTATTATCGAATTTCTAAAAATAAGTATTATTTTAGAAGAACAGAAAAACAGCAGGCTTATTCGAGCTTTCACATACTCGTATGTAACATCAGCGATGGTTTCTCATAGAAATAATACCAGTTAACTGTTTTAAGTTACTCACTTTACTATTAATAGATATTCTGATCATTTTCAACATAACACTTTAATAATAATCGTTATATACTATAGAAAATTAGATTCATTTTGAGAATGTGCAGGGGAGATAAATAGATAAAAACATTCGGAATGCCAAAGCTACATATATACCCTAGCAGGAATTAATTTTTATATAGAACTTAATATTTGTCTGATTGCTCCTATGGAAGCCATGTGGTCCGATTTTGATGAAATTATTGGAAACTATTTGTTAGTTTGGATGAAATATTTGTATAAACAAAAAGTTTGATATAGCGATATATAGTGTGGTCCGATTATGACCAAATTTGGTCAGATTGTATAAACTCTCTAGAGACTCTGTTTGAGAAAGTTTGGTAAGGATACATTTATAAACAAAAAAGTTTTTCATACAAAAACATAGTTATCGAACGATCATTCCTATGGCAGCTATATGTTATAGTGATCTGATCCGACCAGTTTCGACATATGTACTGCCTGCAGCAAAAAGAAGGGTCTGTGCCAAGTTTCATCACGATAGCTTTAAAACTGAGAGACTAGTTCACATAGAAATAGACGGACATCTCTATATAGACTCGACTATTCATGCTGATAGAAACAGTCGGACAGACGGACGGACGGACTAGTTCCGAATATATGTACTTTGTTGGGTTGGAAACGTCTCCTTCAGTCCTTTACACATAGCGAGAAAAAATTATAATACCCTCTGCTAAGGTATAATAAGCATATCAAATTCTGGACAACAAGGAAGATACATAAATACTAATATATGCAAAAAATCCAAAGAGTATTCCCTATAAGGAAACATAAACAATGTTGTTACGCTACTTAATCGAAAAAACTCTCCCATTGACAACGCATTCGTACGGTTTCATTCATTGTCAGCCCGCCAGTTAATAACCCGCCGTCTGATCCTGCCAAAATAAAAGGTATTCCCAATCCCCGTTTTCAGAATTCGGTGATCCACAAAAAGTACCGTTTTGTCGCCTGAGTGACACAGTATCGTGATTTCGAAAACGAAAACTGAGCGTCGGGTTAAGCAACAGTCAAATGGAGGTCAGCCTCATAATTCAATTAGGAACCTGCAGCGGTGACACTGCAGGCCGAGCCCCGAAAAATTCCGACCCACTGTGCGTGGGCTAAAACAAAAACAAAAAAGAAATATTTATTTCCCGCTCGCTGTGCAGATTTTTTCTTTTATTTTTTGCCTGCCATGTAAATCGACATCGACGACGATCAAAGTTAAATATTGTTTGTTTAAGCCTTCACTTTTTCTGTGGTAGAACGGGCTGAGACTGTGGCTGAGACCGTAGACCGGAGACTGGAACTGTGGGCAATGAGTCAGCGTCGGTGCGATTGGAATTCTGCGCGCTTTGAGGATTTATTAACAAGAATAATAAAAACCGAAACAGAAACAGACGCAGACAGAGCAGAGAAGAGCCGGCAGCTAAACCGGTTGGCAAAGTTTTATTCGTTGGCTATACCCTGGAATCATTGGCTTTTGAAGGGTATGCCATTTTGGGCACTTAAGGAAGAAAAGGAAGGAAAGCTTGTGTTGTCAAATTATCGATAAGACCATCGATGGTAACCATATTCCGCTTTAGATAATTTATGCCAAAGTATCGATAAATATCGATTTAAATACTTATTTAAAGTATTTAAAAACTATCCATATTTCGATACCTCTAATCTTGAATGTCCCTTTGATGGTTTTTGTCACTTGTCAAGGGATTATTAGTCGTAATCTTTGTTTTGATTACAAACATAATATTATAAGGATAAGTCCTTTGAATTATGATGCAGAAACGTTGTTTAAATAAAGAAAATATCATTCAGCAGGATGAAAAAGTTTTGTAAGGATGATTGACAGGACAAAGAACTAAATCCGAAAATATTCACATTTATATGGGGTCCAATTTTAGAAGTATATAAAAGAGAACACAGTATTTTTCGATAATCTCGAAAAGATTCCACTAAAACTTAACCTAACCTATTTGACTTAATTTTCGGATCTACATTGTCTTAAGAAGTAAGAACCGGATAAGGAAATATATGAAACAACAAATTGCATTCGTTTTAGAAAGTTATTGAAGATTGAAGATTAATATACCTTAAGTTAAGGGAGTTAAGTTAAGGAAACTTGGTATATATGAAACTATAAAGCAATTGCATACTTTTTGGAAAGATTTTGGAGATTGAAGATTAATATACCTCGAATTAGGAAACTTGGTATATATGATACTCTAAAGCAATCGCATTCTTTAAGGAAGTTTTTGAAGATTGCAGATTAATATACCTCAAATTAGGAAACTTGGTATGCATGTTCTATAAACATAACTAAAGGTTGAAGAATACTATAGGTAGAGTCGGTTACTTTGGTTCTTTAGAAAGTAACAACTAAGGGAAGCTTAAAGAATACTGTAGCTAGAGTTCTAAAACTTGTTATGGATGTTCTTAAAACATTGAAAAGGAGCTACAGGGCATTAAAAAGTCCAATCAGCTTAACTAGAAAGTTCTTACAAAGTTATTTTTGGTTGTTTTTTTCAATGTGAGTTGAAGTTTAAATTTGAGTTTGGGTTTAAGTTTAAGTTTGAGTTTGAGTTTGAGTTTGGGTAGCATACCTGTATGGAACCGGCGACCGATGCGGAACTGAAGCTGGCATTGCTTGCCGCATCCGACACGGAGAGGGGCGTGAATTGCTGTTGCCGTCGCTGCGATAGAGACAGCGACAGAGCCTGGGACTGCGACAGAGACTGCGACTGAGACTGAGACAGAGCCTGGTTAGGTGCATCCTTTGAGGCGGACTTGAGTGCGGGCAGCAGCAGCTTGGACACTGACAACTTGTCCGTTTGTCCATTGCCGTTGTTGCTGTTGCCATTGGCGTTGTCCATTTTGGAGCTCTCTAGTGGCATTGTTGTTGCTGTCGCAGTCGTTGTTGTTGTTGTTGTTACTGCTGCTGTTGCTGCTGTTGTTGCTGCTGCTGCTGCTGTTGCTGTCGTGGCTGAGCTCTGCTGATGATTTCCGTTTTCTTTATGATTTCGCATTTTCATTTAGTAATTGCTGCTGGGATTTCAGTTTTTTTGGTTGTTTTTTTGCGATTATTGCTATTATGATTATTATGTGGATGTTGAAATTGTTTTAACACCTTGTTGCCAGCATTTTGGCCTGGCTCTAAGAAAAGATCACGCGATTAGATTGCAAACCCAAACAAAAATATAAATAAATGAAATAAATACAAAAATAAAGTTACAAATTATGCAACACACTCAACGCACATTTCACTTTTTGTATTATTTGTTGTTAAATTATTGTTGCTCATTTTGTCTGGCGACATTTTGTTGCTTCTTCTTGTTCGAGTTGCTGTTGCTGTTGCAATGTTGCTGCTGTTGCACTTTTTCTTATCGAACTCTGTTGCGCATCTCTGGAATGCAGCCCCAAGAGTAGCAAGGCAACAAATTGAATCGATTGCTTTAGCCAAGTTATTTATTGTTGCTGTTGTTGTTGCTGTTGTTGTTGCTGTTGCTGCTGTTAAGGTATTTGGGTTTTTGTGTAATATGCGGTCGAGTATTATGTATTTTGTGATGCATTTGTGTGAAAAGTGAACCAGGTTTACATAACATTGACCCAAGAGGGCAGCCGCGCTCTGACAGACAAACCTCCATAGCCTCCTCCTCCTCCTCCTCCCCCTGCTAGCGTGGCCGACCTCGTCTTTGCCACAAAAGCGTACCTAAGCCAATAAACAAGTTTCTTGTAATATATTTTTCAAATGCGATTTGTTTGGCGACTGCATTTTGGTTACGTTTCGTTGCCCACAGCGTCGACCCACGCACAGCAGTCGCCTCGTCCCCCCTTCCATTGGATACCCTCCCCACCTAACCACCTTGCCACTTTGAGACGTCCCTGTAAATGTCAACTGGGCATTTTGATGCCATGTCAAATGGGCGCCGGTTGCATCTTGTCTATGGTTTCTATGCAAATTGCTGGCCATTAATGCCAGTCACTGCCCCGTAAACTTCAAGTGTTTAATGCATAATTATGAGGCTGCGTAAGCGGCTCTCCTCAATTGCGGGGCGCCCAAGAACTCGAACTCGAACTGGAACTGGAACTGGAACTGCAAATACTCGGGCTGCAAAACTGGATTCTAAGGCCCCGTTGACAAAACCCTGCAAGCCACAAGGCATCCCAAATGGAGCTGAGCATTCCAGTTCAATGGAAAGAATTCCTTGTGGAACACATAGTTCATTTCGTTCGTTCTTTGTTATTTTCGTTCGTTTGTTTTAATTGTTCTCATTCTTTTCAACTTTCAATGAACAGATTGATCTAAAAATGCAACTTAACATCCAAAGAATGAAAGTATTTAATAGTTCATTAGATTAGACTAGTTCTTTTGCTTAAATCGTTTGATTAAGGTATTCCTTTTATTTATCTTTTTGTATAACTAGCTTAAGCAGTCACTATGGGTAGCAAAGAACTTGTTTACAAAATTTGTATACAAACTTAAAAAAAAAAAATAGAAAAATAAAAAATAAAAATTTCATCCGATGTCCTATTTTTGTATTTTCAGTTCATTTGAGTCACCTTCTCTTTCACTTTATAAATTTTTGAATAAAAAACTTAACTTACATAAAAATTTCGTCTGTTGTAGTTACATAAATTGCTTATATTTGGGGCCACTAAATAGTATATATAAACAAAACCCTATCCTAATCCCTATTTTTCTGGATTCTTCGGAGAAAGTGGTTTATGTTTATAACAGAAGAGCTGTAGCTTATTTAATTGTTCTCCTGTTCTAACTTAAGCAGCAAAAAACAAGCAAAAACCTTTATCGAATTTGAGTTCTGAGTTAAAATATACACATTTTTCTTATTTTTCAGCATTCAAAAAAGTTAGGTTATTCCACACTTTTTATACTTTTTGTTGACATTTGAAAATAATATGGAACTTGTTGTCAAAAAAACACTATCAAGATGTAAGAACAAAGAATAAGCTGACAAAGCAAGTCTAACGAACTATAACGAACGAATATCGTAGCTAAACGAACGAATATCGTAGCTAAACGAACGAATAGAACGAACAAACGCACATAGTTCGCGCGTTTAGTCAGCTGAGTTGTTCAAATGAACTTGTTCTGAACGCTTCAATGCAACTCTAGCAGCAACCAGCCCAGTCAACTAGCCAGCCAGCCAGCCAGTGAGCTAGCTAGCTAGCTGGCTAGATAGATGGAAAGAAAGAAGCCTGTTTGAGGGGGCAAAGTACGCGACGGAGCGCAGATAAATCTACGACATAGAGTGCCTGACTGCCTGACTGGATGCCTGGATGCCTGGATGCTGGCTGAATGCCTGGATGGCAGCCTGAGTACCTGGCTGGTTACCTGGCTGGGAGTGCAATGACATCGCCTGCTCCTGTCGTCAGCTACTCGAGTGCACTTTTGTGCCCAGCGGCTGCTCTAAGCGTGTGTGAAAGCTGCGGCTGCTGCTGCCCAAAAGCAACTAAAAACTAAATAAAAACCAATTCGTTAATTATGGCCCCAAGGAGAGCGCTCTAAACAGTGCGGAGCGGAACGGAACAGAGCGGAGCGGGAGCGGAACTTCTTACTCCAGCAGCCTCTGGACATTTTGGAGCACTAATGGAGCTCATTTTTGGCCACCGGACAACATTGTCTACAGCTTGTTATTGTTATTGTTATTGTTGTATCGCTTTGTATACGCGTTTTCTTTGACTTTTCTTCTTTTTGTTGTTTTTATTGCGCTAAAAGCGAAATTAGACACTTTTGCTGGCCCGTGCGACTTTTGGCCCGACTTCGACTTCGACATCAAAATCGACATCGACATCGACATACGAAATGCAAAATGACAGTTTTAGGCAGCCGCTTAAGAAAAATGCGGAAAACATGGGGCAAACAGTGGCGCCAGCGAAATGGGCACAGTCTCTAGTCTCTAGTCTGTTCCGAGAGTTGCCCCCCCCAGCCGCAGCTCCAACGCCTATCCCCGTTCCAGTCCACAGTACCAAACTACCCAGAGAGAACGAGTTTTATAAGCTACGCTGCTAACTGCTTATGATATCGGTAGTCCAATAAATTCCACTGCGAAACACACAAGCGAGGTCAGAAACAGGCTACCACAAAACTAATCACTAATCACAAATCACACCACGACTGTCTTACAAGATGAAGACTGAAGCGATCACTTTCCAGGTGTGTTTCCAGGGGGTGCGGATAAAGATTGTTGATCCTAAACAGGAAATTTTATAATCGATTCATTTAAATATATGCACATTCTCTATTTATGTGGGAATCAAAGAGTTGAGATAGCGATCGTTTCTCTATTATTCATGAAAGTGAAATATATTCAATCGATTTAAATTTGTTTTTCTTTATTGAAAAGAATGAACAAAAACCTAAACCATATATTTAGAAATGATACCATTTCTGAAAATTTCTTATGCCGCAACGATTTTAATTGTGATCGATTAAAGAATGATTTCATTCGTTAATGGTAATAGGCCTGATCAATATAAATAGCTATTTATATTGATTAATAACAACTTTATAATCTCAGATTATATGAGAAGATATTAGCATATATATTATACTATACTATACTATACTATATAATCCAAGCAATTATTTAATAAATAATTAAAAATATATACAGAAAATACCTTTCTTCTTCCTGCACAGATCTAATATTCCCTATTTACACATTTTATGGGAAAAATTGATTTAAAAATTAAATATTTGATTCTAAAAAGGGTTTTGATGCCAAGCAATTTTTTTTTTAAGCATACTAACAATAAATACAATTTTTTATGAAAATAGGAAAGTTATAAGGGTGGAAATTCTTGAAAAATTTAGATTTTCTTTTCTTATTTTTTTATTAAACTAATATTTATATTTTTATGATGCGTGTTATTTAAAACCCTTTCATAAATATATCGGGTTAAAGAGCAGATAAACGCAGGGATCTTACAGAGTGTTTTAAAGCGCTCAGTATGTTAGGAAAGTCTTTACCAGATTGAACAAAGCTTAGCTAAATTGCAATAAACTTCCTGCAGGGGTCCTCCCAAACATTTAATTATCCGAAGGATGGACAAGTCTTCTGCTTATAAGTATAAAGGTGCGGTCACACTATAAGGCATTCTGCCACATATATGTAATATCGTTATCGAAATCAACCGAAAAAAATGTTATATGGCAAAAGTAAGAATATATCTGAAGTATTTTAACATATAAACTTATATGGCACATTGCTACCATAGAAATCTTTGATTTTCTATATCGTGTGAGCAGGTAACTCAAACACAAAAGTTATGTGGCAGCCTGCCATACCGTACTCACAAGCTATGGTAACTGCCGACTGCCCCAAATGTGGCAAAATGCCATATCGTGTGACCGCACCTTAAGGCCTTGCTAGGCGAGTAGCCAATGGGCCAGAAGCCTGCAAATTTCGAATAATTCAAAGAACTGGAATTGTTTAAATTAATTTATATAAAATTCCAAAAATAGTTGAAGACTTTATACAAAAATTATATATCAGTTGAGAATAATCATTTACTTTTCGCGTAAATTCAGCTGATGAAAGAAAAAATCTGTTCACAGCGAAGTTTATTAAGCATATAATGTGTGAAATATATCATTGACGATTGACTTTGAAACACATTTCAAATACATTTGTTCTCAATTAGATTTTGAGAAAGACCTTTCACAGTTCTGCCCAGTTTAAAGAGATTTCTTGAGCGTGAAATGAACAGCTTTGTCATTTGAAATTGTTATCAGCTAAAGATTTCTTTTGTTGCAAGAGAGTTGTCACAGATGCAGATGACTGATAAAGATAGCAAAACTGAACAGAGTTTGAGTTTGAGGTTGAGGTTGTCATAAATTCCGCACAAATTGTTGTAGTGTCAGCTACTAACAAGCGTAACAAAGTGCTTGACAACAACTGCAATGGGCCAAGAGTGAGGGAGGGAGAGGGACATGAATGAAACTGTTAGCCATGTTGTGATTAGCTTTACCTGGCCAACTGAGGTGTTTGCATTTGGCTGTTGGCCTTGTTGCCTTGTCGCTCTCAACAGCGAGCGATTCATTATAATTTTTGTCAATTCTCACAGGTAGAGGGATCAGACAAAGGTGAGGATCGCATGGCGTTGAGACATTCACACAGCACAACAACCAGCAAAAACAACACGACGCATAAATTTACAATTAAATTTAATTCGTTCGCTGGATTTCCGCACAACAAAAAAAAGGGCCAACAACAAATGGCAATTGTTGCAATGCGGCTTGTAAAAAACTGCAAGGCAATTGCAGGCAGCGCTTGTGGCAAGTTCAACGTCTTCTTTAGTGCTTGCCGCGCTTCGCTTGCAGCAGCAGCAACAGCAGCAAATATAAAATAGGAAAAGCGAGAAGGCAAAAAAAGATTCCCAAGCGCGCTTCTTGGTAGCAAGAGCAGCAGCAGCAGCAACAACAACACCCGCACCACACACATATTTTGCTTGTTGGCATCATTCATGCTCAATGCCACAGCAGCCTCAACTGCCACAACTGCCTCATTTTGGTTTCTCAGCTTGCTTCATGGGCATGTCAACAGCTCAGCCTCAGCCTCATCCTCAGTCTCATCCTCAGTCTCATCTTCAGTCTAAACCTTTGCGGCAGTTTCAGCCTGTATCTTAGGCTACCTAGCAGCGCAGATTGAGTTTAGATTTCAGATACTTTTCGGTACACCCGCAGTTGGGCATTGTTCGATTTACTTCCGCCTTCTTGAGCGTGCACCGCGGGGCAGGATGTGAAGGTCGTTGGCTGTTTTGTTGCAAGGTCGTTCATCAGCATCATCAGCGCTTGCTTATCACCTGAGCAGCCCGTGGACCAATTCATTTGCAAAAAAATATACTATATACAACATATACACACTAAATAAACGTGTGTGCCACAAATATTTACGCAGCACATTCCAAGCACTTTGGAAGTGCAAATACAAATTGTAAAACGTGCAACGAAATGCGAGCTAAATTCAAAACAAAACAGAACAGACACCACAGAGTGGAACAACCCGTCGAAAATCTATTTAAAATTATCATTTTTAATGTACTTCTATAACAAATAATTATATTAAGTGCTACGAACACTACAACATTTTAATAATATGCCTTGATAAACTAGAAAATTGTCATGGTGCTGAGAAAACTAAACTGAGTATAGAAATTAAGTATCACTTTGGGTGACATTTCGACAATAGATTTTATGACTAATAAATGAAAAGCAAAATACTTTGAAGTAAATACTTTGTATCAGTTATATATATACTATATGTTAGCTACAAAGTTTCTTTAATAAAAACATATTCTTAAATGACCGACAAAATTGTAATGATTTTGTTTCAATAAACTAGAAAATCATTATGGGTTCCAAAATAATAAAATATATATTGAAATACTATAAAATTCGTCAAAGTTTTTTAAGAATATTACATAAAGCGAAATATCCCCATCAGTTTGATCAAATAAATGACAAGAAAATGACTTTAGGGTGAAACTTTTTATCTTATCAAATTGAGCTAATAATAATAGCTTCATAAGAAAGTTTCTTAGGTAATGGGAATACATAATGTTCTATAGCTCAATCCGTGATATCTATAGAGATATATATTAAATGTTATCAGAAGAATTTCCTTAATATCCCTTAAACCCACATGCTAATATCCCTACCATAAAACAAGCTGGGAATACAAACTTCTAAACATATGTAGCATAGTTCATCCCATGATATCCTGAGAATAATTTGCTTAATATCCCCAAAACCCACAGTCTAATTTCCCCACCATAAAACAAGCTGGGAATACAAAGTTGTGAACATATGTAGAATAGTTCATCCCATGATATCTATAGAGATATGAAACTTCCTCAAAATAAATTCCTTAATATCCCTAAAACCCACATGCTAATATCCCTACCATAAAACAAACTGGAAATACAAGCTTCTGATCATATGTAGTCTCAGTTCATCCCATGATATCTATAGAGATAAATGAAATGTCCTTAGAATAATTTCCTTAATATCCCTAAAGTTTCCCTACGCTAAAAGAAGCTGGAAATACAAGCTTCTGAACATATGTATGCCTCAGTTCATACCATGATATCCTGAGAATAATTTCCTTTATATCCCTTAAACCCATAGTCTAATTTCCCTACCATAAAGCAAGCTGGGAATACAAACTTCTAAACATATGTAGAATAGTTCATCCCATGATATCTATAGAGATATGAAACTTCCTCAAAATATATTCCTTAATATCCCTAAAACCCACAGTCTAATTTCCCCACCATAAAACAAGCTGGAAATACAAACTTGTGAACATATGTAGGCTCAGTTCATGGCATGATAACTATAGAGATATTAAATCTACTTCTGTCTCTTTAGAATAGCAGTTTCCCTACCATAAAACTTCAAATTCTTTTCATGCATTGCGAACCCACTAAGTACATGCCATGATGGGAAATTCATGATGAAATTGCTATTTCTTAGGAAGCTATTCTCTCTGTGTATTTGAGCGTGTTTAAGTCTCTGTTTGCTATTTGCTTAACTGGTCTGTCATGTAAGACAGAAATGTTGTGCGCAATTGAAATGTTATTTTTGTTATTGTTTTTGTTTTCAGGAAAATTACCCCTAAAATATGTACGATATGTAAACAGTTAAATATATATATATATATATATATATAGTCGTTTGTACGTACTTTCAAGGAAATCAACAGCGTTAATATTTAAGCAAAAATTTTTCGGTTTAGTATGTGAGCAATTTACAATGACAATGATGAAAAGCAAAACGCACTCAAAATTTCTTGAATTGCTCTGTTGATGTTCGTAGGTTTGTTGTATCTGCTGTTTGCACTACTTAGTTCTGACAGATAAGATTAACATTTGAGTTAGCCGCCTCAGCTGAGGATGATAAGATAAAAGTGCCTCTGCCACACGCATCCAAAACTGGTTGCCAATGGAGCCTGACGGCCAGACAATGAGACAGCAACAGATACAAATCCGTCAGATACACGTCGCACAGTAAACACGGCAAGGTCGCTCTGCCTGCACAATAATGTTTCGCTTTTAATTGAATCCAATGATCGTCTGCTCGATAGTCGCAGCTGTAGCTTCAACTTCAACTTATAATTCAATCAATCGCACACATTTTCGAGTTCAACAAAATAACACAAAAGCGGCGTTTTCTGAATGCCGGAACGAGTGTATTGAACCCATCACCACCCACCCCAGTCGCCCCCCCAACTGCCCGCCACGCTGCCCAAGTAAAGCAAACAAGTTTGTTTTGAAATTCTTTTATAGTATTTGAAGTTGATGCTATATAATCGCTCCACCCCAACCCACCCCTCTGCAGTCGGTGACAGTTGATAAGTCTGCCATAACAAGTGTGTATACAATGTTGGATTCCGATTCCCATTCCGATTCCAATTCCTCATTCTATGCACTCTCCCGATTCTCGATTTCAGCCCCAAAACAGCGTAATAATGTCACTCACTTTCGGGGGAATTATATTGTTTTCTTTTGTTTTTCTTTATCATTCGTTATCGCGATCTGAAACTGTATCCGTGTTGTACTTGAAATTCAGTTAAGCTCCATGTAAGTTCTTTAACTCATGGACTCACCACAATTCGCCAAAAATGAAGATAGCTCATCGAGTTTTTTGTGGAATGTGGCACAGAATGGATCTTAAGATGATATAAACAAAAGAATTCCACGTTTAAATTGACTTTAACATATATAAACGAAAGAATTCCACGTTTAATTTGACTTTAACAAGTTTACCAAAATTAAACAGAATTGTAATTATCTTAGGTAGAAGTATCTCGGAGTTAGAGCATGTCTTTTCAGCGTTTGCGGAATACAATAATAATAATACAATTATTAAGAATTTATTTCGCATTTTTCTTAATTCAAGAATTTCTGATATCTTTGAGAGTTTCGAGTTTAGAACAGAACTGCGAAAATCTGAGCTGTCTATATAAGCTTGAGATTAGATTTTACCTTTATTCTCTTCCTTTTTCTGGAAACTGAATTCTATGATAGATATCTATGAGCTCCGCGTCCTTTAGTCCTTGCTCAATTTAAGATTGAGATTAGATTTTACTTCTCTTCTCTTCTGTTTTCTTTATCCTTATAAGATTTATAAAAATTCAATAAAACTAACAAGATTTGAAGTCTTTTCAACATTTGAAGATTAAGATTAGAATTTACTATTCTTCTCTTCTGTTTTCTTTATCCTTGATTTTAAGCGATCAATAAAAACTTATAAGATTTATCAAAATTCAATAAAACTGACAAGATTTTGAGTCTTTTCAAGATTTAAAATTGAGATTAGACTTTTTTCAAGATTTAAGATTGAGATTAGAAGTTTCTATTCATCTCTTTCGGTTTCCTTATCCTGGATTTTCAGATGCCTCAGTTTCGTTGTGCTAACCTCAAATATTTGTGTTTAGGTCAATTTTTGACTTTTTGGTTAATGTAGTCTTCTAGACCTTATTGCACATTTGCTCATTTGCACACTTGCTGGACTGTTCTTAGTGCGCGAAAACAGTAGGAATTCCCATTTCATCTATCATTTGGCGCTTAGTTTCTTATGTCATCGAGTTGAGGCTCTTTCTTTGTTGACTTTTGGTTAGCGTTTTATCTGCTCTACATGTTTGTGGTGACTTTTGGTCCATTGAAGTACTTGGGATGGCCCCAAAATCACACACAAGTGACCCAAAGCAAATGATTCTATATTGTTTGTTGTTGTTACTGTTGTTATTTGGTTTTAACGTGTCTCGTCTGGCGCCAATTAAAATAATCCAAGACACGTACTGGCCTGGCCGCCTTTGTTATGGGCTATATGCATACTTTATATGGCTGGGAAGAGTTTTCCCAAGTGCAACTGGCAATGGGGCGGCAGCTGAGCGCTCAGCTCGTGCTCCGGCTCCGGCTCTGCTTCTTCTTCATTTTCTTCTTGGCGTTGGGAAGCGCGGAAAATGGCAAAATGCAGCCGCCAAAAACTGGTCTGCCTTAGGAAAATGTTGTTGGCACGGCGCAGCGCGGCTCGGCCGGGGTGGGGGGAAAAAGGCAAAAAAGCTCGCAGAAAACTTGTTGGCCCCAAAGCACAAGATGGAGTTGGAGTTGGAGCAGAAGTAGAAGTAGAAGAAGAAGAAGAAGCAGCAGCAGAAGCTTCTTACCACCCGCTAGCGAAGGCAGCAGCAACAGCACTGAAGAAGAAGAAGAAGAACAAGAACAAAAACTGTTTCTTTTTTTGTTTGTTGTAAGCGGAAGAATGTGCACGTTGAAGGTTGCACTGTAATGTTTTTTGTTTTGTTTCTTTTTTTATTGGTATTTTGTTGATGTTTGCTGAATTTTGTAATTTTTAAGGCACATTTACACGCAGCGCTGTTGTGCTTAATTGCATTTGTTGTTGTTGTTTTTTTTGTTGGTAGACTTAAGCGTGATGTTCGCTGTTGCTTCACTTTACACTTACACACACTCACACACGCTTGCACACACACACACATATGCACTGAGAGTCGTCAATTATTATTAAAACATTTCATTAATGCGGCGCGCACACACACACACAAGTGCAGCCGAAAGTAAACAGAGAATTGTAAATTAAATTATTATTAATTTTCATTTAATTATTGCAATGCGCTCGCTCGCTCGCACACGCACACACGTACACACCAGCAAGACACACACAAACACACGTATCGCGCGGCCAATGAACGCGACGTGAAGTTTTATTCTGCTTGCAAACTGCACGATACGAGAGCCAAAAGTGGACTGACACTGAGACCAAGACTGAGACTGAGGCGCGATCAGGCAAAGCTCACGGCGGCAGAGGCAGCATTAGCGACAGCAGCGAGTCAGAGTCCAACACCTACACATGCACACATAGACACGCTCTCGCAGCGGCAATTGCGAAAATGGCCACGTTAACCGCAAGAGCAAGAGCGAGAGAGAGAGAGAGAGACGTGACACACACATACACAGGCGCAATCTTAAAGGTGGGAACTCACTTCAATCTTGATCGCGATCCAGCATCATTGTATGCGTGGAGTTGAGCGAAAGTATGCATGTGTGCGTCGTCCGTGTGAGCTTTGTCTATGATCGCGATCAAGATGAGCGCATTCACAGAAACTAAAGAGCGCACTCCTCTCAACCGAAAGTTTCTTGATCGGAGGAATATCAACATATGCTTGATATTTGTCTCCGATCATGAAGCTTTGTTGTTGCCAAATTACGCTCTTTAGCATATTTTGTGGTAGTTTTTTGCATGCACTTCATATGGAACGCGCTCAGAGTCGTATGTGTTGTTGCTTTTCTATTGAATACACGTACACGCATGGATCGCGATCAAGATTGAAGTGAGTTCCTACCTTTAGTCTGCTTTACCTGGGCTGCGGCGCAGTCAAAAACCCCAGTGGAAATTTTAACACTAACGCTCAATGTGCTGAACATAAGACTTATTTCCACTTGGTAAAAACGTTTGCTAATGGGGGTCAGTCTTATCAAAGGCCTGCAAAGCAGAGCAAACCAATAGCAACAACAACAGCAACAATAACATAAACAGGTATTTTTATTGAAAGTCACTTATCTCAGCTGTCAGTGAGCGCGCCTGCAAGTCCACTCTTGTCTATGTATATACCTGTCCGTGTGTTGCTGAGAGCCAGCAAGAGAGCGAGAGAGTCAGACGCACACACACACAGACAGACTGACTTGCCACTTAATCAGGCAGCGGACAGAACCTGTTGCGCGTGCTATGTGTCCAGTTCTTGCTTAAGAACAACAAGAACAAGAACCTGTTGCGGCGACTGCGCTGCTCGCGTCGCTGCCGAGCCTGCACTTAGCCAAAATTCGTGCGGGCAAAGCAAACAAAGAAAGTAAGACTAAAAAAATAAAACAAAAAGAACGCACCGAGAGGCAGCAGCGCAATATGAAGGAAACGTTGATAAGCAAGGCCGAGCTGCGCTGCTCCGCTCTGCTGCTGCACTGCTGCTATGCTGCTACGCTGCTGCCCGCGCTGCACTTCAAAGTTGATTTATGTTCTGCTTCTTCTTCGTTCGCTTCTGCTTATTGTTGTTGTTGTTGTTGTTGGTATGGCACTTTTGATTTTCAGCGCAAGTCGCTTCCAATTAAGCAAAGGAGAGAGAACCGAGCGAACGAGCGACCACCAACGTCGAAGGCCGAGCGGCGAGCGGGGCATCCCTCCAGTTCGAAAATGAATAAGGTTAATATTTGCTCTCAATTATGATTATGCCCGTTACATGCAAATCTCAAAATCGCAGTCCCGGGTGCTAATGAGCCCCATTCTGCGGTATCTAATTTATGTTAATGTTTATATATTTATGCTCAAATCTCTGATGTATGGGTATTGGCTGCAGCATGACCAATAAGTGGGGCTGCTTCTTAACGGTACAAGCGAAAGGTGGCAACATGCAAATTGCCACAATAAAACATCAGCCCAACAAAAATAAAACTACCAAAAAAGGGCGCTCAAATCGCGAGTGCACGATTCGATAATACCCTGTACTACTTTCGTTTTATGCAATTATTATATAATTTTGGGTAAAGAAAGATGAAGAAACACATTAAAGTACATATGTATGTATGTATGTATGTATGCTTCAATAAGCGTGCATCAAACTTCAGGGATTTCTTAAAATTCGATTAAAATCAATTAAGCAATGTTTCCCATTTGATCATACCAAGAAGCTACTACCAATCTAACCTGCTAGCACACTTTTAATAATATCCCAACCTTATACACAAAACTACCAACTAAGGCTTCAATTAAACATAAGTTCTTGCCACATACTAGTCAAATTAAACTGTACTTATAGGTTAGGTTAGGTTAAGTTAGGTTAAGTTAGGTTAAGTTAGGTTACGTAAGGTTAGGTTACGTTAGGTTAGGTTAGGTTAGGTTAGGTTAGGTTAGGTTAGGTTAGGTTAGGTTAGGTTAGGTTAGGTTAGGTTTTCCAATAACTTATAATATAATACAATACTAAAATACTGACTACAAAGAGAAAGAAAAATATTATAAATTGAGTTTTTCCATATTTTATATAGACATTCCTTTCACAAATTTTGCATACCCTCCTAATCCATTTTGAATGCGTACAGGGTATCAAAAATAACAAAACAATATTCAACGGGTCTCTGTGTTGGCTTCAGTTCTAAACTTTCGTTGCCATTCTCACAGTTCATTAACCGATTTTAAATGATAAAAACCCAAAGCGAGCTCACAGCTTGTTAGATTTTATGCACAGCCGTAGAGTTCACAAGTCAGCCTGGGGGGGAGTTTGCTGGCTATCCGTGTCTCTGAGATCAGCATCTTGCTCCCGGCTCCCGACTCCCGACTTCCAGCTTTCAGCTCCCGGCTCATGACTGGCGGCTTGCGGTCAAATGGTTATGGCAACTACAGCACACGCGTTCGCGCCTTGGATGGAGCGGGAGATGGAGCTGGTCTCCAATTAATCATCGGCTTGGTGGGCGCTCATTGGCTCACATTTGTTTATTGCTGTGGCTTTTATTTAACAATTTGTTGTTGCTTTTTGCGCAAAACAAAAACAAGTTTACCGCTGGCTCTGCTCCAGGAGAAAGAGGAAGCATGGAATGTGCCGCGACTATCAATCAGTTTTGTCTATTGTCTATGGGCAAAGCGGCCATTACCAAATCTGTAGCTCAGCAGCGCTCTTCGCCTGACCCAACTAGACCGGCTCGACTTTCCATTGGAAAAGCCCCCAATAATGCAAGCTCCAGCTCCAACTCCAGCTGAAGTTAAAGCTGAAGCTGTAGCTGAAAGACGCTGAAGGTTACACTTGTGGGAGCGGGACCTGGATTCCAGCGTTCGCTGTTTAAGCATTCAAGTGCGAAACGCTGCCAACACACCCAAAATTCAGTTTCAGTTCCAGTTCCACTTACAGGCCCCAACAACAACAACGAGCTGATATGAAATCAGAGGCATTTCACGTGGGAAACACTCGACTCGAAAGCACAGCTCACCCTTTTTTGCAAAAACCTAATCAGCGACGTTCCCGCTTCCGATTTCGATCGAATTGCTCCGAATCGAATCTGGTAGCTGTTCCGATTTTCGATTACTTGTGACTTGTTTTGTCTCAAAGCTTTTTTATCAGGCCATTTTCCCATTTAGAATCCAACTCAATCTGATCAAATAAGCTGACATCAAATCAAATGTTATAACAGAAAAGTTATAACTATTCTAAACTCCGAAAACCGATGACCGTTTAAAAGCCAATTGGAAATGAGAACAGGTTTGCAATTCTTCGATTTTGCGGAATCAAACGTAATTTACAATTTTCTCGTGATTTTTCATCAATTTGGTAAAATTCATATAAAATTAATATTAATTAGTTTTAAATGCATTACGATGATTTTGTAGAGTTTATTGAGAACTCAACTAAAATTGAGTTGGTATTAAAAATTTTCTCAAATTTATACTTCAATTCTGTATTAACATCAATGTTTACTGAAAATGTTGGGAACAACTTCTAATACACATAATATAAATTCAATTTTAATATTTACAAGATAAGATAAATTCGTATTATTAATAGATTTGCTTCTTTACTGAAAATGTTGAGAATAACCTCTAACACATAATAAATTAGATTTTAATATTTACTAGAGAAGATATACTCATATGAGTAATAGATTTGCTTCTTTTGTATCTTTAGATATTACCTAGATAGTTATCTGAATAGGGTTAAGTATAATAGATATTCAGAAACTAATTGATAAAGAATTGTTATCTGATCTTAGCTCCGAAATGGAAACATTTTGATTTTAATTTTCAAATAGGAACAATTAAAAACGATTCGGAATTGCCCTCTTTCTACTACTGAAAGTAATATTCGTAAATGGGAACACGCCTGAGTGCTCTTGTTGTAACTTGTGGTAATTTGTTGTTGCGGGGGACGCTTTCAGGGTTGCTTTGACAGGCTGCATGCGAGTTGCATTTCAATTAAGGGGCCGCAATGACGTCACCACACGATGGTGCACCATTGCTCCACATGTTCAAAATTTGCATGCAGTCGTGCCAGCCGCATGCCAAAGGTACTATTATGACACACATTTTAGCTTTTAGATAAAGATGCGAGCGCACACACACACACAGAGCGCTGCAGTTTTCTTTGATATTTAAAAATGCAACGAAGGCCGCCCTCCCGCGTCGCGACGCCACGTTCGGCGGCGACATTGGACATCGAAACGGAGGCGCACAGTTCCGCGATGATGTAAACATCCAAAATTATAAAAGAAAGAAATATAAAAAGTCAAATATACACACATATAGATACAGCGGGCGACCTGAATCTATCCACTATTTGAAATATACTTTTATGTACGAGTGCACTGAGAGAAAAATTAAGGTATATGTATCATATTATCCTGAACTATAAAAGTATTAGATCATCTGATCATCATAGCAAATATTCCGTCCATACACCTTTTCCCTGATCTATTCCCGATTTTGATCATATCATTAGAAATCAATATGGTTCATTTCCAAATTTATAGAAATGTTTTTCATGTCGAAATTTTAGTTGTTTTCAAAAGTTTGGCTTTAAGTGGAAGGAAAACTAATTAAACATCGTTTTGAAATTGAAATAACGTTGCTATATCATTTGCATACCAAATTTTAGAAGACTCAAATTTAAATTTTGATGCTTTTTAAATAATAAATAGATAATATTTAAAAAGAAGAAAGGACGGCTATCTTCGGAGTGCCAAAGCTATATACCCTAGCAGGAATTAAATTTTATACAAAACTTAGTTTGGTTCGATCGGAAACTATTTGAAGCATAATAAAACTCTCACTTAGTTTGGATAAAATATTTGTATAAACAAAAAGTTTGATATAGGTTTATAGTGGTCCGATTTTGACCAAATTCAGTCAGATTGTATAAACTCTCTAGAGACTCTATTTGGGAAAGTTTGAAGAGGATACATTCATGAACAAAAAAGTTTTTCATACAAAAACATAGTTGTCGACCGATCATTCCTATGGCAGCTATATGTTATAGTGGTCCGATCCGGCCGGTTCCGACATATGTATGTACTGCCTGCAGCAAAATGAAGGGTCTGTGTCAAATGTCCTTACGTAGCTTTAAAACTGAGAGACTAGTTTGCATAGTAACAGTCGGACAGACGGACGAAGGGACTAATTCCGAATATATATACACTGTTGGGTTGGAAACGTCTCCTTCAGTCCATTACACATTTCGGGACAAAATTATAATACCCTCTGCTAGGGAATAATGAATCAACTCGATATAGGAAACACAAAACTTGACACACAAAAGGAGGGCCCAAACACATCTCACAGAAAACAAATGTCATTTCGATGATAAATATATTTGGTGATCTATATTTTTTGTCAGTGCATGTGTATAGTATGTTAAGAGGAGCATGTGAGACATGGGATTGGACTGCGGCCGTCCTCTGGCCAGGCGGCATTTGAGAGTATTTGAGCCGCGGGCGCTGCTGCTTCAGCAGGCAGTCAATACGACAGTCTGTCAGTCAGTTAGTCAGTCAGTCAGTCAGTGAGGCCGGTCGTCTAATTGGATTTGCGCGCTTGTGCGTAACTATAAATCACACACTCGAGCAGCGAGTGGAGAGTGGAGAGCGGGGCAGAGGGCGCTCAGCTGGAGCAGGGACAACCGGTTTGGATTGCCAAGTCACCCGCTTATAAACAAACTGCAGACCGCGGGATCCCATAAAGCTTTTCGACTATTTGTTAAGTGACCAAAACGGTAACAACAACAACAACAACAGCCAACAAGAAGCGGCAGCATATTTCTTTCCTTTGGGGTAACCTTTTTCTTAACTCATAAACGATATAAAGAATAATTATGCTGCTGCATAAGCCAAAAACAAACAAAAAATATCAGCTTACGCAACTTGGCCGGGCCCTAAGCTTTGGCTTTACCACAAAGGAGGGAGGGGGGCTGTCATGTAAAACAGTCGTGTGAAATTTATTAATGGCACCCGAGGCGTCCACTTGCTAGTTCATAACTCTTGTTAGAAAGTGTCTCTGGGCACTCAGATCTTGTAAGCTTGTAAAATGTGACATTCTTGGAAGAGGCCATTTGCTACTCGAGTCTCGTACCTTACAACAACATGTGTTGCAAGTTGATTTATTTGGCCACCGAAGTTGTAAGCGGATGTTGTAAGCCCGCAATTGCAAATCTACAGAAATTACACACTTGTAGTTTTAGGCACTGTTCTAGCTAAAAGCCCAACACACAACACACAACAGAACACACACACAATTTTGCTGCCTGCTGCCTGTGTGGGCCGCCTCTCAAGTTGCTCGTGTGGCTTGAACTTTGCCATGGAAGTTGTTTTGCAGTTGGGGCGGCTGTCGCTTCCTGCAATTTATTAAATTTCAGACAAGCTGCGACAGGCAAGGACATTCGCCTCATATTCAGTTACCAAAATGCCAGGAAAGCCGATACCCTGGGCACATGTGCTACCACATTCCAACAGCAGCAGCAGCAACAGCAGCTTTCAAAACAGCCGCCACAATTGAAAAAGTACTCAGTATGTAAAAGTACTCACGCGCAGCGTACTCACTATCAGGGTGGCAACGCTGCGAGTTTGGCAGCTGATTACAGAACATCTGTTCGCTCATGGTGAAGTTATTTTGAAGGTGGCGCACTCATTTTTGACGGAATTTTCTTGCATTTTTTATTATCTTCTATTTCACAACACACTAAGCCATTATTATTGCCAGTGATCAGCTTTAACTATTAATTCAATCTTACTTTCAGCCATGAAATGTTACTTTTTCAAAATAAAAGTAAAGCTAAAATAAATGATTGCTTTTAAAATTGGTAACTATAAAATTTGTACTAAGAAATTTATTTTTAAACAATTTTTACTACCAGCTTTCTTTAACTTCTTTTGATTATCTGTTGATGTATCATAATTCATGCAATTTAGGTACCATTATTGGAATGACCTGACTACAAAAAATTGGTACCATTTTTGGATTGACCTGACTACGAAGAGTATCCCCACGGACTTTCCTTTGAGTTTTCGAATTTTATTTGTTACTCTGGTTATAAAAATTATTTCTGGAGTTTAATTTTCCTTTAGAATTATTTTGATTCTGTAAATTTTTGGCGCTATATTATTTAAAGCATTTCTCTACATAAATCGCATTGGAATTTAGAAAACCCTATTGCTTAATTGAGATTCTAGCCCAGAATCTTTGTATTAGTAACCAACAACCTGTTACTACCCCGTAACTCCATCAAATATGTTGAGTATGACATTCTCACTTTCCTATCAACTGGTAACTGGCCATAGGCATGACACCACCTTAAGCAATTACACCATGTTATAGGCAACTGTTGAATGAATCCCTTGTCGCAAACAAAGAAAACAACGTTCAATTAGCTGTGAAAAATGTGAAAAAGCGCAGTAGACACGCCCAAACAACAAGATGCACACCGCCCAGGCACGCAACAAGATATTTAAGAGCTGGTCGGGCATCAGCGAGGTGTCCATCATCAAGGAGGTGGCCACCAAGGGCGAGCACATCGATCTGTGCCTGGAGTACTGGGCTGGCAAGCGGAAGCTGCCCATATCCGAGTATCGACACTATTTCCACGACGTCGTCCAGGCCTATGTGCAGCGTCTGCTCTCGGAGCGGCTGGTCTGCAAGGCGGACAATGTGCTCCACAATGTGGAACGGGATGTCAAGTGCTTCTTCTACCAGTACGCCTGCGAGTGCAACGATGAGGATCTCAGCGAGTTTGTACTAGATCATTTGCGCGGCCGGGATCCGCAGCTGTTCCAGCAGGAGCAGCCCCTGCTGGAGTACTATTGGTCCTTGGTGCAGCAGCTGCGCGAGTGCAGCGATCTGCTGGCCAGGCGCCATGCGCAGCTGCCACGTGTGCACATCGAGGCACTGATGTCGCTGCCGGAGCAGACACTACAGCTGATCCTGGTGGAACTGTACTTTGCCAATGGCAATACATCCCTGCTGCCGCAGCTACAGAAACAGCTCGTCTGGCAGCATCTGGTGGACACTGTGCGGCTGGACAGACTACGACGCTGGTGCTGCTGCCAGGACATCAAGGATACAGCTGCATTGCTGCCGCTGGAGCAGGCGTATGCCGCTTGGAAAATCGAACCCAACATGTATGAATATGCTCTGGATAACTTGAAGCAGCCATGCGAACCACTTCGCAATTACTTTGCACGCGCCGGTTACTTCTTTGCCGGCGAATCCTCCGATATGGCCACGCTGCTGCGTCGCCTCTGCACCATGCAGTGTCTCGAGCAGCACAAGGATCTAATAACCCGCCAGCCACTGGCATCCCATTTACTACAACGTGGCTACTATTCCCTATTGTTGCTGCCATCTGTCCCCGTCTCGGCGCTGGAGCAGTTGGCGGGCGAGCCTTTGATTAGTTTGGTCATCGATCTCAAGACACACGACCTGACAGATCGCGAGGGATTTGAACTGGTGAGTATCTTATCAATTGTCATGAGGATCGAATCTATAGATACAGCTCTATTCAATCCTCTTTCCACAACTTTGCCAATACTCAACCGATTTGTCCGTGGAATGTCTCTTTCGGGCATGGTTTGACCTCTAGATTAATTTGACATTTCAATTTTTTTAAATTTCTTTCAAATTTTATCCTTTCAGATATCCCAGAGTGTGCAGAGCTATTTGGAGCGCACTCACAACGGCGCCGAGTCGCTGCAGGAGCAGCCGCTGTTGACCTTTTATGACTTTCTCTGCCATGAGCCCAGTGTGGGCGGCCTGGAGGGTTTTCTCACCTCCAGCAACCTGAGTCGTGTGCCCTACTTGAAGTCCTTGATCAGGCGATTTGAGCACCATGCGTCCAGCAACTCGCCAGCCCTGCCCACCGCCCACGACCTGTTCCACAAGTTCAAGCAGGTGAACCTGTCCGCACTGGCGGCGGCAGGACACGGCGAGATGGTCAGCTTCTCGAATCCCAGGCTGAGTCAGCGCTATGCGCGCAAGGCACAGCTCAACTATACCCATTATCTCAAGCAGCATCGCAGTGCCTATGCGGTCTACTATTTTCTCATGGAACAACTGCAGCTTTATGGCCAGATAACCCGTACTCAGCTGTTTCATGCCTGTGAGACGGCAACGCAGCTGGCGTTGCAACATTCCGCCGACGAGGAGCTGGTGACGCACTGTGTGGCCTGCTGTGAAATGTTGGACTTTGATACACAAACGCTGCGCAGCTATTTGCACTTGCAGCGTCTGCTGCCGACCACAACAGATTGCGGCAACTACACGACGCAGCTTCAAGTCTGGGATCAGGCGCTGGTGCAGCAGCTGCTGGAGTCGCCCAAGGAGTTTCCCCTGGAGTCATATCAGGCGCTGATGCGTTTGGCTGCGCGTAATCTGCAGGGCACCTGGCCATCCGCATTGCTGCAACATTTTGCCGCAGGCAACGATTGGTGGCAGCTGCTGCTGCTCTTCCAATACTTTGATCTGCCGCTCAGCGAGCTGAAGCAGTTGCTGCCACACTTCAAGTGCAGCGCCTTGGGCGTGCACATGTTGCGCGCCCTCAGCTATGACTCCAGTCACGAGCGGCAGCACAAGCGTTCCAATCGCCAGACGCGTCGCAGCGATGGGCAAACCAACTCCTCGCAGGATACCATGACCAACTCCTCGCATAGCTCTGGTCTTGATGCGAATCTGCAGCAGCTGCAGCGCGATGCCGGCCAGTCCATGTGCTCTCTCTTGACACACAACGCACAGCAGGATCTGTTTGCCATTATCCTGTGCAGCAGCAACAATTTGCCAGACGAGTGCATCGGCAGCACAGTCAAGTTTGTGGAGTTGATGCAGAGCAGCGGCCAGCACTCCACCAGCATCAATCTGATGAAGCACTGCGTCCGGCAACAGATGCCCGTGCTGGCCGTCCTGGCTGCCACCCTCAGCGATCAGAACCGCGACTGGTGCTGGCTACTCTGGCTGGCCGTTGCCAGCGGCCAGTGGACGCAGCTGCTCCACGAGGTCACCATTGCTAAGGAGCAGCAGCAAACGGAGCATGTTTGGTCTTTGATAAGCGGCGCAGTCAGCGGTGGACACGTGAATGCGCTCCTCCACAGCTTCTGCATATTTCAACCGGTGAGTGGGAAGTGATATTTTGAGATTGTATACAATATGATCTGGTGTGTGATCCAAACTTCCTTAAGGGTATTGTAATAAAGTCACGAAAGAAACGTTTCCACACAGCAACAAGTATAATATATGCTTGGTCAAGGCCTTCTTTCTGAGTCGATATATACAAATTACAGTAGTCCCTTAAGTTCATTTAGATATGAACCCTTTCGGACATATTTCCCCACAAACCCCCTTCTTTCCCCCCCCCCACCCACAAAATTATTTTTTTTTTCCTACTTCCCCCCCCCCAACACACATTTTTTTTTTTTTTTTCTCCCAAAAAATTTTTTAAAATTAAATCTTTTTTTCTTTCTCAATTTCTTAACTATGAATTTCACTTTTCCAAATTCATCTTTAGTATTCTTTTATTATTTCTTAAGCTTGTTTACTGGTTCCTGATGAAACAGAGATCTTTCAAGTGCTTATCTATTCATTTATTATTATTAAGTAAATCCTTAATAAAAATCGCATCCACATTCTTCATTATCATCTTTATAATAGATTCATCTCTATATTTTTCTTTACAGGACTGCAAATTTGTGCATCTGTGTCGCTTCTTACAACTGACCGCCCAGCAGCAGGACTTTAGCGAGTCCACAATTGTCGAGCTGCGTCAGTTTCTCTGCGGCTGGAGCCAGGATGCAGTGCATCTGCCGCTCTGCGAACCGCTCAGCCGCAAGCAGCTGATGCAACGCTGCATTGGATTGTTGTTGATGCAGCTGAAGTGTAACTTTGAGTGCATAATGCAGCAGGAGAAGTTCTTGGACTGCATTTGCCGCTCGGATGTGGGCGACGTTTGCGATCTGCTGGACTTTTGTCTGCTGCACAGGATCTTTAGCGTGGCAGCGCCTTGGATGCAGCAGCTGGGCACAGACTTTGAGCAGCTGGTGAGACGCGATAGCATCGCCTACAAGCAGCTGGTGGATGCCCTGACAGAGGCCAAGGCCTACGAGGAGGCACTGCAGCTGGCGGCACTGTTGCAGCTGCCGCTGGCCGACATTGTCTATGCCAAATGGCTGGCCGAGCTGGATGCGGGTCAGTTGCGTCTACACGCGGAGTACGAGCAGGAGATCGAGCAGCATGCGCTGCCACCGGCCATACTGGTTAACTTCTTGCTGCAAGCGGGCGGACAGCAGCCCGAGAGCAATCTGCGGCGTCGCTATGAGCTGCTCCAGAGTGCGTTGGGTGTGATCAAGCAGCATCATCTGTTTCCCAATGAATGCTTCGACCGGGATCAGATTGAGTACGACATGGTGCTGTGCTATTTGCAGCTGGAGCCGGACCAGCCAACGCCCGTGCCCATCTACCACTCGGAGTACTTTGAGCAAATTATGCGCCAGGAGCGCTGTGTGCTGTACAAGTCCTTCTCAGAGCTGAAGGAGCTGGCGGGCATCGATGATCTCAGCATTGCCAGCAAGACCACGCTGACAACGCAGATGGAGCAGCGCCTGGACGAGCTACTCAATCTGCTGCTGGACGAGGGCGACATTGTGGAGGCGCTCCGCTTGCAGGAACTGTTCGAGTTTAGGCCCAATGATCTACGCTTCATTGTCTTTGCCATGGCCCTGGCCGAGGGCATGACCAGCATTATCAATCTCTCCAGCAAGGAGCGTCAGCTCTTGAGTGACATCGAGAAGAGCGCCTTTCCCAAGTTCAATCGTTTGACGCTCAATCAGAGTCCCATGGCCAGGTGCAGCAGCGATCTCTCTGGCAGCTGCTCCACGCTCGAGTTTGAGGAAATACCCCCCAAGGAGAAGCAACAAACGCTGGACACCTTGCTTGGCATTGGTTCCCGGCTCAAGCATGGCATTGAGCTGGGCAGACGCATTTTCCTCGCCTATCGCGCGGCCATGTATCTGGACAAGGAGTATTTGGACGTGCTGCGCACCAAGGATGCCACTGTGCTGCTCAAGAGCGCCGCCAAGGAGGATTGCCTGCAGCGCCTATTGGTGGTCAGCGATATACACATCTCCACACGGCTGACGCCCAAAGAGGTGCATAGAAATCCTTCACAAATTATACTTTTCTTTGCTTAACCAATCACATTTTACAGATTGCCGAATCCATGGCCCTGGAGCTGACCACGTGCATTGTGCGTCCTCGATTCTATATATTCCACGCCAGCCAACAGCCACGGAATGCGCCACGTAATGCCGATCTCTGGGGCCACAGCATTGATCGGGACTTTCATCTGTTTCTGGAACTGACGCCCAATACGACGCTGCTGGGCAACTGCCTGCTGGAGTACTGCGATGCGTTGAAGGCCTATCGTCGCTACCAGGACAACAAGCCCTTCGAGCCGAGCGATGCCTTTGAGCGTCTCTCGGGGATTATAGCGCTCTATGGCCTGCCCAGCACACACAGCAATAGCAGCAGCAACGTCTTGTCCCACAAGAAGCAGAATCAAATCTATGTGGAGCTGCTGATCAAGGCGCATCTGTGCTTTGTGCACGAGTGCTCCATGGAGGGCATTGCCAGCGTGCTGGAGCGTTCCAAGCAGCTCAACGGGCAACTGGCCAAGGCCAAGTCCTGGTCGCTGATTGTGCGCCTGCTGATTGGCATTGCTCGCTACCGGGAAATGTTCTACTGCTTCGATGCGCTCATTGAGAACGAGCAGTTTGAGTCGCTGTTGGGTCAGTTCGATGAGGACCAGAAGAGTGGCCTGCGTCAGGCCATACTGTGCTACCTGCGCGAGTATAATCCTAAGAATGGCAAGGAGTTGCTGCGTCTGGCCGCCCATCATTTTCTCATGTACAAGGAGCTGGCCGAGATGTGGACACAAGAGGCACAGGAACTCTTGGATAGAGTGCGCCCTGCGGCAGCCGAGCCGGGCAAGCTACGGTGCTCTCCGGAGCTGCACACGCTGCTCCAACAGGCGCTGGAGAACTATACGCATGCCACTGAAAACTTTCTACTGGACAACAAATTGATTCTGGCACAGCAGAGCGTCTCCCGCGCTGAGCTGATGGCCATGCAACTGGATCTGTGCAACAAGGCGCTGGAGAAGCGAGGTGCAGGCAGCGGTAGCAGCAACAACTCCCCGCAGTTCTGCGTCAGCGTCATTGGCGTACAAACCCGCGAACAGTTCCGTGAACTGGTCAACACACAATTGAGGTTAGTTTCACTTTCAGCTAAGTGCTAAATGGGGGGGAGTTTTACTAATGGAATACTCCTGAATTAGCCAAATAAGGGGAGGCTTTAAGTGTACCCTGAATTACATTTAAGTTGCGCAACTCGCCAATTGAGGTGAGACTTATGATACGCTCCTAAACTTAAAAACTCATCCAATTTAGGTGAGTTCAACTTTGAAACTAATTCTGAAATTTCTTTTTGAGTTGAGTAAATTTCTCTAAAGAACTCACAACTAGGGTAAGTTTTTGGATACATGTTCATTCAACTGATATTAGCTTGAGTGCACCACGAAATGACTCTTAAAATTCCCAAATAACCCCTTAAAATGATCTCCAATTGTTGCCTTTTAGCGTGCCACAAACATTGATACTGAGTCGCGCCTATGGCTACGACGTCAACTGGAGCGAGGCGTTGCTGACACAGTTTGTGGTGCTGCAGAGGCGCAGTTACCTGCAGGAGTATCGACGACATCAGCGCATCAACGACAATGTCATCGAGCAGGTTGTTAAGGGGTAAGCTGGCTAAAAACTCACCTGGAAACTGTTTCAGACTTTAATAACATATTGTTGCATTCCAGTTATATACTGTACACGCAGAACAATGCTTCGGGCGGCAAAGATGATGACTCGCTGGCTCAACTGGTGGGTCTTATTCGATCTGTCACACTCAAATACAAATTAGCTTCAATTTTGGGCCTTAAAATGATTGTTATGTCGCTTATTAACGATTCCACAGTGCACTATTTACGAGATACAAATTTCGGTCGCAACGAGCTGCACAATGTGGCGCATATGTGACGCAAGATTTGTGATTTAAACACTATAATATTTAAATATATCAAATGTACTGATTTTGTAATACCAAATACGTTATTAAAAAAAATATACAAGCAAAATGCGCGCAAAACAACTGTAGACAGACAGGGTTGTCATTTCATTTCGTCATCATGCTATCGAAATATATAAAGAAACTATCGATAAGACAAATGCATCGATAAGCGATAGAACATTAAGTAGTCGATTTCCATTAAAGTGCTGACACACATACAAGTAAATAAACGTGCGTGAGGTTTTTCTCCCACAGCAAAAACTTAATTCATTCATATTTATTTATTCCATTTAAACAAAGTGTGTTTTTAAATTCAAGAACAATTTTTCCACAAATTTCCCATTAGCACACACACAACAATGGCACAAAGCAAACTCAACGATCTGGCGGGTAAGCTGGGCAAAGGTGGCCCACCCGGACTGGGAATTGGACTGAAGCTCTTGGCTGCCGTTGGCGCAGCGGCCTATGGTGTCAGTCAATCCTTGTACACCGGTAAGTCGAAAACCACTAATTTATAACAACACTCAAGCAGCAAACATAGGTATAACAATAAAAACACGGCTACCGTTGCGGCATGTGCACATAACCTTAAATCGGCCTTTGTATGTGCTGTGTGTGTGTGTGTGTGCATGTGTGTTTGCCTGCGGTGTCCGGCGGATTTCATAACTAATTTGTCAGCTTGCACAATGAAGTATAACAAATGCAATCCTACGAAAGTAGTCTCAATGTATACTTTGAGTGTCTAAAAGAAGACTTTAATTGATTGCCTTCAATTGCTACAGCTGTCTGCACATTTGCTATACTTTCGATTGCATAACAAACTCTTAAACTTTTTATTCAGGTTCACCAAATTGAACAATGTTTGTTCTTTTAATGTCCGATAGCTCACGCATATTGCTTAGCTGCTCAGTTGCTCTTAAATAGCAATAACCACCTCATTGCTGACTCCTGTTTGAAGGAACAACGTTCATGAACTCCATGCTCCTGAACTAATTCATTTAATTTACTTAAACTAAGACTCTTAGACACTTACATAAGCTGACTTGAAGTCAACCATAAACGCGTACATACATGTATATGTTCGCTTTCTTAATAAACACCTAAATCTATCTCCTAGACGCGCAAATTCTAACGTTTTCCATGTCTGCTTTCAGTTGAGGGTGGTCATCGCGCCATCATCTTTAGCCGTTTGGGTGGCATACAAAATGACATTTACTCGGAGGGTCTGCACGTGCGCATTCCATGGATCCAATATCCAATTATTTATGATATTCGCTCGCGTCCCAGGAAGATTTCATCACCCACCGGCTCAAAGGATTTGCAAATGATTAATATATCGCTGCGTGTGCTGTCGCGTCCCGATTCGCTCAACTTGCCCTTCCTGCACAAGCAACTGGGCGTGGACTACGATGAGAAGGTGCTGCCCTCCATTTGCAATGAGGTGCTCAAGAGTGTCATTGCCAAGTTCAATGCCTCGCAGCTGATTACACAGCGTCAACAGGTCAGTAGCAGCTGAAATCGTTTGCCTTACTACGTTCTAATGCTCATCTTAATTGCCGCAGGTGTCTCTGCTGATACGCAAGGAGCTGGTGGAACGCGCGCGCGACTTTAACATTATTCTGGATGATGTGTCGCTGACTGAGCTGAGCTTTGGCAAGGAATACACGGCCGCCATTGAGGCCAAGCAGGTTGCACAGCAAGAGGCGCAGCGCGCCGTCTTCTTTGTGGAGCGCGCCAAGCAGGAGAAGCAACAGAAGATTGTGCAAGCTGAGGGTGAAGCCGAGGCAGCCAAAATGATATCCTTTTGACAAAACAACCTGAATAATCCTAGCAGCCATAGATCTCTTACAGAATTGTACTGAACAAACGAACTATGTTTCGGTTTGTCGATCATCTAGTTTGTTCAATCTTTGTTTGTTCGTTTTGATCATTTGAGTTTAAGATAGAGTCGAATGATTGAAACGCACAGACATCACAGCGAACGATTGAACTATATGATTGACTTGTTTGTTCACTAACAACTGTACAACCTAATATGATCCACTCTACAGGCATATATTCTCTTGCACCTGGTTTGCACCTTAACTGATATGTTTACTTAGGTCTGGCCGTCAAGCGTAATCCAGCATACTTGAAGCTGCGCAAACTGCGCGCCGCTCAGAGCATTGCCCGCACGGTAAGAACATTTAATGAATACTCGTAAATCTACAAGTTGTTGACTAATTGTTTTTTTATAATTAGATTGCCACCTCACAGAACAAGGTTTATCTGTCGGCCGACAGCTTAATGCTGAACATCCAGGACTCCAGCTTCGATGACATGACTGAGAAGGTTTACAAAAGTAAATAACTCGTTCCGTCATTGAGTTTACATTTAAGTTGAAAATGATAACATATATTACATTTGTTGTTTTTGGTTTCGAGCATTGGCCAAAATTTAGACATAGTCCGAGTAATTGAGTAACCTTTTAAACGTTTCATCCAATATCTCTTATCTTTCTCTTTGCCATTATAATTATGCACTTCGTTTTGTTTACGTTTCTTTAATTCCATAACGCGCAACGCAGTTCCTGACGATTCGGATTAAGTAAAAAGGGATTATTCCTTACGCGTACTAGAGTACACAGCAAGTTGCATACATATAAGCTAGTGCCTAAGTACCGTTAAGCATTACCTTCCTTAATATCCTCGAGCGGCGCGTCGTCATCATTTTATTCACAAACTCTGTGCGCCGCGCCTCCCTTGCGTTGTTCTCTGCGTTGTGCCTGCGACTCGGGAACAGCTTCATCTCATATCGTTCCCGAATCGCAAGCGCGCAGCACGCGAGCTGTGCTCACAGTATGTGGCAAGTGGCGACGACGACGCGGCCAAAAGATCGCCACAGCATTTAGCGTTTGTCCCATTAAAAAAAAAAAAAACAGATCACGGAAATTGTTAATAAATGCGCATTGAGAAAACACTGTCAACTCGAAGAAATCAATCAATTGAATCAATCAATTTTAGCGACCAGTTCCCAATTCTACAGCTCACAACTCGAACCTAATCCTAAACCCTTCAAACCCATCGTTTTTGCAGTTGGCACCGGATTGCCCAAGGATTGGCTCGACGCACGCAAAATGACAGCTGCTACGGAATCCAATGTGGGCGATGTGGCGCGCAGCACTGCGGAGCGCATCATGTAATTGGATGAAGGATTAAGGAAGTGAAGAGTGAACTGTATCAGCACATTTTGGCACCTATCCATCCATAAATCAACCCAGTACAAAAGCAAGATCCACATGATATAATCCTTGTATGGACAAATGAAAATTTCCTATCCAATAGCAAGAAAGTGTTCACATGGCATTTCTTCAAATACGAAACATTGACTTATAATTATAATAATTGCATGTATAAAATACATAAGAATAGTACATAAGGGTGTATATAGTATATTTTTATAATATGTATAGACGATTTATGTAAATTGTAGGCAGATTAGGTTCCTTGTTGTCGGCTCTTACCCATTTATAGTTAAGTAAGAGCATGTGTCATGTAGAATTCGTGCGAGATCTTGACTAGAAATATTTATGTGGGTTCTCTATATTGTTATGCTTATGCGTATCAATCCTGACAACATACATACATGTGTATATTTATCGCGGAAGATAAGAATTCGACATTTCTGATAGTGCTGCCTATCGCTTTCTTATCTTCCATTGGCAATTGGCTCATTTCCGAAGAATAGGAAAGGCTTACGCTCTCTAAAGTTAGAAGAGGCGTTTCCAATTAATTTTTATTTATTACTATACTATCTACCAATATTTTTTTAGGATTCCTCCTGGCAGTTGAGATAAGATACACTTAAATTTGATAGCACGGAACTATTCATTCAAAGGTCCAGACAGTTAAAATTTAACGTGAATTTCTTGATCTGTTCCCGTTTTCACTTTCGAGAATATATTTTTATAATACACTTGGTATCAGTTTTGTTATAGAATGGAATTTCTATAGTTTGACAAAAGTGAAAACAGGAACTGTCCTATTAAAAGTTAAACTATCCTTGTGTTATAAAAACAGTTTTCCATGGTATAGTCTACTATCTTTTAATCAAATTCATAATCTGCGTGCGCATAAACATAACAATAGCGATACGTGAACTCAAAGTGGGTTCCATTAACATCCAAAGTTATTCGGTTAAGGGAACCCACTTTGATTTCCTCTTAATTGTGTTTGGTCTACTTGAGCAATTATGCGCCCCTGACAAAGGTCTGTCTTTAGTTTAGGTGCCATTATCCATCTCATATCATCCATAATCATATCGTATATATATATATATCTATCATATCATATCTATCCAGAATAACGAGCTCGAACAATCAATCAAATTCCTGCAATAGGCGCGTGGGGTTAGCTTTGTATATTAGTGTTAGTGTATTTGTTGTGTTTAATGATGTCGCGAATCGAACATAGACCAGGATCAGGCGGTCGATGGCGCTTTGCTGCCAACTGCAGTGCCGCTGCTGGCGCTGCCGCCGCTGCTACCACTGTCGCTGCTGTTGCTGCTGCTGCTGGCATTGCTGTTGGCGCGTCGACTCTCTGCCAGAGCGGGCGTGTCGCGGCGATGGCGGCGCAGCGTGGAGCTGGCCGAAGGCGCCGAGGAGCTCAATGCAATGTTGGCAGTGAAGGCAGCTGCCTCGGCGCGGCTGGGCACAGTCAAGGTGCCGTTGCTGTTGACGCCGCTGCTGCTGCTGCTGGCGTTGCTGACGCTGCTGCTGCCGGCGTTATTGACGCCGCTGCTGGTGCCGCTAGCGACGCTCGCTGTAACAACGGCGAAGGATTCGCTGATGCTGCCCAGCGGGGGTCATAAGTTCGTCGTCTGTACCAATCCCCGCTCCAGATGGAAGCAGTCCAGCACCGCAGCGCCCACAGAGCTGCGTCTCGCAACCATTGCATTCACCACGGTCCATTTGTTCAGACGCGGATCGTAGCGCTCCACGGAATTGAGGGAGGAGCTGCCATCGTTGCCGCCCAGGGCAAACAGCACGCCCTCGACCTCCACCACCTCGTGTGTGGATCTGCAAGGAAAAAGTGAATAACATCGGATCAGAAACTTTATGGCAAGCAGTAAGTAACATTGATTATTATATGTATATATTACATTCTCATTTACAACAAGTAAGAACGTTGCAGTCGGGCGCCCCCGACTGCAGAATACTATGTTCTCAGTCCAGTTTGATGACTCTACCTGTACAGGTGCGGGAGATATAGATTTTGCACATTTGTGGGGGAGGGGATGGGGGAGTCAAAATTGTCCAGGGGTCGAACATTAGTCTGTATGCCAAATTTGGTGAGTCTAGCTACGAAACTGTAGGAGGTATACCCCTGTGAAAAACGTGTTCTGAGAATGTGGCATGTGCCGATTTTCGGGGTATGGGTGGGGTTGTCAACAAATTATTGATGCAGATCTCAACATTAGTCTGTATGCTAAAATTGATGACTTTACCTGTACAGGTGTGGGAGATATGGGGGCGATCTTGACACTTCATAAATTGAGGATATACACGAAGTGTACGAAGTTTGGTTGCTCTAGCTTCAAGGGTGTGGAAAAAAACTATAAACAAATTTTAAAAACTATACTCGTATTAAAAGCATTAATGCTTTTTCCAGTTACTACTAGAATTTTAGATAGTATTTGACCGAAAGATTTATAATGAAAGACCAGTATCCTGATTAGAACTGAAGAATTAGATCAATTCTGATATAAGGTATCTGGTAGAAGAATTTTAGTACTTGTAAAGTTTTTAAATTTTAATGATAATTATTTAAATTTGAATGATAAAAGAAAATTCTACAAAGATTAGAAATTCAAAAATGGTTAATATAGCATAAAATACCAGCACCAGTAGCATTATTAGTATATATATAAAATACTGAAAATGATTTTAATTTGGTTTCTAGAGCTCGGTGCTTACCTGCGCGAGTGCATGGCTGCAATGGGCTCCCAGCTGTTGCGGCGCAAGTTGAAGCGTTCGCCGCTGGACATGCACATGGTGCCATCGTTGCCGCCAATGCAGTAGAGATGGCCATCGGTGGAGGCGACGCCGCAGCTGCTGCGGCGGGCTGTCATGCTGGGCACTGGCTGCCAGCGGCCCACGCGCGGATCGAAGCGCTCCACGCTGGACTGATAGTTGGTGGAATCAAAGCCGCCCAGGCTGTAGATTTGATTCTCGAGCACGGCGAGGCGACAGTAGCGGCGACGTGTGCTCATCGCTGGGCAGGAGCTCCAGATGCCTGTCAGAGGATCATAGCGTTCCATGCTGCTCAAACAGGAGGCGCCATCGTAGCCGCCGCACACAAATATCAGGCCATCATAGGCGCAGATGCCGAGGCAGCTGCGCTTGGTGCCCATGGGCGTTATGTTGATCCACTTGTTGGTCAATGGATTGTAGGACTCGGCAGTGGCCAGATCGCTGACGCCATCGTAGCCGCCCACAACGTACAGTTGCTTGTGGAGCGAGGTAACGCCGGAGCGGGAGCGACGCCAGAGCATGGGCGCAACTGGTGACCAGCTGTTGCAGCGCGGATTGTAAACCTCGCACTCGTTGTGGATGGCAAAGAGGCTGCCACCGCCGACGGCAAAGATGTAGGGCTTCATGCCCTCCGGCCGGCGCTCCTGGGTGCGCTGGCTGCTCATCAGACTGCGCTGCTCCGGCAGCAGATGATACTTCATGGCCTCCAGCAGCAACTCCTTGCACTCGGAGTCGTCGCGCATCAGCGTCTCCGCCTCGACGCAGCTCATCAAGAAGTCGCGGTTTACCAGCGGCAGGCGGACATGCGACATGAGCTCGGCAATGTGCAGACGACGCTGGCTCAGATCGTGCTTCACCCAGCTCAGCACACCCAGAAATACTTTCTCCTCGGAGCTAATGTTCAGCTGACTGTTGGATATCAGCTCCTTGACCTCCTCAAAGGGCAACAGCAGGAACTCCTCTGTGCCCACCACCTGTTGGAAGTTTTGCAACGCATATTTGTGGGAACGCGTGTGGAGCTCCTTGCAGGAGTGCGCATCCGCAAAGCTTCTAATGCCCAAACAGTTGGACGGATGCAGCTGCCGCAGCAGAAACTTACAGCACGCATCCCGCACCGAGTGCATCTGCAGCAGCCCCGACGCCGGCAGCAGCACCTGCACATTCTGCTCCGTGATCGTTATTTCGCCCGTGTAGGTGTAATCAATTAGCTGGCGCAGCGCCGAGCTATCCACATCATGCAGGCGCACTAGGCCCTGGGTACGTTCCAGCATGTCATCTGTAAAGCCAGAAAGGTTGACTTGAAAATCTGTCACCAATGCATCGTTGTCAAGGAGTAGAAAGTCCAAGTTATATTTCATTAAACTGCCCACAACAAAGCTTACAACTCTCTAAGCTTGCAACTCACTAAGCTTGCAACTCACTAAGCTTGCAACTCATTAAGCTTGCGAGTCACTAAGCTTGCTCGTCTTGTAACTCTATATGCTTGTGTTCTTTAGGCACTCGCACTTGCAAGCTTTAAAGTGCAGTCGAAAAGCTTTAAATGCTTAAGCTTGGTCTGATCCCCACTTGGGGGGAGTGGAGTTTGGTACTTACCGTTAAACATGGCATAGAAATAGGGCGATACGGAGGCCAGCACCACCCGATGCGCATTGATGGTGTCTCCGCCCACCTCCAGGCGCACATCGCAGAGCTGCAACGAGAAGCAGAAACAAAATGAAAACCATCATTGACACTTGAAGCAGCGTCACGAGACATACAAAGTGTCGCTTTACACAAATCCGATTAACGACGTCCTGGCTACGTGCTCAATTTCACAGTCTAATCCCCATACCCTGGTGCAAAGCCTTGCACAGTGGTTCAAATTGGCTCAAAAATGGCATATAGACCACTTTTAACTCTGTTGTAATTAGACACTCATTTCATATTCTTAATTACACCTCAATTATTACACCAATATCCATAAATGTACATACCATTCCATGTTTTTTTTTTTATCTAAAGTGTTCTCATTTTAATCAAAATTGAAATTAGTTGGATAACAATCGGATATATCGTGCTGAAAGTAAACCTACATATTTACTAGAATTCAGTTGAACGTGCTACATTTGTAGTTATGAAGATATTTATGATATTATTTTATCTATAGATATACTTTTGTGCAGTTGAAAATGTAAAGAATATAAGTTCTTGAACAAATCGTTTCTTATTGAGATTTTTGCAAAAGAAAATTGATTATTGTTACCTTTTTGTTAATTAAATCTCAGTTAAAAAACGTACTTATAACCATTTTTAAACGAAATTACAAAACTTAACTCTAAAAAGAAGTATAAAACAATTTAATGATAATTTATGCTATAATCAACAAATTGTAATTAAAAGTACTTTCAATTATGCATAAGGACCTCAACAAGATATTTGTTAATTTCGTAAAACTTCTCAAAGACTTTTCGCCCATGTTCTGCATAGCTGAGACCCACTGTTCGTCCCATTGAATCCTTACAAGTGATTCGCTTCTACTTGACTGCCAGACGATGTTGTGCGAGTCTCGCCATAAATTATATACAATCTGCGTTGACAGAGCACCCAGAGCTCAGAGACGCCGCCTCTTGTCGAGTCAGTGCACCCGATTAATATCTATTTTTAATAGCTCTGCAAAAATTAACAATATTTTGCATATATGTATATATTTTTTTATAAAAATTGCCGCACACGTCATGCTGCTGGGTTGGGTGGAGTCGGTTGCTCCGATTCTGGCTAAGGCCAACCACCCGCTGAGCAAATTTCGCTTTTATCACTAAACGACAATTTGCTCTATTAGCTCACCCAACTGCCCTCGAGGCAACACGTCAGTCAGTCAGTTGGGCAGTCACTCAAGCAGGCAATTAATTTCGCCGCCTGCCCCCCAAAAAAAAACATGAAAAAAATGTATACTTAAATGGGAAATGAAATTATGTATGCGCCATGTGAGCCGAAGTGTAAGTGAGAACTCAACTCAAGCTCATGTCAAGCCAGAGGTCTCAATCACGCAATCGTTCTGGTTATACATAAATAGTTATATTTTAATTATGCTCACTGCTAAATACAGTTAATTGGCAAAATTGTTAAAATTATTCAGATAATTGAGATGCCCTTTTACTGATTTCATTTAAGTAATTAATGCTACATTTTATAGATAGCATTCCTCTAATTTAACCATTTAGAGTTTTATATGAATGGAACCAATTGTTGAAAACTGCCTAAAATATAGATGTGTACATTACTAGACTTTTGCATTATTTTGAGACCCCCATTGGGCGTCCAGGGGTTTTGAATTATACGAAAACTGAATTCTAGCCGAATAGATGGTAAACAATATAATGTTAAGCTACACTTTTCTGTAAATTTTCCATAACTTTGTGCGGAATTTGTTCCAAAATTGCGTCTTTTTGAACACTTTTCTCATAAATGGAAACATCTAGGACAATTTCCGTTGGCAATTTGGTTTGTTTCAGATAAAATTCAAATTTTTACTTGGGATGAAGAAGCCAAAAACTTATGTAATCGATTTAAAACACAGTACTCAAGCTATCCTACTGAAATTTAGCACTTATATACATTAGCTAGCTAATATCTTTCCCCAAAAGTTTCACAAAGTTCGGATAATAAATATAGAATATCTTATAGTTAATATATTCTGTACTAAATGATAATGATCTATGATATCATACCTGGGCATTATTTCGCATCTGATTGATGGCTGCAAAGGAGGCAATGCAGTGTCCTGGATTTTGATGATGTGCCTGTGGCAGGACTTCCTCATTGGGACCCGGTGGGCTCAGATCGCTGGGCGTTTGTGTAGAATTGTTGCTGGTGGTGGTGACATCCTCATTGTTGCCACTCGCCTCGGCGGAGCTGCAATGAGATAGATATACAAATCAAATTTCACAGATAATGTTGATGTTGATGTTGATGGTCTTTGGGGCGACAACATGACGCCAGACACGTTATGACAAAGTCTGAGGGTTGTTTATGCTGGCAGTCTCCCCTTATTTGGGGGTTGTTCCGGCATAAACATAAATGAAAGCTGCTCCTGTACAAGTGTGTTAGTTTGTTTACTCACTGATTCGATTTCACGGGCAGAAACATGGCGTTGTGGTTTATCGCAATTTGCGTCCCAAAAATATGTTCACGTGGAGTTGATGTTGAGAAATTCTGCTTGGTCCTTGTTTGAGTTGGAGCCTGCTCCTGCAAGCTCTACCCTTAAAATGTTTCAGTCTTTTCTTTGGCAGTTGTTTGCTGTGCTTCTCTTCTCTTCCTGCCGGCACTTGCAACTGTAATGAAGCCGGGAAAGTAAAAATCAATAGGTTGTAATTGTTTTGTTGTCACCCCTAGACGAGCAGCAAAAAAGAACAAAAATTTAGGTCACACGCAGTTCGGGGGTGGGACATGAGATCATACTACCTCCCAGAGTTTTTGGCATGTCAAAGTGAAAGGAAAGCATCTAAACAGACCGCAAAGTAGGTTAAGTGCCGCCAATCTCCTCGCCCCCTCCCAACGAATCTGTTGTGCCCATTGTTGTCCTCGCTTTTGACTGAGCTGCACCCAGGCGTATTTGGGTTAGACTCTCCTTGATGTCCCTCCTCCGCTGCACAGGATGCGGGTAGCTAAGCCGGCCAAATGGCTTGCCACATGCAACTTGCGCATTTGCCACGCTAACTAGTCCCTGTGGTTGGTAACCGAGTTTTAATTTAGTACTCTCACTGCACCCAAGGTCGAGGGGTGTATATAAAAGTCCGTTCTTATGTATGGGGAGTTCATCGATTCTAAGCCGCATAATGGAAAGTACAGTGCACGCTCAAAAGAGCGAACATCCTGTGTATTATATGAACAACAAAACTGTTGTTACATTGAAATATTTATATATTTTATTTTGTTTATTTATATATGGATATTTCTACTCCCTGTACCCATCAAATGGGTAAAAAGGGGGTACTAAATCTGTGCAAATGTATGCAATAAGCAAAAGGAGACATCTTTGACCATACAAAGTATATATATTCTTGATTGGTATCAATAGCCGAGACGATCTGGCCGTGCCCGTCTGTATTTCCGGATGAACGCGGCGATCTCAGGATCTATAAGAGCTAGAGACACCAAATTTTGAATGTAGATTCCTGTATACCTTACGCAGATCAAGTTTGCTTTGAATTTTATATATTCCCGCGCAAAATCAAGAAAATCGTTTTAAAGGAAATTTTTTAAAGATAAAGCTTTGACTTTTGGCATGCTTTATTCTCGGGTTTCTCTTAATATATTGAGCGAATTTCAAGTCGATTGGTTGATAAACACAAAAGTTATTTAAGAAACTAGTTTCAGTACCGCAAAGCGGGAGAAAAGCAGCGCCGCAGCCACTAAAAACGGCCTGCTTGCTTGCACTATAGCTGAACAGCTTCATCTCTGTGCTTAGCCCTGGGTACAGGGTGTCTCGTCGTCGATTATACTCGAATATAGCATTCTTGTTGTTTTCTATTTGTTGGTCAGCTTGGAAATTGGACAAATGTTTACTTTATGACTGGCCATGCAAAATAAACAGCCCAATGCAATTGGCAGATTGTGCAAATAAACGAAAAGCGTTGCTTATTTGTATACTCGTAATACTTAAGTACTCGTATAACGGTATACATACATATAGTATGTGTGTGGGGGGCCCCTCAATCGCCCCCGTCTGTCCAGGCAATACCACGCTTCGAAAGTTCTGGGGTCAACAAAACGTGGCCAGACGGCGGGCATGTGTGAAATCAACGTCACGATTTTTAACGCTGCATTAACAAAACGACAGCAACAACAATACTACAAGAGTAAAACAACAAAGCTTAACAACAAAGCAACACACACAAAATTTCACTTTGCGCACTTCGCACAACAAACAAAACAAAACCAAATTAACGACAATTTTTAGCATTAGTTTTAATACCCTGGCCAAAAAGTGGCTCAGTAAAGTTTATAACAGTCATGAAAAAAACTATTTTTAAGACAACGCTGTAAAGTTTAATATGTGCTAAATGTTACTAATTTTCTATAGTGAAAAAATCAAGATGATCGGATAATAAACGCCGAAGTTATTCAAGAAAATGTGATAAAAGCTGCCGCTGAACTGCTTGTACCTCAAGCAGTTCACTGCTTGTTGAACTTCGCATTTGGGTACAGGCAAAGACCGTTTCTTTAGTCTTTGGTACAGGGTATCTGCGCGTCAAGCACGCTCGCTGAACACATTCTTACTTGTTAGCTTCAATTTTGTAGCAAATACAACAATAGGCCGGGCAAATTGCTATGCTTGAGGGCGCAATTGTGCTGGGAGGGCAATGCCCGTTTATAGACCCATAGACCCCCTACATAAAGAAGCCCCAATAGGTGCTTATTACTGCACACCCCACACAAACACACACACACGCACGCACACCCCAAACGAAACTGCAACTGCTTCAAAATGGACTTGACACAGAACCGGCCGTGGGATTGCCACAGTTAACAATTCGCATGCAGTTCTGAGTTTGAGTTTCTAATTCCTGCGGGGTGGAGTGGAGCGAGGGGTCAGTTCCTCAGAACACACGCCTCGTCCCAATGTGCGTGTAATTAAAGCATGCGACCAGGGTCGGACCTCGTTTACCGTTACGCTCTGTGGTCTGTCTAAGCGACAGCAAGCTCGGACTAACAGTTTTGCGGTTACTTCACAGATTCACATACTAAACAAGCATACACTTGGAGAAACATCTTAGAAGTGTGCTTGAAAAAATCGAAATATAGAGACATTAAAAAGTTACTCCGAAAGTTGTGTTCCAAAACTCATTCAAGATTTTCAGCTAGTTTATAGTTCGGTAATACTATAGCTATTATGAATACTGTAAAAAATCAAATGTATAAGAATAATCATATTTTATATCAATATTCTGGCATTTTTAATACACTGTTAGATCCCTGCGTTTATCTGCTCTTTTACCCGAGATATTTATGGAAGCTGTATTTAGAAAACACCTAAAATATATTAGTTTATCAAAAATCTATTAATATTCTTGGTTGCGTTGATTTTGGAACACCTTTTTTATTATTTTGTATCTTTTTTTTTGGCATTTTTTGCATATAATCTCTCTGATATTTTATAAACAACTTGAATTAAAGTTAAGCTAGAAACAAGAACTACTTAATCAACAGAAAACCTAAGGGTCCTCTCCCCAGTAGGGAGAATCCTCTAATAATGTACATAATATTTTTTATTATTATTTTTTTTTAATATTTATTAATTTTCATTTTTTTTCTCCCACAATTATGTTGTGTTAGTCTTTAGCTAACATCTACAAACACTACAAATATGTAGATCCTAGCTTATTAAACTCAATACATAGTTGGATCACAAATAAATATTAAAAAAATCACCAAAAAAATAACAGTATATTAAGTCGGATTAATGAGCTAAAATAACAAATTAGAATAATAAAAAAAAAATATTTACATTGACCTTCTGAACAAAACTTTAGTAAGTACTACCTGTTTACTTTCTCTCAGTGTAAAGTACGTTTAATTGATTTAGAAAAAATGTGCTGTCTTCATGTTTGCAATGAGCTCAGAATCAGTATTTTTATAAGCACGCAAGTTCAACAGGAACAGGAAGTGGTGAAGCAGGTGGGAGAAGGGGATCTAAATGTGAATGTCCTTCACGTGTGGACAGTTTGAGCCTTCGATGTTTGCATGCATTTCGTTACAAAGCAAAATGCCGGGCTTTTATTAGCAATTTTTCCCAATAACTCATTCTCACAAATTTAACGCAAAAAGTGCTAAAAATATGTAAAACATTAAAAGCACCATAAAAAATAAAAAAAAAATATAACAACCAAAATTTAACTCGCATCTTTTCGGTTTTCAGCTGAAACTGAAGTGTTGCTGGCTCTGTGTGTGAAATTCAAATTAACAAGCAAATGAGCCAGAAACGAATGCGGCACACGTAGTCCAAAGCGGTTAACGGCTAGAGTTTGGCTCCCTCGTCAGAGCCCGGCCAATACTAATTCCGGCAAACCATTCAGTAATATTTTAGCGTCTGGCGACAAAAAATTGTGCAAACATTGAACCGGTTGTAGGTGTATTAGAATATTTATCATCTTTCGTTTGTTTTTCGATTTTCGTTTTCTTTTTGGCCACATTTGGCCTTTGCTTCAGCTCCACGTGACTCTCAGACACAATAAGCCAATTGCAGCAATCTTACCAACATTCAACCCATTCAACATTCAACATTCAATGAGTGCTGCTGATTCTTGCACGCTTCATTGATGATTAATCACAGCAACTGTGCAATTGTCTAAATCCATCAAGGTTAACCAGTTCGCTATGCAATTCACCTGAGTATTCTGGCGGAAATAAGCAGTCAACTCAGCTTCAGTTACGGCTAAAACCTATGAATAAGACAAGTTTAATAAACGATGTCTTTAACTTAATTGAATGCATCTCAATGAAATTCTCTAGTAATGTGGCTTATAAAGTATTTCTGAATTGAATGCATCTCAATGAAATTCTCTAGTAATTCTCTAGTAAAGAGATTGAATGCTTAAACATTTTAGAACAGACTAGAAATCAACTATGTTCTACGTGGTATAATTAAAATTAAGTTTTTCTCTAAGTCAACTTCACTTACTAGTTCAGTTTTACATATTTCATTAAACAAATCAATCAAGACAACTATTTTTTACTCCCTGTACCCATAAAATGGTTAAAAAGGGGGTACTAAATCAGTGAAAATGTATGTAACAGGCAGAAGGAGACATCTCCGACTTTATAAAGTTATATATACTTCTTGATTAGGATGAAAAGAGATTTCGATTTGGCCATGTCCGTCTGTCCGTTCGATCGTCTGTCCGGATGAACGCGTCGATCTCAGCAACTATAAGAGCTAGAGACACCAAATTTGAAATATAGGTTCCAATTTCAAATATCTTTCCCCGTTCCCCCGGAATTCCATAAAAACGTTTTATACCAACAATTTTGAAGATACAGCTTTGGGATTTGGCATGTACAATACTTTAGTCACTCCTAAGCTATTGTCCAAATTTCAAGACGATGGGATTATAAACACGGAAGTTATTCAACAAACAACAGTAGTGCATCGAGAGGGGGAAGAAGCAGCACAGCCACGACTTAAAATGCCTCGCTTACGCAGTGGCTCTTGTGTGTGCGGTTTTGTGTATGTGTGCATGTATGTGTAAGGGGACGAAGATATGATTGGCAGTTTTAGACCTGGCTACAGGGAGTTTCGTAGTCGGGTATACTCGACTAGAGCATTCTTGCTTGTTTATGAAAGCAGAAATCAAACTATTGTTGATTTTAGTTTCACAACTCATTTAGTAATTAGTCTATTTAATTACTGATTTTTCCTGGAAAACTTTTAACCATTATTAAAGCACTTTCGAATGGGTTCACAGAAGTGATATTATTGAACTTTAGTCTGTATAATATATAGAAATATAGGTATTAATTCCTTGTAATAGTTAAGATTGTACTGTATTTCAGCCTATCTAGAAAATGAACACTTTTTAGCATGTCTTTAATTCAACACTTCATTTCAAGGGTATCGAAACTTTGTGGGGTTCCCGTTCCATCTTATGATTGTGTTTAGCACATTCTTTATGAATGGCTGGAATAGCTGGGTGCCTCTTGGAGCGACCCCAACACGCGCTCGAGTGCCAATGCGTGCTAGGCAAAGAGGCCCTCAAGAGCGTGACCAAATATGGAGGATTGTGTTGTAGGTAGCTTCTAGCTGGGCCAGTCTTGTTAGAGGTAAGCAGGTAAACAGAAACAGGTAAATAGCACCCACAGGCAAACAATGATTTCTTTAGCGTTAAGCATACGCAGCGTATGCCGCGATAATTGTACAGTGAGCAGAGAAAGCATACGCACACTCTGATTTATTGGCAATTCTAGTAAATACAAACAAGGTATTTAGCATAATGTACTCGTAGGATATATTCATAACCAAGAACTGGCAACATATTGAATATCATATGCATAATCAGATAAGTTAGATTGGCTAAAACAATGGCCTTGATTAGATAAGAATGCTTACATACTTTATCGTCTTTTGTTTACTTTTTCATGCAACCTTTTTGTTTTCTCTTAAATTTGGCTTTATTTTTAAGGTTGGAGTCACATATAATAACCATTTTTTATACATTTAACAAAAAAAGAGCTGTTTTTAAACCTTTTTTGCTGACAGTAACTAATGTTTGTTCTGGGCCAGCGCTTAGCTGCTAATGGTCAATAATAAGCCACCCCCTCCCGCACAAACCCTTACCAATATACTCAACGAAAGTGAGTGAAGCAGGTAACATGGGCCCAAGGACTGTGGGGGACTGTGGGGACTGTGGGACTGGGTCGAACTGGCCCCTGCTGCTGTTATCAACGCGCTGGCTGTGCCGGCGTTTTTATTTTCGTTGGGGGTCGTCAACCTGCGGACGCAGCGCGGGAAATGTTAAAACAGCCGTTTTGTGTTTTTGTTGCGTCTGCGCATGACTTTGGAGCAACTCCTTGGCCAGTGCTCCTGCCCAGTGCAGTGGCAGCGACAGCGACAGTGGCTCCAACTCCTCTACCCCTAAAATTTTTCACAATGCTCATAAACTTACTGCCGCACCTTATTTTTTGGTTTTAGTTGTTATTAAACTTTGATTTTTGTATCCTTTGCGTTTGGCTTGGCTTGTTAACGGCTTTGGAGTTCCTTGTCCATATGCTGTTGCAACATTTACGCTTAGCACACGCCACAAACTTCAACTGCTTTCAAGCCAAATTATTTGGTGCTGCCTGCGTCGCGTGGGCAACTTGCTCGACTTGGCCAAACTGTGCGCGGTCCACAACTTAACGGCACGAAAGCTCAGACGCGACTGAGCCAGACATCGCCATCGAGACTCTGTTAAACGGTGAGCGGGACAGTGGCGTAGACCAAGGGTTTGCGAGGGCTCTCAAATAAGTAGCAAATTTATTATTGACAGGTGTAATTTCTCTCCTAACTGTTAGTTATATCTATGAGTTATAATTTATTTCAAATTTGTATCGTTTGAAAATTTGTAATTAGGGCATTTTTTTCATTCTACTTGAAGTTTTCAAAGAATTTAAAAGACTTTATTTAAATAACTTAAATTGTGTACATTCTACAAAGTAAACCAAATAAAATTTAACCAATTTTTTTTTTATATATATATATATATAATTTCTAGCCAAAATTGAGCCTAAACATACTACATCTCAAATTAAAGCAGTTGCTTTTGTGCAGCCAAACTTAAATTAACAGTGGCTGTTGTGTACTGGCTGTTAAATATACTACTCAAAATGGCACTGTTATTCGATTGGTTTTGTTCTGCAACCACGATTGGGAGCTCATAGGTTATGACAAGACGACTGCAACTTTTGGCTCTCACTGCGCATGTACGTCACAAGTCATGGAATTCAGCGCGCGCTTTTGAATTTGTTCCAAAATCACTGACTTTTTTACTGTATCGGACCGTGAGGCTGTAATTCCAGTCCGATTTTGAAAATATTGCCAGCATATTGTAGGGAACTTCATACCGCGTCGATTGATAGGTCTTGGTGCTCTGTAGGTGCCATAGATTTTAAATAATAAGTAGTTAAAGTTAGAAAATGTTGCCAGGTCGAATGTTTGCATTCAAACTTATCGCTCAATTTTAAAGCTATGATTATGAAACTTGGCACAAGTCTTTATTTTTGATGCAGCCAGTACATATATGAAAACCAGCCGGATCGAATCACTATATCATATAGCTCCCATACGAATAATAGATTGACAACTATGTTCTTGTATGAAAAACTTTTTTGTTTTTGAAGATAGCGTGACCAAACTTACCAAATTTAAGTTTAATCATGTTCTACATATGCTCACCAAATTTCATTGAAATCGGACATATATATCTTATACCTCCCGTGGGAGCGATCTAATGTATCTTGTACCTGCCGTGGGAGCAATCGGTTGCAACTTGACTTGTTGTATGAAAAATGTATGCAAATTTACCACTTTTAATGGCAATGCTATTTAACAAGTAAAACGGGTAGTATTTAATTCATTTATTGTAGTTTTATTTCGTTCTTCAGGCATTCCAGCACATTTTGCAGCGTTTGCATACAACAACTCCGGTCGCTCCTAGGGCAGGTACAAGATGCATTAGTCTGATTTTGATGAAATTTGGTGAGCATATGTAAACATGATTAAACTTAAATTTGGTAAGTTTGGTCACCTATCTTCAAAAACAAAAAGTTTTTCATACAAAACATATTGTCAATCTATTATTCGTATGGAGCTATATGATATAGTGATTCGATCCGGCTGGTTTTCATATAGTACTGGCTCATCAAAAATAAAACTTGTGCCAAGTTTCATAATCATAGCTTTAAAATTGAGCGATAAGTTTGAATGCAAACATTCGACCTGGCAACATTTTCTAACTTTAACTACTTATTATTTAAAATCTATCACCTACAGACACCAAGACCTATCAATCGACGCGGTATAATCCCTACAATATCTGGCAATATTTTCAAAATCGGACTAATTACACCTCACGGTCCATACAGTAAAAAAAGTCATATTTTGAACAAATTCAAAAGCGCGCCTGAATTCCATGACTTGTGACGTCACAGTTTGTTGCCGAATAACGGCGACTAACGGACATGCGCATGCGTAACCTACTGTCTCTCAATCGTGGTTCTGCAACCAAACAAAGCTTTGAAAGCTTTTGCAATCGCATTTGCTTTTGCTTATAGGTCGTTAAATCCGAGCTTGGACTTTGTATTGAAAAAGATTGAGCTATCACAAGGCATTAAAAAATCAGAGTTAAATATAATTACCTAAAGAGTTCGTATATCCTGCACAACCGTTAAAATGATTCTTCATTGGTTTAAGGATTGCGCACCGACAGTTAATCGAACAAACTATATTCGGGAGTGCTTTGACTCTGAGCTTTAATGTTGCCTATTCTTGACGCGACTTCTCTTAAACTTTCTGTACTAGTTCCCAACTTGGCGCTTGGCTCTAAATAGTTTTAAAAACCAAAAAACATTATCATGTTACGACCACGATCATACAAAGATGTATATTTTATATTCACCCAAGTATACATACTACTATTTTACACAGTTTAACATATACAAATATATACATATATATAATTTTTCCCGTTCTCTAGCAGATCTTGCGTTGGGTACCATTCCCAAGTTTAGATTTTAATAAAGTTTGTGGAATAGGTACTTCCCTGATCTAGGACAGTTTTAACACGTTCGTAATGAATCAAGGGACTCTCCTTTTCGTGTGAGCGCTGAATTTGTATGTATAATGAGTAGATGCCATAGTATACGTAGATTTGATAAACTGAAAAAGATAAAGAACAAAGTGCAGTTAGTTTAAGCTAATCAAAAGTTACTAGTACTTTGATATAGAGAATTGATTATAGAGAATATGTACCCATAATCTCCGTTAACAGTCACTTACCCAATAGAGAAAATGTTATAACGAAGACACGCATTATATAACCGATATCGTTCGAATATGACATAACGGCAATCAATAATACGATTTTTTGTACAATATTGAATGCCAGTTTAATGCCAGAGCTTATTAACCAGGGTAACAACATCAAATGGCGTTCCTGTATTAAAGAAAACACTTAAACATTTCGATTCATTCAAAATAATAAAGAATTAGCAGTATTACCTTCAGTACACCCACAGACAAGCATGCCCGATGCCAGACAATGAATAACATTGATGGCCAAGAAGAAACTGCAGAATACGATGATGACTACAAAGTTCAGATTGTATGAGGCTTAGCAGATCTATCGAATTGAATAGCGTACTCAGTTCTTACCCATGTAAATTGCATGATAGTCAAGCAACATATCCTTCTCAGCGATCTGAGCAATCTCCTCAGCGAATCCCAAAGTAGTGCCCAGCACAATTGTCATTATAAGAGATCCGAATATGCCAAGCCAGCCGATGACTATGCCGGCGGTATTTAGGTGCATATAACACAGGCTTTTCAACATTTTCACGGTTTGTATTACCAACTATTAAAAATAAAACTTTTCAATTGATTTTTCGACCAACTAATGATATCGGGCACAAACGAACCTTTGGTTTGAAGAATGTCGCAAGTCTGAATCAATTCGAATGAAAAATGCACATCAATTTCGATTGCTTACTGTATTTTTTGCACACTTTACTGCTGTACTATCGTGGATTGCTCAGATCCGTTATTTGATACCAAAACGAAAGAGGCCAAAAGAAGAAAGAAACAGTATTTAACTACGAGGGCTCGACTGGGAGCTACCCTATAGTTAAAGTATTTTTATGAAGTTTCTAAACAGCTTTTTTTTTAAATATTTTTATAAATTGTATGTGTTATCAGGGCACACATAGTCCAAGTGACACACAAAGATCTGTGTTTTGAAAAATTAAATTAATTTCGACTTGTAAAGTTCTCTAATACCACAATAGCCCTACCATCTAGATTACCATCTACCATAACTCTGTGAAAACTTAACCGATTTTCATACGGAATGTCTTTTTGATCATATTTTGTACTCTTATTCGAATGAGCATTTCAATTTTATTCATATTCCAAACTATAATTTTTGGGATTTTTACATATATCCATTATCTTGCATACGCAAAGTCTTAAATAAGACAAAAATGGGAAACTTATATTTTAATCGATTGCGAATATCAAAACACGCAATTTTAAAACTTTTTGTGACATCAGACTAGAGGACATCGCTATATCGATTGGGCTATTCATGCTGATTCAGAATATATATACTTTGTTGGGTCGGAAAAGTCTCCTTCTGACCATTACACGTTTTGAGACAAAATTATAATACCCTCTGCTAAGGTATAACAAGGGTATATATCTTTCTTGTTGAAATAAACCCTAATGTGATTAAATACTACATATATTATAGTTATAGTATTATGTACCCGGAGCACTATTAAAAGTGAAGAATATGAAATATATTCAAACAAATTTATGTAGCATACTTTGAGGCGAGGTAGAAAGTTAGTGCCAAAGGAAACTTCTATTGAATTACAGATCGAGTGATCTAAAAGTGCAACATGAAACATAATCAAGCAGAGGTCCACTGCATGGAAGTTTGTTCTGTATTAAAACAGCTGCAGCAATAGAAAATATATACATAAAGTTAAATAAAGTAAAAAAGGTAGTGAAAGTAGGCACATTAGCAAAGTGTTTGAAAACTTTTAATGGTTTTTTGCAAAAGTTGGCCATTAACTCGCTGGCCGTGTTACAAAGTAGAGGCTGCTGACCACAGATTTAATTAGGTTCCTGAGTGGCAGAGAGCAGCAACCAGAAGGTCGTCCTGGCGCTGTGCAAGGACCCAAGGACAGGTTGGAAAATGACGGCCAACAAAGCAGATGTGTAGTGTCATATTAGCTAGAAATGTTGCCAGTCACTGAGCGAATTATATAAATGCTGTGAAATTTTTAATAGCCAAATCCTTTGACGTCAATCAGTCGCCAGGAGCAGCCAAAGGCCAGGAGCAGCAGCCAGAAGCTAAAATGCTGAAATTCAATATCAAATGAGGAGGCATTGCGCAATAAGGCAGGATAATTGCACGTGTTGCCGCACTTGAATCCCTTTTAGCACACCTGAGCCTTATCGCCGCTTAACAACTGCAAACTGAAACTGAACAGGATTCTAAAACGGCACTCAGGACACCGCTGCGATTGCCCCATCCCGCCCCACCAACCCGTCCATTGCCATATAACAATTGGCCAATTGCCAACGCTGTGCATATTAGCAATTTTCCAAAACTCGACTCGCGCTTCAAATATCCAGCTAAGGTGCACCACTGCGGCTGCTGCGCATGTCCTGCCACCCTGCCACCTGACGACCAGCGACCATCGTCGTTGTTGTCCTCGTCTTCGGCGGGGCAACAGGTGCTCGGGCCACTGGCCAGGATACAGCCTGCGAGGCTATAAAAGCGGACAAATCCATCGCATTTGACGTTAGTCGCATTTGCCTCGCTGTTCAATTCGATCTTGTGCTCTAAACTTGTGCTCCAAACTTCCACTAAGATGTTCCTTAAAACCTTTTAGCCAAAGACATAGTAAACGCACATTATGGAAAATCTCTTAAAGGCCTAATTTCAGTGATTTTCATACATCAAGGATAATGTGGGGACGATTTCCGCTGCTGATGCTGCTGATGACAGGTGAGCTCGCAATAATCATCCAATTTCATTGTGTAAAGCTGAAATCGGAGCTACTGAAAACATATATAGTGTCAGTATATAAGTGTCAACTGGTGCTTTTTATCTTGCAACGATGTTTTAAGACTCAGTTGCTTTAGATTTAGTTCAAAAGCTTCGACAGGCGCTCTAGAGTTATGCATAGACCAGATAAAGTATCTATAAATTTTGATTAAATTTTAGTTAATTGTAGTTTTGGATTCTAGATCTGTCTTTTTTCTCCGAAATTGACATCTCCCAGCTTACTCTAGCTATTGTGCCCAATTGTTATATGATGACAGATAACCTCATTGACAGAGTTAAATTTTTTGCTAAATATACATATATCTCCCTCACTTTAAGAAGGTGACCAAATTTCAAATGAGGACTACTGACGACCTTTTGGTACCTCCACCAGCTTTCCCATAAAATCTATATCTATAACACCTTTATAGCTAGAAAATGTCGGAATTTCCATTATGTTGAATTTATAATTCTAATGCAGTTTGATGGAAAAAAACCATTATTATTACTTATTTGTTGTATCTTAGAATAAATTCTAGTTTGCAAACTTTATTCAGAGCAACAAAGGCCTTCAGGCTGGGAAAAAACCAATCTTGTTTTTGTGTATATATTATTATAAAAATATTATTCATAAGACGTAAATTTCCCACTTCAATTTGCTGAACAAACAACCCAAAATAGATTATAGATCACGTAGTCTTAGGATTGAGTTGGTTGATAATACAAAATTATATATATTAGAGCAGTGTATGAAAAAATATAAACATTACCAATTCAATACAAATAAAATAAAAAATAAATCTTACTTTTTGAAGAGGTAACAATTTCGATCCGAATCATTTGATTAGAATCGAAAAAAGGAAAAGAAAAGAGAAATATTTACGTATTTTCAGATATGTAAGTATATCAGGACTTACTCTCAGTGTACGTATCTGAAAATTTCATCATATATCAGGACTTACTCTCAGTATACACATCTGAAAATAAGTAGAGTTATTTTTTCTTATCCATTTTTCAATTCCAATCAAATCATTCGGATCGAAATTGTTACCTCTTCTGTATTTAGAAAAACAATCGAATATTTGGCTTGAAAAGATTTGCAATTGAAAAAGTTGAATTAATATTATAAAATACGTATGTATATTCAAAACGACAAACTGATTGCTTTGAAAATTAATCGGAAATTAGATTGTATTCACTATATATGTAGTACATATCTGTGCTATATATTCCTCGAAATACATCAAGTAAATTAGCGTGTGTGTTCCAAATTGTTAAACAGATAACAATTTGACCTGCATATTCATTTGTATATATACAAAACTTGAATGTAATTTTTGTTTGTTCGTTTCGCTGTTTTCACAGAATAAAAGTCAGAAGTGAAGTCGAATTTTAAACACTCTTAGAGTTAAAGTATTTCATTTTATTAGCTCAGATCGTACTCAAACATGATAAGTTCATTTGTGCATTCTAAACGATTATATCAGTCTTAAAGCAGTTAGATTGCAAAGGAATCAATTCCTGAGCAATGCCGGTAAAAAACCAGTTAGTATACAGTATTTTTAAAGCGAATTCACGTAAATGCACAGTAATATGACGACATGGGATACATCTACTAACATATATATATTATATATATATATAATCTAAATAGTCATCTGTTCCAGGTAATGCACGTGTATATAAACTATACACAGAATTTATACTCGTATGTATACACATCTAGTATAATATCTATTAATTGAGAACTGAGGGAAACCACAAATTGATATAATACATAGCATGAGCGGGCAAAAACCCATTTATAAATTATACTATATATTTAATACAACGTTTATCTTATCTTTTACATGCTATTTACTTACCAGTACAATGAACGTAATTGTCTGCTGAATGATGTTTGTATTTAAATAACATTAAGTATCTTTCTTTAGGCTCCCCCAACGCCCACTATATTGTTAACCAGAGGTACACAGCCCCAGGTCCATGAACCCCCCCGTCACTTTAGTTATTTTATAGATGAACCTTCGATTAATTGTACTTTTTATATATAATACGAGTATCGGCAATTAAAATCTGTTGGGTCAGAACGGAAATTGGCCTGCAAAATTATTAGTCCCTGGGGCACAGCAAATTAATGTTACTTGTTTTACAGCAGCGTCACTGCGGCCAGCGGAGGGTGCGACCTGGAACCTATGGCCAGTGGAAGCGTCGAAAAACTCCCAACGCGATTTTCATGACAACGGAAGTCCTTTGCCAAAAATTGAAGCTGTGGAAATGGCGCCCGAATTTGAAGATGCGTTGGCGCAGGCGTTTAATTTCCCGCCGTTTCCGATGCCCTTGAACAGACGTTGGCGTCTTTGGCAAAAGCACTATGACAAGAACCTTAAGGAGCTGCAGGTGCAACATCAACAACAACCATCATCTCCGGCTGGTGTACCCACACTATGGCCCCACAATGAGTACGATGGGGACCAAGTAAACAATTGGCTTGGTTATGCGAAGGCACATCGTAAATTTAAACGCGAACCATCCTATAGGCCCTCCATTAGTGCTGGTGGGTAGCTTAAGACTTGCTGTGTTGCAGCCACGATTTGCTAAGTGCCACATTCTCTTCCAGGAGTCATGACCAATCTGGGCGACTTCTTCAATCAGCTGAAGGCAAACGTTCACTTGGCAGAGCACTCGCAGCACCTAAACGAAGCGGATTCCCAGCTCCTTGAGGGCAGGCATCCACATCCCCTGGTGTTGGAGCGCAACACAGCTGAGTATAACGATGACGACACCAGGCAGGCGCCAGAACGCAAAACATCCAAGCTGCTGCAATCCGTACGCAGCTATCGACCCTCGCAAAAGATACGCTCCTTGGTATCGCGCAATCCCAACGGCTATCGTGGCTCCCAGTTCATTGATCCCAGTTACATGTGGCTGGGCCTGGGTAAATGACCACAAGCTGCCCAACCTGGTTAAGACGATTGATGGCGCTGCTCGTACTCAACAATTCTGCCCAACACTTAAACACTTTTCTGTGTGTACATATGTATATTTAAAGGCAAACATTAAAAAATGGCCCAATATTGGCAAGAAAATATTTGATCGTATTACATATTCGCAATTATATCTATATATATATGACCGTATGTATTGGCACTATGTGCATCCAATCGCGTACATATTCAAGTTTTAGTATACATAGTGGGTTAACATCAAAATATATGTTATTTTAAATCGTTTGCCATCGCCAGCAAATATACCCTCTTCTATTGTGGGGCTTCACCGAATCTAGATCTTGGTATAGACGGGATAAGTATCGCCCTGATGTGGCACGTTAACATCCTTTGGCTGACTAATCAATGGACGCTGCTGTTCGCGTGTTAGCTGAATCTGCTTAAACAACGAGTAGATGCCATAGTAAATGTAGATTTGTACAGCTGAAAGAGATTACAGAAATGCGCAGTGAGTTACGTATACAATCGAGTGTTTATACTATTATATATATCTCTATGTTTTTATACCCTAGCAGAGGGTATTATAATTTTGTCTCGAAATGTGTAATGGTCAGAAGGAGACGTTTCCGACCCAACAAGGTATATATATTCTGAATCAGCATGAATAGCCGAGTCGATAAAGCGATGTCCGTATGTCTGTCTGTTTCTATTTGAACTAGTCTCTCAGTTTTAAAGCTATCGTAAAGAAACTTGGCACAGACTCTACTCTTTGCTGCAGGCAGTACATATGTCGGAACCGGCCGGATTGGAACACTATAACATATAGCTGCCATTGGAATGATCGGTCGACAACTATGTTTTTGTATGAAAAACATTTTTGTTCATGAATGTATCCTCTTCAAACTTTCCCAAACAGAGTCTCTAGAGAGTTTATAATCTGACCAAATTTGGTCAAAATCGGACCACTATATCGCTATATGGAACTTTTTGTTTATTTCATCCAAACTAAACGAGAGTTTTATTATACTTCAAATAGTTTCCTATATTTTGCTAGGGTATATAGCTTCGGCATACCGTAGATAGCCGTCATTTCTTGTTATTATTAGACTATAGACAAATACGGATAGTCGGACATGGCTAGATCGACTCAGCTATTGATGCTGATTAAGAATATATATGTATACTTTGTGGAGTCAGCAACATCTCCTACAACACCTCCGCAAAGGGTATAAAATCCATTTATTCAGTTTTGGTTCCATTTTTCGGTTAAACACACGTAAGATAAAGGTATCATAGCCTGAAGGCCTTTATCTCTCTGGCTTTACACATTGTAATTTAGAATTAATTCTCTTTTACAATTATATAAATAAATAAGGTATCAAAATCTGAATATAAATGCTATTATAAAACGTTTTTGTTTGGATTAAAATCCATGGTAAGAATGCAAATTGAGAACTTAAAATGCATCCTACATCAAAAAACATCTTTGTTGATGTAAAACATTACTTTGTCAACTCAGCACGTTTCTCCAATCAAGAATAAGTACACAAGTTCCCGTTATCGGTCGGAAATGCCTATTTCAATGCGAGAATCTAAAGAAGTGCTTTATAAGCGGCATATGCACAATGTAAATAAAGCCGGGAAGCACGTACACAACTGAACTTGTTTATATATATGTATACATGTACATCAATATATTTAAAACAGTTTGCACGGAATGGTGTGTGACTGACTGACTGACGGACTGACTGGTTGACTGCTTGGCAATCAACGTCAGTTCAAACCAAAAGAGCAAGAATGCTCAAATTTGCACAGTAGTTGCCATCACCGATTTTGAAAAATCCACTCCATGGGCGGAATATGCTGGTCCCAAAGTTGTATGGGAGAAACTCAAATGTTTGGACTCAAATTCATTATCAAAGCTCTACGCATTATATTTTTCGATACGTGTCTCAGCGATATTTAAAAATTTACCTACACGGTTGGAAAATTGGGTTAAAACTCATTATCAAGGCTCTACACAAAAGCATAACAGGCATGGTGTTATTTTTGTTGTATTTCTTAAGATTGACGATAGTAGTCAAATTCAACATAATGCACTTTTATCTAAATATGTTGCCGGGCAGCGCTGGGGTTTTACCAGCTAGTATCATATATATATGTAAGTATTTGTAGCATTTTATGAAGAATTCATTTCGCAACAAATTGCACATGGCATGCAATGACTCACCCATGATAAGCAAATTGATTAACAGTGCTGGGAAGGCTGTAATGACATTTCCAGATGACAGTACTATAATCCAAATAATGAAATTATATAGAATGGTGATCACTAGTCCAATGCCAGAGTTGATCAGCCAGGGCAGCAGCATCAAGTGGCGTTCCTACATTGGAGTAAAAGAGATAAGCATACGGGTTTAGAAAGAATTGGGAATCGAGAAAAAAACATAAGCAAAAACAATAAAACAGGGAAGGCTCTCTTCGATAGCCGACCATTCAATACCCTTGATTAGATAATAAAATTGTTGCCTATGGCAGCTATATGATATAAAGATCTGATTTAAATCAAAATTAGCCAAGATATGTATGATAAACCAAGAGCCTTTCATAAAACAGCTCAACTCTCAACCGATTGCAGCTATGGCTTAGTAGTAAGATATAGATAATATATGAATTTAGTCGACTTTTTTGGAATGTAATTAAAATTAGATTTGATAAGATTGTTTAGAATCTATATGAGTTTTAGAAAGATCAGCAATGTATTTAGGTTAGTGATCTGATCCGTCCAGTTGGGGCTTGAGAGACTGGTTTGCATTGAAGCTATATAGGCGTGAAGGGTAGGGGGAATGACGTTCGTAGACTCACCTTCATGGTGCCCAGCACAAGCATGGCCGATGATAGCAGATTGAGGACAATGATGCCCAAGTAGATGCTGCCTGCTATGATGAGGCCTACAAGATAGGATCGTATTTGTAGAGTATACAGATGATGTTTGTTTTGTGTTGTGTGCAAGTTCTTACCCAAGTGGATTTCATCGTAAGTTACATTTATGTTCTTATTAGCCTCCATAAGGTGCTGGACAATCACATCTGCGTTTGCCAGCACGATGGACATGCCAATTGTTAGTATGCATGATCCCAATATACCAAGCCAGCCGATGACGACTCCGGCGGTGTTGAGACGCAAAAAGAACATGCTGTTCAACATTTTTACTGGTTTATGTTTAGTTTTCTTTGGAACGAATCGAATGGCCTGGAAATAGAACCGCAATTTACTGAAATTAGATGCCAGTACTGAATAACGCGCGCACACACACACACACACCTTGCGCTAATAGAATATTACTGCGTTGTTCTTTCTTTCGCGTCACAATTGTGAATGACTGCAAATGAAAATGCGCAAGAGCATTCGGGCGAAATTTGTACTGGGATGACACTTTCAATTTGTAAACAAACTAATGATGCACTGTTGCATATTTGGCAAGGTTGCCACATGTCATTCAAATGTACCAAGGGTGATAAATAATTTATGCGTTGGTACACTTGGTTTCTTGTTGCAAAATGATTAATATCTTATTAGTTTTAGTTGTTTTGTGAAGACATTTTTGCAATGAACAGAAAATCCTTACTTTTTTTTATGTAGATATTAAAAAAATTTTGATTACTATAAAAACGCAGGCTAAGCAGAAAATGAGTATCATACTATAATTTTTGCTTTAGTCAGAGTTGCAACGACATATATCAAATATATAAATATTTGACCAATAAACAAACTTTGTTTGTCTATTTTCATACATTTCCAAAGCTCTAATAATTCAGAATGTTAGCACGAATAGCACTTACCTTGGTCACCGTTACATTTGTATGGATTATTTTTAACACAGAAGTTGCCAGATCGTTGGCAAAGCAAATTTGTATTAAGCTTTTATTTGAATTGTGAACTGTTATATTTTCGTTATATGAGCGTCAATTGTGCTCAATGGCACTTTTGAATAATTGTTATAATTTACGCTCGGATGAGCAATAGCATACTCACCCTTCAGTTTACTCAGAAGAATCTACTCTTGAAACACACACACATACATTCATAAAGACGCTCTCCAGCTCCACAAATACAAGATTCTTCTGAGCGGAGACTACTCTTGACTCATTCACAGGCGCTCTCCAGCTCGATAAACGCGAGATTATACTCAACAGATGCTTCTCTTGACCCAGAGCACACACGCACACAATCATATAGACGCTCTCCAGCTCCACGATTGAGAGAGCTCATAGGTTATGACAAGACGACTGCAACTTTTGGCTCTCACTGCGCATGTACGTCACAAGTCATGGAATTCAGCGCGCGCTTTTGAATTTGTTCCAAAATCACTGACTTTTTTTACTGTATCGGACCGTGAGGCTGTAATTCCAGTCCGATTTTGAAAATATTGCCAGCATATTGTAGGGAACTTCATACCGCGTCGATTGATAGGTCTTGGTGCTCTGTAGGTGCCATAGATTTTAAATAATAAGTAATTGAAGTTAGAAAATGTTGCCAGGCCGAATGTTTGCATTCAAACTAATCGCTCAATTTTAAGGCTATGATTATGAAACTTGGCACAAGTCTTTATTTTCGATGCTACCAGTACATATTTAAAAACCAGCCGGATCAAATCACTATATCATATAGCTCCCATACGAATAATAGGTTGACAACTATGTTCTTGTATGAAAAACTTTTTTGTTTGTGAAGGTACCCTAACCAAACTCACTAAATTTAAGTTAAATCATGTTTTACTTATGCTCACCAAATTTCATTGAAATCTGACATATATATCTTATACCTGCCCTAGGAGCGACCGGAGTTGTTGTATGCAAACGCTGCAAAATGTGCTGGAATGCCTGAAGAACGAAATAAAACTACAATAAATGAATTAAATACTACCCGTTTTACTTGTTAAATAGCATTGCCATTAAAAGTGGTAAATTTGCATACATTTTTCATACAACAAGTCAAGTTGCAACCGATTGCTCCCACGGCAGGTACAAGATACATTAGATCGCTCCCACGGGAGGTATAAGATATATATGTCCGATTTCAATGAAATTTGGTGAGCATATGTAGAACATGATTAAACTTAAATTTGGTAAGTTTGGTCACGCTATCTTCAAAAACAAAAAAGTTTTTCATACAAGAACATAGTTGTCAACCTATTATTCGTATGGGAGCTATATGATATAGTGATTTGATCCGGCTGGTTTTTAAATATGTACTGGTAGCATCGAAAATAAAGACTTGTGCCAAGTTTCATAATCATAGCCTTAAAATTGAGCGATTAGTTTGAATGCAAACATTCGGCCTGGCAACATTTTCTAACTTCAATTACTTATTATTTAAAATCTATGGCACCTACAGAGCACCAAGACCTATCAATCGACGCGGTATGAAGTTCCCTACAATATGCTGGCAATATTTTCAAAATCGGACTGGAATTACAGCCTCACGGTCCGATACAGTAAAAAAAGTCAGTGATTTTGGAACAAATTCAAAAGCGCGCGCTGAATTCCATGACTTGTGACGTCACAGGTTTGGTCGCCGAATAACGGCGACTAACGGACATGCGCATGGCGTAACCTACTGTCTCTCAATCGTGCTCCAGCTCCATAAATACGAGATTCTTCTGAGCAGAGACTACTCTTGACCCAGAGCACACACACATGCATTCACAGACGCTCTCCAGCTCGATAAACGCGAGATTATACTCAGTCTCATGACCAAGAGCACACACACACATTCATAGAGGCGCTCTCTGGCTCCACAGATGGGGGATGAATGGACGTAGAATTAGAAGACGCGTCAGTTGTGTTTTGCCTGTTGCGCGCGTTGGTTGCATTTAATCAAAAAGTTGTTCACACTTGTTGATTTTGGGGAAAATCTAGATACATTTTGTCAACGTTGCCAAACAACCGACCAGGCCATAAAATGAAATTCGATCTAACTGTTGATCATGGACCATGCGATACAGATCTACGTAGCTGGTGCCTAGGCATAGCCATATATACGTTAATTAGCTGCGGTTTAAATATTCTACTCGGAGCGAATGGTGAGTTTGTTGTTGTATATATGCATATGTATGTATATATGTATTTTTATATGGCATTGTTTTGCTTTTACTTTTCCATTGGTTCTATGCTTATATGCAAATGCCAAAAATGACAACATACATTGTATGTATGTACATATATAATATAAAAATACATACATATATACATACATCTGTTTGTAAATATAAAGTATGAGCTAATGCTTTTCTCTATACAAGGTGTTTCCAAACGTGTTCTCATCGCGAGGGCGAACGTTTATAGTGTTGTTGTTGTTTTTTGTCTTTTTTGTTTTGTTGTTTTCTTAAATTACATACAAAGCTTGGAATTTGAGCGAGTATGAATGACGCCAAGTTGAAATTCAGCGATGATCTCTCCCATAGATTAATTCTTCTTCTTCTTTTGCAGTTGTCACTTTCATTTCATTCGTAATTGCAGTCATTGCCAATGTTTGCTTACTCTTCGGCTGCCTTAAGGTAAGTAATTATACAGATCAGATGTATGTCATACATATACCCTGTAACCATTCAAATTGTTAAAAGGGTGTGTAACACATAAAGCACATAACCTTATAAAGTATATATACCATCCTTGTCTATCTTAGCATCCATCTCACAGTAATTATACAGATGTATGTACATACATATACCCTGTATCCATTAAAATTGTTAAAAGGGTGTGTCTTATAAAGTCTTATATATACAGCTGATACAAGCCACCCTTGTCTAACTTAGCATCTATCTCGCAGACTGTTAAAAGTAACTGAGATCAAAAAATATATAAAATTTGATATTTTATTGATGTGGGACCTGAAATTCTCAGGATGGGCGGGAACTGCTTTAAAGTAAAGTAGAAGAAAAAACCGCGAAATTCGTTCAAAAGCACAGAAGTAGGAAGAAACAAGTAAGAACGTTGCAGTCGGACGCACCCGACAGCAGAATACTATGTTCCCAGTCCTATATACATAAGTCCTATGGCGATCTTGTCACTTTATAAATTGAGGTGTACCAAGTTTGGTAGCTCTAGCTTCAAGGGTGTGGAAAAAAATTGCGTTCATACGGACAGACGGACATTTCGCAAACCCAATATACTATTTTCCCTTCGGGAACATAGTATAAAAACCCAGCATTAGAGAAATCGGAATATCAAACCAGTTTCGTGACGGGAAGAATTGGGATACAGTTTTGTATCACAATCTCATCTTTAGTACTTTGTAGGTTTCTGTATATCATACAGATCATAAGATCAAGTTTATTTCGTATATTTTTTTATAACCTTCACCCAAATCGAGAAGAGAAGCCGCCTATTTTTGTGTTTTATCTGTGTGTGTTTGTATTTCTAAAAATATCATAGAGATCAGATAATTTATAAAAGAGTAATTGTTGATTATATCATAGAGATCGGCTAATTTATAAAAGAGTATTTGTTGATTATATCGTAGAGATCGGCCAATTTATAAAAGAGTATTTGTTGATTATAAGTGAGTATGAATATCTGTTTCTAGGTACAGGGTATCTAGAACATTACTTTTACTTATAAATATTATGCTTCCTATTTGCAATATATATTTTGGGTAGTTGCGAAAGGGTTGCCATTTCCGGTTGACGTGGAACAAAGTGTTTATTTCTGATAAGGCATATCTGTACTTCTGTATACAATTGTATCTAAGAGCATAAAGCTAAAAGTAAAGATTGTGCTGAGGCTGAGCATCAAGACATAGATTTTAAATTTGCTTTTTAAATGTGGAAAGTTTTAATCAATTTAAAACAAGCATTTTCTGTTTGTTTTACTTGATCTACTTAATTTCCAACAATAGCGAAGTTTCTGAATAATCACAGTAAAGGTCTAAACAATTATCATACAAAACAACTCAAAAAGTACAAAAGTAAGCAAAGTTCTACACTGATTAGCTCAAATTTTGACACATTATAAAGTTTGCATCAAGGAAGGTTTTCATCTCAATCTCTGGCGAAAATTGCTTCTTTTTCGATCGGTTAGTTCTTCATACCCTATATATAATATGTCAACAATCATAAGGCACAATCGGTAAGCTATTTTTGTTTAATTCAGACTTTCTTATTCATGCAACCACACTGGCCACAGCGAGGCGTGCTAGGGTACAGCTAGTATACATATATAGTATACATATTTGCCGACTCTGCAGATAAGTGAGCGACTCATTAAATCAACTGAGCAATAAGGTTAGGGTTCGAAAGTTGTTTTCAAAGATATTTTTAAAGTTCTTCCGATATCAAAGATTCTCCTTGTTATGAATGGTATGTGTAATGGTATATCTTGTACTTTTCTTTAGATTAAATGCTTAGAACTAAACCCTTTTAAAATGATTAATTCTTATTTCCTTCACAGTACAACGATAAGCTGGTTGTCGTCTGGTTGATATACGCCATTATATTGGCCGTCAACTTTCCATTTGCCATTTTCGGCACCATCTTCCATTTTGGAGGCTATCGCGAGTCCACGGGTTTCAGCAATGTCTTTATGGCATTATTCTTCCACATTATAGTGTTTTGTAAGTATTCCAAGTCCTGAACTGCCCCGACAATTAATTAATTATACTTTCTTAATCATTATTCCAGTAATTCTACTGTTTTGTGCTCGCCTCGTCTACTCGTACTACCTGCAACTGAAGAATCGTCAGTCCAGTCCGCAACATGCGGTCGTTGTCTGAACCTTCGGGGAAAGAATCTCAGGCAAATCGCATTTGCAGTCAATTATTTATAATCTAAGAGTGATTTCCGAGTGACTTCTTTTTATTTGTATTTACTCTAATTGGTTTGTAATAAAAAAAAAAACTTACATCTTATTTATTTCTGTTGTATCTATTTTACCCTCTTCATACTTCAAAACATTGCTTAGTTGTTTCGAATATCATTTCTATCTAAATTATTTATAGTTTCTGACCTACATTAAATTATAAAACATTTTTCCCATTCTCGTTTTGACTCCAAGCTTAACATTTTATAGATTATGCCATACCTGTTCTAGTTTCCGCAAAAAGCATAAATTTCATGGAATTGCCTTTGTATGTAATAGAACCCATGAATAATAATAAAAAGTCATTGTCGTATTGAATTGCAATTAGTCGTTAAACGTCTTATTTACTTCGGCGCAGCTATCAACAGTTGAAATATACATATACATTACATACAGGGTGCTACAATAAGCTAAACATTTCATAGGACTTATACACTCAACAGTTAAAACGATATACATACATATCCATTAATACACATACTCGGCTATATACTGATCTATCTAACTAGCTAGGCTCACTAAACATAGAATGGAAAGTTGGTCTTCTTTGTTGTCTGCGTGAAGCTTGTCTCCGCATTGGGCTGGCTGCCTAGTTTCGCCTGCACCGCCGCAAAGATGCGCACCGTTTGACCAGAGGCGGGCGCGACTCCGGTAACGCCGCCCAGATTCAGCTCGAGCTCGAACTTGCTTGTCATGCTGGTTGCCGGGACTTGGGTCTGCGTCTGCGTCTGCCTGTAGGCCGCAACCAGTTTTCATCTGGGCGTTGTGATACTGGGCAACTTCTCGAGAAAGTCGTGGGCCAGCACATCTTCGATCTCCTCCAGGCAATTGGCCACATCCTGCTCCGTGTCGGCATAGTTGCACGGCTTGGGGGAGCTTATGCCCAGCGTGGAGAAGAATGGATACAGCTCCTGCAGCGACTGCAGCTGCTGAAAGTCCAGCATTAAGTGTCGATTGCGCGAACGCTGCAACATCTATGATAGCAGATGGAAGGATTCAATTAGTTGCCAATCGTCAGGTGATCAGTTCAGGATGTAACTTACCGGGGAGTGGCTGGAGTACTTCATGTCCATCAGACGCCCCACGCGTCGCACGTGCGGCACATAGATCGCACTGGGCAGCGCGGCCAGATTCTCAACGCTGCCATTGGCCAGCGTCAGAGGCAGCGGCACCACCTCCTCGTGCACATCGAATTCGGTGCCCACAAACGCCCAGCGATACATCTGGAAATGCGGCAGCTTTGTGGCAGGCAGCACGCAGCCCAGCTCCAGCAGCTTGCAGGCCTCCAGCTGCACCGAGCGCCAGTGCTGCATCGGAGTCTGCGCATTGATGCCATTGCTGGCGCTGGAATTGGACGACGACCAGGACACATCAATGCCCGAAAGCAGACGTTGTTGTTGGCTGTGAAACAGGAATATATAAATACAATTTGTTTAAAAATACACTTGGGGTGCTCACGACCAATTGGTTAACTGATTAATTGTTGAGAAAATTAATTTAAACCAGGTGGCAACCAGCGAACAATATTTTAAATACAGTTGGCAACCTAGATAACCAAGATGAAAGCTTGACTGTTGGCGGAGACAACATAATTTGAAAAAAATTGATCAAACTTAAAGCTTTTTATCTTTAACCGATTAAGCCGTCGTGAGCACCCTTTTATTGGATTAATATATTTATTGTAACTAAGGCTTTTTTTCTGATTAATCCAATCATTTGCCAGCGCAATAGATGCGGCTTTAGACTCACCTGCGCTCATCGCTCTCGGACTTGAGTTCCTGCTCCATTTGCAAGAACACCTGGACCATTTCAGCAATGATTATGGGCCAGAGCGAGGTTACGTGATCGGGCGACATGCGCAGCAGCAGGACACGGAAGCAGAGAAAGACGGCGGCCTGCACGGAGGCACCAAGTGGCACCAGGCGCAAGCTGTTGGCCAATTGCTCTGCAGGATGAAGAGGAGAAAATAAGAAACTGTATAAAGGTTGTTCACTTTCCTGCACATACCCTGTATATCCGGCATGTACTTGTTGTGCTGATCAAACTCGCTGCAGTAGATGACAAAGGCCAAGCGTTTGAGGAGCATGGCGCGCAGTTCGTACTCCTGGTCCCGCGAGGCGAAGATGTTGAGGCTGCCCGCTTGGGACAGCGATACGCGAGTCATGAGCTCACGGAATGTGGTATTGTCATAGGTCATGAGGCTGTCCATGATCTGGCGCCAGAAGGGCAGGCACGAGATGTGCATTTGAAAGAAGGCGCTGTCCAGCAGCAGGTCCAGCATATCCTTGCGCCAGGCCTTGCGCGTATACTGATAGCCACTGAGGCTGGCCAGCAGCGCGGAGCAGGCATAAAAGAAGGGCACATTGCGTGCCGTGTGATTCTTCAGATAGGGCGTAATGTTGTAAAGCAGCGTGGTGACTATGGTCACCACCTTGTCCTTCTCCTGCGAGCCATAGGCCACATCCAGCAGATTAGAGAGTATGCCAGCGAGCACGCTCTGTGCCTGCAGCGAATACTGCTGCATGCCGCCGCCCAGGCTGTTATCCTTGGCATGGCCATCGGTGTCCTCCTTGACGGCCAGGTTGCGACGCAGCCAGGTGGTCTGCTCCAGACAGGCGCCCGCCACGCTCGACAGCGACTCCACCAGGCGTGCGGTCACATCATGCAACTCGCGCACCTCCTTCTTGTCCGGGAAGGGCATTTGGGGACATCGCTGCACGAACTCATTGAGCAGCATCAGCAGCGCGAACTGTGCCGGCGGCGTCAGGCTGAGGCCATCTCTGATGAGCACCAGCAGCGCTGCCCAGGCATCCGCCAGCTGCGGCGCGGGCGCTGATCTCATGTAGAAGTAAAACAGCTCCAAGGCGCTCACCTCAATGCTCAGCTGTGCGGGCGGTCGGTGTATTGGCGGCGGTGACTTGACCACCTGATGCAGCGTCTGGACAAACGAATCCATGGGCATCACACGTATGCTAGACACCAGCGAGACGAGACTGAGCTGAGCGGGGCAAGCCTGCAGCGTGGAGTTGCGCTGAAACTGCTCCGAAATGCCAGCAAAGTTGGAGCTCGTATTGGCGGCGCCACGCTGCTGCCAGGTGACCGCAATGGCGGCCAGAAAGTTGCAGCCATGATGCAAGGAAACAGGCGACAGGAACTCGAGCAGCTGTTGGCGCACCGGACGCAGCTGGCCCAGCTCGCTATCCCAAATGGCCGCCACGCTGGTCATGATGCGCGGCAGATGCGACAGCACCGCATTGCGAGCCGCCTGCAGCTGCGGATTCCGGGGCGCCGAAGAAGACATCGTTGTCGACTCACTGGCCGATAGAAAGGAGTGCACAATGCTATTGAGAAGCTGGCCCGTGCTGGAGCTCTGGGATGCCACGCTGGTCTGCGGATAGGCCTGGTTGAAGAGATGCGAGAGCGCCGTCTGCTGCGTGTTGTCCAGCAGGCAGTAGTGGCATAGTATGGTCAGGGCCTCCATCTGGGAGAGCACATAGTCGGGTGGAAAGAGACGCTGCTGGGGCAGCGTGAGGCGCGCGAGACGGTCCAGATTGTTGCACAGCTGATGGACCACGCTGATGACGATGTTGGTCAGCGAGCCAGAGCTGAAGCAGTTGAGCGAGCTGGTAACCAGATCTGTCCAGTTGCGATGCAAGTGACGCAGCCGCTCTTGCTGCAGTGCACCCAGCACGGCGGCGAGGAACATGGGCTGCTGACTAATCAGGCAGTTGGGCAAGTACTTGACATTGGCTGCGACACCCTCAGAGAGGCGTGTGGGCGAGGCATTGCCCGAGGCGGCATTGTTGTGATCCTCGCCAGCAGCGGCGCCCGCATTGTTGGGCGTCTCCTGGCGCAGCTGATGCACTTCATGCTCCAGCCGTATGACAGACAGAAGCAGACGCAGCAGCTGCAGCTGAAAGCAATCCGCATGCAGCTGATCATCCTGCGGATCATTGAATCGAAGCACCTGTTCCGCATAGCTGCTGCTGGGTTTGCGCCCGTAGCTGCACACCGAGCTGTTGAGGCAGTGCAGCATGACCTTCTGCAGCTTGGCGCGCGCCAATAGATCAGCTATATAGCAGGCCAGGCCACGGCCCATGCCCTTAACGATCTCAATTAGCTCCGTGCAGATGAGCGCCAGCAGCTCAATACTCTCCAGCTGAATGCGTCGATTGTTGACCACATCCTGCAGCGTCGGGGGTTGACGTTGTGGGTCCAAGGACTCACGCTGAAAGTAACCTCGCGCATAGAACAGCAACAAGGTGACCAGCAGCTCCAGATGCATGCATCCCCTATAGCCCTGAGCGTACTCCGAGTTGCTAACGCTGCCGCCAAAGCCCTTGCCGGAGATGCTCTTGCGGTGTCGGATGAGCAGCTGCTTCAGGCTGCCGCTCGTAAAGGATGTGGTTATGGACAGGCAGAGGAAGGTGCGCTTATCGCAGCAGATGATGTTGCGCAGCGTTTGCAGTGCGTAGAGCGTCTGTCTGGTGTCATAGATGGACAGATAGAGTAGCAGATGATTGTGATAGAGATGCGCGGCGTCTGCCTGGCGACCCATGCCCAAGGAGCTGCTGCTCTTTGTGGACGAGCGTATGCTCAGCTGCTCCTCGGAGGCAGCTGCCGCTGCTGCAGCGGCGGCCGCATTGTTCTGACGCAATATTTCCACATTCTGTTTGCTCTTCTCGAGCGTCTTTTGCCAATCCGGCTGCAGTTTGTTGGTCTCCAGGCACAGATTGCGTCGCTTGTCCTCCACATTGATGGTGTTGTGCGTTGAGTCCTCTGGCTCCTCATCACTATGCGCGGCAGTTTGTTCCACCTCCAGTTGCTCTCCCAGCTGGCTGTGATTGCTGTCTGTGGATGTCTTGGAGATGCAGCTAAGGCGCTTCATCTCGCTGCTGGTGAGCAGCTTCTTACGCTTGCGCAGCTCCTTGCTTAGCTTTTTATCCAGTGCACGCGCCTCGCTGAAATATTCATCGGCGGGCAGAGCGTTATCATTGTCCGGCGCCGGCTGCTCATCCGGTTCGTTGAGACTGCTCTCGCCGGGCGTCTTCTCCCTCGTGAGTCTGTAGGTCTTGCGGCTCTTGATGCGCTCGTGCTGAGTCAGCGCCTCAGTGACACGCTCGCAGTCGCCCACAAAGCGCTTGACATCGTCAGGAGCCGCACTGGAGCTAATGGTAAGACTGTCCTCCTTTTCAATGCTCGTCTCGCGCAGTTCTGAGTCCGACTCAAAGTCGCTGCTCTCTGAGTTGTCTGTGATGTCGTGGTCGAAGTGCAGTGAAGGCTCCTGCTCTATGCCAGATCCTGGCTGTGACTGACTAGGCGCTGGCTCACTTTCGTCCATTGCACTGGCCAGCTTCTGCTCGAGCGGCGTTTGCGGCGCATCCTTGCCGGCGCCGCTGTGCACCAGCTCCATGCGCGGCTCCTCCAGGTCTGTTTCATCATCGAAATCATGCGCATTCTCTAGAGGATTGATAATCAGCCCAATGGTATTAATATCCTGTAGTGCCTCGCTTGCCAGCGGCGTCTTGTCGCTCACAAAGTTGGATGTTTTATTGGTTTTGCCGCCGCTGAGGGTCACACCAAAGATCTTCTTGGGCAGATGTCTAATGGGGCTCTTCTTTTTGCCGCTGCCAATGATGCCACAGCTGTTGACCGCCGCCTCCATGTGATGATACTTGACGTTGCCCTGCTCGGAGCTGATGGCATAGACATCCCGCTCAAACGCAGGCGCCTGCTGATCCTCATCGTAGACAGTGTGTTCCACCTCGGCGGCCTCGCGGTATAGCTGCTGCATGTGCACAATGCCCACACGCTTGGAGCTGGCCGAGAGCAGAATCTTGTAGAGCGGCTTGGTTAGGCGCGCCAAGTCGCCGCGCAGCAGTGAGGCCTGCAGCCAATTCGTCACAAAGGTGCGCTCGGACATGTAATGCGGCAACGCCAGCGTATCCAGCACTTTCAGCAGCGTCTTCTCGAAGCCACGCGACATCTGCTTCTCCCTGCCCAGATGCCAGAGCAGCTCAAACTTCTTGTAGCTGCGTGCCTGACTCTCGCGTAAGCGATCCGTGCAGGCAGCCATCGGGCAGAGCAGCTGGGCATCCGTGACACGCTCCAGCTGAAAGCTACGCAACGCGCTGCCCGCTCCCAATCCTGTCTGTGCCTGCAGCAAATGCTGGGCGTGCATGCGATTGCCAATCACCGACTCGACGAGGCCACTCTCCAGGCAGCTGTGCAACTGGTGCAGCAGCGCTGCTATCTGGGACGGATCGATGCCCGGTGTGCCTAGATAGTCCCACAGTATGGAGCTGACCAGCTGAAAGACGCGCGTTCGCTGCTCCATATAGTTAACGTGGCCAAACTTTAGCAGCGGCAGCATTACCACAAATGTCACTCCCGGACTGGTCGTGTGCTCGATCTGCGAGCGCAACAAGCTGCGAAAGGAAACCAAACGATGTGTGAAAATCATTACAATTCGATATTATAATCTGCATTCTTACCTAATCAGATCAAAGAGGGTGGTTATGGCGGCCACCTGCAGCTCCTTGTCGCTCTGCGCGAAGCAGGCAACCAGACAGAGCACCTTCAGCCAGTTGGGCAGTTCTGGTTCTGTAAGAGCCAAGGATTAGTCAGAGTTAAAAAGGGAAAAGAGCTGGGCATGCTTAGGTTACCATTCCTGTCGAGCACAATGTGCTTATTGCAATTGGGAAACGTGGACATTTCGACTAGCAGCGTAGCGGCCAGCTTGATTGCACCGCGTAGAGCGGAGCTAAGCTGCAGATCGGCCAAATGCTGTACACTGCGCTGGGTTTGGCCATCGATAAGCAGCTTCTGCTGCGGCTCATCCGAGGCATCGCTGTCGCTGCTCAGCTCACTGGCACTGACCGTGGGCAGCGTGAGATTAAGCAGACGCTGCAGCTGCTTGGAACGAGGCACCAGGTCCACACGCAGCAGGCCGAAAAGTCTATCGATTTGTGACTCGCGACTCGCACACTGATGCTCCAGCACCTGCTCCACCATAAAGAGACCACCGCTGTGGCTCAAGCTGCGCTCCAGCTGCACCTTTACCGCGCACTTGTTGCCAAGCTCAACGTCTTCGATTTGTAGCAGCTTTAGGGCCAAATACACCTCAAAGAAGATCTCATATTGCCGTATGCATTTCTCCAGTATGGAGAAGCCACGCTGCTGTGTGGCCTTAGACTGTTCATCGTCCAGCTGGAATTCCGGGCAGTGCTCGGGCGGTGCACTCTTGGGCGGCTCCTGGCCAGCATTGTCGAGCACATCGCTTAGCACCGCAGGGTTTGGCGTTAGCACAATGTCCTTGGGCCTCGTTTTCTTTGGACTGCTGCGTATAAAGGGCACCTTGGCCTTGGCCTTGATCTTCTTAATGCTGCGAGGCGTGTCCAGATCAGATGAGGACTGCTGGCCTGTGTCAGAGGCGCTTATCTAACACAATGAAAGGTGAAAGGTTTTAGATAAGCAAGAAAACTGTTAGCAACACGCTGTCTTACATCTTTGTCTAGCTCGGAGAGCCGCGAAAAGGATTTCGCCTTCTTCTTGGGACTGTGCCGAACCACGCTCTGATTGGAGGCCGAGCGTCGTATGAGCTCCTCGTCATTTGGCTCAGCACCATGCAGCGAATGCTCACCAAACTGATTCAGTCGGGAGTCCGACTTGCTCTTCTCCAATGCATTGGCTTGTGTGGCAGGCTCCATTGTGTTGTTGCTGTTGCTGCTGCCGCTAGCATTGACATTATTCTCATCTGAGCCCGAGCCGTTGTGTTCAATGAGCTTGTTTAGCTTAATTGGACTTCTGTAAGGGAGAAAGCGGATCAAAATGTTAACAAATGGAATATACAAAACGATTCTAAAGACTTACGTGATCATTGGCTGGACACGCGAGACAATCTTCATGCACAGCTTGAGGGCGGCGGTTACCTCGTCGCTGCTCAAGCTATCAATATGCAGCGAGAGTAGCTGGGTAATGGCCAGGAATACTTTGGGCAAGTAGACGCGCGTCGTTTCCGTATACATTTCAAGAGAGATCGTCTCCAAAAGGAACTCGGTGAGCACGCAAATTTCGAGTACACAGGGATCACCGGAGCCAACGATGCTGGCAAATTTGCCATCACTATTGGACTGGGCGGAGCTTGGCGCCTGCTGGCAGGCGCGCTCAAACATATTGGTCATGTAGCTCCAGATGTAGGCCGGATCGAAGGTGGCAAAGAGCAGATTGGCCGACTTGAGCGCGTCCGCATTGCTGCTGGAAATGTACATGGTGCGTATTATGTCATGCAGCACATAGTCCAGCACGGCGCTGCCGATCTCCGCCTTGTCCAACAGCGACAGCATTATGCGATAGGGCTTCAAATCCATCGGCTGGCACTCCAAGCTTAGACGCAGCGTGCAGACCAGCGCACGTATGAGCACATGCCTCGAGTGGGTAACAAAGTACGGCTCCGCTTCGGCCTGCCCATCACTGGGCGCCGAGGAGTCCAGTGAGAGCGTGTCATAGGTGGGCGAGTTCTTGGTCACCTCGCTGGCTAGCAGCCACGAGAAGAGTCGCCTGTTTAGCGACATGTCACGTCTTAGTATTGTATTGAGCCCATTTGTAACTAGCAGCACTAGCTCCTCCTCGTCCAGCAGCTTTGTGTGCATGGGAAAGCCAAGCAGCAGAAACTCTAGCGTATTACGCTGCACCAAGATCAGGGAATCATTGAGACAGGCACACAGCGCCGACATCATGATCTCCCGATTGTGACCCATAGTATAAATTTGTTTCTGCATATCCAGCCGTTTATTAAAGTGCTCCAGCAGAAAGGTAATCGCTGGCAGTCGAATCGCCGCATTATTGGCCACCGATTCCCAAAGAACCGTATAGAAGTGCATGGGATTAACCGCCAGGCAGATATTCTTTAGCAGCCCGCTTATGCGCTCAAAGTGATCCAGGCCACAGTCGTAACCGGGCAACACTCCATTGAGAAAGCCGCTCAACGCTGGCCTCAGTTTGTCCCCCAGTGGCACAAAGTATGTCTCATAGATGGTCAACAAGGCGGGACGCACATTCATGGCCGCATAGCCGAGCAGCGGGAACAGTCCAGCGCTAAAAGAGAATTTGATAAGCTTTATTCAAGGCTTTCATTGAAGTTCGACTTTACTTACGCGTAGATAAACTCTGTGGCCAGACGCTCAGGCCCCGTCTTGCTGAATATCACCGAGTACGTTTCAAGTGCCTTCAGATGTACGCCGGAGGGCAGGGCGGGGTGCATGCACTGCGCCAGACGCTTGGCAATCTTCAGGCGTCTTGGTATGACCTGGTACTGCGTATTACTTGATATGGCCTATCGCAAGACAAAATTTTATATATATAGTAAGAGTTTAAAACAAGCGCTCAAAACGTTCTTCGTCACACCGAAGTTTGCATGCCTTAAATAATTAAATACTTATAATTAAATTAAGATTTCTCTTCTAAATCACCTGCGGGCAATCTCTCGCCGTTCTCAGCTGTGAGCAGGGACCGGCGTGGCTAATAATCTTCCTCTAACGAGTCGGAAATTTCCGACTGTATGTCCTACTTTATTTCCCACTCTATAACTACATTATCCTATCCTTACTTCTAATCTTCCCCCATCTTGACGGAGATTTCCCCCTTTATGTCCCACTATATTTCCCACTCTATAACTACATTATTCTTATGCTTATCCTATTCTTACTACAATCTATAACTACATTATTCTTATGCTTATCCTATCCTTACTCTTTCCTAGATCCTTCTTTCTTAATCACTTACCAATCCAGCTGTGAGTTGGGGTACAGCTTGCAGGACTGGCTAATAATCTTCTCCCATAGAGTCGAAGATTTCCCACTCTATTCCTACAATATTCTTATACTTATCCTATCTTAAAACCTTCTTTCCCTAATGAAATCCCGAACCGATCCAGCTGTGAGTTGGGCCAGCTACTAAAACTTCCCCCACCGGGTTCATTTTCATTCCTACTGTTATTCTTTATTCCTTTTCTTTAGTTTTTATGCCTCAAATTAACCCTAAGTTCTATAAGTTTCTTCTTTATAACTAACTCTACTATCTTGCTATAGGCTTTAATAACGCCACCTACCGGTGGCTAGACGAACTGGCAAATTAACTTCCCCCAACGTCTGGTGTCGTTATTAGATTTAATTGAAATTTCGTGATCTCTATATATTATATTATATTTTGATTCGAGGCATGTTTGTTTTGCCTTTGTAAATAAATAAATAAAAAGAATAAAAATGAAAAACTATCTACGCTATATATGTGATTTCTAATTGCCATTTTACTCATGTTTGAGATCTGTCAAATGATATAATACTATATTTAGATCACTTTGTGTTCTATAAGACATCTGTCAGAACCTAGCCTAGTCATACGACACAAAAGTTTCGGTTCGAAATTCCACTCATAAATTAGTCTTTCTATATAGTATATGTTCCCACCATTAGTGTGTTTTAAGCCGCTGACCGATTAGCAAGTGAAAAATAAAGCTAATCTCATTTATATGTATATAGATACAGGAAATCGCATTTGACTTATCAGTATAAACGTAAATGTTGGGAAATCAAACAGTATTATTTCCTCAAACGATATAAAGTACAAAAAGAACATTCGAAAAGTCGGGAATTTGTAAGATATGGGCTTAAGTATGATATTTAGAATCTATTTAAAGCTTTATCTTTACAGTTCGACCAATTTACTCATGTTAAAGTAAATGTTACCCTCAAGTTTAACATGAGGTTTAGCTAAATTTCGCTTTTCAATGTTCAAGGAAACTGAGAGTGGCTAAAAGAGGTTGCAATTCTGATTTCTGAACTGTATAATAACCTCACTATCTAAAAATATACAATAAAACTAGACCAAATTATAATACCCTCTACTAGGGTATAAAAAAGGTGTTCCCATTACCGATTTTGATCAAATCATTCGAGATCGGAACTAGTGATGTAAAAACATCGATGTATTGTATGGAAATGTTGTATATAGATTGGCTCCGATGTTTTCCATACAAAACATCGATGTTTTTACATCACTAATCGGAACTGTTGGCAGTTCTGAATTCCGCAAAATATGTTATATGCGGTTTTAAAAGTATTGTTTCAGAGACAATTGTAAACTATTTGGAAATAGGAAAACAGGAACATATAAAAATGATTTGGAATAAGAAATAGTACTCAAAGAAGCCTGATTATCTTATTATTATATAATCTTTGGTATAACTGCCCTGAGCTTTGTCAGAAACATGAAACTCAAACTGAGAATGTTTTTAGCTTCTTCCATGGTTACAAGCGACGTAACAAACTCAAACTCTTTTTCAACATATACAACGAGTATTTTATATATAAGTAAGAAAAAAGGCCCCCATCACCACACAATGTCGATAAGAAACAAATAACTAAAATACGCAAAATGAATCAGCGCTGATAAATGATTCCCCCTCGCTGCCCTTGGGCCTGACAAACCAGGCTCCAGTTAACTAATAATTGGAACTATTTGCGGGGCAAGCTTATCTCGGGTGGGATAAAAAAGCTGAACCAACGAGCGTACCTTGCTTAGCTTACCCAGGGCGGATATTAAATCCGCCCACTCGCTGGAGTATTCGAAATTGCGCAGCGCTTTGTCAATATTCGTCATATATTGTCGATACTTTGGCTCGCCCATCAGCTTCTGCTCCTCCAGGAGCGTATCCGCAGACTCCATGGCGTCGCTTGTTGTTGTTGTTGTGTTCTGCCTGCGGGGTGGGGGCGGGGGGGAAATGAAACACACAAAAAAAGTAAATCAATAACAATTAAGAAAAAACACTTGTTGCAGCCGCAACGCGACGTGTCCTTGAGCATTTGTAACTGTAATTCATGCATATTTAATGAGTGTGGCATCCGCGTCAGCTTCGCCGACAGCGTCAGCGTCAGCTGCAGCTGCTGCTGCTTGCCAACAATGTACAAAAAAAAACAACAAAAATGTTATAAAAGCCAGCGCAAAAATATGTATGCGTGTGTGTGTATGTATGTATGTGTGTCTATTCTTTGTTCACAGATGTGGCATCTAGGCTGCCTAATTGAATTTCATTTGAAAATAAAGCATATTTCACATTTCACCTTATTAACCCTTAGGGGGGAGGGGGCAGGCAAAGTTTGTACTTTTGTTGTTGTTATTGTTGTTGTTGTTGTACGCTCTCTCGCGCACGTCACACAATTTAACTGCGAAATGCAATTACTGTGACGACGACGACGACGACGACTGCGACGTCCGCTCGAGACGGAGACTCGCGACCAGCTGATGACGAATTTTTGCAGACACGCTTTTGTTTATTATTATTATTGCGTTCAATTGCTTTTTGTCTACGACATTTTGTGTCGCCATCGATTATTGCACATGTTTCTTGTTATTTTATTCATTTACATCACAAATTTGCATAGTATTTTAGCAAAAAACTACTATAAAAATAACGCAGACTGCGCTCGACGGGGTTTTTAGTTTTCTAATACATTTTAACAATTATCGATTTATCGATATCTTGGCTTATGGTGGAATGACACTCACGGCTATTTTCTTATACTTTTCAGGGCTGCCAGCATAATGCAATAAATGTACTTTTTCATTTTTATTTGGGATTATTATTTAATTAATTTTCTTAATTATATCTTTCATACATTCTGTTTTTTTTTTTCAATGTACAGAAAACTACTAAAAATAATTTTTTTTTGGTTTTTTGGTAAAATTTTGCATATTTATTTATTAAACTAAACTACAAAAATAAAATGTATGAATTAAATTAAAAATGTGAAAATGTAGAAAAGTCCCAAAGATCATAAATAAAGTGGCCTCGAGGTGTCCAATCCCAGAACCTTGACATTTTTTTAAAATATATGATAAGATAGATAGCCCAAAGCGATATTTAAACCTAGAAGATTATAAATTTTATTTTCTATTACATAGTGACTAATATATTCGGGCTTGTTCCGAACTCCACTCGTTTTCAAAAAGTATCTTTTAATCATTGCACTTTTTCAGTTATCCAGATCAGAAAACAAATATTTCTGAAAGTTAACATTTTCTGTAGTTACTTTTCACAGTTTTATTTAAGAAATAAAAGAGAATAGATCTTCCATAATATCAAAATCAATATAAATTTATTTCTTTCTGTCACAAACGCAATAAATTACTAAATGAAATCTTGGCAATACTTGTAATAGTATAAATAAATACAAAACTTGCTAAATGCAAATAAAACATAGCGAAATAGCTTATGAAAATGATTAGAATTGTTCACAAAAAACTTAGCAATCTTTTTATATTGTGAATACATTTAGTGAGCTTTACTTCTTCTTCTTGTTCTTGCCCTGAGCGACAGCCGGTGGTGCACCAGTCAACGCCGCCAGCTCCTTCTTCAGATTCAATAGGATATCCACCTCGGGCTTCCAAACCGCAGCATCTCCAGTGGCCTTCAATGTACGCACCTTTTCGCCCTGCTGTGTAATTTTGTCTTCCAATGCTTTGACCTTTGCCGCATCTGTGGTGGCTGGTGTGGATGCTGCAGTTGCGGTGGGGGGTGCAGCCTTGGCTGCCTCCAGCTGCTTTTTCAGATCGAGCAGCGCATTCACCTCCGGCTGCCACACAGCCTTGTCTTTAGTGCTGGCCTTTAGCTGGCGCACCTTCTCGCCCTGCGCCTGCACAGCCTTCTCCAGATCCTGCACTGACTGTGCTGCTGCTGGTGGTGCTGCAGCAGCGGCATGTGGTGCCACACTGGCCGCCTTTTGTGCCGCTTCCAGCTGTTTCTTAAGGTCCAGCAATTTGGTTACCTCCGGCTGCCACACAGCCTTGTCCTTTGTGCTTGCCTTTAGCTCTCGCACCTTGTCAGCCTGAGCTTGCACGGCCGCCTCCAGTTCAGCTGTGTTGCCTTGTTTTGGTGCTGACGCATTGCCGTCCTGCACACCACCGTATTTGCCCTTAAGCTCGTCGATAAAGGACTGCTCTAGCTTGGCGAACAGCGGTGCGGGCTTGCCAATCTTGTGTCCTGCGGGCAGCAGCATGGTTGCCAATGGTTTGCTATAAAGAATAACAAATTATATACAACGCAAGAATGACGCTAGGATGCTACTTACTCCGGATTGAGCGGCGTTTGCTTGGCATTCAGCTGAGCGAATAAAGTGCGCGCCGTATTGGGCATGTAGGGGAAGAGAAGATTGGCCAGCAGACAGGCTATATTGGCGCACAGGCCAATAATGCTGGCGGCGCGCGTCTTCTGCTCCTCGCTGCCCTTGAGCAGCACCCAGGGCTGCTGTGTCTGCATGTAGCCATTGCCATGACGCGAAATGGACAGGAGATGGCGTATACCATCGCGCAGCTTGGCCTTCTCGAGCGAGTTGATGTAACCACGCAGTTCGCGATTGATGAGCGCCAGCAGGACAAGCTCATCCTGGTTGAGCACTATTTGGGGCACTGTGCTGTTGAAGTTCTTCTCGCAAAAGACTAAAGCCCGATTCACAAAGTTGCCAAGATTGTTAAGCAACTCCGAGTTGTTGCGTGCGGCCAGATCGTTCCAGCTAAAGCTAGAGTCCTGGCCCTCCGGGCGTGCCGATGCCAAATAGAAACGCCAAACGTCCGCAGGTATGCCCGTCTCCTGGGCATCATTGCCAAACACTCCAATGCCGCGGCTCTTGCTAAACTTGCCATCCTCGTAATTCAGATATTCAGTGGCCATGATGTGGCTGACGAGCGTGTTGCCCTTGTTAATGGCCAACAGTACGCTAGGCCATACTACGCCATGGAAGGGCACATTGTCCTTGGCCATGAACTGGAAGAGCTCCACATCGGTGCCCTTTGCAGGCTGCCACCACTGCTTGTACTCCTTGGTGTATCGCTTCGTGATGGACACATAACCGAACGGTGCATCGAACCACACATAGAACACCTTGTGCTCGAAGTTCTTGTGCGGCACGGGTATGCCCCACTTGAGATCGCGTGTTATGCAGCGCGGCTTAAGACCTTCACGCAGCCAGGATCGCGTTATAACTCGCGCATTATGCGTCCAGCCGCCGTCCACACGATCGACCCACTCGCGCAGCTGCGGCTCAGCCTTAGGCAGATCCACAAACAGTTGATCCGAGGAGCGCAGCACGGGCGCGGTGTTGCACACCTTGCAGCGTGGCCGCACCAAGTCAGTGGCATTCACCAACTTGCCACACTTGTCGCACTGATCACCACGCGCATCCTCATAGCCGCAGCCGGGATGCGGACAAGTGCCTTCCACAAAGCTGAACAAATAGTAATTGATTAATTTTAATTAATTTATTATAATATACTAAAATATTTAGTTTAATATGCATTATGTTGAATTAAACTACTTTCGTCACTCTCAAGAAATACACAAAAATAGCGCAACCACAACTATCCCCTCCGTGGGGGTGGATTTTCCAAATTTTCGAGCACCTATTATGTTTTTATGTAGAACCTTGAAAAAGAGTTTGAAGCCAATGGCATGACAATTAAAAAAGTTGAATTACAGAGTGTTCCACCAATTTTCCGACAATGCGGATGAATTTTCCAAAATTGGTAATCGTGTCGTATCGAATTATTAAATGTATAGAGCTTTGAAACTGAGTTTGAACCAGATCGGATTAAAATTGTCCCCAACTTTGAGACCGCCCATGGAGTGAAGTTTCCAAAATCGGTGAAACATGTGTCAAATGACTTTTCGTATAGATCTTGAAAAATAAGTTTGAAGACGATTGGTTGGTAGACAAGGAAGGTTCATACAAAAGTTTTCCGTGAATTTACACGCCTGTGAGTGGAATTTTGCAAAAACTCGCCTTAGTGTGAACTTTCATAACAGATGGAAACTACTGTGAAAGTTTCAGCATCCTAACTCTTACGGTTTGGGCCAAGTAGTCAGTCAGTCCGTCAGTCAGTCACCAATCAAGACAAACTGTTTTATATATATAGATAAAACCAATTATAGGCAAAACTTTTAAAATTACTTAGTAAACACCATTTAATACCCTTGCAGAAATTGTATTTTAATGGTTCCTATTATAAAAACATAGATCATAACTCACCGATCGGCCAGAAAACGATCGCATTTCTGGCACAGCAACTGATCCACGCTCTCAGTGATTATGTAGCCAGCGTTGTAGATATCCTTAAAAGCCTCCTGCACAATGCTACAAGAGTAAAAAGTTAGGCATCAGCTCAGTGTACACTTGTATCGATCCACATATAACTTACTCGGTTTGTTCCTGAGTTGAGGTGCGGCCAAAATAGTCGAAGCCAATGCCGAACCAGCGGTAAATGGAATTGTGCAGCTCGAAGTACTTGTCGCATATCTGACGCGGCGTCATATTCTCGGCGAGAGCCTTATTCTCCGTGGCCGTGCCATACTCATCCGTGCCGCAGACGAACAGGGTGTTATAGCCAGCGCTGCGCGAGTATCTTGCATAGATGTCAGCGGAGAGCACGCAGCCAATGATGTTGCCCAGATGCGGCACATTGTTGACGTACGGCAGGGCCGAGGTGATGAGCACATTGCGTTCACCGGCCTTGGGCAGCACAATGCGTGGCTCAGGTTTGTCCTGGGCTTTGCTGTAGGTGAATGCAGCGCGTGCTGCATTGATTTCCTCATCGGTGATTGTGTCCGCCAGCGTGTTGCCAGTTTCGGCTAGCAGTTTGCCCGCATCGGCGACGCTGGCACGCTTGAGCGGCACATGGTGCAGACCACCGTAACGATTTGCCTGCTGCAATGCAGTGAAGCTTAGATCCTTGAGCGGGTGCTCTGCCAGCACCTGCTGCACCTCCGGCAGCGCCTTGATTTTGTCGTACCAGGCGCGCAGACTGTCCACGTTCTGTGCGCCCTTTAGAGTGCCATCCGGCGCCAGTAGTGACCACACAGCTATATCCGCTGCCGTCAGCTTATCGCCCGCCAAGTAGGCTGAGTTCTGGAGGCAATTGTTTAATTTCTTTACCAGGCCGTTGAGCACGGGCACAGCATTCGGATCGGCGCGATGACCCACTGCCATGTGATGTGCCAGTGCTGGCGCCAGCAGCGTGCTTGCCCACTCCAGCCACTGTGCGTGCGGAAGAATGCGTCAGTCTTAATTGGTTTAACCTTCAAGGGGGACAACCTACCTCGTCCGTCTGCTGGCCCTCTTCGCGCACAAAATACTTGGCTATGGCTGCGGTTGAGAACAGCTGCATACCGTCATCCAGCTCGAGTGTGGGCAACATCAACAACTCCCTGTACTTAGCATCTGCAAGTTTAGGAGTTATTGCATCAGTTAACCAATATTAAACTGTGCACGTTGCCGGTCCCGACTGCTTACCATTTAGGTTAACCAGCTGCAGCTTCACCGTTCGCTTGGCGAACTTGGCCAGCATAAGCAGCTGTAGGCCGAATGGATTACCCTCATTTGTGTATATAATCATTTTGCAATGCCAATTGGCTACGTTTCAAACAAATTTATTTCAATTTACGTGGCGAAAAAGGGTTAAAGCCAGCCTCTATTTGATACAAACCACACGCGAACTGTCAACAACAGGGATGCTTTTTGGCTTATAAAAACTTAACAGAACAGAACTGTTATTAACAGCGCTCGCCAAAGCTTTTTTACAATATATGTATTTTTGGTGCAATTTATATAAAAAAAATTGTCATTTAAGATTTTATAATCAAATTATGCACTTGCCGGGTGGTACTTTGTGCAAAAAACGGTAAATATGGCACGAATTTGAATTTAACAACTCGATATATTAACAGTGTAATAACAGCTGACAGATGTGAATATTGGCCTATCGTTATCGAAACGCCGCAAAGGCATTACAACAGCTGTTCCCGAGAGGCAGCGCCAGTGTGCACCAGCAGAACGTAAACAATTCGAACTCCTAGCAAGAATTTGTAAATAAATTAGTTGTTAAAATGGGTGAACGCAAAGGTCAAAACAAGTACTATCCGCCCGACTATGATCCGAAGAAGGGCGGCCTCAACAAATTTCGCGGCACCCATGCGCTGCGCGAGCGTGCCCGTAAAATCCATCTGGGCATCATCATCATTCGCTTTGAGATGCCCTACAACATTTGGTGCGATGGCTGCAAGAATCACATTGGCATGGGCGTGCGCTACAACGCCGAGAAGACAAAGGTGGGCATGTACTACACGACGCCCATTTACAAGTTTCGAATGAAATGCCATTTATGTGACAATCACTTTGAGATTCAAACGGATCCTGGTAATCTGGACTATTTGATATTGTCGGGAGCGCGACGCCAGGAGAACCGCTGGGATCCGCTGCAAAATGAGCAGGTGGTGCCCGAGACCAAGGAGGTGCAGAAGCGCCTCTTCGATGATGCCATGTACAAACTAGAACATCAGGCCAAGGACGCAAAGGCGGCCGCGGATGCCAAGCCCGTGCTACAGAAGCTGGTGGAGCGCAATCAGAGCGTCTGGGATGACAGCTACGTGGCCAATTGTCGCCTACGCGCCGAGTTTCGACACCAAAAGCAGGAGATCAAAGGCCAGCTGGAGCTCGATCGCCAGCTGCTTGCCAAGAGCAGCCTGGACATCGCTTTACTGCCAGAGACTCCGCAGGACAGAGAAATGGCGGCGTTAATGAAACTGCAAACCAAAAGCGCCATAGAACGCGAATCGGAGCAGCGTCTTGAGCTACTCATGCGACCCGCTTTGCCGGGCGCCACGGCAACAACATTCGCCGGACTCAAGCGTCAAAAGGTCCTCAACACGCAGCTGCAGCTGCAGGATCTAGGCATTAAGCGAAAGCCGGCGCTAGCAGCTGAGAAACCCCTCAGTTTGGTGGGGGACTACGAAAGCTCCAGCTCTGGCGACAGCAGTCCCGATCCAGTGGTTGAGATTGATGATAAAAATGGCTGAATCGATAATACAAACAGAATTTTATTTAAAACAGCTAAGACTATCTCTTGAATAACACAATCTATAGCGACTATGTTCTTAGACAAGTTATAACTAAGCATCTACTTAATTCGTGGCTCCAAAAATTGTATGATATAATAGTTTCAGATACTACAAGTCACAAATTTGTATATAAAAGCTTGTTTCCATATATGATTTCGATCAAAACATTCGGAAGCGAATGATTAGTACTCGGAAATGGAAGTAGGCAAAAACAGGAAACGGATATAGTACTATATTATGTGAACAGTAAGGAAAACTAAAGATTGGTTTAACTAGTGTTTATTTCAACAGATTTAACTAACAATAACAGAGCTTCTATGATATTTAAAATGGTATGCCGTTTTGTAATTTTGTTTTTATTATATTAAGTTAGCTTAAGAGCAACATAAACTTAACAATCTGCTACGGATATGATAATATCACATGGGTACTATGGTACCCAAGACATGAATTTCAATTGAACGGAAAACATCTGAAAAGTCTATAATTTGGATTTAAGAGTTGTTTCCCTATTTGATTTACCAAATTGTAAATTAAAATAAATGTAATGTATAAATTTATTTCGAATATAACAATAACTAGAATCAGTCATCCTCAAAGCCACTATCCGAACTTAAATCGCCTTCGTTAACGTCCAGTTGGAGCATCATAAGGATTAATTCGATAAAATCATGGCTTGGCTCCCAAGGGGGCAATTCGCGCAGCTGGATAGCCCTTGGCTGAACCTCATTGGCAGCTGAACGGGCTTTAGTCTGGGAATCGAAGAACTTCTTGAACCATTGCAAGAACTGAAAGTTATCCCGAAAGCGTCCCTTTATCAAAAGTTCGATTGGAACCGCCTTGGACTGGTTAAGACGTGTGAGTGATACTTGAAGCAACTTCATGTTGTGGAAATACTCGCTCTCCACCTTGGCAGACATCTTGACACGCTTCAGATTCATGTAGTCCGGTGAGATTATATTAATCATTTGACAATAGGCTACACCTGCCGATTAAAGGGGGTATTTATGGTACTATGTGGTATCTTTTTAGCTTACCTGAGCACAGCTCTTCAACCTTTTTGTAGTCACCGTTCACCATTAGGTTCACCCACTCAAGCATCTTCTGGCGCGACATGTTATCAGAGTTGGCGCCTACCAGCGAAACGGCCTTCTTAAGATTACTCATCTTGTTGGTTCTTTAGCATCAATTTAAGTACAAGTTTATTAACTAGAATTACGGTTACACTTCTTTACCCACGCTTTATTTTATTTTTTTTCAGTTTATATTGTATAAATGTATTATGTGACTGTGTAGCATCGAAACTACAACTGAAAGAATTTATTTTAGTGTTTATGTGTTCCCTGCTAAGTTACAACTGAGAACTGACTGTTCAATGCAATGCCTACTGAGCGGATTCACTTATCGGAGAGTTAAAAGTTTCTAAAAGGTTGCATTCTCTGTTCTTTTGTGCTTTCTTTTGCGGCTGCTTCTTCTCTGGGCTTAGAATTTAACCGTTTAATCTTCACTTCTCTTTTGTTTGAACTTTGGCGCATCAATTGACAATCGCTCGTTAAATACAATCGATAAATATCGATTTGCGCCTTCGATATACGATCGAATGCGCCAAATAAATTCAAATTTTGATTGCAGCTATATAATATAGCTGTCCGATATTGATAAAATTTATTTAGTTTGTAAAAACTGCACAATATGGTGAGGATATTTTTAAAAACAAGATCTTTAAACATAAAAACAATTGTCGAACGATCGATCGTTTTTATGGCAGCTATATGTATGCTGTAGTTGTCAACCTATTATTTCTATGGAAGCTATATGATATAGTAATTCGATCCGGCTGGTTTCCATATATATACTGGCTGCACCGAAAATAAAGATGCCAAGTTTCATAATCATAGCTTTAAAATTGAACGATAAGTTTAAGTGCAAACAGACGGACTGGCAACATTTTCTAACTTTAAACACGTATTACATAATAAGTATGGCGCCTACAAAGCACTATAGCCTATCAATCGACGCGGTATGAATTTCCCTACAATATGCTGACAAGAACTGACAATCGGACTGGAAATACAGCCAGACGAGCCGATATACTAAAAAAGTCAGTGATTTTTGAACAAGTTCAAAAGCTCGCGCTGCATTCCATGTTATGCATTCACGTTTGGTCGCCGAATAACGGCGACTAACGGACTGTCCTACTGACTGACCTACTGTCTCTCAACCGTAATAGTTCTCCTATAGGGCCGGTTCAGACTGCTTGCAGCAAAAAAAAGCTTCAGTGCCAAGCTCTAAGGACTGGTGAGCATAGAAGCAGTCAGAAAACGCTATATATATGAATACATATGACTTGGGAGGTCAGAACGTCTTCAATTCGTTACTCACTCCGTGACAAAATATTCTCCTCTCCTAGGGTATTACAAGGAACAATAACAGAGCAGAGCTTCTAATAACTTATCGAATAAAGGATCTCATCGATATCGGAGCCGAAACCGATATCCGATATAGCCGATCATGCATTGGCTTACAAAATGCAGTGTTGCTCGATGAATCGATGGTTTTGTGCATACCAACTTAACATCAGCTGTTCCGAGAAAGATATAATAAATATAATAGATATACTATTTTATTTTGAACATTACTAAAATCTTAAACGTTAATAATCAATGGCGCAGTCCATGCTGTCTTCGTTGCCAATGTAATCGTTCAGATCGTTCTTGTAGAGCACATCAAGGACCCGCTTGGAGAATACAGCATACTCATCGTTGTTGATATTATCAGTTAGGAGCAGCTCAATCTTGCGAAGCTTTTCGTATGCTTCATCGCGTTTCTCGATAGCATTTGCCATTTTTATGCTGAGTTCCTCTTTTATTGCGACAAAGTCATCAACTGGTTCAACTGGCTTGGCCATGCCCCGCGGCTTGATCGGTTTGGGCTGAACCGCATTGGCCGCCGACTTAATATTCTCCAGGCCAGGGGCTTGGGAGTCGAAGAACTTCTTGAACCATTGCAAGAACTCAAAATTGTCCTGAAAGCGTCCCTTGATCAAACGTTCCACTGGTATGGTCTTGTCCAGTTTAAGACGTGAAAGGGCCCCCTGGAAGAGCTTCATGTTGTGGAAACATTCGTGTTCCAGCTTGGCCGACAATTTGATGCGCCTCAAATTGATGCAGTTGGGAAATATCATTTCCATCATTTGGCAATAGGCGACTCCTGCCGAATAAAGGGGTTGCTTAGAACATTTTATGATTTCCCTGGAATTTGGCTTACCTGAGCTCAGCTCTTCGATTTTCTTATAGTTTCCATTGGACATGTTGTTCACCCAATCGAGCAGTTGGTGACGCGACATATTCTCAGAGTTTACACTGGTTAGAGCTATGGTTGGCTTCAAATCACTCATTACAAACGCTTACAAAGTGTATAATAAACTAAAATAAAGTATGAGTTTTTTCAGAAAAATCTGTTTGATTTCAGAAATCTAAGTAAATTTTGTGCTTGTGCTTATGTACTCCTCACAGAGTAATTGTAAAAATAGTTTTGATTCTACGTCTAAAACTACTTCCAAAGCTCAATTCAAAGCCTACTTTTTGCACTCACCTTGTTTTATATTTACTAAATATATTAACTAATATTTACTAGTAACTAAAAAGTTTCAGTCTTTGTTCTTCTGTGCTTTCTTTGGCAGCTGCTTCTGTTCTGTGTGCCGCTCGCTTACAAGTTTACTGTTCAATCTTCCTTCTTCTTTCCGTTTGCTTGAGCTTTGACGCTCTGGCAACACTGGCGAAAGCTCTGTGCAGATTGCAGGATCAAATGACAATCGATAAACGATTAAGTTCAATTAATAAGAAATATCAAATTCAAATTTTATTCGCTAAAAGCTTACAAAGTCTCAATCTTAAACTTGCGCTCCACTTTCTGTACAAACTCTATGAAATCCTTGTACAGAGTCTTGGGCAGCTCCAGAGCGGCAAAGTGACCGCCCCTCCTGTAGTAGGTGCTGTGAATTAGATTCTTGTACTTGTCCTTCAGCTGCGTGTCCAGAAAATGCATGATATCGCCTTTGAAACGGGCACAGCCCGTTGGTACAGTGGTGGGCACGCGCTCCAGCTTCAGCTCACGCTGCTCCTTGGTGTAGGCTTCCGCATAGAAACGCTGAGATGTCGTTATCGAGTTGGTCAAATAGTAGATCATCACATTGTCGAACAGTGCGTCCAGCTTGTAGCGCTTCTTGAGCCCACCATCGGGCAGCGAGCGGTAGCTGGCATTGGTCCAGGTGGAGAACTTTTCGAGTATGTAGGCGGCCAGGCCAACTGGATTATCACTGAGCGCAGAGCCAATGGTATCCGGTTTGGTGGCCTGCAGATGGAAGTAGCCGCTCTCCTCCATCAAATAGCTGAACTCACGCGATTTGGGAAAGAAGAAATCCTCAAAACCACTGGGCACAAACATGCTCGGCCATAGGCCAGCTAGCACACCCTTAACCGCCGACTTGGGGCTCAGATTGTTGCACATGTTCGAGTGATAGCCCAGCACATTCTCCGGATAGAGCGTGGCTATATGTGAGCCCACAATGGAGCCCCAATCACCGCCCTGCACGAAGAACTTCTTATAGCCCAGACGCAGCATCAGATTACGCAGCATTACTGCCGTCTGAGCAGGGCCCAAACCCGGACGCGAAGTACCCTGAAAGGTATTTGAAAGGAAAGATAAGAAACCAGAAACTAGAAACCGAAAATGGGATGTGAAGAACTGTGATGCCTAAAACCTTTCCTGAGTTCAGACTAAATTTCAGTCAGTAGTTAATATGTATCTTTACCTGTGACCAGCCATAGCCCGGTAGACTGGGCACAATCACATTGAAAATGTACTTGTTGTTTTCATCTAGATTTGTTTGATGCAGCAAATGAATCAAATCGTAGAACTCCCGCACCGAACCCGGCCAACCGTGAAGCAACAGCACCGGATAATGCTGCTTGCCCACCTTGTTGTCATCGTAGGCCATCAGGTGGAGAAAGTGCATGCGTAGACTAAAGGCAACAAACATAATCAGTAGACATTAAGTGGGCGATAAGCGGTTATCAGTCCAGCACTCACCCTTGTATTTCCGTGGTAAAGTGATTGAATTGCCAAAGGAAGACCTCACGTTCGCGCCAACGCGGCATGTAATCATCGCGCCAATAGGCCACCATTTCCTTCAGATAGTCGCTGTTGAAGCCATACTCAAAGGCCACACCCTCCAGCGGGGGTGTAAGGCGCAGCGGGCGCTTCAGCTGCTCGATCAGATCGTCAATGGTCTGGAATTAGAATAGGGGATAAGTTTGAAAGCATTCTTGGTTACACATTTACACAATGGAGTTACTACATGAAGCTTTTGTTTGTGGGAAAGATTCTGAACTTAATATATTTTAGGGTAATACATAATTAAAATACAAACGGGATTAATGGACCAAATTCTTTTGGTTACAAAAAACACAACCCTGAAGACTGATCTATATATATGCGCAAAGATTCAATATAGGGAAAACTTCATGAAGTAAATTAACAGGGTAAATGTAAGCGCAGCGTTTTAGAAACGGTGGTATCGTTTCTTCAACAGTGGAAAACTTCATGAAGTAAATTCACAGGGTAAATATAAGCGTAGCGTTTTAAAAACGGAGGTATTGTCTGTTTTTTGTAGGGAGTGTAGAGAGAAGCGGTTACCTTTTACACACCCCTCCACACTGTGGGTAAAGACCCCTCGTGTAAATGCAGTCTAACACTCAGAAATGGTTATCTTACCGCCTGTGGATAGGTGAGCCGATTGCCAATCACTTCTGAGCTGTTGGCCAGATAGGCGTCATAGTCTTTGGGCTGGGCCTCGTCGCCCCACCACTGCTGATCATCCAGTGTGGGTACCGGCAAGTTGCCGCAGTACTGATTCAGTCGTTTGTAGAGCATGCCGCCGCCAATGGCCAGCAGCAGCACCAGGATGCGCGTTATGGGCGACATGGTCAAAGTCAACTTCTCACCTCAGTGGTTCTTGTCACACTGATTGCCCCGCCGCCCAAGCTGATTGTCATTTAGCTGAGATTGCAGCTGCGTAGTTGTTATTTTTGTTGCTTTTGTCGGTCGTTTTGCTGATCGTTATACATCGCACGCACACGATGACAAGAGCTTTTTGTTTGTTGTTTGTCCCAACTACGCTACGAAAGTTATCGCGCGCAGTCGGTCGGTTGCCCAACAACATCAGCTTGGCGGCACTCAATAGGCGGCAAGAGCTTTGGCAAGTCGTATATGCCGCGCTTCGGCTGACCTGAAAGCTTACTGCTGTGCTTGAGTCGAAGCTTTGCATGTTAGATAATTGTGGCTAATTTACGAAACAGATGATCGCTAGGTCAAGTGGGTATTTCAGCGAATAGGTTAATTAAAGCGTAAAAGCAAAAACTAGCGCATAATGAAATATTTTACATGTAGTGAAATACACCTAATTACACCTTGTACCCATAAAATGGGCATACCAGAAGAAGGTATTTCCGATTCTATAAATCGATATATACATATGTATGTATGTATTCTTGATCGATATAAGTGTCCATCTCAGGATCTGAAAACCATAACCACAGCGGGTTTGTATAAATTTTTAGATATTGCATTCATCATTGTTTGTTATATAATATATATATATATTTTAATAGGTCGTATTCAATCTACTTTGTCAGTTTTCCTTACATATTTTATTCGCATGAGATTGTATGAAATTTATTTCTTAACTGGAAAAATAAGGAGTATCTAAGGGTCGTTTATGTCCACCCAAATGCATGTAGGCCGACCTTTGAATATGTTTTCTCTGTATATAGTATAGCTATCGACAGGGAAATGATTATTATTCAGTATACGATTGTGCACATGCCGGGTGTTGGTTTCTAACCCAATATTTATCAAATTCGAACCTCTTTAGCTTTCTGTTCAGCTAAAAAAATTCCTAAGCCCAACGATAAATAAACAATCTTATCTACATATGTATATACTCTACTTAAGAGTATTGAATTGCCATTATTTTTATGAAAATGTAAACAAAACGTTTTTTCTTTTTTTTATTCCTACGCCGCTTTTAAAAATACAACATTAAATTGAAATCAACCTTAAAATGCCGCAGAGATTTGTATTATTGGAAAGCCTTCTTTACATAAGAAATAAAGTCATCGTAGAGCTGCTGGGGCAGCTGGAATGCTGGAAAATGTCCACCATCTGTGTAGTGTGTGGTCTGTACTAGATTGCGGAATTTGTTGGCAAGCACGGAGTCCGGGGTGTGCGCCAATTCATGGAGGAAGTGTGCACAGCCGGAGGGTGCATATATGGGCACATTTTCCACGCCCAACTTCATCTGGGCGGAGTTCATTGTCTCGGCATACAATCGCACTGAGGTGGTTATTGAGTTGGTCACATAGTAAATCATTATGTTGTCCAACAGCTGATCATAGGTGAAATGTTTGGTTAGACCGCCATCCTCGAGGTTTTTGTAAGCCGGATTGGTCCACGTGGAGAACTTCTCGAGTATGTAGGCCGCCAGGCCAACTGGATTGTGTGCCAGAGCGCTGCCAATGGTATCCGGCTTGGTGGCCTGTATGTGGGCATAGCCAAATTCCTCCATAATGAGGGAAAAGACGCCTCCGATGCCCTTGTAGAACTGTGCGTGCTGGCTGTCAATGTAGCAGCTAGGGAAGATCGAAGCCAGCAGCGTTCTCAGGTTGCCCATGGGACTGCTGTTGCCGCACATATTCGAGTGGTAGCCTAGGACATTCTCTGGAAACAGCGAGGCCAAGCTGGCTCCAATCATAGCACCCCAGTCACCGCCCTGAATGACAAACTTGTTGAAGCCCAGACGTAGCATCAGATTTCGCATTATCACCGACACCTGGGCACCGCCAAGGCCAGTCTTTGAGGCACCCTGTAAACGAACGAAGTTAGGATGTTTGATCAGCCTGTATTTTAGAAATATATCAGCTTGACTTTACCTGAGACCAGCCATAGCCAGGCAAACTTGGTGCGATCACTTCGAACACATAATCGCTCTTGTCACTTCCTGTAGTCAGTAGGGGAATTAACTCGTAGAATTCCCGCACAGATCCAGGCCAGCCGTGCATTAATAGTAATGGCAATACCTTTTTTCCATCCGCATTGCTTGGCTTTGCATGTATGAAGTGGATTTGTAGACTAAAAATAAATTGCGAAATATTACATAGTATTTTCAAGAGTCCGGAGGTCATGCATACATATTATAACGTAGTGTAGATTTCATTTATAGGGCATTCAAATTGATTTAAACAAAGTTTATGCATTTAGAACCCGTTAAATAAAAGCTTTCCTAATGAAACTTCTTTTTTCCTGCAGGTAGTATACATATTAGAACCGGACAGATGGAATCGTTATTATATTGACTGTTATCTGTAATCTGGGGTGTTGAAATGACCTATTTTACATAGTTTGAGATCCCTTTCTTTGACGTAGCAAGTCATCCTTATTGCCTTTACAACATACATATAGATTGATAGATAACTCACCCTTGAATCTGGGTCTGGAAATGATTGAACTGTTTAAGGAACTGCTCGCGCTCGTTCCACTTTGAGAGATAGCTATCCCGCCAGTATTTCACAACCTTGTGCAACTCCTTGGCATTGAAACCGTACTCAAAGCCAACACCCTCCAGCGGCTCCTGGAGCTTCAAGGGACGATCGAGTTGTGCTTTAAGATCGGCAATAAGCTAAGGAAAGTGACAACAAAGATAAATATAGATATGAATATATGGGTAAAGAAACGGGTTTGGAACGCAGGTAAGGAACGCTGCTACCTACCTCGGGCGCAACAGTTATGTCATAGGGTAGCACCGCTTTGTTCTCCTTGTATGAACCCTCCAACTTTGGACCCCAATACTCGTTGTTATCCAAATCAGGACGCTTGCCGGGCGCACCGAGATCACGATAGTTCTTATAACCTACCGCCAGCAACAAGGCTAAGCCGCCGACAAGAAAGCGTACAGCGGTTTGCGCTACAGATGGCATTTTTGGTATGTGTATATTGGGTAATGGTTACTTATTATTATTCTTTTATTTTATTAAGCACAACTCAATGAAGCCCCGCGGGCTCACACGATCACACGGCTTCAGGTTTTAAACTAAACTGAATGCAGCGAATCGTCGCACTTTATAGCTAGCAGGCCAAAAAACAAAAGACCGGTCCCCGCTCTGAGAGAGAATTGGCGCTGAGAATAAATAATAACGCAACATGGTGTATACTATACACAGGTGGTGTTTCGCGACCGCACTCTCAGCCATGATATTAACAGCGAGCTTCGTACAAAGTGGTACACAAAAACTACCCTTCTTTCTTGTACCTTTAAACTGGTAACTGGCTACCACCTATATGTAATGACATCATGCAATGGCTCTCTTGGTTGAAATATGTACATATAAAATTCATGCATGTATTTATCTACTTCGTACATATGTGTTAACATATGTACATAGATTGGAGATGTGCGTGATCGCATATCGTGCCGATCGCTCAATTTGACTCACGAAATTCAAGATAAGAATCATTTGGAAACAACTTAATTCTTAAGAAATTTTTCGTCTACCGCAGGTTAGTTATAAGCCATAGCTAAGGTATTGTATTTCACCATTCATCTGTTCCTGATATGCATACAGATGTGTGTATTCAAGCAAGTGATTTAAGTATTTGCACCATTAAACTGTTTGCTCTCTCATATAACAAATTGAGCAGACCGAGCATGACACAGCAGCAGCATAATAAATGAAACTGATATAATCAAATAAATTGACTTCTTGAGTTCTTATCAGCAGACAAGCTATAAAGCTTTGTCATAACAACGGTTAGCTCAAAAGCTGTTAACACGATAACGATAACTAGTAACAAACACTAAAAGCAAAGTGCAGAGTACAGTGCTGGAAAAGCGTTCAGTTTTAAGTTTGTCTTTTGAATGACATACATACATACAATTTACATGTACATAGTATACAATTTGTTTATTTATGAATTCAAGACATATTCCCTAAGAATACAAAACAAATTGACGCGTTGCGGAACCTTTTTTGAAATAGTCGCAAAAAAAGCAGAAATGTATCCAATAATTAGTTTAGTTTGTTGTTAGATTTCGTGTATACTTTTTATTTGTTTACTGGTATTGTTAACTCTATGAGAGTTACAACCATAACAGAACAATCGCGTACAAAGTCTGCACATTTCTATATCTGATCTTATCTCCACTGGCAGTTTATTCCGTATGAAGTCCAATCTTTTTCACAAAGGCCGTAAAGTCATTGTACAACATGGATGGCATCTCCATGGCGGCAAAGTGTCCGCCGTGTTGGAAATACATGCTGTGCTTCAGATTAGGGAACTTGTCGCGCAGAGCCCAGTCCGAGGCTGGAAGAATATCGTGCCGGAATCGGGCACAGCCCATGGGCACGGGGGACGGGACGCGATCCAGCTGGAGATCGCGGAAGGGCTTAGACACATTCTCTGCATATAGGCGGGCGGCTGTAGTGGCCGCGGTGTTCAGGTAATAGATCATTAGATTGTCGAGCACAGCTTCCAGGCCAAAGACGGTAACAATGGCGCCAAAGTCCTTTTGCAGGCTGGGGCCAGTGCAGGTCTGGAACTTCTCAAGTATATAGGCGGCCAGGGCGACAGGACTTGAGGTGAGCGCGGCGCCAATGGTGTCCGGTTTGGTGGACTGTATGTGGAAGTAGCCGGCCTCCAGCAGCAGCTGTTGGTACTTTTCCCACAGCGGTACGTGGTGATCGTAGAACATGCGGGATGCCAGTACCTTCTCTGGATAATAGTGAGTAAAAATGGCCTTGAGGTGGGCCAGAGGCGTGCTCAGCACGCACATGTTGGAATGGTAGCCCAGCACGTTCTCCGGATACAGCGTGGCCAGGTTGCTGCCAATAATGCTGCCCCAATCGCCGCCCTGAACAAAGAACTTCTTGTGACCCAGTCGCAGCATTAGATTACGCATCACAGTGGCCATTTCGGCGGAATTGAAGCCCGTGCGAGTGGCGGCCTAGGGAAACAAAACACATGACATTACTCCAAATCGATAGCTATTAAATATGCCCTTGTACTTACATCAGACCAGCCAAAGCCGACGAGCGAGGGCGCCACCACCTCGAAGGAATAGTCACTAATATTTTGATCCTTGCCAAGCATGGGTATGAAATCGTAGAACTCTCGCACTGAGCCTGGCCAGCCATGGAGCAGCAACATCGGATAGACATGCTTCTTGGCCGCCACCTCCTCGGAGACGCGCTCGTGAATGTAGTGAATCTTCAAACTGCGGAAGGAAACTTGATTAACTTTAAGCGAACACTCCCAAGTAGAGATTTCCGAAATATATAACAAAAATTCTCCGAAATCTTCAGGAACTGTGTCGAACAATTGTGGCCGGAAGAAGTGTGTAAAGTTATCCTGTTCTGACTCGGAAATTTTTCGTATACAGGCAGGATTTGTAGTACTTCTACTCACCCTTGTATCTCGGTGGTGTACTGCTTCAGTGAGTTTAGGTACTCCTGGCGCTCATCCCACTTTGTTAGATACGAGTCGCGCCAGTATTCCACAAACTGTTCCAAGGCGTAGCTATTGAATCCATACTCAAATGCAATGCCGTCCAAGGGCTCGGTGAGCCGGAGGGTGCGGTTCAGCTGTTGGCGCAGATCATCAATCTCTGACTGGGGCACATCCACCTTAAACTCGTTAATTTTCTTATTGGCCACATAGTTCTTGCCATCCCCAGGTCCCCAGTATGTATTATCGTTGTATTCGGGCTTAGGCAGCGGACGTGTCAGATCCGTGAACACGAGATAACCGTAGCCAACGAAGGCGCCGAACACGGCCACAATCACACCAAATATAACCAGGCACTTCATATCGATGAAGTGCAGCTAAGCACACTAACAATTTATAGTATCTGATAACCGCCTAATGACTAAAATATTAATGAGTTCCTCGAGCTCATCGAGTATGTACAACCGCTCGCCGTGCTCGCCGAATACCAACTGAATGCCCGACTGACCACCAAAGCTATAGAGATTCATTGATTCGGCTATACTACATATACTCATATACGGTATAGTGAAATATATAAATAAATGATACAAATGAGAGAGTGTGCCATTAAGTACAGTGAGGCGTAAATAACATTTGCCTCTTTAAAAATCAAAGGTTGATAATGCCCAAATGCAAACATTTATTTTGGCAGGCAATTATTGGTATTGCCCGGCGTAGCCCGGATATATATCTTTCTTAAAGTTCTTCTTTGTTATGTGTTCGCCTTCTCCCTATATAGTTGCTAAGATTCCTATCTATTTCTTGGCCGTTAGGTTAGATTTTCCAATATAGAATTAAGTATTAATATGTAAGCCAAAGAAATTCTTATATAGTGGCATTAAAAACAAACAAAAATCATTTAAAACGAAAACAAAAATGTTGCATGACTTAGTTTTCCGCCAATTTCTAACACTTTTAGATATAGTTTTTTAATGTTCCACCCTAGGGATCCCTTTTTTCATAATATAAGGAAACTACATATTGTATAACTTCAGCCTGCTCTTGTTCTTACGGCTTGTACTGGCAGTCAGTCAGTCAGGACATGTTGGCTTATAAATTGATTGTGACTGTATTGAAAATCACGTAATTAACATGCGGAACAGCAATAATAAAACTTGAATAAATGATCCGTGCTGTGTATCCATCTGTCTTTCGGAGTACTGTTGACCCCCCATATTTCTAGATATAATATATTCCAAGTTTTGACCACTTTTCTACACTTTTAACCACTGTTTAATCAGTACATTTTACTGTCGCTGGCTCGTCTTCGAGTTAAGAATTCATTTGAGATATGCAGTCTACAACGAGACCAGTAATATAAGTACTACCTGAAGTGTACGGTATCTTATCAGAGCGCCGAATGGAACTTATTTATTTTTATTTATTAGTTAGTTTCCGTTTGATGTTGAGGACTCTTTGAATGATGTGGCCCAAAATAAAACAAGTTAAATGTCTCAAGTTTCCGACTATAGTATACTCTGGTTAAAGCAAAACATATTACAAGAATATTTGTAGCCAAATTTGCCATCATTTAATTGATGTTTAAGCCGCTTTCTTGTCTTTGATATCTTGTCGAAGCATAAATGCTATATTCCGTAATAGAATAGGCTATTCTATAATAATACCAAACGATGTTCATTCGAGGCAGCTTTCACTGAAGTGTCAGGCAAATATCTATATGAAAATCGAATCAAGTTTATAAATAATATAAATTACAATTGATTCTAAATTTGCGTACTATTACAAAATGTCACAAATTGTTGAGCATGTTTTGCCGTACATTACCTTGAAGTTTAAATCTGCGTATCGAAGATCTGTGGTATTTCGGATCAGACGCTTGATGCCGATATACAAGATGAAGGAGACCTACTGCACGATGGTGGGCTTGTCGCAGGACCTGGCGACCCTCTCATTTGGGGGCGAGAAGATCGATGAAGATGACACGGCCCTGTCGCTGCAACTGCAGGACAACGATGTGGTGGAGGTGTTGATGAGTCATCAATCCGAGGCTGGAGATGCACCAGTTCCCAGCCATTAATTCAGTAACCAGTAGGCATGTTTATATTGTATGCTGCATGGAAAAATATAGTTAAAACAACTTCTTCACTTGGCAGAAGATGTCAATGAACCGCGTCTGTGTGGAGTGCAGGGTTTAAGGGCTGTGGTTAGGGGTTAGAGGTTAGGGGTTAGGGGCTTGCCGGCTTGCCTTGGGGGTTGTTGCACTTGTCAAAGGCGGCGGCGCTTGCGGGATAATTTGTATAAATTGTAAGGCAAACAATTATGTCGTCGACATGCACAAGCGGTGCCAGGAGAGCTCGCCCCAGGCACCAAAAGTGCCGCCAAACATGCAAACCCCCAGCCGGGGCGTGGCTGCCGGGGAAAACAATTCGACAATGTGAAATGGAATGCAAGTAAAATTAACGCAATTAGGCCGCTGTTTTGGGTGCACTGTTAGGACTCGATTCGATATTGCCAAAACTGCTACACTGATGCACTGCAGCGTAATGCGGCAAAGCTCTCCCCCCCTCAACCTATCCCTTTCTCTCTCTATCTCTCACCCCAATGTAAACGCCCCTTTGCGTGCCACACCCAAATCGCATTGATAGCGCTTAGCAAAACCACTTGGAACTAGAGTTGGACTTTCCAGTTCAATTCATTGAAGTAGTTCCATTTCTATTGAACGAACTTATCGTTTAGTTGATTTGATTTCCAAAACTCTTCAAAATCGAGTCCTAAGTTCCTTTCCGTTCAAAATTGATGTCGAAAATCCAGAATATATATCGGACTTTTAAGGATCGTAACTTTGTAGTGTCCCTGCATTTTAAACTCTCATAACTTTGTCAATCCTTGACTAATTTTCATGCGAAATGCCTTAATGTTCATGGTTTATCCTCTAGATTAATTTGGCATTTAAATTTAATCCATTAATGAAAATTAAATTTCTTCAAAATTTTTTAGATTTTTTCATGTGACCCCCGTCACATTTGGAAAATTTGGGAAACAAATTGTTATCTAAAAATGTCACTATTATTCGGTTGCGGTTATGAGAATAAGTAGAATATAGTATTTGAAGACTATCTCTGATCAGACAGCTCATCTTTCAGTCAAAACTCATGCAGAAAATGCAAATAAATTTTGACACGATCAAAAGATTCGAAAGGAGGAATTCAAGGAACAATGGAACGATTTAAATCAATTGAACAAAAAATAGGACTCAAATGACTTGAATGTTTGTTAAACAGGAACTTTGCTCATTCGTTCAGTACCAGTAGTAGTTCAAGCGAACTAACTCGGAACCCTTCGACGCAACTCTACTTGGAAGCGTGTCAAAACCTGGTCGTACCCCTATAAAGAGCCCGCCGATATCCTTGGCCCAATCTCAGTCAACGACTGGAAACGTTAATTGCCGCATTGATGGGTGCTTAATTTAGCGCAATGCTCAGGATTGCCATTTTGTGGCTGGTTGGGGGTTTAATGTTGTTGCAACTTCTCATTTTATTGAGTGCCGCCCCAATGGGTTTCTGTGCCACTTTCTTTATATATCCTAACAGCGTTACCAATGCAGCGTTTTCATACTAAAATTGGGCTTATTTTGTATACTTTACTTTAGTATTACTTTACTATTTGTATATTTCAATAAACAGCACATTTTAAAGAGTAGTTTAACTATAACTCTCCTAGCCTAAAGTTCAATTAACATGTATTGAAGACCACAAACATAATATCAATCTTTTAGATTTGAATCAATAAATTTGACATATTTCTTTCCAAAAAAAGTAACAAAAGCATATCCCCCATAGCCTAGCAATTATAGGCATTTTGTTGTTAAGTATTCCTTTGTTTTTTTTTTGTGTATTCAAAGTTGGGTGTTTTGAGTACACATAGTTTCCGCTACCGCCTTGTGTAATAGCCGCAATTATCCTGAGCTGGCACGCACTCTTGGTTGAGGTACATTGAACTGTGTGCAATTGATTTTTGACATGCATAAACGACAATTTTATAATGTGTAACGCTGTTAAGCTGAAATAAAGGCATACAAAAATACATAATTATTATTAAATGGGAAAATATAATCGATATTAAGTAGGAAAACCAGAAATTCCTTGGGGAATTTAACTTACTTACTTCATTCCGTCACGGTAAACTTAATGAGAATTTGATTGTTGTCTTTGGCGTGCTTTTGAGACTCTCAACAGATCGAATAATGTATGTTTTAGAACTTTAATAGAAATTTGTTAGTAATTAAAAGGGGTTTAGTTATGTTCAAATACAGATAAGTTAGGTTTTCCATGAAAAATCAACTTTTCTTTCTCGTTTGTATAGCTTCTTCCATTCTTTCTTTAATTTAAGCTATAATATATTTCAAGACATCCATTAAAATGTGATATTTTAATAGTTGTTTTAACTGGCTATGTTAATGGAATTATAAACTAGATAAATAAGATTCAGATTGGACGAGAACAAAAAATTCGCCCTATGCTTGTGCGTGGAATTGAACTCAGCCTGAAAGTAGGCAATGATTTCGCATAATTTTATGCATGCTATGCGAAAACTGGGTGGTATTCTTTGGGCGTAACGAATTTCGTCTTTCTGATTTCTGTGGACTGTCTACATACATATGTACGTACATACATATGTGTGTACAAATATTCTTAAAGCAACCTGATAAAGCGATGCTGGACAAGACAAATAGTGGGAGTCACCTGGGGGATGTACTCAGCTGATAATACTGACAGTAGGCCCCACGGTAATTTTTCTGGTCGGTTGAGTGGTGTTTGGTGTCTGATGCCTGGCTATAAAAGCGCCGCTATAGCTGGCAACATTATCAGTCTATCAGTCACTTAGCTCCTAATTCAAACTTAATATGCAGTTCACAATCGTCGCTTTGGCTTGCTGCCTAGTCGCCTCCGCTCTGGCCTATCCCAATCCCAATCCCAATCCTGAGGAACCGTCACGCTGGCAACTGCAGGGCGGCTACAACCATGACAAGAGCGGCCATGACTTCGGAGTGGGAGGAAGCGTTCCAGTTTACACCAGCGATAATAAGCGCCATGAGTTCGACGTGAATGGGCACTATGGACAGCATCTAGGTGGACCCTGGGGCAACAGCGATCCCAGTTGGAGTGCAGGCGGCATGTACAGATACAGATTTTAAGTGAAAAAGTTCTTAAGCTTGGACATCAACATAATTAGCAGTATCAAAATATATATTTATCTGAGTAAATTATATTTGCACAATTTAATTTACCTACAACTTCAATGAATATGTATTAAATATCTTAAATGAAAACAATCGCATCCTTTTATTATTCAAGCAGTTTATCTCAACAAAAAGAACAGCTTTCCGGGGTGTCGAAGATATATATATCAGTTGAAAAACTATTTACATAGAAAGCCTCAATTTTCGATCGATCGACCTTAAAAACCATATACATAACATCCATTAAAACTTAGTTGTTAAGTTTGGTTGAAATATATATCGAATAAAAGTGTTTTTATAGAACTTGTTTTATTGTTAACGGTTGTTTTTATAAGCTCTATAATATAGTATTATAGTAGTGGAAATCCTTTCAAATTTAATCGTATAAACATTATGATAAAACCATTATGGAGCCTTGATGTGGTGAGCTGCATCAGGATACCTTCAGAAACAACAACTATTTATAAGAGATTGTTCCCATGGCAACCATATGATATAGTGAGCTGCTCCAGCCGATTCCGACATATGTGCATATTGCATGGAGGATCGTAAATGCGCTCAGCAAAGTTTATGGAAGTTTATGGAATAGAAGCTACAAGCAGATGATAGACCAATTTCATTTATTTAGAAACAACTTGATGTTGTATAATAGATCTTCCCAAGTGTACATAATATCTGAGTAAATTGTATTCCCCGTAGCAATAGAGGCACAAACTGTACCCTGTTTATTGCACATCAATAGAGGACATGCTTTAAAAAGGTCATCAATTGTCCTGATTAGTCCACTCGCCATTCGCATCATCCCAGACAGGAAATCTCTGCTTGGAGTGTGGACTTGTGTCCTCCACGTCAGGGAATTCTTCAACATGTGCTGCGCCGTGTTGCAGCTGAAAACAGTTAGCAATGAGAGCTAGGTTATATCATCATTCTCTCCTCATCTCTTACCCAGCAAATCAGGGCAAACAAAATGGCTATAATATATATGGATTGGAATATGAACCGCATTTTGCACGCTGTTGTTTGTCAATGGACGTCGGCAGTTAAACTGTTTCTGGTTTACTCGCATTTATAATAAAATTCACAATATTTGCTCTGCTTTAAATTGAATTCAGACTCCGACATTATCAGCCACTGATAAGCGCCAGAGGCAAAAATTGTAAAAATTGAAATGAACACGAAATGTTGAAAACGTTTTCCACAGAAGCCACAAATGCTCATAAATCAATAAATAATATAAATAAGGTCAATAAAGTCATGAAACACTTGCCTCTCTCCTGTTTGTGTGCGTTTGGATAAAATCTATTTGCCAGAGCAAAAATCTGTCGCACATTTAAATTGAATATGCCACGCAATTGATTTTCCTTGCAAATTTTCAATAAATTTTCATAAAAATATTGAATTTGATGTGACAAATAAATATCATTATATTTATACTGCTAAGGACAAATGCAAGAGCGTTTCTCGAATTGCATTTCTCAAGTGGAAAGCAGCTGCAAGAAAAATAGTTTTTAATAGAAGTCAAACAATGAGCGCTGTCGAAAATTGACAATCCAAACAAAAAAAAAAAATACCCCGTGGGATGTACCCAGATGGCAAGGCCCAACCATAACCATGCCGGGGGGGTTTTCTCTATCTTTGGGTGCCATCTGATGACTGACTATAAAAGCTCTGTTGCAGCTTGCAACATTATCAGTCTATCAGTCACTCAGCTCCTGATTCACATTCAATATGCAGTTCACAATCGTCGCTTTGGCTTGCTGCCTGGTCGGCTCCGCTCTGGCCTATCCGTATCCCTATCCGGAGGAGGAGCAACGCTTCCAACTGCAAGGTGGCTACAACAAGGACCAGAGCGGCCATGACTTCGGAGTGGGAGGACGTGTTCCAGTTTACACCAGCGATAATAAGCGTCACGAGTTCGATGTGACCGGTCACTATGGACAGCATATTGGTGGACCTTGGGGCAATAGCGAACCCAGTTGGGGTGCAGGCGGCGTGTACAGATACAGATTTTAAGCGAAACAGTTCTTAAAATTGATATCAACATTAAAAAACCAGAAGTACTTATATTTAACTAAATAAATAATACAATATTGAATCCTTAAAAACTGAAATAATGATGTTGTATAAATGGAGTCTGAAGCTATTCTCAAGTTCAAGTCACTGATGAGGATGCTTGGCAGCATCCGAAATAGCGCTATATGACCAGCCTACACTTTTCATATCTACCTTTCTATATTCACCCTGAATTGTTGACGTCGAGCCTGTTAAATATTTCATTTACAAATTATACGTCGCTTAACATACATTCTATTCTTACAGTTTTAAGTATTTCATAAGGAGCGGCTTAAAATACCATACAAATTTTTACAGAAACAATTTTCTGTAGTGTCAATAGTACCATAATCCTGGATACATGTGTAAGTTGAGTACTCTCGTCCATAGAACTCCTACTAACATTTGTTCACAAAATATTTAACGCATTGAAAGAGGCATGCTTGAATCCATTTTTGTTCCGTCAAGGAAGCAAATTCATTATGATCTTTGCAAGAGTATTATAGTATCGGCGCCTCGAATATAGCTTTTCTTACTTGATAATAGTCATACATGTCAAATCAACAATGCTAGACAGACTCTTTTGATGATGTATATATCTACATATACATCTACATATATCTACATATATCCTTTTGTGTACCTATTTGGTAGGGGGTTGGGAAAAAGTAAGAATCTTCTACAACTTTCTTTTCCTATTCAAAGGAAATGTCAATATACAAGTATTTTAAAGAAAAAGTGGAATTATGATTAAGATTATTAATATATCGACTAACATTTGTCAACTGAAGCCCGGAAAAGTAGAATAGTTTTTAATAAAAGCCATACAATGTCGCAGCTTAAACAATGGATACTCGTATCACCCAGGGGAAGCACCCAGGGGATGCACGCAGATGATAATGCTAAAGACTTTTTATAAACTTTGATAAGACTGAGCAAAGGTGCCAAGGGGGTTTTATTTCCATCATTTATTGGGTGGTGTTGGATGTCCGATGCTTGGCTATAAAAGCGCCGTTCAATCTGACAGCCGACGGCATTTTCAGTCAAACTTATTGATTGACATCAACTCCAGCTCCTCATTCAATATGCAGTTCACAATCATCGCTTTGGTGTGCTGTCTAGTCGGCTCCGTGCTGGCCAATCCGTATCCCCATCCGCAGCAGAATCAGCGCTGGCAACTGCAAGGGGGCTACAATAATGACAGGAGTGGCAAGGATATATCGTTACAAGGACGTGCTCCTGTTTGGACCAGCAGGAATGGGCGTCACGAGTTCGATGCGACTGGTCAATATGCACAGCATTTTGGTGGTCCCTCTGGCAAGACCCCGGCCCAGTGGGGCGCAGGCGGCGTTTATAGATTTAGATTTTAAGTGGCAAGGCTCTTGCAATTAAGGATTCAACAATTTTAAGGCAGATCGTAATGCCAATAAGATAAATATTTTTTTAATAAATTATGCGTGGGCAATTAAATATTTATAGAGTTTTCATAACAAACAAGTAAGAATGCCCTTGTCGAGTACACACGACTACAAGATTCCCTGTACTCAGGTGTAAGATTTCCCAATACATCTTCGTACACTTACACATACACAAAAGGTACAGTGGCTTACAGAGTAAGCGAGGCATTCCAAGTTGTGGCTTCCCTCCGCTCTGCAGTACTGAATCCTGTTTCTTGATAACTTCGGTGTTTATTAACCGATTGTTTTGAAATTTGCACAGTAGATAAAGAGTTACTCAAGTATTATATTTGCCAGATCTCAAGGCAATGTCTTCAAAATTGTTGCTTTTAAACGTTTTTATTGAATTGCGGAGGTGTGGGAAATAAGAAAACTTGATCTGCGAACGCTATACACGAACCCATACTGCAAATTTGGTGTCTTTAGTTCTTATAGATGTCACCTTCTGCTTGTTACATACCCCGTGCTAACCATTTTATGGGTAACAATTATGTTGAATGCTTCGCTAATTATTTAAAGTTATTTAAACTCACTTTCTCTCCGAGGAATACTTACGCGATCCTCTTCTATCCTCTGCACCGTTCCATTTATTCAAACTTCCTCTTTATACATAACAAATACACTTTCTAAAATTCCTTTACCTTAATATTTATGTAATCAAGAACACCAAAATGTTTTTTATATAACTTTCAACTCTTGGATTTATTGCTTGTAGCTATACGATATAGTCATTCCATTCGGTCGGTTTTGAGAAGTGTGCTGAATACTGAAAAAGAAGCATAAGTGCCAAGTTATATCAGGATAGTTCTAAAGCTAGGCGACAAGTTTGCGTTAAGGAATATTCAAATATTGGATAATCCACCCTAATTATCGAATTAATTACACAGAACTTATTCACTTCCCTGCACTGAATAGCGAAGGGAATTGTCATCTTCATGATAGTATCTCTAGGGAAATAATCTTGATGTGGATATGGTATGCCAGAATATACCTTGTGTATTTGCACAACTTTATTAGCTTTTAAGAATACTTTTATACTCGTACGTGCTTATTAATAATATTTATTCAACTTAAGAAACCTAAGCTGAACCAGCGCAATAATAAGCAGGAATCACCTGGGGGATGTACCCAGCTGATAATACTGAAAATAGGCCCGACGGTAATTTTTCTGGTCTGTTTGCTGTTGTTGGGTGTTGATGTGTGGCTATAAAAGCGCCAATGAAGCTGGTAACATTATCAGTCTATCAGTCACTCAGCTCCTGATTCACATTCAATATGCAGTTCACAATCGTCGCTTTGGCTTGTTGCCTAGTCGCCTCCGCTCTGGCCTATCCCAATCCCAACCCTGAGGAACCGTCACGCTGGCAACTGCAGGGCGGCTACAACCACGACAAGAGCGGCCATGACTTCGGAGTGGGAGGAAGCGTTCCAGTTTACACCAGCGATAATAAGCGCCATGAGTTCGACGTGAATGGGCACTATGGACAGCATCTTGGTGGACCCTGGGGCAACAGCGATCCCAGTTGGAGTGCTGGCGGCATGTACAGATACAGATTTTAAGTGATTGAGCAGATAATGTAAAACTTCAGCAATATCAATATCAGGATCAAATTAAACATTGGTCATATTTATTAAAATACAAAATAATTTAAACAATTCAATTTATATAAAGTTCTTTCTTTTAATTTAAAATATTTAGCAAACCTGAGGAATTTTTGTATGGCACATCTTTGAAGATAGTTAGAACCCAAAAGATTGCTTATCTTATGAAATATGTGAAAGATGCCAGGTTTGTGGAATTTGATATCCTTGAAATCGCGACGTTCGTCTACCCCGGAACATAAAGTCAGATTTACTGACTTTGCTGACTTTGGGTCGAGATGAGCTTGCAGTTTGGCTAATTGTACATGGCTTATTGTTATTTTCGGCTAATTCTTGTTGGTAATAAACAAATTAAGCACAGATGAGCGACGACGACGACGACGTCGCCTAATGAAACCTGCCGCAACATTTTGGCAAGACAAAATGTTTTTTGTTAATTGGATTTATTGCGTAAACTGTCAAGAGAGCCTTCTATGAAAATTTATCATGTCAAAGACTAACCCCAAAGCATATAAATAAAACTTGTCTAACAATTATTTTATTAGGTATGTGTAGAACCAACGAAAGCGAAGATTCATTCGGAGGCTTCAATGTGGGCGTTGCCATTTCGAATTGCTAAAAAATGATTCATGGATTTGCGCAACAATTTTTCAGAACGGGAATTACTAGTAAAATATGCTTTTCATTTCACATCATTAATTTGCATAAATTTACTGCTGCCAAATTTGTTGCCAAATTGGTTGCCAAATTGGTTACCAAATTTGTGCTGAGGCCATCCGATCAACTGACCTTGACTGATGAATGATGAAATGATGAATATAGAAAAGAATTCCCAGCTGGTCTCCAGGTAAGTTTGGCTTACACGTGCAAGAGATATCGGTCAACATAAATATTGTCGTATATGCTTTCTATAGTATAGGTTAAACGAGACAGAGACTTGGGGAATTGTACTATTGATAGTGCTATAGAAATTGACAACTCTACCCTCCAGTTGACCACATAAATTGCTTATCTTTTAATATCGATAGTATCGATAGCATGGATGAAAGGATCTTTAAAATTATAAGAGCTAGAGATACGAAATTTGGTATGTAGTTTCTTGTATAGTGAACGCAGATCAAGCTTATTTCAAATATTGGATATTCCTCCCACACGCCCAGAAATCGATAAGAAACAAGATTCGATCATGTTTCGATAGTGCCCACTCTCGAAATGATGAAAAGGTGCCACAACAGATTGATATTAAGCAGAATATATTATCTACATAAAATACATTTTTTTAAAACATTAACACATTAAAAAATAAACAAACATCTTTAGTTCCATATAAGTGAGAGCGCTGAGTTATTTGGGGACTCACATTCTAGGCCTTATCAACAAAGTATTTGCTGAGTGCCCGTGCAATATTTGAGCTGAATATAAGGTGGGAATCTATTTGTGAAGCACAGTGTCTCATGCCAGTCAATGTACCTGGGAATTCCCAGCGGGGAATCTCTTGTTCTCATTGCCCCTAGGCCCTAATCAAACTGTGAGCCTATATATAAGACAGCTTGAGCTACACATCCATCAAATCAGTCCCAACAATTCAAAACCACAAAATGAAATCTTGTTTTAGTTTGCTGCTCCTCGTCCTGGCTGGCTGCGCTGTGGCCTATACCCATCCCACTTCCACTCTGACAGTTGACAAGCTCTCTGACGAACCGGAGACACAATTGGTGAGTGCAGCACACAAACTTTGTTTAGCCGGGCCTAATCCTTATGCCTGTCATTGCTGCAGCCGTCCGAGGATTTGATTTGGGCATCCATTGATCAGGATTCACATCGCGTGCGCCGTCAGCTGAAAGTGCAGGGGGGCGGTGGTAGCCACCAAGGCATTGACCTCAACATTAATGGGCGTGCCCCAGTTTGGCAGAGTTCGAACGGTCGCCACTTCATCGATGCAACTGCGCAGTACTCACAGCATCTGGGCGGACGCTATGGCAATAGTCAGCCAAATTGGGGTGCGGGCGCGGTATACACATATCGTTTCTAGGAATCATACTCGAAATGGAAGCTACTTAGAATCCATATTATATACATTTAATCAACAACAATATATTATGTGCTTTAAAAGCTGGGCTTATCTTTATAGCAAGGTATTTGTTTACTTATTTAGTAGAATAGCATAATCCGGCTCGTTCCGAATAATAATGAATCAGGTCAGAGTTCTTAGCCATAGTCCAATTTCTGTTTTGCATCTTCCTGATTATTGTTATGTAATATAACGATTTTAAGTGTTAAGAAACATTGTTGAACTATATTAAAAGTAATCATAATAATAATTTATGTTGGTGTTCCCAATTCCGTAACTTTTTTACTAGTTATCGATAACTATCGATTATAAACTAAATAAGATAAAACCTTACTTAATATATTCGAGAGCTCGACACTCCGCATATTGATAACAAAATGTTATAGCTGAAAATAATATATATACTATATATACCTAAAATAAACAACATAAAAAGGAAGAAAAAAGACAATGCAATATTAAAAGTGCTAAATAAAGTAAATATACAATTTTTCTTTAATTTCTTGCTGTAATAATGTTATTTACAAATTTACAATTTATTATTTACATGTACTAAAAGCAATTCTAAAAAAATATACTCATTTGGGAATTTAGGTAAATTTTGATTTAAGCCAGAATTTGGAAAGGATCTTTTGGGCAACTATGACATAAATCACTTAGAAATTAATCGATATTATCATTAGCTATCTGAACGATTATATTCCTCAGCATTCAGATTCATTCAATATCGTTCATTTCCAACATAACTGATTCGATGACGATCGGTTTGTTCTCAAAGATTGTGGGATCCGGATCTGGGGTCTGTAAGCGAAATAAAGATTATTATAAGCTATAGAAAGAGCTCTGCAGATCCGTAAGGCTTACATCATGCCAATAGTACGCTGTAGTACGCCCTTGGCTCAAACAAATTAGCCATAGCACAAAAAGTAGCACTTTTAACGGGCCAAGCATTTTAAGATGTTAAATGAATTTCACGCTGAATTGTTTCGCACTCGATTGTGCAACATCAACTAAGTGAATGCCGAACGAGTACTCGAAGCTGCTTTCTTTCTATCAGCTGGGCCTGACATTCTCTCCTCAACTCGCCCCGTCCAACATCCCAACCCCAACCCCAACCCCCTGTGTCAGTGTCTGTTATCAGCAGCTGGGCTGATAAGCAAAAGTCATTCTATTCTGCTGCGATGAGCCATCGCAGTTTGGGGGCGAGTGAAGTCGCTCCAAGCCCCGTTTTGTTGAACTGTATTAAATTTGTTGAACGTGCTAACAGCTCAACAAAAAATTGCACAAAAAGCTTGGCACGTTTTGTGTTGAAATCGAATAAGAACAGAAACGAACTAAACAGTGAGAATACTCTAGTCGTGTCTACACGATGCGAAGATACCCTGTATTCAGGGTCGGAAATATACTTACTTACATAAAAACTTTTATATATTATATTTATAATACAATGATTAAGAAAATAAACTTTTAATTGTAACTTTACTAAATATCCGATTAAATTTAGAACCTTACCATTGAAAGCACAATGGTAAACATTAATCTGAAACGAACTTAATCACGTATACCCACAAACTCAGTTTAGACTTTCGACACTTATAACTTGGCTGAAAATACATACTATAAAAATATATATCAATATGTAAGTGCTATGCAGATTGGATATCTGGTCATGTTTTTTAGTTATACTAATGCAGGAGTAGAGGCAAAGTAATTTGATTAAAATATATTATGTTGAATTTGTCTAATTTTGATTTTTTGTATACGCTATGAAGAACTAAGAAGCGAATATCTTCTCTCCCACATTCGACCCTAAACCCTAGATTTTTCAAAATCGGTTAACACTCTCACATACAATTTTCAAGCTTCATACAACAGTTTTCGCCCGTGAGGGTAGATATATATTTGTACAAGTATACCACATTTGAGTATACCCTTTTTAGCCCATTGCGGGCACAGGGTATATAAAAATGACTGCACAAACAAATTTAAATGTGAGGCAAACAGCAATGAAGGTCGATCTATAGGGTAACAAATTCTATTTTTCTTATTTTTGATGGTTTTGTTGCTCTGTTCTGCTCTGTTCTGTTCTGTGTTTGTGTTGTTTTGTTTTGTTTTGTTGTGTTCTGCAAGTTGCTTTTGTTGATAGCGTCAATTTCTGGGCAATTTTCCTTTGTGTGTGCCACCATTTTCTCTTTTGAGCATTGAGTTTCGAGTTTTCCATGTCATTTTTATTATATGTACATATGTTAGTATCTTTGTGCGCTCCATTTCTTGGCCATTTGCAGTGCAAAGCCATTTTCCAAATCAATGCACAAATTGTCAAGCCATAGCTCTATATACGAGTACACATACTCGAAGCTATAGTCTATTGTTTTGCGAGTTGAGAGCGAAAATTGGCCTCACAAATTGATGTTGTTGTTGTTAGTGTTGTTGTTGTTGCGGCAGAGTCGTCTCTTAAATTGCACATGTGGCAGGCAGCTCATTTGTCAAGTGGCAAATCACTTTAAAGGCCAGACAATGAAAAGCCAGGCAACTGCAAACAAACCGATAAAATCAACTTTGCATTTGCATGTAACTACTTTTGGCTGAAAGTTTTGTGTCTTGGCTTTGATCGCTGATTGCTGATCGTGACCGATCGACGGCATTTCCCACGCAGTTGGCCAAAAAGAAAACTGGTAACTGGGCACTCACAGAGAGACAGTTGCTATTGAGCTGGGAAATCATCGATAGTGCCCGCTACTCGTTACTATCGATAGTTTGGACATAATACTCAAACAATATGGAAATTGCTTTCGAAATTGTGTAGCTCATTAAAGAAACAACAATTTATGCATTGAATGGCAACATTTAGATATTTGTATCTAACTTATATTTGTATTTATCTGCATTTTAGGCTTTTATCGGGGTCTTTTCTGCTATCGATATTATCGAAAGTGTCATCATTTGTTTACCACAAACAATATGGAAATTGCTTTCGAAATTGGGTAGCTCATTAAAGAAAGAACAATTTATGCATTGAATGGCAACATTTAGATATTTGTATCTAACTTATATTTGTATCTATCTGCATTTTAGGCTTTTATCGGGGTTTTTTCTGCTATCGATACTATCGAAAGTGTCATCAATTGTTTACCAGCTCTAAAGGGCCGACATCTTACTTTGTTGCTGTTGCTTTTAAGTTGACTCAAGAAGCTACATTCACTTATTGGTTTGTTTATCCATTTTGATAGTATCGAAAAAACCTCGATAGTTGCTCAATTAAAGTATCGATACTATAGAAAGTGCCAACGATTTCTTATCAGCTCTAGAGTAGGGCCATATCAAATTGTTGCATTGCCCAAAAGCTTTAATGTTGACACAAGCAACAACATTCAGTATTTGTGGCCGATAGAAGATGCCACAATATGGCAAGGCGAGTTCGCATAATTTGCTGGGCAAGATTTATGCTCTACGCAGAAGTTTCTAATGGCTGAGCAGTCTCTAATGGGTTTTTAATGATGACGACAGGGTGGAGAAATTTGTCAGCGACGTGCAAATTGAAACTAAGTAAGCCAACTTAAGTGTATTAATTATGACTGTCAGCCCAGGTATAATAAGAAAGCAAAACCAAAAAGCACCTGAAAGTTTTTCCAGCAGGTGGCAGCAACTGGGCAGGCCGAGTGTCTTTTTCATTTGCATTTGACATTTAGTGGAACTCTTGCAAGATGCGCCTGTAACGACACCAAAAACACTAAACACGAAAGCAGCTCTCCCTCCCGCCTCCTTCTGGCCCAAATGCTGCAAAAAGAGCGCGGCATTTTGGCTGCTTACTGCATTTGGCCAAAATGTCTATAGTTCAATTGCTGATATTTGGCTGTGGCAACACGAAAAACACAAACACGTGACCTATCCACAGCCAACAAGTCGATGCAGGAGGCGAGTATCTGCGCTAGGGATGGGTGCATGACACGAAATGTCTCACGATATGTGCAACATTGTGATAATGTGTATAAGAATTGGGATAAGAACAGGCAGAAGGAGGCAACTCGAAGTATCAGATTCAACAGGCTATATAGGAGGAACCTGTGGAGATTAAGTTATAAATACTATACTGGGAGAAGAAAGTATGTTAACTAATTTTGAGTATCTGATAGTGAATTCTATATGATAGCCTTTACTTTTTGGCATTTACAACATTGTCATTGATAAATAGATATTATTTCGAAGTATCAGCTTCAACAGGCTATATGGGAGGAAGCTGCTGATATTTCAGTTATAAATACTAGACTGGGAGAAGAAAGTATTTTAACTAATTTTGAGTATAGTACAGTAGATATTATTTCGAAGTATCAGATTCAACAGGCTATATATAGGAGAAACCTGCTGATATTTCAGTTATAAACACAACACTCGGAGAAGACAGTATGTTAACGAACTAGGAGTATCTGATTTTGAATTCGATATGGTAGCCTTTACTTTCTGGCATTTACAATATTAATATAAATTATTTTCCGACTGCGATTCGAACTTCGGAACTTATGGGCCAGACATAAGCTTAAAACCTTTTCGTGTGTATAAATATACAAATATAAAGTAAACTGTAATGTGTCATTTTTGGGATTCAATTGTGTAACTTTAGAAGGGAGTACAATAGATCTTATAGGGCGCAATACACACTCGCAACACCGAACAATAAGTAATAGTTATAATGTAACTTTGATCGAATTTATTTCAATACCACTTTTCTTTCCAGTGTAATATAATTTGGGTTGGAAATACATAAGTCTGTTGATATTTATTTCTCAGTGTAAAGTTGTAAGATAGATATAGTATAAAAATTCTATAATATAATAACTTTAGTTATAAGAATTTCTACTAAATTATCAAGTATTCTTTGAAATATTCCATAATATAATATTATATATAGAATAATATTCAATTTCCTTTTTTTTATTTTTTTAATTTAGTTTATTATTTGATTATTCTGTTATTATTTCCAACAACTTCAATTTCCCAGTATCTCCTATCTATATTTATAGTGTCGATATTTATTCACTCACGCGATCATCTTTAGATCTCATCCTATGGATTGTGCTGATGGGCCAAATGGATTTTGGCTAATGAATTGTGCGAGTTGGCCATATAATAAATCTTCAATAAAACTGAGTCATTCACTAAAATGTGTAAAATGCATTGAGAATTGGATCGCAAATGAAGGTTGACTTTATTGTTGCTGTTGCTGTTGTTGTTGTTAGTTAGTCGGTTAGTGAGCCAGTTGTTGTTGTTGTTATTGTCTATTGTTGTTGTTGTCGCCATGCAAATTGGGCTCACGTTTTGCGCATTAAAAGCGCCAATTGCATTTTGGCCACTGGCGATGATTGAGTTCTCCGCACCTGGCGGCAAATGCCCGCATGAGTTGGCGCTTTTTTCTTCGATTTTATATATAATTTTTTTAGGGAGGTATTGGCCCGCTAATTGGCAGTAAAGCCGCTGACCCAACGCAGCTCAATTAGCCAAATAATAGCAGACAGCAGAGATGGAAACCTTTTGATGGCCAGCATTGATCTTAACAGCAAAAATATTTACCGTAACGCATTACGGCGCACAGATTAAAAGCAAATGCCAGCCCCGAGAGGCAGCAACAAAACGGCAGTTGCAGTTGCAGTTGCAGTTGAATTTGAAGTTGAAGTCGCAGTTGCAGTTGCAGTTCAATGCTGCTATCAGTATCAATAGTAATTTCAAGTTTCACTCGCCACAAAACTTGACAAGCGGCCAGTTGGGCAGAGAGTGGGCAGAATGCCAGCCCATGGAACTGGGACTCCCGATTCCCGACTGCCCATAGACCATCGCACATGATGGTGTCGTAGGTCAGGCAGCAGCTACAAACAGCAGCGGTAGAGGCGCAGGCGAAGGCGGAGGTGGAGGCAGTTGCAGCGGCTGAGGCAGCGGCAGCGGCAACGGCAGCAAAATGTGTCTACAATTGCGGCAGTTTTCCGACGGCAATTTGTGGCCTAGGACTTGGCATGTCGATGCAGTTGGTTCAGGCCCAGAGCTTTAGCAGCAGCAGCCAAGGGCGTATCCAGGTGTTTATCCAAAAAGGGGGCAAGATGTAGATCATTCTACATTGTTGTTATTATTTTCTTACAGTTAAGCTTAAAGTTTGTAAAGTCCAACATAACCTTATAAAGAAAGTTTATAATGTCTATATGTGGCGGTAATTAGGACTCAGAAGCGTCCCTTATTCCGTCACTTGATTAGATTATAAAACCTTTATAAAAGAATTTACCCTTATAAAAGAAACCCATATTTACATAGTTTTCCAGTTAATAAATACATAAAACCCATTATATACTTATTTAATAGGGTTAACTTTAGTAGAGCTCGTAAAATATCGATGGCCTTATCGATAATATCGATAGTTTTAAAGTCTCTTCACTAGCGAGGTTTTTTACAATATATCGTTCTTTCATGTACATCGTTTTATACGGAAACTTCTTGTTTCTAAAAGAAGTCTTGAAAGTAGCTCTTATTATTTCCATTTTCTATAAGGGAACAATTGTGAAAATCGATTTTTTTTTTCATTTTAATAAATATAGCAGTTATAATTAGTTTAGTTTATTTAGCTAATTTATTTCTGCTTTACAGCTTTAATGCTTCCTAATATCTAATAATATCTATTAGCTATATTAGCTTTTTTTTAAAAAAGATTTATTTAGGCTAAACGACGAACTAAATAATAAATTGATAGACTTAAGTTGGATGAATGTCAACGATTAAGATAAAGTTCTTGAAACATTTGAAAAATGATCTAATTTTAAGGGCTATTAAAATCCCTTCTTTGAACACCAGCTCCAAAAAAGGAGTTGTCATAAACTAAAGGACTATTAAATTAAAAAATTATATATTTAAAAGGTGTCATAAACCAAAGGAATATAAAACTAAATGTTAACTTTATTTGATAATACATAATTTTAAAGTATATTGCACTTTTAGGCTTGAAGTCTGTGTGGCCTCAAGTTGCCCCTTTATAGAAACGCCTCTGGGCAGCAGCAGCAGCTTCGGCAGCATCAGCAGGAGCAGCAACAATGTAATGACGATTTGTAGCCAATTATTTCAAATATTGTAGTATTGAAATTGTATGGCAGTGTGTGGCTATCTCTGGCCTGGCATCTGTACAAGCCGCACGTAGCACGGCTGAGTGTGTCAAAGTGGCCACTCGAAGTCGTCCTCAATTGCTGGCCATGGTCAGCATTTGACATTGCCCAGGCTCAGAGCAAAGGTTACTACTGAAGGAGACCCACAATCAAAGCTAGAAACAGAACCAGAACCAGAACCAAAGCCACTTCCCATGGTTGATGCGGATTTGTCATATACATACGCTGATTAATCACCTGCTGAAGCTACAGTCAACAGTTACCAGCTTTAACCACAACCTCCACCTGTACTTGTTGTTGTTGTATGTGCTGTTGTTGTCCAACGGGTCACGTCAACTTTCGACTTCATCAGCAACTCAAACAGCACGCGCCCGTTGACCTTTGCAACCGCGGCAGGTGCAGCAAGTGGCATTCATTGGCTTATTTAAGCATCAGTTGCATCAGTGCTCGGATTTGTCATCATCGTGGAAATGTTGCCAGTTGCAGTATTTGTTATTTTTCCAACAAGAAAGAAAACTTGCGTATTAACTGCGAACTAACTTCTTGCTTCATTGTTCTTCAAGATACTTTTTAAGTTTTGATTAGGCAAACTTAAGTTAACAGCGCTGCCCGTTAACTTTTCATTTTCAACTTTGCAAAACAAGACGGGGAAAAATTATTGTAAATAGTTCTTACCCCTAGTTCTGTGAAAATCTAGAAGCTACAGATCAAACAACAGAAATTCTGTAGATACTTTTAGGTGTAGGAACGTTTGTTAGTGTCAACTTTAATTTGTCAATTAATTCGATTGTGTTCAGTGAGAATATCATGTAGTAATTATTACTTAGTTTGATTTTACGGATATAATTTAATTTTTAATTGACAGGAAACATTAAAAATTAATCTTCGGAAAGAATATTTCTAAGTTTCGTAGTAGATCTGTTTAAATGAAGCATAACGAACATGTATCTTTTAATCAATCCTCACATAGGTAGGTATATAACTAGTCTTCATTTCAATAACGAGTAATATGAAGATAATTTGTATTCGATCCCTCACAAATTTGTTGTTTAAAAGAAAAGTGTCTTATAATTTTGTTATGGTTCAAAATTCCACTTTTTGTTATGTTGTTAAACGATATAGGAGCTGAAAATCTAGGAACGATCTCGACCAATTTTGAATTTTCAGCAATAATATTGATATATGCCTAAAAACAAGTTTTGAGATATTTTTCAAAATTTCCAGGTTTTATTTTTTCAAAACTACATGTTATAAAAATGTGTAAATTTTCGAAAAATTTAAAAAAAATTTACTCCCTGTACCCATAAATTGGGTAAAAAGGGGGTACTAAATCTGAGCAAATGTATGTAACAGGCAGAAGGAGACATCTCCGACCCTATAAGGAATATATATTCTTGATCAGCATCAAAAGAGATTTCGATTTGGCCATGTCCGTCTGTCTGTCCGTCTGTACGAATGTGTCGATCTCAGCAACTATTAGAGCTAGAGACACCAAATTTGGAATGTAGGTTCCTGTATACCATATGCAAATCAAGTTTGTTTCCGATCTCAGATATCTCTACCCGTTCCCAAGCAATTCGATGAAAAGGTTTATACCAACAATTGTAAAGATAAAGCTTTAGGATTTGGCATGTATAAGTGTACGAAGATGCGATCGGAAATTTTTGACCTGGTTACAGGGTGTTTCGTATTTGGGTATACCCGACTATAGCATTCTTACTTGTTTATTATAAATTTTAATAGATTTTTTTTTAATAAAATGCCATATCAATTGAGAGTCCAAAACATGATCAAAGAGACATTCCGTTTTGGAAAAAAAAAAAAAAATTGGAATCGGTTAAGTTTTGACAAAGTTATAGGATTGGTAGTCTAACGACTATGCTTCGAGTTAGTCAGTCAGTCGGTCATAAACAACCATATGTACATATGTATATATACCTATACCTACATATATACCTATAGAAGATAGACATGTCAGTCGTTAGTCACAATCTTAACACAATCTATTGCTTGTTTAATGCTTGTTGAATATGTAAATAATTGAATATGCAACGGCACGAATAACAAAACCAACAACAACAGCAACAGTCAGAGCCAAAGCCAAAGCGACCAACAACCGGCCAAGAATGCAGCGTTAAATATGTTTGGCAAGAGTTATTAATACCTTATTAGAAGGGTCGTCAATGTGGTCGATGACAGCACCAAAGCCAGAAAGGCCAAGAAAGGCAGCGAAGTAGAAGTTGGAGAAGAGTGTGGAATATCAATGAGTACCCGTACTCGCACTCATACTCATACTCATACTCAGTATTGTGGCTATGGGTTCTTGGGTACTTGGGTTCTGGGAGTGCAGACGACAATTGCATTTCCGCTTAATTGTTGGCCCATGGCGACAATGCAACAAAGCAACAATGCGGCACTTGGGCTGCCCAGGGAGCTGGCGTCAGAGTTGGAGTTGTAGTTGAAGAGAATCACAGGAAACGTAATCATAAATCGCCATAATGGTCATTGGTATAGACTGTATAGAGAGAGCTATATAGCTATAGACTTATACAATGTTTATGCCGTGGCAATTAGCCTGGTCAGTGGCCAACTTGGTGCACAGGTTGTGCTCGTACTTGTTCGCCTGGGCAACCAGGAAATGTTTGGCCAAAACGCTTGTCAGATTGCATGTTCAATTCTAATAATATAATTTTTTTTCTTCTCCTTTTAGTTTTTTTTTTTTTTTTTTGCGGCCTTTTGCGTGCCTGGGCATTGTCTCAAGCCATCGACATGGCTGTGCCTGGTGTCTGTATTACAACATCATTAGAATTTGATTTGCATTTCCTTGGACGCGGCGTCGCTTAACATGGCATTAAAGCCCATTTAGCTGTCGTGTGGCAATTATTGATCAACAAGGTGCCAGAATCGGCCAGCCAATGGGCCCTGCTGTTACCTGCTGCCGCTGCTGCTGCTGGTGGTCAAGACTGCGGCCAGAGATTTGCATAGAAAAAGTGCCCAGCATGGAACGCCTTCAGTTCTTTCACCGTTTTTTCTTTTTTGCCATCAAGCAATTTTATGCTTAATGTTGCTTCACCCGGTTGCGGCTTTAGCTCCGGATTGGCCAGAGTTGCATCGAAACGCTTAGAATAAGTTCAATTGAACTTCTTACTTTAGCTCCGGATGGGTCACAGTTGTATTGAAACGCTTGGAATAAGTTCAATTGAACTTCTTACTAAATGGAAGGAACGAGCGAACTACTACTACTGCTACTCCTGATTCTACTTCATCTAGTTCGTCCATTTGAGTTGAATGTGTTTCGATTATAAAAAAGGAACGAGAATGAGACTCGAACAACCTTAAGGAACATAGCGAACGTACAAAACGAACTAAGCGAACGAACGAACTAAGCGAACGAACGAAGAAACGCAGAAACTCTAAATAAAAAGCTAGAGTTTTGAAATTTGCCATAAATATAAGTAAAACTATAGCATAATTTTGGATTTTTTTTTTTAAATTGGAGCACGCCTTCACCTCTTCCTAAACCAACAATAATGACAGAAATCCAATATTTTCAAATGGAATCTGTCTATAAAGCTATACAATTGAAATGTGCTAAATAAAAGAATGTACTGAATACAAGAACGAAGCAAGTAAAACGACGAACGAATGAACAAATATTGGAATGCACGAACTGAACGAAAGAACGGACTAAGCAAGCGAAGGAACTAATTGACGGATTGGTTCATTCACCAAACATTGAATTACTGAACTTATGCGTTCAATTGAACTGCAACGAAAGAACCGACTAAGCAAGCGAACGAACCAAAGGGAAACCCCCACCAGTTGTGGCAATCGAGTTGTGCGTAGCCCAACTATACCACAACCAGTTGCGGCAACTCGCTGATCGTATCAAAAGGTTTTGATACTGACTTTAGTTGGCACAACATTGTAGCAACCGTCCCAGTAACGTGCAATCGGTTGCTGCAAGTTGGGCAACTGAGTTGGCTTGTGTATGGGTCCCATAATAGATCGATTGGTTCATTCACTAAACATTGAACTACTGAACTTGGGCGTTCAATTGAACTGAACGAAAGAACGGAGTAGGCAAGAGAACAAGCTAATTGAGCGATTGGTTCATTCACCAATTGAACTAGTGAACTTATGCGTTCAATTGAACTACAAGGAACAACTCTGTTGGCTGCATCTGCGTTAGTTGGCCATTACCAACATTGTCATCATCGTGGCCAGGGTTTGTTGACTGACGCGCTGCTGACGTTTAGTTGCCACTGTGCGGCTTTCCTGCCCCAGCCCCGGCCCCAGCACCAGCCCCTGTTCCTGTTCCTTAGCACGCTTCATTTGCCTGGCTTTTGCCCAGGCTGCAAGCGTTTAAATATTTATGTCTTGTGTACTTAAGTTAATCACATCCAAATGATGAGCCCCAACTGCCGGCAACTACCGTTTGCAGCTTTCAAATCATTTGCCTGGTTAAGACTATAGACAATTTCAGGTTTCTTTTGTTAGCAATTTATTTTCTAATATTTTTCATTTTTATGCCAAGTATCATTTATTTGCCTCGCGCATTATTGAGTCGTTAAAATTCCATTGTGCATTTGTTGAAAATATTTTTATTATAATTATATAATGGCACTCAAAGCTGTTGCAGACGACTCTCAACCATTGGCTAGTTAAATGCAAATTTAACAAATTACCAAAAATGGTGCCCCAAAATGTACGACAGACATTTGCGACAACCGACAAAGAACAGCTGAAACAACAACGGCAACGGCCACAACAACAAAGTCAACAACAACGACAACGGCGACAACAAACAACGATAACAATAATAATGCCAATGTTAAGGACCCATAAATATGGCTTTAAAGGCGCATGTTGTGGTTGTTCTTTTGTGGCTGTTATTATACACTTACTGCGAGTAATATGGCTTTGAATATATAAAAACAAGCTCAATGTTTCGCTAACCAACATAAATGTGAATATATATAATGAGACTATCTGGAATTTCCCAGGAAAACTTTGCTTATACTAGTTCTATCCTATTATGTTGAATGAACCTTTTCAATATTTATTTATAAAATTGTATTTAACAAACGAATTCCAAATTAGAATGTTGTTATTTATAGCCAGTCTTCAGGCTGTGAACCTTTTCATACTCAACTCAGGTAGTATACGATAAAAACATATTGAGCGGATCAACAATATATTGCAGTTAGGAGCTTAGGACAGCAATGTTCTTATATACTGCCTTTATTCTAATTATAATTTAGTTTTCATAGAAAAGACCTATTTAATTTTTGACTGAATAATTCTTGAGCTAGTGTATAAAAGCTGAATTTAAAAAACGAAATTTCAACCATAATGAGTGGCTATAAATGTATTATTTCTGTTAAAAATTATAATATTAAAAGATTCTAGCTCCTAATATTTCTAAGAAAAGAAATGATTTCATTTTTTTTTAACATGACGATTTAATTTAGGAGCGATTCATTATAATATAATATAAAAACATAAGCTGGACGGTGAAAAATAACTAAATGTTAGTATTGTCCAATTTTACCACCATATTATCTTAGGCTGACTGTAGTTGGCTGATGGCAAGGGAGAACTATGAGCCAACCGTGAGCGCTTGGCAGGGCGACTGCTGCTTGGTAGCTGCTTGAGTCTCCTGAGTTTAGGATTCCTAACGTCAAATTTAAGAGCATTGGTCAGAGGGCTACATGATTGTCGTGTCTATCATTTTGTCGATCAGCCGTAGAGTTTAATATATCAATTAATGAGACAACCCCACGATCCCTCATTATGTCCTTATACCTAGCAAAAGGAAAGCCACCAGAAATTCGCTTTAAATTTTTACACGATTTGGATTGGACCCTTTTAAATGATTTTTAAGAAAATTCTTTGAATATATTCTAAACTGATAATTTTTGACTAAATAATAGTTCAAATGAAATTATTTTATAATGTTTTAATTAATGTAATGTATAACCAAAGTTTGCAAATTTAAATTAAACTTAAAAGCATAATACTCAGATCTGTATAAGTAAGGGTATGTATGTTTATATTTATATTTACATAATATTATGAACTCCATTTTCGTTTTTCTGATAAATAAGGGTATTTAAGGAACGACTCGTGGGCAATTAATATGGACTTTTGTTGTTGCTGTTGTCGGCGGTGTTTGTGTTAACTTGGCGTGTGGCATCGTTGTTGCATTTCATTAATTTACGATTATTGACAAAATTTGTTAAGGCTGGCGACTCGGTTGTTGTTTTGGCCATTTTTGGGCTGACCATTTGCAGATTAGGAGCCAATTTGGTGTGAACTGCCCGCCACAAGTCTGGCCATTGGCTTCCATCTAACGGCAGCTGGCAGTGCATCAATCAATGCAGACTACGACGACGATGAGGTGGCGGCGACGGGCTGAGGTGTTCAGGGGCAGGACGTACAACTTCTCGAGGAAGGCGATAAACTGACCTTGCAATAAGGAAGCGGCATTCGTCACTGTCTGGAGCAGCAGTCGAGTTAAAAATTTTCGTGTGAATTCTGCTTATTTATGTGGGCAATTAGTCTGGACAGGCGCTGGCACAGTGGTCAAACTGGCTAATATAATATTCTGTTATATATTTATTAACAGACACGCTCCCGTTTTCGCATTTAACAACATTGCGAGATAAATTATTGCATAAAGAAGCTTCTGACTGGAATTTAGAATTATTTATACTCTTTTTCATGATTAGTCAGTATTATTTTGTCATACCAAAATAGACGCATAAATAGTATACTAGATTTTAAAAATTTATTTTTTTTCGTATGTTGTTTTTATAATGCATAGAAACTCGTAATAAATAAATAAATATATAATTGTTTCTTTTTTTAATTTTATTTTTACTTAATATGTTTATACTGACATAAATTCAATATTTGTCATGTCAATAACAAGCTGCGATTTGGTTTAAAAGTTGCCTAAAGAATAAGGCTAAACCAAAATGGCATCAGCATATTTGGACAAGGAAAATCTCCAGGATTTCGGAGCACTCTATTAAGCGGAAGATTTTTTTTCAAATCGCATGAGTAAAGTGACATGGATTAGTCAAAATCAAGATCATCTTTTAAAGTATGGTAACATTTGAAATATTTCATAGCTTAAATGATAAGGAGAATGTTTCTTTTTGTTCAGATTTTATTGCGTTCTTCAGCTAGAAGACGTTATATTTCCGCATAAAGTAAAAGGAACTGTATTTCTCTGTTCAGAATCAAAATATTGTTGTATTCTTCCTTAGCTACATAAAGGAACTTCATTAAACACAACTTTCCTCAGCCTAAAAGATTCTAGAACATATTAATCACCCTAATGGAATATGTTAGTTATCGAAGGGACAACAAATACGAATTTCGACCACTGTGCGCTGGTCGTGGATGAGGGGGGTGTTTGGACCCCTTGCCAGAACTAATGAGCGTTAGACGGGGGCAGGCAGCTACAAGTATTTTTAATTTATTTATTTTTAATATGTTGCCGCGTTGAATGCCCCACACTCTCCCGCCCCGCGCCGTAGTGCGAGCCACTCGCAATTTTACAACTCAATAAATTGGCAGCGCTTCTATCTCTGCTTACCAATCAATGTAGCCCCCCTTTCCTGCCCACCCCCATATGTTTATGTGTGTGTGTGTATGTGTGTGTGTGTGTGCTGGTGTGTGCGCAATTATTGTTCTAACGGCATTCAGGCAATTTAGTGCCGCCTTTTTGGGTGGGCAGTACGATGACCGCAGCCGATGTTGAAGCTGCCGCTGCTGCTGCTGTTGTTGCTGCTGTCGCTGCCCCGGCTGCCTGCAACTTGTGCCCCGGCATTGTCTGCTGCCTAAAGTGTTGCCAATTCGGCTGTTTTCCCGCCAAATTTGGCTTACAAAATGTAGATGACGGCTCAAATTGGAAAACAGCGGGAATTTTATTATTGCTTCAGGTGTTTGCCTTCGACTTTTGTCTTAAAATAACCAAAATATACTATGCTAGAGTTATCGGAAATGCCAAGTTCCCTTCTGACATTGACAGTTGACATGTTAAGTTGACATCACGATCAGACAAATTATCGATTCTCGACTATGCCAATTGTAATCCCTTATGATTGCCATCCCTAACATAGGAAAATTTATCGATACTTCTAGAGTAAAAGTGTTTTATTATTATATAAATAAGTACATTAAAATGTAGCTAGCATTTTAAAACTTATCGATACCTAACATATATCGATAACTGTTATAAAGAAAAATATCGATAATGATATCGATAGATTTACATTAAATCGTATGACATATATTGTAATCAAATATATTCTACAGTAAACTATCATTGGCCTTCTACTATTTTACAAATTTCTCCTTAATTATTGTTGCACTTATTTCCCCCCTAAATTAAAGCTTTTTCCCGCCTAAAAGTTGGCAACTCTGGCTGCCTTCAACTCCAATTTGACTCTGTCTGCGTGCGCCCGGGGCTCTGGCCTGTCTTGGCCCGAACATGGGCCTCAGTTTTGGGTCTCCGCGACGGGCTCCACACAAAATCATCAACATAAATTTTCTTTTAGTGCGTCGCTGTGTTTGCGTGCCCCCAGCCAGCAGCTTGTGGGAGAAGTGTGCGGCAGGGAGTGAAGGGGTGAGGAGTCCTCGCGCTTTTGGGTGTTGAAACTCATAAAGCCAAGCGCCGTTTTTGGCCATAAAATTGACAGCTTATGGCCTAGGAAATTGAAAAACGGCTGTGTTCTATTCATGCTTATCCGATGCATGATCATCGATAAACTAGAAATCGTTATGATCGATTAAATGGCCTGATTGGGTAATGAGACCAAAGCCAGCCAGAAAATCATAAGGAAAACTAGCAAGATTAGGATTACTAAGTGAATTTAAAACTTACTAAATGACCATAATATGGGAGGAGATTTTAGAAAGTTGGGCAGAGACTTCATTTAATATTAACTTGATATAAGTTTATCGATTCATTTCATTAAATTCGATAACTATCACTAGAGAAGCAGTTGTAGAGTCTTTAAAAAATATATAATGTCTTTTTGGTTTGATGGAATTTTGATTTTTTGTTTGTAAATTTCATTAATAATACAATCAACATTACAAGTTGAAACTGTGCTATAATTTTGCTATAATTGAAATGAATTTTCAAGTTTTCTAATATACATTTGCATATATTTTTTATTATTCCATTTCATAATACGTTGCCTAATTTCTTTGTTGAAATTAACGACAGCTCATAAAAATGCTCCTTAAGTGTATAGCCTCCAGTTAGATTCATAATATTTTCAATTTGGAAATTATGCAGTTTTATATTTATGTTGCTGCCCACAAAAGCCACAAACATTTGTAGGCCAGGCTTATGAATAATTGTTAGATTGTTGCCCATACTCTTTTTTTATAAGACTTTCTGGCTTTGACTTTGGCTATTCAGTGCTGGCTAATTTGTTGAGCGCTCAACAACGAAATTTTAATGAATTTCTTTCTTTTTTTTTTTTTAAATATTTTAATATGCAACAACCACAACAATAACAACAACAATAACAACTCAGCTGGCAGTCAAAGTGGCGTTAAATGTTCTGCAGTTCTACGAAAGTACCGTTTGTTGTGCGTTATGGTTTGTTGACTGCCGGCGACAACTTCCGACGCACCAACAACCAAACAACTGCAAAAGGCCAACAATCAACAACCAACAAACAACAACAGCAACCAACAACAGCCACAAGAGCAACTGGACGCGTCGTTGCGGGTGGCTTGGGCCACAGTGCACAGTGGTTCGAAAGCCGGCAACAGGTGGCAATTATCTCTAAATTCCGAGCTAAGCTTAATAGTAATGCCTAATTTAATTTCATTCAATTTGATTTATTTATTTATTTATTTTCTTTGTATCTCAATCTAGAGTGAATTTATTTAAGATCTGCCCGAAATTTCATTTAATTTCATTAAATTTGATTTATTAAGATATCCTAGTGCTACAAGTTTAATACTATTAAGTTACTGCGCTGGTAACGAATACATAATATCGATTTTAATATTAAATAGCTAATAATTATTAATATTTTTGAGATTTTTAATTAAAACAAGGATTTACTATGAGAATGGCAAATTTTACTTACAAAAATGACTAATAATTTTCTGATTATTTTATTTACATTATTTATTTACTTATTTATTGAGTTTTTTTATTTATTGATTGTGTGTTTTAAGATAGTTTAAATACGTGTGTCTAAAAGAGGGTGTAAAGGTGCGGTCAAATGATATGGCATTTTGCCACATATGGGACACTCGGCAGTGACCATAGCGTGTGAGTATGTGACTGATATACCTGTTCAAACGATATAGCAAATTAAAGATTTCTATGGTAGAAACGTGCCAAATACGTTTATATGTTAAAATACTTAACATATATTCTTACTTTTGCCATATAACATTTTTGACGGTTGATTTCGATAACGATATTTCATATATGTGGCAAAATGCCATATCGTGTGACCGCACCTTAACGTCCGCAACGATCGATAGACCAAATAGTCTATCGGAAGCGTTTTGAATATCCTCAAATATTTGTATACCCCAGCAGAGGGTATTATAATTTTGTTATATCTGTGTTATCTAATTTTCTTTGTTTATGCTGTCAATAATAGAAATGCACCATTAAAACGACAACATCACTCTCAAAACCTTCCCCACCGGCTCTTAACCTTACATTTATATCTTTCTAACTTATACTATTTTTCTTTATATTAATAACTCTTAATTCCTAATTATTACCCCAAAGTCTTTTGCATAATGTAAATAATAATGAAAATAGCTGTATATAATATTTTAGATCATCTAGACATAGTTTCATTCCTTTAATTTCACACTAGCTTAAGTTGCCTTAATAGGTAATAGTATTCTAATCAAACTGATATTTCAATTACTAAAAAAAAAACAACAACACTTTTTGTAACGTCCGCAACGGCGTTTTATTTCAGTTATATACTGTAAAAAGTAAAAGGTTTGAAATTTTTTGTATTTCATTTGTAAATACTCCAAAAAGACTAACTACCACTGTAGATAAGTACAAAAATATTTCATTAAGTGCGTCAACATAATTAGCAAAAATATGCGTTCAAACGTAACGTCCGTAACGCTTGACTAGTCCATAAATGTTTTTAACAATAGTATATATAAAGAAATATAATTTAAAACAAATCAAAGTGTTTATTTTTCAGCTCTACAAGCGAAACTAATATTTAAATTTAAGTTGAAAATTGTAATATTTAATTTGTGAAGTGTTTCCGACTAAGGGGACACTGTGCGAAGTGTTCCCAGTGCTTACTGTGGGTTGAGGGGGTATTAGAAATTGGTTAGAACTGCTGTTCTTGTGGCTCAGTCTTGCTCTCATTGTGGTTCTGCCAAGTGGCGCAAAGTGTATTTAATTTAGCAGTTAATTAAATTTTCTACACTTTGGCCAACTCAACAGCGGCAACTCGCATTTGGCCTTTAATAACTTTGATACGAGGGGGGGCCGCGCCCTAACTGCCAACAGGGCCCAATCATGGCCAATAACAATGGCGCAAGTGGACAAAACACCTGCTAATGACCCAAATTGGCGACTTGCAGTGAAAAATCATCAGCAGCTAAACTCGATTGGAAAATGAAATGAAATAATATTAAAATATGGCAATATGGGACACCTGCTGTTTGCATAATTTGTACTCCCCAAAAACTGTCTGCCCCGGCGGGCCCCTTGTCTTGTTATTCGCATTTTCATTAATTGAAATTTCTTTGGTTTGACTCCTGGGGGTTTTTTGCCCAGGTAGGCCAACAACAACAACAAACTCAAGTTGTCTGAACACCGGTAGCCCCGATTATTGGGTTTGGGTTTGGTTTCGGTTTTGGGGTTTTGGCCAGTTGTTTGTCTTTTGTCGCGCCTGAATGCGGCTCGATAAAACCAGACAATGGACAAATGTTTTAATAAAGTTATGAAATTCGCAATTGTTTACAAAAAGCTTTTGCAGTTGACTTTGCGGTGGCGGTGCCGGTGGCGGTGTCAGCGGGCTTGGCAAGGGGGAAAGAAAGTAACAGTGTTATGAAATAAATGGTTTAAACAGAAACAACGATTTCTGGAGTACCTGAAAAGCAGCTTTTGAGGTTGAAGTTTCGAATCTTTTTACAAAACTATATATAGAGTAGAATGTGACGTATAGTTTGTAATTTAAATATTTAGCAGGCTTGACGTCAACAATTCAGTGTGAATAGAAAGATTGATATGATTAAGTGATAAAAAGTTCAATAAGTGTTAGAAAATTTGATAAAGGGATTAAGCTTTGGTGCGGACTTAGAATTTCAAATGGACCTGTTGATGACAGTAATTAGTTTAAGCCGGGATCGGACAGCAAGTGGGTCAGAGGTTAAGGCATCCGCCTTTCAGACGGGAGCACTTGGGTTCGAACCAGCCCGACTACCACTCTATATAGGGACAAGTTTGGGAAAAAATTCTAACAATAAGCTCACTGATGAGGATGCTTAACAGCATCCAAAATAGCGCTATATGACCAGCCAATACTTTCACCCTGAATTGTTGACGTCAAGCCTGTTAAAGGCATGAGTAATAAATACAATACTATTATTTATTATAAGAATCTGGGCACACTTAACCTATTTTGTATATTAGTTTACTTAGTACATTCTCAACAGCTGTTTGCTATTTAATGAAACTGAAACCAACATGCGATTCAATCACGATTTGTAAGGTGAGTCGCAGCCAACTTAACGGCGTACTTTTTATAGCATTTTTATAGCTCTGTCACGAAATGCGGAACGTATTGAAGGAGATGTTCCCAACACCATAAACTTTACTTTATGGCATAAAGAATGTATATGAATTCTGAGAGAAGAGTTCGATATAGTCATGTTCGTTTGTTTGTCAATTTCTGTGCAAAATACTCTAATAACTAACTGAATGAAACTATTCACATATATTTCCTTATATTGTAGGCAGCATATAGTTTGGAAGCGTCCGGATCTTACCAAAGTTTATATCTTATAGTTGCCATGGAGAGTATTAATTGAAAATTGAGTTCTTGTATAAAAAACTTTTCTATTTCTATACATAGATAGTGAAATCGAAGAGTTGAACTCTTTATTTTCTTAGTTGCAATGCGAAATAATCTTCCTCTAAAGTTAAAGCTCATGTTTTGTTCAGCTGTGTGCATTTGTGCGACCATCTCTTTCTTTCATATCCACTCTTATAATATTAATGATGCAGGTCCACTCTTATCGCAAGAATGTTGTCAAATCAACAGATAAGCACAGCAAAATGCAAGAAGAGCAAACAGTTATCTATAAACGGTAAATTTTTGATTAGCTTTTAATGCTATTCTAATGTAACGGAACGCCACCGAAATAAGCATTTAGTCTACCTAAATCTGTGCTGAAGATCGCAAGTGCGCGGAATTGCAAATTTAAACAAAGTTTTATAAGATAAAGTGAATAAAATATTATCATATTTTGTCGTACGATTGTCACGTAACGGCACTGTGAAAATGCCCATATACTCTATCTTTGGCATATGTGTATTTTGAGGTTAAACATGCAAATTGAAGAAATTATGAAATCATGTATTCAATTGAACTTATCGTCGTATGGTCAGTTTTAAGGTTAAACTCATAATATTTTAATCATAAAGGATAAAAACACACCTAAAATTGGATATTCTCTACAACATGTAAGAACACAACCCTAACCCTAAATAATCTACTTTCCATTTCCCATTTTGTTATGACATTTGTCTAATTTCCCGTTACTTGCTGTAAGTGTTATAATTAACGCATCATTTGAGGTAAAAGTATCTCATTTCGGCTGATTGCAATGCATTTCATTTCATTTCTGTTTGTTGGAGTGGGAGCAAAAACAATTTAGCTCAATTTGTGGCAACACTTGAAGCTGTTTATTTATTTGTTTGCTTATTTATCAAATGCGCCATGGCAACCACCCACTGAACTGGCCATAAGGCAAGCCAGCCAACCAGCCAGCCCCCAACCGCCCAAACTACCCAAAAACAACTAAACAGCCAATCGGCCAATTTGAACAGCTGTTTTGGCCGTATAACAGACGTATAACAGCGCCAGTTATAACAGCGCGAGAGCCAAAAAGTAAACAACAAACACAAACCGGCTGTTGTTGTTGCTGTTGTTGCTACTGTTGCAGTTTCTACTTCCGTTAAGAGCGTGGGAAAACAAAGAGAGCATTGCTAAGAGAGCGCCTTAAAGAGTAGGGACAGCTAATTACTGCTGCTGCCTTTTTTACTACCTTTATGCTACTTTTTTAACAGCTGCTGTTATTACTACTTATTTTAGGCATGCAAAATCAATCCCTAGCACCAAACAACACCAAAGTGAGGCCCAACAACAACAACACCGAACTGAAACAACCCGCTAGAATTCATTTGTATACCCTGTAAACATATGAAAGTGTTGCAATATTTGAGAACTGTTGGAAGAAAGTTTGACTGTTAACACAAATATATAGTAATATATCAGGCCTGTTCCCAATTCCACTTCCACTCAAAAGATTCGGAAGTGAAATTACTTTTCGTTTTTGCTGTTCCGAACACGCCAAATCGAGTGATTTTACGTTTTGAAACCGAGAGCATTTGAGTCGACGGAGTTGCAAGTAATTGCCAGATAACTATCTGGAAACTAAACTAAGTTTCCCCCTTTTAACTACCAAAGCTATAGCTACAGCAGAAAAAACCATCATATCTCCAATTTAAATTCCTTAACTATCCTTTAATTTAAATTATAATTTATAAATTTATAAATTGTTCTTTATGAATTAATTAGTTAATATGTTAAGCTATGAAGGGCCAAAGTTGTTTTATTTAAAAAAAAAATTTCAATTAAAAAAATCATTCCGTAAATGGAATATGTTTTTGTGCTATTTATATGACCATAGCTGTAAATTTAAACAAAAACCCTTTTTTTTATTATTAAAAACTTGAATATTATATTTATGAAATATTTTAACCAGCTTACTGCTACCAATGTGGCAACTTAACATGGTTGTACAATTTTAAATAATACAACAACTAGGGAGTATAAATATATACATACATATTATGATGTATATTATATATTATGATGCTAAATTCATATATAAATCCTTTAAAATATATTTAGTTGTTACTACCCTAGTACCTTTTTTTCAAAGAAAAGTACTTAGAAAACGGCTACCTTGGTAGCAACATCTACTGCTATTTTAACAGCTGCTGCTGCTATTGTCACTACGCTTACGTCTACTACGCTTTCGCAGCTGTTTCTGATGCTGCTGCCGCCGCTGCTGCTGCTGTTAGCAAGCGGAAGCAACAGCAAGCAGGCAGCAGCAAAGAGAGGCGAAGCGACGAGAACGACTCGTTCGACTTTGGCTTCGGGCCGGCAACAACGACGCTACGACTAAACCAGTTAACAGCTTTGGCTTTATCGTTGGCTTTGACGTTGGCGTTGGCAGCGGCAGCGACAGCGACAGCGATAGCAACAGCGACAGCGGCAGCAACTCTTTTGGCCAGGTTGGCGCATAAGTTTCAGTTGAGCTTTGCCAGCCAAAACGACAACAACGACGACGACGCTGCGTTGGGTGCAACTCGAATTTAGCTCTCAAACTCAATCGACGAGTTCGCGTCGCGTTCCAAACAACCAAACAACAACAAGACCAATTCAAGACAAACAACACACACACAAAATACATAAAACACAAACGGTAAACTTAATTGCAAAAAATCAAATATCAAACGTAAACAAAACCAAAAAACTACAAAACTTGCTAATTAATGAGAGAAAAGAGCTAACGATTCCTTCTCCTCCTTCTCCCCACCGCCCCATACAAGAAACCAGTTCCCAGCTCAACAGCAATTAATAAAAAAGAAGAAGAAATAACAGAAAAAAACAAAACAAGAGGAGAAAAGAATATATATTTATTTAAGCAGTAGCTATGTACATACTTTAATACTCGGTATATATTGCATTAAACTTAAACAAAAGGGCAGCTCGTGCTTGACAAAAACAAAACTGCCAAGTGTATGAGTGTGTGTGTGTGCGAGTGTGTGTGTGATGACTGCCTTCTAAACAGCCTTGAAAGCTGCCTCGCATCAGCCTCTGCTGCACTGTCAACCGAGCAGCAGCAGCAGCAGCAGCAACAACACTTACAACAAAGCGTTTCACAAGTCACAACAAAAGAGGAGCAGCTGAAGAGGCAGCGCGGCTGTGGCAGGGACAGTCAAAGCTAAAGATGCTAGGAAGACGCGCAGCTGACTTTATGACGTCGCCAGTTTGGCGTGTTAACCTGGCCAAAAGCAGAGGCAACAACAGCAGCAACAGCAACCAACAGCAGCAGCAGCAGCAACAGCTACCTGGCTAGACATGAAACCTGGTGTTGTGTCTATCTGTTGCTGCCTGCTTGCAACTGCAACTTAAGCACACACACACACACTCACACACACACACACACACACTTGCCCCCAGCTTAAGCTGAGCAAAGAGACACAAAAAAGGGAAAAATATATATAAGGAAAAATGCACGCGAAATTCGCTTTTGTTTTTTATGAGGCTTTTCATAAATTCCGCTAGCTGCATGTTGCACAAAGCTTATCAAATTTTTAAAATATTTAGTTACTTCAAATAGAATTCAAATAAAACGGCAGATAAACAAAATTATAAGCAAAGCTTAGAACGCTGAAAAATTACACAAAACTAAGACAAAAAATATGGCAAAAATTCAACAAAAAAAAAGTTCTGATTTAATAGAGTTTAAAGCTGAAAAAAAGAATGTTTTTATATATTTAATTGCTTTAAAAAAATATAAAAATATTAAACATACACATACACAAAAGCGTTAGACAAAAAAGAGCAACTAAAACTGAAGAACAACATAAAAATAGTTTTTAAATGATTAAACTTAAGTTGCCACATTGGTGGCAGTACGCTGGCTAAGTATATTTGAAATGATTTAGCGCAAAGTTTTCTTTTATATTTTCGCTTTTTTCGCATCTTTTAAATAAAATATTCAAATTTTTAATGAAAAAAAAAATAGATAAAAAAATGAGTTTTTTTAATAAATGCTGTAAAAAAATGAACCATAACTTAAATACGTTTTGATTTATTCTGATTTTTAACAAATAAAATATTAAAAAGAAAACAGCAAAATAATCCAGACACATATGCTGAAAGAGAAGAAAAGAAGAAAGAAAAATAAAATTTTTTTTAATTTTTTTTTTATTTAAAATTTTTATATTATATTTAAAAGATGATTTTTTTTTTAATTGTTAAAAATTTGAATATTATATTTAAAAGATGATTTTTTTTTTAAATTTTTTTCTATTGTTAAAAATTTGAATATTATATTTAAAATATGATTTTTTTTTTAAATTTAAAATTTGAATATTTTATTTAAAAGATGATTTTTTTTTTTAATTTGAATATTTTGTTTAAAAGATGATTTTATTTTTTTTTATTGCTTAAAATTTGAATTTTTTATTTAAAAGATGATTCTTTTTTAATTTTTTTTATTGTTAAAAATTTGAACATTATATTTAAAAGCTGATTTTTTATTTTTTTTTTTATTTAAAATTTGAATATTTTATTTAAAAGATGATTTTTTTTTTTTTAATTTGAATATTATATATTAAAGTTAAGAAAAAAGCGTTAATATAAAAGGAAACTTTGCGCTAAATTCGCTTTTGTTTTTGATGAATTTTTGTTAAATTCTGTAAGAAGAACATGCAACAAAATTCAGACAAAAAACGAAGAAAATCGCCAAAAGGCGCGCAAAATTTTCTATAAGCTCATGTGTGTGTGTGTGTGTGTGTGTGTGGAAAAACCGGTTGCAGTTGAGTTTTTTATTTTGTTTGTTACGCTTGGCTTTTAGTGCTGGGCGAAAATAAATAAAAGCGATTAACTTGAGACAGTTTTAGTGGCCAGCACACACAATGCCAGAAAATGCAGTCCAGAGTCACTCTTTATACAACAAGCTCTTATTTAATATATAGTAGATATATAGTAGAGTATATATATAGAGTTTTTCATATAGTTTTGGTTGGGTTTTTTGCATATTTGCAACATAAATCTGCAGGGCATAAACTCAGCCCTCCGCAGTTGCAACATACAATAAATAAATGCAAAATGATTATTTGCTTAACTTTGCTAGCTTTTTTTATTATATTTTTGGTTCGTTTGTTGTGCTCTGCTCTTTTGTTTGTTTTTTTGTTTTTTGTCAGTTATTCATTTGCCTTTTTGCCATTTCTGCATTTCTTTATTTATTTTGCAGCATCATTTTCACACACAACTGGAGTTGAAAAGAAACATAAAGAAAAGAAAATTGCTAAAGCATATTTTTCATAAATTACATTTTCGGTTTTTATACACATCTATTTTTTGTTGTTGTTGTGTAAGTGTACAGAACTTGTGTCCCAAAAAAAAAAAAATATATATATATATATTTAAGAAAAATTAACAAATTTTATTGTGCATGCGATTTGTGGCATTATTTGCATTATTGATTGTAATTTATGGCCAAAAGTCACTCACAACGTGCAACATTTGATCAATCGCAGGGGAAGCAGCTGCTGCCACAAAATCAAAAGCAAAATCAAAATCGAAATCCAAATCCAAATCAAAGCCCAAGTCGATATCAAAATCAAATCAAATATCCAGACATTGGACAGGTGTCCTGTTAAGCAATCGGATTTTCATTAATCACAGGTGAGTTGTTAATGTGCCACATTTTCCTTGCCCCAACTATTCGATTGTGGCCCAAAGGGGCGAGGCGGAGAGAGTGTCTTAAGTCAGCAGAGCTTAGCTGCCAAATTCGTCTTGTGCTCGCTTCTAATTGCATTTTGGTCCACTAAATTCAAATGCCAAACGGAAAGCATTAGCCTGGCATTAATTCAAATGCTATTTGGGATTGTACTAAAAGGGTCTAAGAGGTATTATATGGTATTAGAATTAACAGCCAGTTGTCTGACATTTTTATTGATACCCTGAAACGCATTCACTGAGATTTGTTTCAACTAATTTATAGATACCAGCTGAAGGTCCTGGCAGCCATTGCTGATACACACCTGACTTAAGTTTTAAGTATATGACTAGTTTTTAAATAACTTATTAGATATTACTGTGACAATTACTATCTAAGCAGGATTCAAAAGTCGATCTCAAAAGTCGATATTTTTAAATAATTAAATTATTAGATAATACTCGTACAATTATTATCTAAGCAGGATTTAAAAGTCGATCTTTTTAAATACATAAATTATTAGATATTATTGTGACATTTACTAACTAAGCAGGATTCAAAAGTCGAGCTCATCTCACACGATGTTTCCTACCCGCTTCTGTGCCTTCCAAGGAGTTTTGAAATATTCCGCGGATTTAAATCACGGATATTTATTTTCCATATTTCTTGAGAAGTGCATTATCTTTCTTTGGAATTATTTCGTAGTATTATGCGGTTGTTAAAACAATACATATAATAAAATTTAGGTTAATAAAGTTACACAAAACTTCGAGGATTGCAAAGGTTCTATAGTTATCCGAAGACTTTAACATATTTATTTGTTAATAATACATTATGAGTTTTGTGATTGCAGCAAATTCATGATTTGGTCACACTTGAAACGAATATTCTGCAATTTTTTGAACAGTCACCTTCTTCTTCCTCAATATGATAAATCGATATTGTGCAGATTTGGCAGTTTTGCGAAGACTTCAACATATTTATTTGATGATAATACATCTTAAGTTTTGTGATTGAAGTATTTTCACGATTTGGTCACACTTGAACGAATATTCTGCAACTTTTTTAACTGTCACCTTCTTCTCCTTCCTCAATATGATAAATACATATTTACTCCCTGGTCCCATGAAAATAGTGTATAGTGGACGCAGGTCAAGTCTATTTTGGATCCGAGATATTCCCCCCCACCCACATCCCCGCTATTCGATAAAAAAACGTTCTATAGTTACAATTTTCAAGATATTGCTTTAAGATTCGGCGTGTATAATACTTCAGTCACTCTTAATCTACTGTCAAAATTTCAAGTCGATCGGATAAGAAACACGGAAGTTATTCAACGAATAAGATTCAGTACTGCAGCGCGGCAGCGTGGCTGTGGCTTGTGTGTGTGCGTCTTTGTGAATGTGTGTGTGTATGATGTAAGTGTACGAAGATGCGATCCGAAATACTTGACCTGTGTACAGGGAGAATTGTAGTCGGGTATACTCGACTATAGCATTCTTACTTGTTATCACATTTGGCATTTGGCAGTTTCCCCTGCTGCGTTTATATTACAAATGTGATGCTAACACATAATTAAACATTTATCATCACAGACTTCTGACCCGGCTTAATGTGCCATAATCATTATACCATTTATCATTTATTCAATGCTTATTAAACTTTTAGCCATGTTCAGTTGTTCAGTTGGTAACAACCCCATCCTTAAGGCTATCAGCAATGTCTCATTCCAAAGCACATTAATTACCCAAATTGCATTCATTAGGTAATGTATTATGTTGCCTTTGGCGTATTTTGAGACATCCCAGAACACTTAAAAAAACCCAAATTGAATTGTTTTGGCATGATTTCATTTGTCTTATCAGAAGAGAATCCTTGATTAAGCCATAATTATGGCGTTTTATTAATGTCGCTCGCTTGATTAACCTGTAAACACAATGCGCATACGACACGTACGCCCCGCCACACGGACAAAAGCTAATTGATCCGTACACTCAGTAACGGTACGTGCATTGAATTATTAAAAACTATGAAAATTTAGGCGAAAAATGCAAATCAATTAAATTAGTATTGTGTGTGTCTTTAGCTACCGCTGTTAAACTATCCGTTTTATCTGCATCAGTAGTTATACTGTATACTGTTTATGTTTATCTTTATGTTTTTGTTTATGTTTATGTTTACGGTTCCCCTAGTTTGCCCCCCAACACCCGCCTCCAAAAAATCTGCATAACAATGGCCCCAAAAGCTGCTTAAATGCTGCCATTTCGGAGGCAACAACATTTTAATTAAAAATCTTTTGCTTTGCTGCGTTTTTGGCTTTGGCTTTGGCTTTTTGCACGTGTGCAAAGCCAAGCCCCCAGTTGCCCCCCCGCACTATACACACCACCCCCCCCCCCCCCCCCCCCCTCTGATGGAGACTGCCCCACCCAAATGGGCAGCTCAGACAGCCGTCGGCAATAAATGTTAACAAGCATTCAAAATTTGCATAAAATGTGCGCGTCTCATTTTTGGGTTGGATATTCAAAACGCAAAACGAGTCAATTTTTGCATTTGAAATTGTTATTTTCTTTTGTTTAGCTACGCAATGAAATTGTTGTCGCTTAATTTAACCACACACATGTGTGTGTGTGTGTGTGTGTGTTGTGTGTGTGTTGGCGTTTGGCAATTAAACGAACAGCGAATTAATCATAAAATGCGCAAATTTTATGCAAAATTTACTCCACAACTGTCGATAGAAAATATTATCGGAAAATATGCAAATGAGCTTTCATGCCTGATTTATGATAATTGAAAATTGCTCAAATTACAATATATATATTCGAGTTCAAGCTGAAACTGATAATGAACATTTAACGCAACTCTAAATAAAGCATGAGATATGTGAAAGTAACTATATATAGTTTGTGTATAATGAAAAATATACTTTCTATACTTAAATAAATATTAATAACTAAAATATTAGCATTAAAATTGAAGTAATCAGGCCAGTTACCATTTCCGATTCCTAACAAATTATTTGGAATATAAATTGTAAGCTGCTCTAAATTCTGTATACCAATTAAAAATTCGATTTCAAATGTATAAATTGAATTAATTATATTTTAAGTTAGATATTTATACCCGCAGAGGGTATTATAATTATGTCTCGAAATGTGTAATGGTCAGAAGTAAACATTTCCGACCCAACAAAGTATATATATTCTGAATCAGCATCAATAGCCGAGTCTATATATCAATGTCCGTCTGTCCATCTGTTTCTATGCGAACTTGTCTCTCAGTTTTAAAGCTATCGTGATGAAACTTGGCACAGACTCTTCTTTTTGCTGCAGGCAGTACATATGTCGGAACCGACCGGATCGGACTACTATAATATATAGCTGCCATAGGAATGATCGTTCGAAAACCATGTTTTTGTATGAAAAACTTGTTTGTTTATAAAGGTATCCTCACCAAACTTTCCCAAATAGAGTCTCTACAGAGTTTATACAATCTGACCAAATTTGTTCAACATCGGACCACACTATATATCGCTATATCAAACTTTTTGCTTATACAAATATTGCATCCAAACTAAGTGTTAATTTTATTATACTTCAAATAGTTTCCTATAATTTCACATAGGAGCTATCAGACACAAATGACGTTTTGTATAGATATTAATTCCTGCTAGGGTATATAGCTTTGGCACTCTGAAGATAGCCGTAATTTCTTGTTTCGATTAGTTTAGATATTATTGGATCTAGAGCAAAATTGTTCCAACTTAATATTCAATCGATTTTCGGAAAACAGAAAAGCGCAATATTTGGAATCGGATTGAGTTTGATGGGAAATTCTTAAATAAACTATTCAAGATATCTATTTATAAAATATTTCATTTTCAAAAACTTTGATATTGAATGCATATTATTACTAAATCATTTCTGAATCTGCAAACTATAGTTTATGTTGCTTCATCCTTTGATCCTTCGACTTACTAATTGCATATACAATCTTATATCTTCTGCGATGAAAATGTTTTCTCTATGCAGCAGATCGGCGTGTCCTGCCGCAAGGAACTGCTACCACAGATCCTTTCATAGCTGCAGCTTCACCAGAAAGAAGCTCGTCCCGAGAGATTACCTGCCACTTTTGGGAGCTGTGGGTAATCTTTTGCTAATGATTTCCTATTAATTTGCAAACACGTTTGTTTTTGGGCTCCCCAATGTCAAGCACGCTCCCTCATTATTTGGCTCATTAAAAATTCCATTGGGCTTATCGAGGCGCACCGAAATTTTGATATAATTACATGGAAACTCAGTCAGGAATTTTCCAATTGAATGGCGTGCAATTGAATTAAAAGTACGCTAATAAAGGCGTGTGTAGGCGTGGCAATACATTGAATTATGGCATAAGCCGGGGATTTCTTTCGGCTTTTTCCTGCTAATTAATTTTCCATTAATTGTAATGGAATTTCAATGAATATAAATCAACAAACATTTGCATTATTTTGCCCCTTAGTTTTATTTATTTATTTATTTATTTCATTTTTGTTTTTGGCCTGCACTGCGTTTAAATTTTCAATTGCAACTCAAGTATTATGGCCATAAATCATTTGAGTTATTGTTGGGTTAATTAAAAACGCAGTAGTTGAAATTGCGTACATTACAAATTGAAGTTTTGTATGCAGAGTGTTAAATTGAAGTTAATTTTTAATTATGGCCGCAGAACGCACACGTTAAATTGCCTTTTAAAATTCAATTTACATTTCGGTTTTGCTCTTGGCCAGGCCATCATTAAATTCTCTCTGCGGCGAGGTGCGTACGAGCAGTTGTCAAATAAACTATGATAAGTTAATTAGACTTAGTGTTAGAGCAGGCCTTAGCTTGACTTATATAAGCGCCGTTGTAACTTTAAATGTTAATTAAAGTTTATCTTTTAATGGATATTGCAATGCACGCCAAACAGATTTGAAAGCACTTGAAAGCTTCAGGCGTGTGCAAATAAATTAAAAGTTTATTTTAAGCTGTCATTTGAAATAAACGTTGTGCAATAAAGCTATTATTGCCTTCGTTGCTTAAGCTTTCAGCTAATGTAAGCTGTAAGAACAGCTTCCCAATCTTAAAGCTCGACTAATTGACCTCTCAATATACCTTATCAACTGTTCCTCTTCCTCATAAAGTATATTATTTAAGCTCTTTATAATGTTTATATTGCCTTCCATAGCTTTGAAGCAGTTTCGAAAGCGCATGCAAGCTTTAAGCTAGCCTACTTCTAGTCATATTAAGCTAATTTAAGGCTGAAAGCTTAATGGGCTGAGATTGCATTCAAGAAGCTTTTATTGCTGGAATAAGCATATGTTTGAGCTTGAATTTATGACTGTTCTCAAAGCACATTAAGCTCATTTAAGATTGAAAGCTCAATAATCTAAAATTGTATTCAAGAAGCTGTTATTCCTAAAATACGCATATGTTTCAGCTTTAGTTAAGATTGCTTACAAAGCACATTAAAGCACATTAAGCTCATTTAAAGTTGAAAGCTTAATAAGCTGAGATTGTATTCAAGAAGTTTTTATTGCTGAAAATCATATGTTTCAATTTGAATTTAAGACTTTAAGAAGCACATTAAAGCACATTAAACGAGATTTAATCAGAATACAAAAGTTGTTTGATTAGGCTCACTTATAGATAAAAGCTACTTACGTAACAATTTCAACTGTTACTCCAAACTTTAGTTAATCTGTTAAAGCTTCTAAGAAAGCTTTCAGCTTGTGTTATTCAAATGCAAACTGATTAAGCAACCCTCGCGTGTAATTCTCTTGCGCAGTTTGATTGGCCCAAAACGTGTACCGAGAACTTATGGTTTATAGTCTTGAATCTTCTTATGGCTGGGCCCAACAATTACGCGCATGTGCGTAAGACTTTGTTAACTTGGGGACTTGGCTCTTGCGGATGGGGATTGGGGATTGGGGATTGGGGCTTGGGCTCTCAACAGGAAGCTGCGTCGCTTGGCATTTAAAAACGTATTAATTTTGACGCGCCAGTTTTGGAGTCATGTGTGTGTGTTTGTTGTGTTGTGTTGTGTGTTGTGGCTGATGATGGTATCTATAGCTGTGCCCCGGTCTTACAGTCGAGAGTGATATAAACGCGAATAAGTTACGTCAATTTTTGTGCTGGCTTTTGGGATACATTTTCGAAAAGGTCTACAACCTTGGAGTTGGTCAGAGCGAGCGTCTGTCACTGCCAAGTGGAAGCGCTGCTGCCTTGCTTTGATTATTAGTTATCATTAATTAAGTCGATGCTGTAAACGGATTGCCTATCATTTGACAAATGATGTGAAAGCAGCCAGAATCTGTGCACTATGCGTGTAAACAATCTTGCCAGCGATATTACATAAGCCCTATCTAGTCATAAGATTTTGCGTTTGCATTTTGATGCTAATGAGCGTGGGGCCATCATTTGATATGACAAGTAGCCGCCGGCCCGGCTGGGGTCCACTGGAGCCAATGACCCACACCCAGACCAGACCCAGACCAAGACCCAGTCCCAATCCCAGACGCAACTGTTAAATAAACGAGCAATTATTAATGCGAACTCAACTCGATCTGCGTCTTTGTCTGCCTTGTTGTTGGCTGTTGGATGACTTATAAAACATTTCATTACACGATACAATTGAGTGAACGCCTTGAACTTCCGCTTAAAGAAGTTCAAACACACAGATACAAAACACACACACACAGATACGCGTACACAGCACGATGGACAAAATTGGCACTCCTTGTGACATAAACTAATAAAACTTGGCTTAAAAGAGATCTGTTCATAATAAATCAAAAGTAATTGACGCGTTTATACGAGGTACGATCTCTCGTTTCCCATTTTTCAAAGCTTTCTTTGTTAAACATTATCGGTAGATATCGAAATTTACATAGTTCTGTAAGTTAACAGTAGGAATATCATAACAGTTTCATAGCAATTTACTTGTGTAATGCTGCAAATATAATGATATCGATTTTCCCAAGCTTTCTATGTTATTGGTAGCTATCGACATTTACATAGTTCTGTAAGTTAACAGTATGGATAGCATAACAGTTTCATAGCAATCTACTTGTGTAATACCGCAAATACAATGATATCGATTTTCCCAAGCTTTCTGTGTTTAACATTATCGGTAGCTATCGACATTTACATAGTTCTGTTAGTTAACAGAATGGATAGCCAAACAGTTTCATGTCAATCTACTTATGTAATACTGTAAAAACAATCAAATCGATATTAAAATTTGATTTTTGAATGATATAAGTTTTCTTCATTCAAATTGTAAGATTGACACTAGATTTTTCATATTTTCAATACAATTAAAAGTGTATTATTGACACAAAATAGTGTCTTTTTACCCCATAGTGCATAGGAATGACAGTCAAGAAACGAAGACAGTCAGTTTGTGCTGAGTAGTGGCTCTGTGTGTATGAGTGTGTGTGGCTCAAGTTGAAGGCATGTTTCACACTTCAGAGCCTATCGGCGGTCGCAAAAAGCCAAACAAATTGTAAAGTCATAGGCAAAGCCAACGATAAAGACGAGCCACAGATACAGATACAGATACAGATACAAACGCAGAAACAGACTGCCAACAAGAGCAAGTCCAAGTCCAAGTCGAAGTCGTTGCCAGGGACTTGGCCTGTTCTTTGAGTGGCTGCAGCCAAAGTTAAGCAGTACAAAAAGGCTTTTAATTTTAATTTGCATATGGCAGAACGCGCTCGAGCAGCGCAGCACAGCGCAGCCAGCGAACGAGCGGCCAACGCCAGCAGAAGATACAAAGTATTAAGTAAGTATCTGCTAGATACATGCATCGCAGCAAGTACTTAGAGAACGCGGCGGCCCTTGCAATTTCAAGTGCCAACTTGTGGAAAAACAGCAACAGGGCTGCAACAACAACAACAACAACAGCAACAATAACAGCAAGAACAACAACTTGGACTTGGCCCTGGCCCATGGCCTGGCAAAAATGCAAGTTAAATTTAATTTATTTCTGCTGCGATTGTTGCGCTTGTCTACCTCTACTAGCTGTGTGTGTGTGTGTGTGTGTGTGTGTGTGTGTGTGTGTGTGTGAAAAATGGCCAAAGGAGTCGGCAAGTCCAAGTCCAAGTCTCACTCTCTTCTTAAGTGGGGTTCAACTCTAATGACCGCGTGTGAAAATGAAAATGGAAATGCCACAAAGTCATCGGCGTCGCGTCGGCGTTGGCGGCGTTGGCGGCAACGTTGCGCTCTGCTGAGCGCGACTTGGACTCCAACTTTAACTTCAACTCCAACTCCAACTGTGGCAACAGCTTACCATGGGCAACATGTGCCCAAAGTAACAAATTTCTATCATTAATACATTCGATATACATTAAACTGTAAAGTTAACATAACAGAGCGCTGCTAAAATAACAGCTGTTTAGCCCAGCTGCTGAGCAGGCAGTAGATATTTCATCTTTGGTAAGAGCTAAGAGATTATTTAAACTTTAAAGATTAAACAATTACGATTCCCAATTAAATATTTTGACTTCTCTTCTGAACTTGTCAAAAACATTTCTGCATTTGTTTAAAAGTTGATTTTTTATCCAGTATGGTAAACAGATTGTTTGGAAAATAAAAATGTTATCAAAAACTGGTTCTAATAACCTGAATTAAAGATGAAGTTTATCAGGTCTGATTAGATGTTCTCAGATAAAATCATTCGCAATCCAATCTGAATTTCGAAAATCTATATTACGTAATCCAATCTCATTCATTCAATTGTAAGTTACTTTTCAAATATAAGCAAAAACTTGAAGTCTTGATTAGTTTATGCTACGAAAAGTGTCAATTCTGACCACAGTGCAGCTGGAGCTGCAGACACGACTTGGTGAGGGCACAACGCACTTGCAACCAAGTTGGGGCAGGGTACATGTGAACTTGTGAAAAATCGAAATTCCAATTCGAGCTTCAGTTGTTCAGCTGTTGTCTGAGAACTGAGAGCTGAGCGCTGAGAACTGAGAACTGGCAGCGAAATGATTTACGCTTAAATAACATGTTGCATGTGGCAAGTACAATAAGTAATGTGTGTGTCTTTCTGGCTCGTCATGGCATTGGTCTGGGCATCTGCTGCATCTCATCATAAGTATTTGCCTGCCTTCATGCTTATGACTATCCGGCTCACATGTGTGGAGAGTTCAGAACTGTGAGAGCTGTCCCAAGTTTCTTGGCTTAACTATAGAATATTCAAGGCACTGTGAAATTGGGAAATGGCAAACCGAATCACGAATTCAGGTCAGCATAGAACGTTGCTAACTTCTGTACAAATTATATTCAATTACCGAGCTGCTTTATCAAGATTTCAGCAGCTCAATTACGTGTACAGGGTTGACGGGTTGTAGGGTCCACGGGCCAGGGGCCAGGGGCCAAGGGGCAGCTGAAATTCTATCAAATTGAAAGCAGTCACCTCTGCATGAGAGCTGCCACAGATCAGACATCATTTTCATAATTACATAATAATCAATACCTAGCATAACAACAAAGACAAACAAACAATAGGAACACCAATTGATGACAACCATAATGATCAAAAGAAAATAAAGAAATGATGAAAAAAAAATGATTACTTGAGCACGTTTCAGCAAACAACACTCAAAAATGCCTTTAAACTGTGCGCTTTTGTTGCTGTTGTTGTTATTTCTTGACTTTTCAACAACAACTACAATTTTACATAATTTTCTTTAGTTTGCTGAAAGCTTTGGCCTCCCCAGACTCATCTGTTTTTACGTCTACCATGTCGAATTTTCCAAATCAAAATCAAACAAAACAAAACAAAACAAAACAAAACAACTCAATTTAATTTCTTAGCTTATGCAAAGATTGCAACAGCAGCAAATACGTACAAATACAAAAGCAACTAAAATAAGATGAGAAAGAAAACAAATCTATTGAAATTATTTCGTAATATTTGCAATTTGTTAAAAACGTGGCCCGGAAAGTGCAATTGCCTTTGTTGCTATTTGCTATTTGCCATTTGCTGCATTATTTGCTGCTGACATGTAAATATTGTAATTGCTTTAAGACCATTTTGTATTGCACATTCTTTTTATTATTATTGTTTTTTTTTGCAATTGTTTTATATTTGCTGCTCATCGCAATTTGATTGCTTGGCCAACGCCCACGCGGCGTATGCGCAACTTCTTCAAACAATAACAATCATATTATAATACCCTGTAGCCAATGGGGTGAAAATGATATAAAGTTATAAGTTATAAGGGTGCGGCAAGTATATGGAATAAACTGCAAGAGACAACTGTGATATTGAGTTAGCGTATACTAACTACTATCAATTCCCCCCTAAATATTAATTTAACTTAAGCTAACCACAGCCATCATTTCAAAGATATGGCTCTGATTTTTGGTATAAGTATTTTATTAAATGTAATCTTAATGTCTTGATTTCCTAACGATCGGATAAGAAACACCGAAGTTATCTCAGAAATCTTGTACGTATATTTTTAAGGATATTTAATCGTTTTTAAATATACGTCACATTTGAATTCCAGTGTTGGCTTGTAATTTAGGAGGAGTATGGGCAAGACGCAGGGTGATCCTTAAAAAAATACAATGTAGGTTGAATAGTATGAGTGTGCCCGTTTTGAGTTTATGTATGTATAAGTGCTGTCTTCCTTATCAAGTGTTCATCGGATGAGGTTGAAGTCTGCAAGAAGCAGCATTATAATAATACTACGTACAGAAAGCTTAGTGTTCCATAAATAGTTTTAATTAGAGTTGTAAAAAATCGATATTTTGTATAGATAATAACGATAATTTCATACAAAATATCGAAATTCTAAGAAATCGAAATTCTAAAAAATTTATATTTTGTATAGAGAACAATGATAATTTCATACAAAATATCGAAATTTAAAAAAATCGAAATTCTAAAATATTGATATTTTGTATAGAGAACAATGATAATTTCATAAAAATATCGAAAACAGAGAACAACGATAAATTCATACAAAATATCGAAAATTATAAAAAATCGATATTTTGTATAGAGAGCAACGTTAATTTCATACAAATTATCGATATTTTTACATAACTAGTTTAAATTACTGTTAAGCACATTTATTGCCGTTAAACAGTCAACTTCCCATAAATATATATAATTTAACGCATCAAAGCCTACATTTATATGGAATGGATTGTATAATAAATTGTTTTTTAAATAAAACTCAAAGCAAGCACAAAACATGGCATATCTCCAAGTCGAGCACTCCTCACTGGAGGATTCTCAGTTGTTTGCACTGTGCAACAAGCAAAAACTGCAACGTGTTGACCGGTCAGTCGGCTGCCCCACGGCATCAGGCGAGCATATTTTAATTTTTCATATGCGCAGACTGCAAAATAGTCACCAAAAACAATTGCTAGAGGAAAAACAACGCCACAAACAACAAACAGCAAACCAGCAATGTGATGAAAAAGTGCATTTAAAACTAAAGTAAATAATTTAATTAGCTGCTGCTGCAGTCCAAATTTGCACTTATTTATTCATGTGCATTTCCATATACACTAACGGAGAATACTTTGATTATGTCATTGGGTTGGCAATAAATAGCTAAGACTCTAAACTTTGGCATAATATGTTCACAAGTTAGCTAAAGATACAAATCAATCCATTAGCTTGATCAGCGTATACAAGCTTCGATATAAAGTTTATAGATTGCTTTTGCAATTTCGAATTTTTGATTTGATTTTATTAACTCAACCAGAGTAGTTAAGCTTCGTTATATTTGAGAATTCCTACATATGAATTTTTGCTGTTTTGCTGCAAAACACGCAAATATTTGTAGGCATAAAGCTGGTTTTTATTTCATGTGGCACCGGACATGGCCTGCAATTTGGGCCACGCGCCTACAGCAACAAGCACACACATACATGGCAGCGTAGGGGTAGCTGCAGAGCGGCAAAAGGGGTAAAAAGCTGCTGAGATGTAGTGTGAAAAATGGCCAAATGCATTTGGCAGCAGCAATACGCGGCCAAAGTGACAAATACCTCGATACACAATGTGACAGGTAAATTCTTTGTTGCGGTTACGAAATCCACGCAGCCAAAAAGCAATAGACAGACAGTCAGATAGACAGATCGACAGATAGACAGATATATAGATAGATAGGCTATAAGAGAGTTGCAGACATATTGCGCTCAAAATTTTGGCACATGCCAATGGCAACCGCAGTGTAAAAATGTGAAAATCGAGCGCAGCCAAATGGCAAATGATTTGTCAGCAATCGTTGATGGGGTGACAATGGCAGCAAGAGGGGTATAAGAGATATAAGGGGTACCGGGGTATACTACGAGCTACCCCCCTTGGTATGGTGAAAGGAAGCTATACTAAGGCAATTGCAGTTCAGACCACGCTTTGCATATCGATTTGGTTGCATTGTTGAAGTGGCAAAGGCAACACCTTGCGAGTTGAGACAGCTTATGACTGGTTAAGGGGCAGGTGGAGGCACCTAGAATGCAATAAGGAAAGCTAATCAACGCATGCGAGGGAAATTCTGCTTCTGACACGTCTATTACGCAGCGTTTACAATAGCTCATTAATCTTATAAACACAACCAGATCGAACAGATTTGTATTTATGTATATCTGCTAATAAAGTTACTGTACTTAGTGCTGTTCGCTTTTTCACTTTTAGTTGAAAGATTGGTTATATTTTGTACAGTTTGTTAATTCGTTTAAGTCAAGGAAAATATATAATCGCTTAAATTACACCTACGTTGTTTTTTTCCTTTTAATCTTTGTTGTATTTTATAAACAACTTGATTTAAACTTAAACTAAATTTACAAGAGCTACATTGCAAAGAATCTTATCAAAGTACTATAGAAGAGGCTGCTCGAGTTAGATATATCTTGCGTAAAGTTTACTGAGTTTTTCACCAATGTATACAAAATATAAATATAAATATATATATAAATTTGTTACTAAACAAAATTAATAGCAATTTGAAGCCCAGAAGTGCCGCAAATCAGAGCAAAAGCTTGATAATTCGTTTATATCGATCTTCGGCTTATTGGAGATCCCAATGAAAATTTCATAACTAAACTATTATACATAGGTCATCTAAGAAAGCCCATACCAACTTTGCTGACTCTGGCTTTTATAGTCTCTGAGTTCTAAACAGCGGAATATAGATACATATATCAACTAACGAAACTAAACTTAACCCATAAATATATCCAACTATTATATATAATTATATAATTTTGTTTGTAGATTTAATCAAGTTATAACTCAGTTAACCATTGACTGTATAGCTGCCCTGAGTTGGCCCTGTTTATAAGCCGGGTACCCTTTATCCGCCTCTGTGGACCTTTTCCCATACCCTGAAGCTTAACTCGCACACGCACTGATTTTCAGTGACGATATGAAATAGTATACTTAAACGCAGCTCTTATGCGAGTATCTTTAATTGATTTTCGCTGGTCGACTGATTGAATTGGACTTAAATGCGACAGGCGACAGCCAGTTGGCTGCCAGTTGTCTGATCTCTTGGCCCCCCTCCCTCTAGCGCCATCTCGCTCTGTCTGTGTGGCTGTCTCGCTTAATCTTGGGCCATTTGTGGCTGGTATTGCCGTACAACTTATCTAACATCGTCAGATCGTGATTGTTCGACAAATGACATTTGACATGTTATGCGGATTTTTTATTTGGGGCTCTCACAATGAACTTAATTGTATGATAGGAAATGTTGCTGCCGCTGCGCCTAATTCGATGCCCCATTGTGGAACTAGGGCTTGGGGCTTGGGGCTTGGGTTTGGATTCGGGTACAGAATTGGGTTCCATTTTCCGTATGTGTGCTGTTTGAAAACTATGCTTATCTCTAAACAGAAAACTGTAAAAAATGTTCATAAATTTTGCTGCTAGCTGCAATTGTTTAATTGTTGATTTGCAGTTGAAAGCATATTTTAATACCCTTTGGAGTGGGCATAATAATTTGATCATTAAATGTGTGTTGTCTTGAAAGAGGCGTTAATAACCTCAAAAAGTCTTTATATATTCTTGATTTTCTTGATTCTTGATAAAGTATCTAATGAAAATACAAATTTTGTATGATAATCTTCGTTATAATGATATCCCGAAGAAACGCAACAAAAAGTTGATGTTGAAGTTGAAGTATTTGATTAAAAACTTCCAATATTTATTGAAAGTGACAGAGAAAAGATAGGTCATGAAATGTGTGATTCCTTGAAAAAGGCGTTACTAAACTCAAAAATATATATATATTTTTGATAGTTTTGATTCTTGATAAAGTATCTAATGAAAATACAATTTTTATATGATAATCTTCGTTATGATGATATCCCGAAGAAACGCATCAAAAAGCTTTTAATATTTGATAAAAAACTTTCAATATTTATTGAAAGTGACAGAGAAAAGATAGGTCATACAATGATTGTTTCCTTGAAAAAGGCGTTACTAAACTCAAAAAATCTTTATATATTCTTGATTCTTGATAAAGTATCTAATGAAAATAACATTTTAATATGATAATCTACTTTATGATGATATCCCGAAGAAACTCATCAGAAAGTTTATTAAATTTGATTAAAAAACCGACTAAGATTCTTGAAACTGCCAGAGAAAGGTTAGAGGTAAGGCTAGAGAGGTTAGTTTCTGTGTGAACACCTTTTTTGTTTTATTTTAACTTAAACTCAAACTGACTAGTTCGAAGTTTATTCCAGGCTTTATATAACTTGGACAAACTTAAACAATATCGGAACATATTATGTCATATATGTAGCTGTAGAAAACTTAAAATTTGTTGGTTAAGCAACTCTTTGTTTTGTTAAGTTATATTCAGCTGTAGAGTATTACATATTCGGCACCCCGTTGATATTTGAATGTTCAGCTTTTTTGTGGTTGATAATCGGTTTAAAAGTGACTCAACTTGGCTGCATTTTCATTGTTGCCGCTGCTGCTGCTGCTGAAAATTATTGTCAATTGTGCGACTATGTGGCGCATAAGCTGAATTAATTTTCAAATGTTTGTTTGGCTGTTTGTTGGTTTGTTGGTTGGTTGTTTGCCAGTTTTAATTGTGCAATTGTCTCGCTTTAGCAGACATTTTGTTTGTTTGTTTTTGGCCCCGAAGTTCAAGTTGGCAACGGCTTATGCAAGCGGCATTGCATTCAACACTTGGCCAGCCAGCGACCTTAGCTCTGAAAAAGTATTGGGCCAACCTATGACATCTGGCCAAATAGACAAAAGATCGTTTGTTGTGGGTGCACAAGCGCCGATTTCGTTTTGGCCATTATGTATTTATGATTGAGATCAATAACTTGAGAGCGGGCGGCTGCCCCCGACTTGCCCCCAGGCCCCCAGGTGATGTCAGTCGTCAGTCAGCGATCGTGATCGATGCGGCCACCAAAAAAACGCCGCTGAAAACTGCGGCTTATTGTTTACAGTTTTCGGTTTTTGGGTTTGAGTTTGAGTTTTTGGCCTCTTCTTGGAATGCGATCACGTCTATGGGCTGGCTATTGCTTTGGCTTATAGCCGAAGGCTAGAAATTGGCCAAAATCAAGCAACTGATTTGCACAACTGTCAACGAATGCAGCTGCATATTGTTTATATTTTTGGGCCAAGTTTGTCGTGGCCCTTTTTTTGTTTGGTCAATTGATTTGCCTGCCAGTCTTGTCTGCTTTTTTGTTATTATTTTTGCAGTTCGTGGTCGGGTCGTGCCCATTTTGTAAAGGTTCGTCAATTGCTCCTTGAGCAATTTGTCGCTGATTAAATTGTTGCTCGGGTTTAGCCAACTTTGCTGCACAGTTTTGGCCATTTCCTGTGTGACCAAAGTCATTAACATTTTGCTAGCTGTTTCTACTTATTTAGTAGCTGCAAACTTTTAATTTAATTACACACACTCACACACACACACGAAACTAATAGAGTTGCACACACATTTGCTCTTAAAGTTTTAGCTTCTTGCTGGATTGTATTTTAATTGAATTGCCAATGTTCCGTACCGTTTTGTAAGTCGACCGTTTTTGTATAACTTGGCACACGTCTGTCTCGCCGTCTCTAAGCACAAAAGTCGAAAATCCAATCTGCGCCAAATCCGTTGCCGTGGCTAAAACCATTTGCAATGACGTCTCAACTTTACAGCTCCTCCTTGGCTGGGGGCCCCGGCTCTTTGCCAAAGTCCAAATGAAGATAAACATGGAACAGTCACACATGGCCGACGTCTCTCTGACTGACGAACTGACTGAATGACGGACTGACGCACTGACTGCTTGCCTTCTGGCTGGACCAAAGTTCTGACAAACTTGGCTAACCGCCATTGCAGCTGCAACAGCAGCAGCAGCAGCAGCAGCTTAACGCTTTTAACACTGGCAAACGCGGCGTATGCGCAATGCACAAATAAATGTCAACTTAGATGGCATTGGCTTTGGGCCGAAAACGTACTATGGGCAACATTGATACTGTTTGTGGTATACATGTAACGTTGGATATATATTAATCAACACTTTATTATGTTTAATGGTATGACTATTTGCTAAATACAGTGTACAATAATAAGTTTGAATAACTGCTCTGCTTTCGACTGACGACGACCTCCTAAATATCACCGACGAACGAACTGCTTCTGCTGACAATCAACTGCTTCTACTGAAGATCCACTCCGACTGCTTTTCCAACTGCTTATCGATACTTCTGCTGATATCGACTTCCACCACCACTGATACTCGATAACGTCGTCCTCTCTCATACACCCGTTTACATACATCATATATTACTTATAAAGTACAAGAAACTAACTAAAAGATGTACACTTGAAAACCTTTGAATACTTCAATCCACTTAGGTGTTTCGTGAGCTTGAAAAGGATCAAAATCTTTCTCATTTACATAAATACATAATTCGATTCCTCCACCAAATAATTCACCATATTGCAACAGGAAGCACGTGTTTAACAGCTGTTCACTTAACAGCACATGGCTAATTTAACATTTCTGGCAAACAAAAGCCATTTAGTTTTGATACACTTCTAGGAACAGAAAAACGCCTTATTTAATTACTTTCAAAATATGACTTAATGCCAAAAAATGCGTCATTTTAGGCCCATGGTGAAGTGTGGCGTGGCGAGGCGGTGCGGTGCGGGGCGTGGCACTCATCTCTTTTAGCTGAGCCCGCATTTAATATAAATGAATTAAATTAAAATACGCAACTGCTGACAAAATGTCAAGTGTAGCAATAAAACGCAAGAGCTGAAAAGGGATACAGAATGAGGCATGTGGCATGAGGCAGGGAGCAGGGGGGCCAGGCTGAACTAAAGCTGGCAAGCGTTCCTAATGAATTTCACAGAATGCGGGACCATCGTCAGGCAATGGCAAGGCCTGGGCACGGGTTCGAGCTGGGGCACGGTTTCGCTCTCGGTCTCGGGTTCTGGGTTCTGGTTCTTTGGTTTTCCGACAGCAGCGAAATTTGCAAAATTAATTTAACAAATTTTTAATTGCTCATGTCGTTTGAGCGTCCGATCAACGTGTTTGGCCAGGCAGCCAGCCACGCTACACTGGCAAAAAAAAGCGCAGCTTAAAAGATAATACTCGTCATGCAACAGAGAAACATTTTATGTGTCTTGTTGCAGTGCATAATAATTGAAATATTTTGTTAGCAAATTAAATGAACTTATATTGTTTTTATATATATGTGTGCTTGTGCTGCATTTCTGTCAGTGTACAAGCATATTGACATAAACAACCTGGCGGCTGTTTGCTTTTTTGCGTGTCTTCATAAGCAGCTGCGTCTCGCGGCGGCTTGCCACAAAACAAGTTGAAGTTTAAGGTCATGTGTGTATGCACACACGCACACCCCACACACACACACACACATGCACGCCTGGCCAATCAACTGTCAACATTAAATATGTATGCGGCAACATTTGATGGCGCCTCAAGTTCAAGTGCAAGCTGTTTATGGCAGCTCAGCAGAAAAGAGCAAAATTTGCTTTGCGTTTTTAGTTTTTCTTCGCATTTCCCCAGAAAGCTGCAGCTGCTGTCAATTTTGCTAGCTGGCAAAGCAGCTTACATAGACAAACCCGACCTCAACCCCCATCCTCAACTGGCAACAGCTGCCAAAAATTGTACTATGCTGACAGAGCGCAAGGCAAAGGATTTTACCTTAGAGCCACGTGTCGTATGTGTAATATGTGTTCAATTGAATGGACAGCCAATAGCTGCGAAATTGCTCAGCGAGTGTGCAATGAAAAGTATTGAGCAGCATTAAGTGGCAGCTAGTGCTGGAAAACGCTTGATAGTTTCGATAGTTATAGCTATAGTATCGAAAATAAGTTAAACAGAGGCCATTTATAAAATTTAAGCAATATCAAAGCGGAGCGGATTTCTTATACACAGGAATGTCTTAGGTTTGGCTAAAGTGAGGTTAGGTTAGGTTAGCTTAAAATAAGTTGGGTTAGGTCAGGTTAGATTGCGACTAACTGAGGTTAGGTTAGGTTATATAAAGTTAGGTTAGCTTAAAATAAGTTAGGTTAGGTCAGGTTAGATTGCGATTGCAAGTTCCTTTCTGCAGGGAACTTCTCAGAGCTATTTAGGTTCTTCGTGGTACCGTTTATTGAAACTATGCTTTCCTATCTTCTTGAGTCTTTACAAATCTATTAAGTTGAGCGGTTTCCCCCAAACATCTTTCAAGCAACAGAATCTGTGGATTTACTGGTGATGAAGTCTGCTTCTCATAGGCGCTGAACATATAAATTGAAGATGTTTTAGTGCATTATTTGAATGTGAAAACCAATGTATAGAATTGGCTTAAAAAAAACCTCGATAGTTGTCCCGAAAACAATCCAAATGGTTGATAATAGTTAGCTGGCTCTAATTTCAGCTGCCATTCCAAAGCATACAATGCATTTAAGAACTTTAAGTAGACTTTTTTGGCATATCATGTTGCCTTAAACAAGTGCTGAAGCAGCCCTCGCAATATGTATGACTGACACTGCCAGTTTTAATAAAAAAGTGATTGAAATACGAGTCCTCGTATTTCGCATATCGCATTTTGTATCTGTTTACCTCTTGGTGAGCCGTAATATGTACAAATATCAGTTGACAATAAATCTCTCGACTGATGAAATTTTGTACATTTCTCAGTTTGGCATAAACGAGTATAAACGCATTTGTTTCCGCTTATTTTGACGGTTTTGTTTGTACAATTCCCCAGCGACTTAATTTGCAAATATTTTGCCAGTGCTCAAAATGCAGCCAGTTGAAATGAAAATCTACTCGCAATTTGAGACAAACAAATTGCATTCGTCATTTGTCAGCTACATTGTTTGTCAAAGTGCTCCCTCGAGGGGCGGGGGCAGCTGTTGGTTTTAATAATTTGCCAGCTACCAGCTAGCAGTTCCCATGTTCCCATGCTCCCAAGTTCCCAAGCTCCCAGATTGCCCAGATTGCCCAGTTAGCCAGCTAGCCAGCCATCCAGCTCTCTTGTCTATCAACTCTTAGTTCTCGGGTTTAGCACTCATTTGCAATTTGCGTGGCTGCTCAATGCAGGAAGTTGGCAATCGACAAACGATGCTCATCATGATACTGGGATTTGCCCGATGAGGCTACTGAGAAATGCAATTAATTACTTATGTAGATGGCTCCCAGTTGTGGGTCCTGCGATTGGGGCCCGGCCCGGTCATAATCAGTTCACTTAATGTGCAGCTAGCAAGCTAATCAGCCATGGTATCCATTTATAAAAGCCAGCAAAACAAATTAAACTCTGCATGCAGTTTAGTATCTGTATCTGTATCTGTATATGTATCTATATCTGTATCTGTATCTGCAACAGCATCAGCATCTGTAAATGTATCTGCATCTGTGAGCTGCACTCATTGTTGGTATTTAAAATGCAAATTCGCATTTGCAAAAGCGATTAGCTCGTGTTGCTGATGATGATGACGATGACGAGCTGCGCAGTGGTGCAGTGTTGCACTGTTGGAGTGTTGCGGTGGTTGCACTTCTTACTCCCGGCCGGCCAGCCAACAGCAATAAAAATATTTAAGAGACATTTATGCAGCAAACGAGCAGCGGCTAAAAAAAGCCAAACAATACGCATGAGAACCAAACTGAAAACTGAAAACTGAATTAAGCGACTTTCCGGGCGTGGGTTGCGGTGTGTGTGCGGCAAGCGGCAAGCTGCAACTTGGCGGTGGCAACACTGACATCCGTTGTGGCACTAAGCGCTGCTTCCGCAGGCGGCAGCGGCAGTGGCAACGGCGCAGGATGCGAGCCAGCCTGCCAGCCTGGCAGTCAGCGCAGCTGTTGCCACGTACCCAGGTAGCCCAGGGACTGCAACTGGGACTGCGATTGGGAATGGGAATCGGAATGGGGCTGAAGCTGCAGATGCGACAATGGCAACGGAAATGTTAAATGCCGCCACCGTTGCACAGTGGGGCATTGTGGCATGTTCTTGACACAAATATTGAAAATGCCGTACCTAGAAGCAACTGTTGAAGCTTTAAAGTAAGTGTACAAGCTTGAAGTGCTGAAAGATTGATATATTGATATCTTTTATATACCCAATTCGTAAAGTATCCCGTATTCTTTCAACTATGCTGTTTTGTTGAAAAAGCGCATTAAAGCTTAAAGCTAAAAACCTCCTCTTAAGCTAAAGCTGCCCACATTTGTACCTTATTCTGCTCTTGGTAGAGGTACTTGAGCTTTCACAAAGCTTTCATAGCTACAACTCAGAGAATCTAATGGTGACACTCTTAGTTCGTCAGTTTTCTTTCATATTTGAGATTTTGGACACGTTTTAGCTGCGGTGTCCCCACAGTGCATCGCATCCAATGCCCTGAGCCCTTTAAGCGTATCTTTACCCCACTTACCCCCGAAACGAGTCGATTCATTGATCGTTGATTGAATTTCGATTCGTTAGGTTTTGCAGGCCTGTTGGGTTTCTTTCCATTTGCCTTTCATGCTGTGCGTCCCCTCCTGCCACAGGCTCGCTGCTCCCCCCACCCCACCATGCTTGTTGTAGTTGGATTATTTTTTGTTATTTTTTGTTATTCCCTGCTCTGGACTCTGAACAGGGACAACGACAACGTTTGGAGTTTGCAGGAATAGACATGTTGCCATGTTTGTTTAGTGGCCCGCCGCTGGGCAGCTACTTAACTGCAGCTGTGTGTGTGTGTGTGTGTGTGTACATCTGTGTGTATCTTGAAGTGACTTGCGACATAAAGTGCTTTTATTGATGTTCATTTGGTATTGCAATTTGTAGCATTTGTGACATTTATGCGTCTGCAATTCAAATGGCTTTATGCAATTTGTTGCCAATGGCTCAAAAGTGGACGGAGAATGGAAGACTTTGAGGGTCTTGGAGGGTCTAAGAGTCCTGTTTGACATCTATTGACCTTTGATTGACTAAGTCATTTGTTAATTGGCTAATGGAGATTTTAAAAACTGTTTGCCTGACTGCTTCTATAAGTAGAGGACTAGGGCGCAAAACCACAAAGAAGCCATACTCAAAGGGAAGACCTAAGAAGTGCTGGAGTGAAGTCTTAAAAATGTTACTATATGTGAACGTTAAGAAGATACAAGTTACCAAAGATAGTTAATGCTTTGAACAGTAGCAGCAGTTTTCTTCAGGTGGGCTGTCCAAGTTTATAAGCTGAGGAAATAAATAAAAGTAAGAGTCATTAAGGTAAAATGACACTAGCTGAAAGTGGCAATAAATACAAGTTCGCCCCACTGAAAAAGTATAGTTATAAAAACTCTATAAAAAGCTCAGGCAGCGGGAGAGCGAGGAGACTATTGGAAATGTAGCGAGCTTTAAACTTAAACGCACTTCATAAAAAGAGCTTCAGGGATTAATGTGCTTTCCATACTAAAACTGCCAGAAAGAGTGATGAAATCGTAACGAGCTTTCAACTTAAATGAACTTCGTCAAATAAGCTTTAGGTGTTAATGTGCTTTTAATACTAGAACTGCCAGAAAGAGTGATGAAATTGTAATGAGCTTTCAACTTAAATGAACTTAGTCAAATGAGCTTTAGGGGTGTTAATGTGCTTTCCATACTAAAACTGCCAGAAAGAGTGATGAAATCGTAACGAGCTTTCAACTTAATTGAACTTAGTCAAATGAGCTTTAAGGGTGTTAATGTGCTTTCAATACTAGAACTGCCAGAAAGAGTGATGAAATCGTAATGAGCTTAAGGGATTAATGTGCTTTCAATACTAAAACTGCCAGAAAAAGTGATGTAATGCTTTTAAATACTACCAGTACATTTTGTAAGTCGTTCTGAATTCCGTCCAAATTAAATTGTGTCCATTAAAATGCTCTCTCGAAAAAAAAAATGCAATTTAAATTGATTAAGTAGTCGCCAGAGTTCGTCGCGCTGCACTCAATGTGTATATTTGCATACATATTCCAATACAAATTTGCATATCAAAAATTGAGTTCAGTTGAACACTTTTCAGCACTCGCCGACCTACCGCAATTTGCGAGTTGGTTGAAATTTGCGAGTTGGTTGAAATGACTGAAATAAATTCAAAATAAAGAACATAAAATTTGCTATATTGAACGTAATAGAGGTACCAAAACAGAAAAAAAACAACTTTAAGATAAACAGCACATGCCTTAAATATTTGATTTTTAAATTGCTGGAAACATGTTTTGTGTGTTTCGTTTAGCGCACAGCTGAAAATGTATCTGTATCTATAGGTAACAAAAAACAAAAACAAAAAAATACTATACACAACTAACAAATATGAGCCGGAAACCCGTTTGGGCAGTTGGGCAATGTTTTTCTCCTCTGTTCGGTTTGCGGTCTCAATCTCAAAAACTAAATTTAACGGTTGCAGTTCAGATTCATTAATTTATCACTGCGCCGCTGTTGGGTAATTTTATATATTTTGTGTTAGCAATTAAGTGTGAAAAACTGTTTTTCGACTTGCCTATTACAATTTATATTGAGGCGGCCTTGTTAACACCACAACAATAACAACAAAAATCATGACAACAACAATAATAAAGCAACAAGAGCAGTTATGTTTGAAATATCGAAGTTTAGATACCCTGACGGAAACAGGAATTTTATTGATGGGGAGCTATTTAAGCATGTTATATCAAAAATATTAGTTATAAACAAATTATTCCAATTAAATGTAGTTATTTATATAAGCAAGTATTTCTTCTTTTTATAACAAAAACTCTTTTCAAGATGTAAGGGCTCCATAGCTAATTGGTTTATGAAAGATCATATTTGCATGATATCTGTAAATACAAATAGAATTTTAATAAAGTTTCAAGAAAGACTTATATAATTATCAATAAATAACTGTATAAGTCCTTAAACTTAGTTGAAATAATTATAAATAAATAAGTGTATCTTTTTTGAATAATATAGCATTCGTTTGTGGCTTTAGAAGTAATGAACGAACTGCCTCAAAAGGAAAACTTTTCAAAGCGAACATTCAATTATCTTTCGGAATTCAGAACAGCCAATGGGGTGATTCGAATCGGAAATTAAAATAGACCTGTACACGTTTGTATATACTCTATAGAGTTGCATAGTCCATTAGAAAATGTATATAGCCTCTGCAAGTGCATAAATACTATCAGAGTTTGAGTTTTGAACTGCATTAAAATATGAAAAGGCGTTTACGGAAGTGTTTGTTCATAGGATAATAAATGCATATAATTATATCCTTTAGTCGCACTGTGTGTTGAGGATTGTGCCAAGAGCTGCATAAACTACTGTTAGCTTTAAGTTTTTATGTGCAAATTTCTAAAAAGTTTTTAGTAAAATGACTTGCCATTTGAAATTTGTGGAGCAACTAAAAGTATTATTTTTCGGTTTTGCCCAAAATTGCTGCATATTTGATGCGCATTTGTGTATGCCCCCGTACACTTACCCCGTCCCTGGCCCTGGCCTCGCCCAAAACTCTCTCTCACCTGCTACATGGATTTGTGGAGTGTTTTCATTGATTTAATATGCGAACACTCGAAAATCCCTTTCACAAAACTTTTGTGTTTTTCTGCATTTAATGTTTGTTTCAGTTGCAATCTTTGGATTTCCTTTTATCGTCCAGGGAGCGCATTACGTGCCGCGGCGTGGCAAACAAATCGAGGACCCCACCCCACCTCACCTCACCTCAGCCCATTCTATCCTCTTCAAGCCCATCCCAGTCCACAGCATCCCATCAAATGGCTGTGTGCTATTTTAATATGCGTTTAGCGTTTTATCGTTGCATTCAACATGCCAATGCATTACCCCATACTCCACCCCTTTGATGTACTCCACCCCCCCCCAGTTTTAAATTTCATGGCAAAAACTTTTGCAAATGCATTTGCGGTTTTCATGCTGTTGTTAGCTGCATTTGTCACTAGTTCTTTTTTTCACGAATTGTTTTTTAAAATTTTGTTTCTCATTTCTTTGGCTGCGTTTTTGGTATTTGTTGCGCCATGTGGCATGTGGCATGTGCAGTTATTGCCATGTCCCGTGTCCCGTGTCCCGTGTCTTGTGTACCCTGTCCCCCGTCCACCGTCCTCCGTCCCACGTCCAATTGTCCAGTGTCCACAGCCCGTTCCGGCCCCCGCATTTGAATATTTGTGCAACGTGTTTGCGGCACTGTTTGCTTAGCTTTATCTCTGTTGCTTTGTGTGTGTGCGTGTGTATCTGTGAGTGTATCTGTGTGTGTGTGTGACTGTTTCCAATTTCAACTGTTTGCTTTGGTTAGCACTAGCGCTGTCTATAGTAGTTCAACTGAACGAATCAGTAGTTCAGTAGCTCAATTTAAGCTCACCAATTAGTTTGATCAAATAGTTTGTTCTTTCGTTTCTTTAGTTAATTAGTCCATTTGCATAGTTCGTTTGGTTTCTTAGCTCCTTCCTTCCTATTTCTTGAGTTTCCTTTTCTTTTATCAAACTAATGAGAATTTCAAACAAATTATTATTAAAACTACCGACAATTTAGTAAATATGATATAAATAATAAAAAGAATATATTGGTATTTAAATACCCCAATATTTATTGAATGTGGGCTTTAATGTGGTATTCTTTTATTATAATATATCACTTATTATTATAAATAATTGATCTATAACATTATTGCTCAATCCAATCAACTTCTTATACTATAACAATGTATATTTTATAGCAGAGGCTTGCGCCGTAAATAATAAACTGATAACTGATATATAATATAATTTTTTAAATATAGAATAATAAATAGTATATCATACTATTATATTAATATTGATAAATAATATAAAAAATAAATAAATATAGCTATTAAAATTGAACTTAAAACTTTATTTAATATTATTTTATATGACAACATTTATTTTATACCTGAAATTATAAACTGATGAATAATATTATTTAATTTTATAAATGTTCAATGATAAATACAATTTTCAATAATATCTCAAAATACTATTATATTAATATTGATATATATAATAGAAAATAAATAAAACTAACTATCTAATAGTTGGATTTGAACGAACCAAACGAACGAAATGGGATAAACGATAATCAGGTATTCGTTGAGTTATCGATTGATCTTACTTTGAAGAAGGGATTTGATACGAGTCTGGCTTGAGTTATCGATTGATCTTACTTTGAAGAAGGGATTTGTTACAAGTCTGGCTTGAGTTATCGATTGAACTTACTTTGAAAAAGAGATTTGATACGAGTCTGGCTTGAGTTATCGATTGATCTTACTTTGAAGAAGGGATTTGATACAACCCTGGCTTGAGTTATCGATTGATCTTACTTTGAAGAAGGGATTTGATACAACTCTGGCTTGAGTTATCGATTAAACTTACTTTGAAGAAGGCATTTGATACAACTCTAGCTTGAGTTATCGATAAAACTTACTTTGAAGAAATGATTTGATACAACTCTGGCTTGAGTTATCGATTGAACTTACTTTGAAGAAGGGATTTGATACAACTCTGGCTTGAGTTATCGATTGAACTTACTTTGAAGGAAGGATTTAATACAACTCTGGTTTGCACAAACACTCATACACACACATAGACTCACACACTCATAGACCCACACACACACACACACACATACAGCGGCTTATTCATTTGCTCAGGACAATGAATATCGCTTTTCCCAGCAAACTTTGTCATTAAATTTGTGCGCCCTTTGGTGGCATTTGCTTAGCGGTAGAAGCGACACTTAAATGGCGCAATTTATTGGCCATATTTATTATAAAACATGCAGTCGAAGCCCACTAAAGCTAAAGTCGTTTTCGTTACTGGTCCGTGGCAAGTGGCAACTGGAAAGTGGCAAGTGGCAAGTGGTAAGCTTGCCAGTGCTGCTTCTTGCTGACTTTAACCACAAGTTTTTCTCGCATTTTTCCTGTATTTTTCCTTTTTGCTTTGCTTTTCTTGATCGCTGGCACATTTTGCCATCTAAAAATAGCTTTCCACACGCTTTCAGTGTGTTAAAAATAACATCATATTTTTCATAGTTGTTGTTGCTGCCGCTGCCCGCTGCTGCAGCGACTGTTGCTGCAAATTGAAGAAATATGTTGCAAGCGCTTAAGAGAGTGAGAAAATGGCGCCCTGCCGCTGCCAGCTAATAGTTAATAAAATGCTTGGGCTTTAAGTGCCACACCCTGCCCCCTCAACGGCGCTCTGCCCATGGAATGTAACACTAAATTTTGCGCTCGCCGCGGCTTGAACTTGTAATCAAAGTCAACGCTGCAAATGTACCTGTTAGCATGTCCAACAACCAACAGCCAAGAACCAAGAATTCTGACTGCGTCTCGGCCAGTGCTGTCAATTCAGCTCTTTTCCCGTCAAATCTGGCTGTTTTTGAGTCTCACTTAGCTATAAAATTGGAATCTTTAAGGGATTTGTTGTTGTTGCCTCTTCAAATAGAGATGTTAAGCGTAATGTAAAGTCTACAGCTGTTAGCTCAACTTTAAATAACAGACTGTTAAGAAAGCTGTTATCGATTACTTTCTCGACAATGGTTCTTAACAGAATATATGACTGCATTTAACAGTGTATGTTATCTTTAACAGCACCAAGCGAAAAGCGATCCTTTTTAAAAGACACAGCTGATTCAACTGACAAAAAAAAAACGTATAGAAATATCGCCCATTTTGGACCGAAATATGTTAAATAAACATATAAAAGTTTTCAAATAGGAGGAAAAATTTTAGGTAAAATTTTTTGCCCCAAAATGCGCATGTTGTGATAATAAATGCATCAACACAAATAAAACTGTCATCAGTTTTACTGCAGCGATAATAATGAAAGGATCTTTGTAGAAAATGAAACTTTTAGCTCTTTTCCTTATAGTTTTGGTAAGTTTAAAGCTTAGCGCTTTTGCTGTTTAAAAGTTGACAACACTCGTCTCGGCTGTTGCACCTGCCGCAGGGCGGCGAAGAGGCTTCATTCCTGTCGCAGCTCTTAATGCCTGCGTGTCATGAATGGCAGCGCCGCGTTTCCACTTTAGGGCTGCCAAGCTATGCACCAACACAAACACAAACACACACACTATAATACACCAACACAAACACACACACACACACACTCGCAGATAGACATCACTTGCCTTTTTTGTTGCCTGATAAAATTATGACATATGAAACTTTGGCTGACATCAGGCAAGGGGCAAACCAAAAGCAACAACAGTGAGACACTATCTTTGGATGGTCGAATATTGAATTCCCTTGCAGAGCTGCCAATATAATAATTGATGATTTAGTGATCCGTTTTGGCCAAAAACTATGTTAAGATAGCTTAAAACTAAGAGGCTAGTTTAAATAAAAGCCAGAATACACATGGACCTGTTTAAGCTTTCACTTTCGGACAGATTTTCTCATAAGTGTTACAATTTTCACATTTGACGTGATTTCTCTAATTTCTTTTGCTTGTATTCACTTGCCATTGAGATAGGATTCAATACTCTAAATCGACAGACAGAATAAGAGTCACTTCTGCCATATCTTAACGAAAGTCTAAGCCGTAACAGGTTGGATATGCTTGATGGGATCATTAACGCCTCCTTCAATGCGTTACAGATTGCGTGACAGAATTATAATACCCTCCGGTAAGGGTAGGGAAGCAGCTCTCGAGCTGGAATAGCTGGCATGCAAAGTATTTTTACCACGTTGCCTTTTGTGTTGGCTTTTCGTTCTGGCCATAAACATGCACACAACATGGTGACGTAGCTGATAAAGCGACTCGTCTCAAATTTATTGGGGCCTGCAGCTTGGAGGCAGCTCAAACAGGCATTGAATGGAGGGAGAGCACTCTTCGTGCTAGGCGCGCACTTGATTAAAGTAACTAAGTATCTGAACAAGTAGATGTGTGTGAATACTCGTGAATAGTTCAAGTGGATATTCATACAAACGAGTATACACATATGTATGTATGTATGGGTTCAACCTTCGGACGGCACGTGCTTACTCCGTGCGGCGGGGCGTGGCTCCCGTACCACACAAATTTCGACAATTTGCCCCAGCTGCTGCATGGAGGTCATTTGGCAACATTACGCATACGCAGCGTTCGCCGCTGGCAACAACCTGATAGATAGATAGATGGATGTATAGATACGTGGCAGATAAGTAGATAGCACACTTGCCACTCCCTGGGGCACAGATTGACATATTTATGCACAACTGGAATGCTCCTGGGCATTGCCATCAGCCAGCCCGTTTTGCAGTTTTAATTAAAATGAAATTAAGTCGTGGTTGTCGTTTGTGGCTGCATTTTCGCTTTTAATGCAATGACTGCACTTTAATATAAATTTTAATAAGCCGTGTGTATAGTCTGGCAATAATTGCCAGGTGAGAGAGAGAGAGTTGAGCCAGCAGCCACAACAACTGTTGGTCAGCTTGAAAATGGGAATTATATACTCATTATAAGTTTTGTATATTCTACAAAGCTTCATGATATTGTAAGCGCTAGAATTAAATTTGAATTGAAGATTAATTGTATACTTGTATACACATTACATATGTGAAAATTATAGCTTTAAATAATCATATGTAAATAAGTATCTTAACACTTGATCAAATAATAATATTGAGTAAGTTTTTATTTGAATAAGTTAGCTCAAAATCAAAGGCTTCAATTGAACACACAAAAATTAGAATAGCTTCAAATGTTTTAATCGAATAATATAAAAATTCCATGAAATTTATAACAAATTTCAATAGAGTATAAATTAAGATGCATTATAAATTTTAATAAATACAAACTGATGTCTAAGACTATTGCTGAAAATGGTAATCAAAAATGAATTTGAGCTTGAAGCTGATTAAAGATTCAACTACTTCTAATGCCTTAAAATCGAAATACGATAATGCGAGTATAAAAACGTTAGAACCTAATTTAAATTAAATAAGTATAAGGTACAAACTTTAAATTAGCATGTTCAGCTGACTAATTCGAGTTCTTTCCACAGGAATTGCGTGGGTTGGGCGAATTCTCAGTGGATCATTAGGGCAGAAGCCCTATTTGGGGTCTTCTGGCAAAAGGGTAGTGAGAAAGTTTCAGTACGCTCAACAAGGGCTTACAAGCATATTCCATTTGAAATGAATTCAGTAAAAAGTAAATAAGGGGCAGCCAAGTCCAGGACCAGGTCCAGGCCAATGGCAATTGTGGCCAACACTTTGCCGCAGTTGCTGCCGCCTGCAAGGGCGCAGCCAAGCGGCAACAAAAAGTTGTTTCGCATCTTTTATATATTTATTTGTACTTTTTTATTTTTACTTTGTTTGTTTGTATGTTTTATTTGTGCTGTGAGCTGCGCTCTTTTGACTAAGAGTAAGCTGCTGCAGTAGCCAAAACCGAGAGGCGCTGGGACAGCCAGTGCAGTTTGGCTTTGATAAAGTTTGGTTCTGTGCCCGGGGTTCTGGCCAAACTTATAAATAAAAACATATTTATGCAAGGCTAAGACCCCGAATGGCTGCCACAAGGATAAGGATAAGCGTGCAAATTTTAAGCGCACTTTTAATAAACAAGGGCGGTCCAACAATTTGTGGCAAATTGTACTTTGTTTTTTTGTATTTTTGATTGTTCTTGTATTATTTTTGGGGCAGGCATATTCATTGCCCCGAAGCATCACAAAAGGCTAACAAAATTTATTGCAGGCCGCGACGTTTTTGTAATTAAATGTTTGGTCAGTTTGGTGAGTGCCTATTATTCAACAGTTGATACAGCATTTTATTCGATCAAACTTAAAGCTGCAAGAAAAAAGAAACAGCAGCAAGAATGTTGCAGTCAAACATTACCGACTGCAGTATGATCTGTTTTCAGTATTTTTATTTTTAAATTTTATTTTCTAATTTGTGGTGACGGAGCAGGACTTGCAGAAAATATTTGTAATCAAAGAAAATATTTGTTTCAAAGAGATCATCAGTAGTTCCCATATCAAATTTGCTGACTTTACCCATAAAGATGCGGGAGATATTTCTTATTTTCGGTTTCAGAATTGGGTGTGGAGAAAATGTTTTCAAAAATGATTTCAAAGAGATTAGTTCCCATATCAAATTTGCTGACTCTACCCATAAAGATGCGGGAGATATAGAGTTTTCTTATTTTCGGTTTCAGAGTTGGGTGTGGAGAAAATGTTTTTGGTCAAATCTTTTGGGGAAGCTATCAACAGATCCTGTACTAAATTTGCTGACTCTAGGTATAAAGATGTGAGAGATATAGGCTTTAAACGAATTCCGCCCTCAAGGGGTGGATTTAGCACTAAACATGTTAGCTTTATCTGAGTTATGACTTTATCAAGCCAATATACTTCCATTCCCTTTGAGAACAGAGTATTAAAAGTGAGACAGAAGCAAATGCAACAAGCCGCATCAATTTGCAAAATAAAACAACATTTTCAGGCTGTTGGCCTTGATTTTTGGGGCAGGGAAAGGGCGTGGCCGTTGTTGCAAAAAGTTCTTTTGAAATGCTCACATAATTTATTTGGTATTTTTCATTTTTGTGTGTCTGAATTTGTTTTTTTGTGTTGTATTATTTTGTATCTCTCTTTGATTCGGTTCTTACGAAATGGCCTGGAATCATGCAAATTAACTTCATTTTGTATTGTTTACATTCAAATGCGAATGCGAACACAAATGCGAATATGAATTTGATGTTTGTTTTGCCATGTTTCTAACGTATAAATTTTGAAATTCATTGGAGTATTAAAGGCCGCTAATTTAGCTTAATTATAGCCATTTGAATGTCATTCATTCAAGAATTCTTTTGGCCCGATTCAAAGCGTATAAATCAAAATTCGACTTTGTGATGTCATAATGTGAGCTCATAAACATTTTATAGTTATTGCCCTTGGCGGCCATGTACCCGTAAGAATCTAGTCATAAAACTTTTCAAAACCAACGCAAGAAGATGGTTTTTTTTTATCAAAAAGGAACAAAAAAAAAACGAGAATATTTTTATGTTGCACTCGTAAATGTACAGTTGCAAGTTGGCGTTATTTCTTTATTATTTGTGCTATTTGTATTATGGTTATCGACTCAGTAACTTCCCATTTCCACATTTATGGTAATTACGTTTGCCCCAGGTGCCGGTAATAGTATGCGCAACAGCAGCAGCAGATAACCCATTAAAATAATAAACATTTGCAGTACACATTAAATAATTGTCATATAAAAGTTTTAGGCGTTTCAGGCTCGTAAATATTTTATGGGCATTTTGCCAATGCTCACGCACTAAATATGAAAAGAAGCACAGATACAAGATACACAGATACAAGATACATAGATACATAGATACTAGACATGAGCAGTATCTGTGTCGAAATTGTGACTTTTCGCTGTGACAGATCTGATAACAGTGCCGATAACAGTCGCAGTGCCGTTAACAGTTGCAGCGCTGTTAACAGTCCGATAACAATCACAATACAGCACTTACATTAACAGTGCAATATCGATATTAACAGTTGCAGTGCCTTTGATAACAGTGCCGTTAACAGTTGCAGTCCCGGTAACAGTTGCAGTGCTGTTAACAATCCGATAACAAACACAGCACTTACATTAACAGTGCAATATCGATATTAACAGTTCCAGTGCTGTTAACAGTCGCAGCCCGATAACAATCACAGCACTTACATTTACAGTGCAATATCGATATTAACAGTAACAGACCATGTTTTGTTATTCTACATCAATAAATAACAGCTAGACTGTTCCTCAAGCTTTAAGAAAAAGATAAATTAATGAATATAAATACTTTTCCAGCTCTGTCCCTCTAAAAGTAACCTGCTATTAGTACTTATAAATAGCAATCTAAGACACTTCTGCAAAACGTGTCTTAAATTACTATATATATATATAAATAGACACGTACATGCATACATTTCTAATTAATTTTGTAACAGGAAGATTTTACATAAAGACAGTCACTGATATTTGAAAGTAACAGTCACAGCTGTCACAATATTATCTCTAATACATAGATCCGAGACTTAACATGCCAACAATGAGCTGGCAAAGTTATGAGTTTCCGACTTTTATTCATGAATTCGACATCATTTACACACATTGGCATTGTTTTTTCTTTCGGCTGGAAAATTGAAAACTAGGCAGCTGTTGCTGTTGTTGTTGCTGCTGTTGCTGCTGTTGCTGCTGCTGCTGCAATTGTATTCAAATATTAGACATAAATTATCATTGAAAATGTGTGCAAAAACTTTTCGCTTTCCGCAAACTTTTGTTTCCCTTCGCCCTCTCCTTGTGCCCTCAGCAACATAATGCAGCTTCGGCCTTGTTACTAATAACCTCAATTCGAAGTGTGCACACACACACACATACCGCAAAGTCATAAGTAGATACTTGTGCGAGTTCTGGCTCCGAGTTTGTAAACAATATGGCAACTCTAACAGCGCTGCCATATGCTGCGGTACGTCTTTGACAAGGCCACCCTTCATTGGACACAGGAACGAAGGGCGTATCAAAGATTGCTTCAGTCCTTTATTAAACATGAACTTCCTTTCACAGAACTTTGTTCACTTAAGCACCCTCACGATAAGTTTGTCATGGTAGCTGTTAATCAAATGTAAAATTTATCGATAAGTTGGCAGGGCTGCTTGTAAAGTAATAAGTCTGATCAAAGCATAGCTGGTGGTCATTGTTTATTGTGTGTGAATTTGATAGCTCGATTTACAAAGATTTCACACCATCGTGAGAAATGTGTGTAGAATTTGATTACGAGCTATGATAAAACGAGTCCTCTTAACGATCATCAAGAACACTCGATAAAACGGCTTAAGAATTATTAGCGGAAATCAAGTAAAAATGGGTGTTATTGCTGTTGTATACTATTATTTCGTTGCAGCACATAACAAGTGGATATGGCGGCTTAGCACTGACTTTATGACTTTAGTTTTATTTTGGAAATACTAACCAGCTTTTATTATAATTTTACTCCTTGATTGTCTGCCAAGACAAGTAAGTTTTTTATTTGAACACTTTAGTAGCGCCCCTCGTCATATTGATGTCAAAGTTTTGCAGCCTCGGTTGCATTGTTAGAAGGGGAAAAGTCTTGTGCTCATATTTCGCCTGCTGTTTGCCAGTTTTCGCTTTTCTTTGGCTTTTTAATGACTTTTCACTTTTCACTGGCGCGTTCTCAGATTCAGATTCAGATGCATGACCAGAGGAGCGGCACAAAGCGAAGCAGGGCGGGGGCGTGAGCTGTAAAAAGCAGAAGGTGGAGCATTATGACAACAACGAGACCTCCGTCAGCAAAAGTGAGTGTGAAATGTTAGCCAAAGTCTGCTACTGAGACAGTGACTGTAACTGTAACTGGGACTGGGTTTGGGCCTGATAATTAGAGTACAAATTTGTTGCGTCGGCGTCGCTTCAGTGCCGGGCGAAAGTAACACAAACAAATCCGGCCAAGACGGACAGATAGCGGCCTGCTTTTAATAATTAGCAGAGCTGGAAATCACAGCTTCTGCCGCCAATTAAACAACATGCAAACAAGGTATATCGATAGTATCGATAACATTTGTGACGAAACTTGAGAAATTTAGTATAGTTTATGACAGAAAGGAATATTGGTGGGTCAGAGGATAGAATTATGATGGAGTGTTGGCTGTTGACGTTTAAGTTTCGGGTTCGAATTCCAGTCAAGATAGTCTCCTAGATTTCAATCGATTGTTTGCGATTGTTTCATATATCAAAATAAGCCCCTTTCTTCAGTCTTTGACTTTCCCTGCAGTTGCGCTAGTATCGATAAACTATCGAAAGCGACTCCAGAGAAAACCGTCGATGCTATCGATAGTGGCATCGATTGTTTCGCAGCTCTGGCAGCTGGACCTAGACCTCAATACAAGTAGTCGGCTGGGGAGACTTGGATGTGTGCGTGTTTCTAACTGTAACAGATAAATGCAAATTTATGGCCTCGACGTGCAGAACAAATTGCCAACAATTTAGCCGAGTACCGTTAAGCAGGCAGTTGCTGAAAAGAAAAGAAAACTAAACTAAATTTAATTAAACTGCCACGCGGGCCGGCAAACGTTCATTAGATGCAAGCGGTGCCTGCACCGAGGGAGGGAGGAGAACGGGTGGTATAGGCCATTTGCTAGGATCCCAGGTCCACAATTGGCCGCAACAGCTGTGCGCATTTCCTGCGATTTCGTCGCCAGGCCGTATAGAGAGAGAAGCGGCCAGCCTACTGTCTATCCATCTATCTATCTGGCTAACTAACTATCTATCTATCAGTTACAAATTGTATCGAGTGCAATGCATAGAATTTATTGCTTCCTGCTTTACGCGCGTACCACCAAAACCCAAAACCACCAACGACAACAATGATGATGACGATGACGATGACGTTGCCGGGCGGGGTTCGTGGGGTTGGTGGAGTTGGCGGGGTTAGCGGTTTGGCTGTTTGTTGTGGTGTAGTGTGGCATGGCATGGCGTGGCGTGGCTTGTGTTGAAGCCATGGCCAAGAACCCGAGACCCGAGATCCGAGACCGTTGCTGAGAGTTGGCAATTATGCCATTTGACATAATTCATAACTGCAACGGCTTTGGCACTGGCCAGCGACCAGTTGGGCAACTGCCACTGCAACAGCAATAGCAACAGCAACAGCAACGCGGATGCAACTGTTGCAGTTGCAGCCAGAGTTCTGCCGGCTCTGCTGGCCAGCATCTGGATGTGCAATCACTTGGCCAATTGCCCGTTTGCCATTGTGTGTTGTTATCATAAATTTATGCGCTCGTTTCATAAACGACAACAACGAAAGTTGTTTGATGTTGCTCGTAGATGTTGCTGCTGTTCTGCGGCAATGTTCTACTCCAGACTGACCAGTTTCAGCCTTGCACCCTCCCTGCCCCATCGGTTCGGCTACTCTGTCTCCTGGGAATCAGGTTAACTTTGAGCGCGCAAAACTTTTTAATAAATTGACAAAAGTTTGTCATATGCATTGTTTGCCACAAACTGCGCACAAGTGGCCCGTTCTCAATCTCAAACTGTAGCAGCAACAGCGTCCTATTTACCGGATTGAAGCTCAGCAGCTGTGAGTGGGTGGTGCGGGTGGTGCGAGTGGTGCGGCTGGCGGAGTGGCTTCATTTGTTGCTCGTTGCCAACTGCAGTTATGCCGTTTTGATGAACTTTTGCGCGGCCAAGGCATCTTTTTCCCATTTCTTAATACACTGCAAGAAACTAATAGAAAGAAGGGTCTCTGGCCTAAAGGGATAAACAGGTTTATACACATAAATAAAATAATTATGATAGTGCTGTAGTTCTTTGTGCAATTATTATAATTGTGGACTCATTTCAATAAGATGATCTGTCATCTGTCATGTGTTCTTTCAAGAACCCTGACTGTTCGGAATTTCCGGTGAACGACTTGAGACTGAGAAGGCGGAGAGGAAACTGAGGAACACCTCCCTTGCGCCTAACTGACTCTTGGCCATATAAAGCTGAGATCTCATGGCAGCCCAACCTAGTCTAACCTATGATTATTATAGGGGAGTTCTTCAAAAGGATCCATTTTCCGCACGTTAAGCCCTCTATAAGTTTCTGTTCTGAAGTCATACTTCCCTTTTCTTTTCCATTTTCCCATTAAATGTTTCATTACTAATCAACATTTTCTTGAAGCCAAGACTTCTCCTTCCTTTGAACTTAACATTTCCTATCTTTTCTGATATATTTTTATTTATTTATCTATATATTGTATATACTACAAAGATATTTTGTTCGCAGTGAAATAAGCTGGTCGTCTATGCTCAACTTAATCATAACTTCTTTTATACTCTGTGTATTTAAAACTTTTGAGGCAAGAGCAAAAGTGAAGTGGCAACAGCATTTGAAAAGTGTTTGCCAAAGACTGGACCGTGCCCCTCACGCCCTCTGTCCCTTCATGCTATACTCTCTATAAGTAGCATAATATTATGTCTGAGGAATTTAATTAGAGCGAACTCTTTGAATTTGTCTGATTGCTGGTAGAGTTGGCCTTTATTTTGGTGCTTTTAAAGTTTGACTGTTGGTTGTTTTTACTAAATGAAAATGCAGATAGCAACAAGCAACAAGCAACAACAACAGCAAAAACAAACTGGTAGCAAGCTGCGCTCAGGTAATTACGTGTGTATAAACTTTTCATATTTTGCTGCATTTTCGATGCCTTTGAAAGTGTGCAACATGCTAGCAACAGTTGTTGTTGTTGCTGTTGTTGCTGTGTTCTAGTTGTTGCTGCCTCATATACATACATTTCTCATAGGACTTATACGTTTGTATATTTATGTATTTATGCTACTCATGCCATGTTCAGTTTCAGTTGGGTTTTTGTGCCTGTTTCATTTTACTTTCAACTGCAACAAAATGTGGCACATGTCGGCTGCACAGCTTGTAATCAAACGTAATGCAATACAGAGGCAGAAGCGGCAACAAAATTGTATATACTCGTGGTACTCATGTGGCAGATAGAAAGCCCTGCTTAATACCAAGTAAAAGTATCAGATACAAATGTATTTCACCTGCTTTGGCAGTTTTCACTGGCACAGGGCAAGGCAATGCAAGGTAGTAGTAACAAGAATTTTCACTTTTCTTCTCTTCTGCATTGTGGCTGGTTAGCCCTTGGCAGACAACGTTGCATGCCACATGCAAAAAACAACAGCAGCTTATTATTTGCCATTATTGTTATTGTCAATAATTTCAACTTGATTTGCCTTGATTGGCAGACACTTGAAAGTGCCAGGGGAGCCAGGATTCACACACAAGCAATTTGTTGAATTTATTGTTATTCGGTGAGTGTATGTGTGTGTGTGTGTGTGTGTGTGTGTGTCATTGTCGAGGGTGCATGTGTTTGATCCAAGGCTTGTTTACTAAATTGCCTGCTTGTCGAAACTTCCTAAAGCAATAGTTCAAGGTTGTAAGTAAATAATGTCATTAGTTTGATGTCTGCCCGAAAAACAGAACTTCATTCAATGCTTAAGTATCTTTAAATACATACAACAATTTTGAAGTGTTTTAGTTATACAAGTAATTAAGGTTTACTTTGATCTTAAGGAGCCGAGCAGAGTAGCATTAAAATCCTATGATAATTAAGACTATTTAAAGCAAAGGGAGACCTGAAGATGGGCAAAACTTTAAGCTTTTATCCTTATCAAGTTTTAGGTCATTTTCTCAATATCTAGTTAGTTAGTAGTATATCACATATACTTTTCTATGCTACAATAACTTAGACGAGTTAAAGGAAGACTCAAAGATGGGCAGAGCTTTAAGTTTTTAGCCTTATAACGTTTCTGGTCACTTTTTCAATGTCTAGTTAAGGTGGAGCTTAAACATCACATATATTTTTCCATTCTACGATATCTCAGTCTAGTTAGAGTGAGACTCAAAGATGTGCTGAACTTTAAGCTTTTATTCTTATAACGTTATGGGTTACTTTTTCAATGTCTAGTTAAGTTGGCGTTTAAACATCACATATATTTTTCCATTCTACGATATCTCAGACTAGTTGGGATGAGACTCAAAGATGTGCTGAACTTTAAGCTCTAAGCATGCTTTATAATGTTCTGGGCCACTTTCTCAATGCTTAGTTAAAGTGGAGTTTAAATAAAAATCACATATATATTATTTTTCCTATGATAATTAAAGCGAGACTCTAATATGATCGAAGTTTCAAGCTTTAAATGTGCTTTATAACTTTTTTGGACAGTTTCTCAATATCTAGTTAGGGTGAAGTTTAGATAATCATCACATATATTTGTCTGTCCGATAAAGTGTCATTTATACTTTGGATTTTAAATGTTCGTTGAACTAACTGCCAGTTAAGTGTACACATTGTGGGCCAGTGTGTACACACTTTGAAATATAATGGAAGCCTTTCTTTATAGTAAGGAAGAGATTGAATTAGATGTTGGGAAAAAGGTGCTTCATCAAAACATTTAAATGTGTTTGAAGCTTTTTTATAAATACTCATTAGAAACTAGGCAAAAACTTAAATATATCCATGAGCTACAATAACGACAAGGGGCTTTAATTTGTTGAAATGTTGATAAACCTTAAAAGCTGTTTTAAATCAAATATAAGGATTGTTCTAGTTCTTAAACGTTGTGAGTTGAGATTTGCTTTCCTTACGAGTATATTAAAATGACGTTGATTGTGACTTAATGCTCTGCATAATAAAATAATTAATGACGCTTAATTTGAAGCCTAAATGCATTGTTTAAATAAAAACCATATGAACTGCTATAAAGAGCATTTGAGCACGTGGTCATTGTTCAAAGAGCTATTAAAACATAAATGAAATTTTCATGCATGGCCACAAAACTAATTACAGCTGAAGTGTCAAGCAATTGAGGCAGTTTGTAGTTATAGTTGTACTCAAAGTTGCAGCTATAGTTGTAGTTGTAGTTGAAGTTGAAGTGTTGCTGGCCAAGTGGCAAGCTGCAAAAGTTTGCCGCACTCTGCAACCCAAGACCAGCACACACATAGACGAGTACGTAACTTTGTGTGCGGCAGACAATATAAAAAATGTTACTGCCCGAAAAAAAAGAAAATAAAAAGAAAATAAAATAAAACGTTTTTTTTTGTGTGTGTTGCTGAAAAATGGCTGCAACATAAAAATTGACCTCAGCGACAAAGGCGGCCAAAAGCAATGTTAGACGATGTTTTGGAGCCAAATAGTTGGAGACAGCGAGGCGCACAACGAGACACACTCAAAAAAAAGTGGAGCAGCAATTGCAGACTGCCGGCTAAGCACCACCCCCAGACCCCCACCCTCGGACCCTCTCCTCTGGCCTGCGCCCACTTCAGTGCAACTTGGACTCGCACTTGGACACTGAATTGAATTCGGCCGCCCGAGCGCGTGTCTGTGTCTATCGTTGGCCAGACAAATTACAGTAGCCAGATTTCTCGTCTTTCAATGTTGTTTTGCATTTGCTGCAGCAGCAGCCAAAGCCAAAGCCAAAGCCATGCCACGCCCCCCATCCAGCTTGCCCCCCTCCATGCTTGCCCCATGCTACTTACTACACGCGCTGAACGTGTTTTTTTATTCCAACATTTTTGTTCTGTTGCTGCTGCTGCTGCTGCTGCTGCTGTTGTTGCTTGTTGTTTTTTCATGCCTTGCATGTTGTTTTGTGTATCTTTTTATACCCTTACTCTGGTTATTATAGGTTTCAAACGAAGTCTATCACGCATACCTATCATTTCGATCAGCATCAACAGCCGAGTCGATCTATGTTGATTCCATATCAGAGCCAAGGCGATCTAAATAGGTCCCAGCTCATCTCTCCATGTTAAAGCTAACTTTGGGAAGCTTGGCACAGCTGCCGAATCGGGGAACTTTATAACACAGCTGTCATCGAAACGATCTGTTGAGAATATTTAAAAAATTGATTGTTCTTTCAAGTTATCACCAAGAAACTCACCAATTCTGAGTTTATTTAGGCTCTATAGAAGTATACAATAGATTACTCTATCCTGTAATAGAAACAAACGAAAAATGGTTTAGTTTGTGATCAACTTTAGTGTATTAAAGATATTTTAACGAATCTGTTGAATAAATGGTTTGTTTTTTTTGATATATCTCAAACAAACTCACCAATTCTGAGTTTAATTAGGCTCTATACAAGTATACATCAGATTACTCTATTCTGTAATAGAAACAATAGAAACAAACGAAAAATGGTTTAGTTTGTGATCAACTTTATTGTATTAAAGCTATTTCATCGAATCTGTTGAATAATTGGATTGTTCTTTCAATATGTCTCCAACAAACTCACCAATTCCGGGTTCAATTAGGCTCTAACCAAATTTGATTGAAATCAGAATACTATATCTTATACCTGTAATAGAAACAAACGGAAAATGAGTTAGTGTATGAAAAACTTTATAGTTTTATAGGACATTCCAATGAAACCGAATCAATATTTACTAAAAATCCAATGACTATATTGCTGCCATAGGAATAGTTGTTTAAGGTTTTAAGTTTTTGAAGGGAAAACTTAATAATTTTGTGGTTGTTGTTAGTGCAGAAATGAGATGGATGCCAAATATCATAAAGAAATAAGAACTTCGCAATTACGTGTGAATACGATGAACGTTTTAATGGAACTCAACTTGTTAAAGTAGATACATGATAATCTAGAGATGGTACTTAACATAACATTAGAGATGATAAACGATCGCACTTGCATACTTTAACAGTTTTATTTAGCATCTCTGGCAGGGTATTCAATCTTCGCCTGGCCAGCTATAGCTTTTCTTGCATGTTTCTTTTTTCAAATGCTCTGAAGAATGTGGTTTACTTTTTGGATGAGTTAACAAGCGAATCGTAGTACGTGTTGTTGTTGTTGTTGTTGTTACTGTTGTTGTTGCTTGAAGTGGATGTACATACATGATTTTGAGTCTAATTTGCGTTGAGCTCGCATTTGGTAGCCGCAAATTTGTTATAGAAAGTGTGTGTTAAAACTGCTCATAGATCAGTTTCGAGTGATAATTTGAGTCAACGTCTGACGTGACAAATTGTGCATAACTTAGCCACTGCCTGAATACAAAATAGTGTTATTTGTGTGTGGCTAACTAACTATGGGTTGGTTTAACTGCGATTAGCACTCTATGCATTTCAGTTGTATAATTATTTTCATAAATTTTCTCATTTCAGCAGCCAATTGGCAACTGGGGCATCGCAACGCTAGATTTATGGGTGAGTTTCAAAAGATGCATAAATTAAACAAATTGCTTCAATTTGTGTTGGCATTTGTATCTAATATATAACATATATTAAACAGTTCTGGTAGTAGGTTAAATTTATTTTTAAATTATTGTTTCAATTTCAAATGTCAGCCTTATGTTGTCGGACATAAATTAAAATACTTAAGAGTTGTAGTTTATATTTAGAGCTAAAGATACATGTGTTGCTGGAGGCTGAGTAAACAAAGGTTTCAGTTTCTAGTAGTTGTTTATATACTAAAGAAAGTTGAAAGCATAAGCAGATCAGATATAACTGATAAATGTGACTTAATTTCAAGCTGGACATTTAAAAAGCGTTTTCCTTAGATTGAACTCAGATACGCAGGGCAAGTACAAAGATACTTTGGCAACTTTTGAAGCTGTGGTGGTCACATCTGCAAAAGCCTGACAGCTGACTATAGATCTTCTCGTATTCCTTCTGCTAAAAATAAAAACCAAAACCAAAACCAAATTTCGCTGAGCTTGTGCCAAATGTGTCAATTCATTGGCAAGAAGCAGACGACGCGACTTCCTCGTTGGCAGCCAACTTCAGGCCAAGTGCTAAATGCGTTGGCTTAACGGCATCTCTCTTTCTCCTTCTCTCCCTCTCGAGACATGTTTATGTGTGTGCGAGTGTGTGTTGTGTGTGCGTATGTGTGATATTTTGTTTTTGCTATGGCATATGGTAATGAGGCCTAGTTTTGTGGCCATAAACAGATTATCAAAATGTGCGCTCACTTTTCTTTAGAGCTGCCCCGCGGCCCAGAAGTTTTTGGCCAATTCTCTAGAGCCATAAAGATGGCCAAGGAGCATAACGGTTATAAGCAATATTTGTAGATAATAATCATAATTACCAATTATTTGCATATATATCTCATTATTTTTATGATTTTAAACAAAACTAGTTCTTAATTTCCTTTGCTTTTCTTGGCTTAGTAAGAATTTAAGGAATTGAAAGGCAATAACAATAAAATTCGCAAAAATAAAACTTAAAAGTTGACATGGTTACTAACCATTATTATTATTCATAGTTTAAACTAAGCCAACTTACTATTAAATGAGTAATAAATAAGAATTTCTTGTAATTTATCTAGAAAGTGTTTCCTATTTAATAATATATATTTTTGTAATTTGTAATACCCTAGCAGAGGGTATTATAATTTTGTCTCGTAATGTATAATGGACAGAAGGAGACGTTTCCGACCCAACAAAGTATATATATTCTAAATAGCGATGTCCGTCTGTCCATCTGTTTCTATGCGAACTAGTCTCTCTTCGTAATGAAACTTGGCACAGACCCTTCTCTTTGCTGCAGGCAGTACATATATCGGAACCAGCCAGATCGGACCACTATAACATATAGCTGCCATAGGAATGATCGGTCAACAACTATGTTTTTGTATGAAGAACTTTTTCGTTTATAAATGTATCCTCACCAAACTTACCCAAACATAGTCTCTAGAGAGTTTATACATTCTGATCAAATTTGCTCAAAATCGGACCACACTATATATCGCTATATCAAACTTTTTGTTTTCATCCAAACTAAGTGAGAATTTTATTATACTTCAAATAGTTTCCTATAATAGTTTCATATAATTTCTATATATGTCCCGTGTGCCGACCTCCCCATTATATTGACAACAACAATTAGATTTGCAACTTATTTCCAGGAGCAACAGAATAGGCTTCTTGCATGAGAAATGCTCGTTGCGTAAATACTTTTGACTACATCTATATTAAGTAAGGTTTTAGTATTTAGTATGTTTATATGTTTGTTAATTAAATTATTATAGTTATTATATAGTTATACAACGAGTATTATAAAGTGTAATAACTTAGAATTCTAGTAATTGTATAAATCGGTATGAATCCTCAAAGTGTCAACAAATTTCATAAAGTTCAGATATTTGAATATTATTTTTCTTCAACTACATGCTTAAAATGTTAAGCAAATTATCTTATACTAAAAATACTGATATTCGTAAGAATCTTTAAAGATATTCGAATACACAAATACTTTAGGCTCAAAATACAAGCAAAAATACTTAGAATACTGCAACAAATTACTATGTACTAAGAAACCTAATTTGTTAGTTGAAATGCTATTTAATACGCAACTTGTTGGCCAGGCTCTTCCTTCCGTTGCCGTCTGCAACTCCACCCCCTGACGCCACACTCCCGCCCCACTCCCGCATAGTTGATGACGCAGTTTGGGGCGTGGCCTCATTTGGCGCTGACATTTGTCGTACGACGCGGTTGGCCCGTCCCACGCGTCCCCAGATTTATTGCGGGCTGCTCCGCTAAGCGACTCTGCCGCTGTCGCTGCCACTGCCGCTGCTGATGCTGACGCTGATGGTGACTTATTTATGGGTTGCGTGGGCAGGCGCGGGGCAACGTTTATTTCTTTTTGTTGTTCTTGTATTTTTCGGCAGCAAACGGTTGCAAATTGCGCAGCATTTGGAAGCTGTCAGTGAGTGCCGAATCCGCAGAGACTTCAAGTCTCCCTGTTTCTCAGTAGGTTTCTCTGGCTGCCGCTGGCGAAATTCTTGCTGCCCTATTGGAAAGTTACAAATGTGGAGGCGACAACACATTTGGCATAGTGAAATTAGTTGCCATAATAATCGTGAATAGATATACATATAAATATGTATATTTCAGCTTCTATATTACGGCTAATTTCTCATGTTGCCACAATTTCTGTGTAGCGTGTTACAGTAGCATTTGACACCAATTGTTGTTGCTGTGATTGCACGCTATTGTTGCTGCTGTTGTTGTTGTTGTTATTGTTACTGTTGCACGTCATTCAAATGGCAGACTGCCAACGAACTTCGTGTTTCGAGTGCTTGGCGACCTGATGAGAGCTCTGAAGTTTCAACTCTTCAGCTGCATTTCAGTGTCTGTCAGGCGAAGGTCAATATCTTGTTGTTGTTATTGTCATTGTTGTTATTGTTGTAGTTGTTGTTGTTGTTCTTGTTAACCCACCTGCGCTGCAGTTTGTTAAGTAATTGAATCAGTTTGTCTACTGCGCGGGCGCCCACATAATAATTAATTGTAGCAAATTATGAAAAGTTGAACAAAATTGTGAACCAATCAAATGACCGACAAATGACCACTAGAGATGGTAAACCTTCTATAGAGTCGCCATTAAATAGTTTCCCTGTCGATAGTAGTTTAAAGTACTGAAAATGAGCTAAGAAATTATTGCATTTTTAAGTAACCATTCTATACGCCAATACACTACACACCCACAATAACAACACCATTAAAATTCATGATAAAAAATTGTAAACAAATCTAGCTTAAGTCCTATGCTATAGCTTTAATTTTAGTTCGTATGTAGTTTTTATAATGCATAGGAACTCGTAGTAAATAAATAAATAAAAATAAATGCATTTTTATTGTATTTATTTTTTTTTATATGGCGATTTAATAAAAGAGCGTTTCATTAAAATATAATTTAAAAACACAAGCATAATGCATATTTACAATATTACAGTTTAGATATGTAAGCATATTTTATTAATGTATTTAGCTATTTTTTTTATTTTTTTTTTTATTATTATTTTGTTTTTTTATTTTATTTGTTATATTTTTAAATATCACCAATTGCTACAATTGCTATACAAGATTATAAAATAATTTTAAGAGAAGTGTATTACACTTTTGGTTATTTTAAATTTACTAATGTATACGTATTATCTTAATATATTTTTTTCTTTCTTTATATGTATTTATTTATAATAGTAATCAGCCTTATGAAAGCTATAAATCCATTATTGCTGCTAGAGATACAAATCTTAATATTAAATCATAAGATATAGATATTTCCTTATTTTTTATTATTAATAACTCAATCAACATTTCAATATTGTTACAAGTATTATAGTTTCTAAACTAATCGCCAGGCTTGTACATTTTATGTATAAACAATATAAAATATAGATATTTGTTTACTTTTATAAACAAAACAATAAGTTTATTGAAGAGAGAATTTCAGAAATATCGCGGGAAATAAGCACATCCGCAATAGGAGCATTAACTTGTTATCGGTCTCCTTTGTTATTGATATCATATTTTGTTAAGTTATATATTTCTTAAATCAATCTTATATACAATGCTAAGCTATACAGATTCGAGGCTTTCAGTTGGCTTTCATGAGCTTATATTTATAAGCTAATTGGCTTATGCCTGTATTACGATAGTATCGATAGGGGAAATAACCTCGATGAAGGCTTAACTCAACCATCGATACTATCGATAGCCGCCTCGATTGTTCTCCAGCTCTACTGACCAGGGCAGCGACTGCTCTTGGCCACTTGGGGCTACTCACTTGGCTGGTCAATGCCGTTTGCTGGCTTTGTTTGCTTTTGGTATATTTGTGTTTTGGTTTTTATTTTATTTGGGGTTTTTCTACTACTATTTGGCGTTTGCGCATAAAAAGTACAAACAGCAGTCGAAGCAGCGTTAAAACAAAGCTAACGGTACATATTTGTGTTTTGTATTTGCTTTGCGCTGTGGGTTTTAACGAGATTTCGTGATGTTTTGATTCGTACTGCCAACTGGAGCACACATACATACACATACACATACACATACACACACACGCATATACGCTTAAGACGGCAACATCAGGCATAAATGTAATGTAAATGCCGCCCCACAACGCAGATTATGAGGATATCACAAAAAAGGTGTGCAAAAGATACAGATACAGATAAAGACACATTTACAGATACAGCTGCAGATACAGCTACAGCCACTGATATAGATACAGATACACTACAAATACAGCTAGTGATACAGCTACAGATACAGATACAGCTACTGATATAGATACAGCTACAGCTTCAAATACAGATACAGCTACTGATACAGCTACGGATACATATACAGCTACAGATACACCTACAGATACATTTACAGATACCGATACAAATACAGATATATCTCAATGCCAATCATCTCATGCACTTAGCTTATTTCACGCTTAGTTATTTAACATGCAGCTCATAAAATTTTCTTAGCCTCTGACTCAAAATTTGGCAGTCAAAACGAGAGCGAAATAAAAGGGAGCAGCTATCTTTGAAGTATCGAAGATTTAATACCCTAGTAGCTATGTTGATTACAATACATGGTTCCAAGTAAAGTCTCGACAATCAGTAGAGAGCGTTGTTAAACTAAATCAATCTTGAAGACATTTTTCATAAGAAAGGTGCTTATTCCAATGAAATATACCTGCAAACAACAGAGATGTTTCTGTACCAAAAACTATCAAACAAAATCTATGAACAACTTCAAAAGAAAGAGACAGAGGGTATAAAAAGAAGCAGAGGGAGTTATACCTCTAGGCGAAGCTATATACATTCCCTAAATATATCTATATCTAAAAATGACATAACATTTACTAACGCAAACGGCAAGTTGAAGTCAAAGCTGTGTTACCCGATTGTCAGAGACAGACATATGCGAGTATAATGAATATTTGATAAGTATATCCGACGTGCGTACTTTCTGGCTTTGTCAATGTCTTTATCGTCATCGTCTTTGCTCGCCCTCATTATAAAACACAAATCATGCATTGCGTTTACTTAACGGTGCTCAAAAAGCTGACAAATTTATTGTCGCCGACGACATAAATCGGTATCAGTGTTGACCCACAATTCGGAGACAGTTGGAAATGTGTCAACGACAAGCAAATTTGCCAAAAATCGTGCTGTAATTGACATATATACGAGCGTATTATACAGTTTACGACTATATATATGTAGGTATGTGTATCTGGTCTGGTTCGCATTCCCATTATGCATGTGGGGGACGACAAAACAAAAGACTAAAGCTGCGAACTTGCCGCCAGTCGAACGAAGATCATGTGAAACAGCCAAGAATGCTCAAGTCGAAAGTATTCGATCAGTTCCACGATCTGAATTAACATAAATCTATCATTTAAATTTTGCAGATTATGTATGAGTATGTATGAGCGTAAAGAAATGAAATATATTTTAATTTTAAATCAGTTTAGAGTAAAAACAATATGGAAGTCGCTTAAGTTTCAACAAAGCTATGGAAGTTTGAATGCTGGGAGGAGAAGTTAGTAAGGAGTTGGAACTTTACTACAAGGCAACATATTTTATGATTTGTCTATGAGTTTTGACTAAAGCACAAATTTCGAAATAGCGTCTAATACTAATTTTAATGTTTGCAATAAATTAAAAGTGAAATTTCAAGATTTTAGTATATATTAAGTTAATTTTCTTAAAGTTTAAGAATGACATTTTAAGAATTGAGTGAGAGTTCAAATGTTACATTAGTATACTAAAACAATCCTCATCAAAAAGATATTCCGCTTGGAAATTGCTGAAGTTGTGGTCATTTGATGTGTTCTTAATTTGTTTTTTTGATTAGATCATATATTTGATTTGACATTTTGATGCGATTGAAGCTAGTAAATTAAAGTTAGACATTGATTTATTTTGAAGACATTCTTTCTAATCTGCATTTAATTATTTTGCTTTTCTCTTTTGCCGAGGCTGTATTTGGCCACAATGCTTATTTAATTATGCCGCCTGCTAATAAACTGCTAAATGGCCAAAATTGGATTCTCAGCTTTGAAAATTTCACTTTTTCGGGTTGTGGCTGCTGCTGCTGTTATAAAAAAAAAAACAATACAAAAAAAAGTAAACAGAAACCGGTTAAATTGGCATACAAATTCCAACATAGTTAAAATTAATTTTTCTTTTTGCAATTTTAATTAAAGCGTTTTGCTGAGTGAAAGTAGCAGCTAAGGCCAGCTGAGACGCCAGCGGAGTCCAGAATTTGGCCAGCTTTACTTAATGGGGCCAATTGTCGGCTTCCGTTGCGTTAAGAATCAGCCAACAAATAAGTGCAAACTACAATGCCGTTAAATTTAATTAAAATGAGCTAACAAAAAGCTAACCAGCAGCAGCAGCAGCAGGAACACCAACAACAATAAAAACAACACAAACAAAAGACTAAATGCCAAAGCTAAAAACAAAAACAGAAGCAAAAACCAGTAAGAACTCGGCAGGCACCCGACAGTGGTATACTCTGTTAAGCATCTGTTTCTCCTTGCTTATTTGCGGGGGTGGGAGTGGGATGTGACAATGCATTTTTTGTGTTATCTTACAAGGGGATTATCAGTAGCTCGCATACCAAATTTGCTGATTCTAGCTATAGAGGTGTCGCATATTATTATATTATATTATTTAGCTAATTTTTAAGGCTCGGTAGGGAACTTAACAAAAATTATCATAGTCCAATTCCTTAAGGATATCGTCAGTATTCCGCATATAAAACTTTCTGACTCTAGCTTTTGAATTTTTCTAAATAAAGTGTTTTTAAGGAGTCTAGGTAAAGATCTTGGAACATTTTCTGCCAAAAAATACGCCAACATGTATGCTAACTTGGATTGCTCAGCACAGACAGCCATTGCAGTAAACCAATATACTCTGCTGCACTTTCCAAAACAGAGTATAAACAATGCACAATATCTGGCTATTTTAGCGGCATTTTTCCACTTGCCAACTTTTCGGCGGGTTGAAATGTGCAAAATGTTTGGCAAGTTAATTAATTTACTTAATAACGCGCTGTTTACAGTTATGTTTCTTGTTTCTTGTTTTTTTGTTGCTCATTTGCCTTGCTGATGTTTTCATCAGGTAGCTGCTTCTATTGTTGTTGTTATTATTGTTATTGTTGTTGTTGTTGACTGTGCCAAACTCTTGACTTTATTTGAATGTTTTTGCCTGAGAGCAGCTGTCAGCCAAGTCCAAACAATTTTTTTGTTAGCCGCTGAAGTGAGGTAAGCACTTGAGGTGCTTCAAGCCTGGACAGTTTCATTCCCATTCCCACTCCCAGTCGCTGTCCCCTACGCCCTCCCCCCCTCCCAGTCGCAGTCGTAGCTCCATGTAGCTGAAATGTCCTTCTGCTGTGGCAGAAATTCTTCAGCGTCCATTGACATCGCTTGGGACTTTTCGAGTGGCTGCTGCGGCGACTGCTGCCTGCCATGAGTTGAATTTAACACCTTTTTTGTTATGCCCGGCATGTAAAGCCCAAAAGCAGAGCTAGAGCCCAGACACACAATTGTTGGCCAACAATAGCAAAAGCAAAAAAAAATAAATATAAGAAAAAACCAGGAGGAAAAGTTATAAGTCAGCTGCCGAAGATTTAGTACCCTTGCGGAGCTGCTAAAAGAACTGACACACAACAAAAATGTTTTACCAACAATAACTTAATAAAACCGTTTATTCCTATCTGGCAACTATATGTTATAAGCATCTGTTTCTTAAAAATATATGTACCAAGTGTTGTTAGGCATCTGATCTCTTAAAACTGAGATATTGGTTTTGTTTTGTGCGCTGCACATTTCGTAACAAAACCGTAATACCCTTGGCTAGTGTACACGAACGTGGCAACAATGACAACAGCAACATAGAAGCAGCAGCAGCAGTAGCAGCAGCAGCAGCAACTGTTGCAGTTGCAGCGAGCGCCCTTTAAGGCCGGCGCAATGCACTCAAAAAATTGATGACCCAGCGCGGAACGTGACGTGACGTGAAGCTGCAGCAGCGGGAGCAGGAATCATCAGCAATGCGACGTTTTGGTTTGAAATTGATTTTCCCCATGCGACGACAATGTTGCCAACTAAAACAACAACAATAACAGCAGCAGCAGCAGCGGCAGCAACAACAAGAGGAACAGCAGCAACATCCACGTTGACCTTGCTTTTCTTGCAGTGCAGGCAAACTGCACACCCGAGGGACTTGACAATTGCTGTCCATAAACGCGCTAAGCAGCTGCCCATTGTGGGCACACACAGGAAAACACATACACACTTACACACACACACACACACATATATAGAACGTCTATGGGCATAGAGCGTTTCACATTAGAACACAACTTACCAAATATAAACAAAAGACTTAGGCAACGAACTTGCGCACCGCTCAACTAAACAATGGCGCGTGCTATGGCTAAAAGCCAAGACCAAAGCCAAAGTTAAACTTAAAGGCAAAGCCTGTTTGGCCGGCCATTGCGTAGCCTGAAACCTGCTCTGATCATGAAAATGCATTTTGCCAGAGTTGTGCACTAACTTTACTCTGATCCGCTCCACTCCGCTCTGCTCCGCTCCGCCCTGCTCTGCTATGTTATGTTTTAGTTGTGTTGCGCCTAGTGCTGCCAACTAAAGTTTAACAAACATATATTGTCGCTTAAAACTAGCTAAAAATAGCAGAAATTCATTTAAAATATCTAACTAATTCGCTGACAAGCTCTTGCCCACAATTTATGTTATTATAACATAATCTCTGTAGAACGACAAATGTAATTCACTCGTAAGCTTCATTGCCAACAATAATTTAGCTGCAGATGCTGCAGAGACTTTTCTCCTTAGACTACGGAAATGATATACAAGATTATTTCTGTAATTTCAAATTCTAATGGCTTCTAAGTGAAAGTCTAAGTCTAAGTCTAAGTGATAATTCAATTACAGATTTGTACTTTTTGGAAAGGTTATTTAATTACAAATAATTTTATATCTAAATATGCAGACATTGCATATAAGAACTGATCATTTCTACTTAATTCAAACCACTTGGTTTATTCATTAAATAATTTGTATCATGATTAATTGGTTCGGCAAGGATATTAACCGCGATAAAGTGGAATTGTCATCCAAAATTGCAAAGGTGAGAGTATTTAGAATGTTAAGATTTCGCTGTACTTAAAAAAATACTTTCCGTGCCAATAAATTGTGGGCAGGGCTCTTAATGCTTATAATTTGAAGATAGATAGTTTCCGTATATAATGTAGTATATTGAGAACTGTTGGGGACATATGTGACTTACTTCCTCCGGAGGATCGGTCAGTCGGATGAGTGTATATCAGCAACCTGTGACTGATTGCTGTCAGCAGAGGTCTAAGTTAAGGCTTAAGGTTAAGACTTTCGTTCATAGCAAACGTCAGCTTTACCATGTGATATCATTAAACTCAGCTGAACTAAACGCCAACTGATTTCCGCAAACCTAACACATCAATATCTGATTTAATTGAACGTATTATCCCATTTTTGAATTTGCCAAAAATGGTCAAAGCTGACTAGAAAATAGCCACATTGGCAACACTGTTTAAGCAGTGTCTTTTGTTTGGTTTCAAAGCGATCTAATAAGGTACTCTCTGGTACTCGGTACGCGGTACTCGATACCAGGCCATGTGCTTGCTAACGAAAGTTATTTATGCATGCAACAAGTCTACTTAGGCCTGCATGCGTCATCGGCTGCTGTTGCTGTTCATAATTTATGCCAAGACTCGCCCCGGCAACAACAACAACAACAACAACAACAAAGGCAACGCTGTCCATGGCGTGGGTGTTAATGGCGGCGCGGCGCAAACAGAGCGGCAACAGCAACAACAACTTGAAACAGTCACGCCAGCAAATACTCAGCTGTGTGTAGTATAGAAAACAAGCTAAACAACTACGACAAGAACAGCAGCAGCCACATTAACAACAACAACAACATCAACAACAACAACAAGAACTGTTGGCTGCTTCAAAAGGGTCGACGACTTTTGCGCCCGCATTGGCACCCAGCAACTTGCAACGTGCAGCGTGCAGCGTGCAGCTTGGCAGCTGGCAATGGCCGTTGCCGTTGCCGTTGCCCGCCGAGTGGCATAAACCAAATAAATGGAAATTGTTTAAAGTTTGCTTTGGTTTATGGCCTTAGTCGCCGCAACTGCCAATGCTAATTGCAATGGAATGTCCACACTCAATGCAGATGCTGCTCATTTGCGTGGGCTAAGGCTGAGACTACTGCTGGATACTTTCAGCTATGAGCTTTGCCAGGACAGTCAGACAACTAAAAGATACAACATATTTGAATTTTGGTAGAGAAACTAAGCATCCTATACTTCAAACACAATTTCATCCTACCTCTCCGACATCATAAGGATAGGTTAGGTTGGTTTGGGATGTCGGACCTTTGGTTGACCCTTTGAATAGCGGGAATTATCTGTCATCCCTTTCGTATAAGCGGGCAGAAGTTCATCTGGATGAAACCTTAGTACAAGCAGACGAGCAGATGTCGGTCAGGTATAAGGTGCTGGTTGGGAAAGGTTAGGTATTCCAAAATGTTTATTTTCCCTTCTTTACAATATTTTAATAGTTGCCAATTACTTATTCTTAATCTGAAGCTTTGTGCTTCTTAACCCCTTACTCACCTAAACCCTTACTAAATCAAGCGAATAGGGTTATTCCCAAACAATATTGGATGCATGTTTAGCGAAATGGCGTAAAAGCTTTGAATTTTGTTACCAAAATAGATTTGACTCTTCGGAGGTACTTCGGAAGTACTCTTCGTTCCAAATCTCTTTCGACCTTTTTTTTCATATAAGAAATTTAGCAACACAAAATACACTTAAGTGCTAATAAACTTCATTCATAGTTGTTACAAAAATATATATAAGAAAGCAAAGCTTTATAGGTGACGACTTAAGCAATCCAATTTCGCATAGGATCCCTCTAACCGCGTATGGTCGATCTCGGGAAGTAAAAGGGTCGAAACGGTTCGCCGGCGCCATTGAAAAACTTTGATTGAAATTCCACCCAATGCAGACGCAGCGTGTGCAGAAAGGCCGAAAGACCCTCCATCATGACCAGAATGGCCACAGTGAGTATGGCCCAGATGAAGAAGACTATTGCCAGCGTCGGCACGGCCAAGAATATGGGCAATTTATTATGAAGGCCCCGTGACAGGATCATATGCCAAAGCACATCCGCCAGCTGGCTGTGGGCAAGGGAGAGGGCCCAGAGACGCAAATAGGAGGCGGTGTGAGAGACCGAGCCCAGCACGCTCTCAATGGTGTGGATTCCCGAGTGTATCCAGACTTCGGTCAGGTCAAACTCAACGGCATTATCGACATTGGTCTTTTGCGGCTTTACTTTCTCCTCTTTTTCCTCATCCTGAATCTCAACGGAGTAGCGCAGCGAAGAGCGCATTTCCAGGATGGTATCGCGTCCCTTCTGCTGCAGCTCGCTTAGATCACGTTCCGAGCGCTCCTTGGACAGCTGCTTTTGGCGGCGGGTCAGATAGAGGGGCTTGCCGGCGAGCAGAATGGGCACTGCTGCAAAGGCGATAAAGACCAGGACGAACTCGAGAGTGCGTTCCATGGGAAACATGCCTTCATTACAACCGGGTACTTCGTTATCGGTGGTCTTCATCAGCATCATGTCTATGAAGGTAATCAGCACGGAGGGCGCACAGGCGGAGTTATAGGGTGACTCCTTCAACCCACCGTAGGTGAGCCACTTGAAAAATATAAGAAAGACCAGGTAACAGAACAGACAGATCATGAACACAAACTGTGGAATAACCACCAGCAAAAGATCAGGCTTGCGGTGTAGGTGGAAACAATTGACGGCTGACAGGCAGAGTCCGAACATCATCTGGGTAATCCCTAATATGATGGCCAGCTTCATTTTGAGCGAGTTGAACGTGGTTATGGAGTCCTCACCACAGACCTTCCATATGGGATCAACGCCAAACGGATACGGATCGCCCGAATAGAATTTTGGATCATTTGGATCGAACTCGAGGTCGTTATTCATTTTCAAAATTGTGGTCTCATTGTAGACACAGCTCCAGCTGGAACCGAATATGTTGACCGGCAAGGACACCACATCGTTGTAGATCATGCCAATGTATATAGAAAATATACCCATCAGCAGTATGATATAGCGACCGGCATACAAGATATTCAAAATCTCATTTTCGCTAGCTGCGGTGCGTCTCGATTCCTCGATGGTTTTCTCCTGATAGATGAGCGCGGCGGCAAACAATGTTAGGATCAGGCCATGGCCCAGATCGCCGAACATAATGGCAAACAAAAAGGGAAAAGTGATGATCGTATAGGGTGCCGGATTGAGCTCCCTATAGTCAGCCATGCCATACGAATCGATGAGGTTCTGAAACCCCTTGGTGAACTTGTTCAGTCGGAAGTATGTGGGCGGCATGTGCTTGAACTTGCGACTGCGCTTCAGCAGAATGGGCGGAGATGTGGTGTCCTCATGGCCCTCCCGGTCCGTCATGCCACGCAGTAGTGCTTTACGCACCTCTTCGACTTGGGTTTTGGGTACAAAACACTCGGCCTGCAGATACTTCTGGTGCTCCTGCCCACCCACAGGATTTAGACGATTTAACAGATCATAGACCTTCATGGCTTTGTTTAAATTGATACGCATTATGAATGTATCCGCGGAGGCAACTCTGAGGATGCGTTTGCGCACAACCAGAGTCTCGTTTAGCACCACATCTATGTCGGCTATGTCCCGCTCCAGCTGATCGATCATTAGGAGACGCTGGCTCACCGTCTCGGGGCACTCAAAGATGGTCACATGAAAGGCATAACAGCACTTAAGCAGCTTGGGTCGATAATTTGTCGATATGGTTAGAAGCAGTATGACAAACTTGTGGACTAGCTGCCGCGTTTGACCCACTTGCTCGTATACCTTCTCTGGCATCTCGGCATGGCGCATCAGAAGATTACGCCCGAACAGCCTGTAGATCATCAGCTCAAAGGCCGGTAGCCTCTCCACATTTATGCTGCCCAATATATAGTTAAGCTGGGAGCTAATCGGGTCCGCCTCGGACTGATCCTTCAGTAGATCAATCATGGTGCTCTCCGAATAGAGCAGCTCGGCGCCATGCCTGCCATCCGAGGCAAGAATCTTGTGCACCTTCTGCAGTGCAAAACGCTTCTCCCTCATATAGTTCTTGCGCTTCTCCAGCGTATTATAGTGCTCCATGACAGAGAACATCTCCTTGCTCAGACGCCGTAGATGCAGCTCATATACGGGTATATCTGACTCACGAGGCCGTTCCTCGGTATCCACGTCTTTATAGTATGTCGGTTTGATCTCCAGCTGCTTCATCTGATCTTCCAGATATTCCACCATGCGCAGCAGCTCGAAGCATAGAAGCACCTTCCTGTTATACAGATTATTCAGGACGTGATCCTCGTCGTACACATTGTTGAACTGCAGTCCGCCATTGTGGCCTAACTCCATTAGGCAATTGAAGGCGTTCTCCACGTTCAGCAGCAGCTGGCACAGCTTCATCTTTTCGCTGCAAAAGAATGAGTCGGCCATCCTGAAGCTGTTGGTTCACCCAGAGCAGAGCAAGGAGCGGGTGACAGAGGGGGAGCGAGAGCCAGAAGCAGGAAAAACAGGCACACAAGCAGGCAAACAAATGTCTAATGTCGAAAATGCTTTGTTTACTTTGACTTGGTCTTGGCTCGGCCTGCTGTATAGAGCTGACAAGCTAACGATAGCGGCAACACTCGATAATCGATAGCATATTATCGATACTCTAGATACCAGTAAAAAATCATCGATGGTGACAACAGTTATTATGTCAAAGTATCGAAAGCACTATCAATCTATATTTCTAATGACCATCAAAGCTCTTTATTAGTTTTTAAAAGAACTAATAAAGCTATCGTTGGTATAACATTCGATAGTTTGACAAATTTTTTTGATAGTTTTCAAATATAGTCTTGGCTTGCTTAGAAAATTCAAGTTTTTACATATTTTGGTAATAAAAGTTTGTTTGCTTATAGTTTGTTCTCAAAACTATCGATATTTGACACCTCTAGTGACAACGGGATCGATACTATCGATAATTCAGCAGCACTAGCCAGCTGGATTGTGTCTCCTGCTAATTGATACGTTGCTCGCTGCTGTCGTTTAGCCAATTGTTGTTGCTTTGTGTTGTTGTTGATGTTGATGTTGATGTTGTTGTTGTTTGTGTTGGCGTGTTTGCTGTGGCTCCACTTAATACGAGTAGCAGCCGTTGCACAAACACAACACAAGTCCAAAGCTTATGGCCAGAGCATAAGATCAACAGCGATAATTTAACGTTTGCATGCTGCTGTTGCTGCTGCTTTGAGCCTACCCCCTCTGCACCCTAGCCCACACCCGTCCTCGTCACAGTCACAGCTCTGGACCCGCCCACATCTCAGCCTTTGCAACGCTACACTGAGCAACAATCGCCAGTCGCAGCTAAGGCCTGCAATTTATGCTTTGTTCTCAATGGGAAAGCTTAATTTTTGTACAGTGTGTTTCTTAAAATACCCTAGCACGGGGTATTATAAGAATGTCAATCAGTTTGCTACTCATTACCCAAGTTATAAGCCGGTCAGTGCACAGATTGATTGACTCCATCGGCCATAAAAAATTACGATTATTTTTTGGCTCTTCTATCGTATTTCTTTTATATACGGTTAGATGAAAACTATCTGGCTTCTTACATAGTATATATTTAAATTTATATTACAAAGGGAGTTTCAAAAACGATGACATTATTTCATCGCTTTCTTTAACTTATTGTTAAATGATGTTCATCAATCTGTGCACTGACCGGCTCATATGATTATCAAAATAGAACTACTTTATATAGAATGACAGCGTTGTTCTTTAAAAACTCTCTTTATTTCTGTAGATTTCTCAAACAGAAACATAACATAAGAGTTTAAGTCAAGAAAATAATCGAGTGTAGGTATTGAAGCCAATTTTAATCGGACTAATCGTATATGGGATAGCTATCATAATAAAAAACTTAGGAAAATTGAGACGTACTGACTGATATGATGATATAATGATATGCTGATAGTATTATTAATTAAATTCTAAACAATAAAAACATAAAATAAATAAACGTGCGCTCTTTTGCTGGCTGCTAAGATTATGGGCTTGATTTGAATTTTCTACTTTAGAAAGTGTATTGAAACTTCGTCATGCTGAAGCTAATAGTTCTTGCTTGTTATTGTTGTTGCACAATTGTATTTGTTGTGTTTGCATTTGATTAATTGGCTGTACCAAAGTGCATACGATGTGTTTATTTTTTGTTTGAATGCTGACAACGCGGCGTATGCTTAATCTGCTTATATAATGCAATAAGCTGTGGCAGTTGTTGCTGTTGTTGTTGTTATTGCTGTTGTTATTGGTGTTATTTTCACATCAGATGCCACAAAGATGCAGCAACATTTTCCCAGACAAATCGAAGCTTAAGCGTTTAACACAAATTGTTTTGTAATTTGAGGCCTCTGTTATTATTGTTGCTGTTGTTGTTGTTGTTGCGGTAGTGCCAAAAGCATTTTACTCATTAGCTGCTGCTAAAAGGAAAATGGCCCAAAATGTGTAAAATGTGCTTTGGGTGAAAATTGTGTCTCGGCTATTTGGCAGGGCCCATAAAATGTTCGTTAGCGTTGGCCACAACACAATAAGCCCAATGGCAACAATGGCCAAGATGGCCACAACAATGAAAGTAAAAGTGCCAAAGCGCACTGCACTTGATAATTTCTCGGTTCAGTTAAGTTGTTGTTTTGGTTGTTGTTGTTGTTGTTGTTACCCCGCAGTCATTTTGGTGGACACTGGCGTTAACAATCACCGCGTTTTGTTGTTGTTGTGTTTGCCGTTCGATTTCATTAGCTTTTATTGCAGCACTTTTGTTGCCAAAGAAATTAAGTCACCAATTGAAAGCTAAAGGAAAGCAAAAGTGGGCTGCGTTTTCACTTTTGATACGCTCGACAATTGCAGCCAATTGAACAGCGTCCAGCGTTGCTGCCAATCAATTAACTTGGCCAAAACTGTTCAGAACTGCAGCTGCAGGGTTAGGAGTGAGGGGTAGGTAGTGTACTAAAGCAATAGATAGCCCTATCGATAGGTTGAATTAATGGTTTTTTAAGACTCTTTGGAGGTTTCTCTGACAGTATCTATTATTTTTTAATAATCTCTCGCTTATGTTATGAACAACTTGAATTAAACTTAAACTAAATTTACAAGAACTAGAACTACTTAATCGAAAAATAAAATAAATAAAAATAAAACAAAAAATTAGGTCTATAATATTAATATTATTATTGTATTAGAATTATAAAAATATCTTTTTTGAAACAAATCGAACTTTTCAATCTTTTGTTTTCAATAAATGGAGAAAAACATGCATTGAATTAGTGATTAAGTTTGGTATAAACAGTTTATCGAATTAACATAATCTCCAATTTTATCGGAAATATTTTCGATAATGTATACAAAATTTAGATATATCTCCTCGTTTAGCGGAGCCTCAATCCAAAGTATTTAGTACTCAAAAGCTGCTTAGTGTCAATTCATAATAAGGACTTTAAACAACCTAATATCTTCCTGATTTATTATGTTTGTAAGCCCATCTCTAAGCGTTGTTATCGATCATTTAAACAGTAACTATCGATAGCTTTGCAGCATTATTGAGGCATAGAGGCCAATCTGTTTTTAATTGGTGCCTTGAGGCGCGCTTTGAGTTCAATTATTGTTATAAACTAATTTGCGTTTCTCTCTTTCTGGCTCTAATTGCAGTGTGATGTGACTGGAGTCCAATAGCAAAAAGTAGACGCCATCAAAAGGTAAGCATCAATCGATTTTGGCATTAAACAGCAATTAAGTGAACGCCCACACAAACTACAAATAAAAAACGCAACTCACTTTTCAACACAGAGAAAGTGCACTCACAACTGGAAACTCACAAGTTGTAATTTGGCGGCGCCACAAGTAGAACCCAAAATTAACGCCTAAACAGCTAAGACTCTTCAGCTTTATTATGGCAATCAAGTACGTGGGGCAGCCCCCCACCTCTCGGCTAACATTTCATTTTAATTACAATATGAGGCACTGCCCGAAGTTATTTTATGGCCGCTTCTTTCGAATAGGGTCAAGTTTGGAGCACACGAAGCAGAACACACGAATTTGTGGGCGTGCGCCCAGAAATGAGAGCAAAAGTCAAAGCGAAAGTTGAAAGTGACAACAACAAAGGCCGCAGATATTCGATATTTGAATAGAACAGCAAATAGTTGCTATTCAATTGGCCAAATTGAATAGAAAACTGTTAGAGAATATGATTCACAATATTCATAAGTGCAGCATATCAAATGGTTGTGCACTTAGCGGCTAACTGTGAGCTGAACAGTTAAGATTGGCATTGAAATGGACACTTTGCCTTGCAGCTGAATGCAAGTTCGTTGCTTAAGTCATTCGTTTTGCATGCCGTCTGACTCAATGACTGAGCGACTGAATGACGGGCTGACTGAATGACGGACTGACGGCGACCTTATCATTCTATGACTGTGACGAGTTGTTGCTGTTTCATCAGTGCGTGGACGTCTAGCCCGGCCTCTGGTCTCTGGTCTGGTCTAGCCGAGCCGGGCCGGGCCGGGTCTGGTCTGCTCCAGCACCGTTACGAGACTCTTGAGTCTTACGTCTTGGGGCCAGTCTCGAGCTCGCAATGCAGCCCCGTCTCTGGCAGCGCTTCATTAAAATGTCTAGCTTGGCCAAATGGTTTTTGAAATTGAAACGTCTATGTTGCGACTGCGTCTGCGCAAATGCATCTTCGTCTGCAATACCAGCCCCGTCGCACAGTGGGTCACAATATAATCAATCTTGACATATTAGTTAATATATGTAACTCTGCACACTCTTAAAAGACAGCAGAAATTACGCTGTATAAAGTAAACAGTATTATAACTTACGAGCTGATTATTTTAACTATAATCGTTAGATTGAATTACAGAAATGACAATCATTTTATATGCAGTTTATTCTAACCAGCTTACCCGGACACGTTGTCTTGTCATAATAACTAAGCGGAAATCTGAATTAACTGTCAACTGCTTATATTTTTTAAATGCTAATCATTTATTCTAATTGTGAAGGTATTTGATTAGAAGAACTGTTAATGTGTGTTTATTAATTATGATTATTATTATTATTGATTTAATGTAACTTTAACGTCTGGTTGAAGCTACATATCTTACATGTCAATGTAAGATCATTTAAATAATATTAATTGATACTTATTTAATATTAATTTAATTTAAAGGCTGGACTTGCCGTTAAGTGAACTACTCGCAAGAATAAGCAATCTATTTCCTTATACTATAGAGTTACTTCCCTTTGACGATCGTTAGAGTGCACAATTTGACGCCTTTTAGTAGGATTTATTTATTTATTACTATATTACATTGTGAAAATCACATACGAAGAAGGATTAAAGCTATAGCATAGCTTAGTTTATATACAATTGTTACAAATTAAGTATGCTATTTATGTTAATTATAATGGTGTAGATTCTGGTAGATTCGGGTGTGTTCTGTATTTTAGTTATATTTATACTCCGTTCTCAAAGGGGACAAGAGTATGTTGGGTTTGTGCATTGCAATTTCTTGGTACCCATAATGACATATACCGCACTACTTCACCCCCGCCTCCTCAAATCGATAAGATAGGAAAGAGACTGCAAATTCACTAAAGATCACTTTGAACACGTCCACTGGCCGCCCCCAAGGGTGGGAATTGAGTATTTTGCCGTCGGGAGCTTTTAACTGCAACGCTTTTACTTGTTGTAGCTTGTTTTAGTTATGGATATATTGATATATTGGGTATTGAGTATCTTATGAGTTAGATGAGTGAAGAGAGGTTGCTTTCTTTGAGGAGTTTGATGAGGGATGTGATCTTAGTTTTGCTGGGCATTGATAGAGGGCTGTAAGCGTTAAAGTTGTATTCTTAAAGTGAAATTAAGTATTCAGTACTAAACTCAATATAATAGACAACCAGCTAGCCCTCAGACTGAAGCTGTTTTGTTAATATAAGCCAAATTGCATGTTTGCACCACTGTGCGTCTTCCACGTCATCATCGTCAACTGCCAGGGGGCAATTCTTGAGCTTATCTGGCAGTCAACGCATCATGCGCGCACTTGGCTCTGGGCTATGCCAAGGCCTGGCCATGGACTGAACTGTGTTGCGGATTGTGGTTGTGGTTGGGGCTGTGGCTGTGGCTTTAGCTGGGGCAGCTCCAATGCACCACCGCCGCCACCAGCGCACAATTTTCAATTTGCCAATTGTAGCAGTAAACTTTATAGCTGTTTTTTTGCACTCCTCCTCAGTGCTGTGTACCGTTAGTTTGTTGTGCATGTGATTGGCCTTAGGTGTTTGTTGTGTACCTGGCCATTTACCTGAGCGCGCTGCCTTGTCTGCTCCACCTGCTCCACATGTGTGTACAATGCGTGCCCATGTGTTTGTGGGTTGGCCTTACTAATTTGCGACAATTGGTCAGACCATTACCCATACTGACAGACTGACTGACTGACTGACTGACTCAATGACTGACTGACTGAATGTGGGCGTGGCAACTGCAATTCCATTGCCCCAAACACATCAATTTATTGAGGAATTCTTGCATGAAATTACGTCCATATTTTGATAAGTATAATAAACACTGAATGCTTGAGCAGCAATTTACTGAATCTCGACTTGTTAAACATAAAGGAAGTTGGTGGCAAATGATGTGATTAAAATAATTAAATATAGGGAAAGCATAAACAATGCTCATGAAAGCAAACCCATTTGTTATTTTCTGCTCCAACTCACACAAATCATATGCTCTTAAGCCTAATCACAACATTAGCACTGCACTTATGCAACTTCATTTAAATGTAACTCTATTACATTATTGTATTACAAATTACTCAATAAATTCCTTATTCTAATTAACTTTTGTGACTACAGTGAGCATCTAAATTAAAAGTATTTCAAATTTTTACATTATATTAGACTAAGCACAAGACATAAACAGAGGTAAGGAATTCTAACATCCTGCAGTAGAAATTTATAATATTTTTTTGAGATATTTTTTTAGAATTTATTTACCAATAATTTTAATAATGCAATCAACATTTCAAGCTTGTTATAAGCATTATAGTCTCTGCCTTTTTCACCGGGCTAGTACATGTTATGACAGCAAAAAACAAGTAAACAAATTACAGAAAAATAACTCAATTTTCGACTAAATATCCAAATTGTTGGAAAATGCTATAAAATGATTGAGTTTGCGTTTGAGATCCTGAAAAACAAAAAAGGTTTTTACACAATATTTCCTATGGAGGCTATATCATATTGTGGTGGGATTCTGTCCAAATTTGATCAGATTTCTTACAGCAAAAAATAATGTGACTTCAATCTGTTTAGCTAGTTGAAATTGAAAAGCTTATATTCATTCTAGTAATACATCAATTGTATTTTCTACTTATTAAATATCTAAGAATTGTCGACTTGACTTCTCTCATTTCACTTCACTAATTTTCACAAACTTTTATGAACAACCCTCGTTAGGAGCCATTAAACTGCTTCGCCCCTTTAAAACTTATCCAGCTACTGCAGATCTTTGGCTTGATTAATTTATGTGGCAAGCAAATAAAAATTGACAGGCTGCAGGGTGCTGGGGGCAAGAGGCAGGCGACAGCTGCAGAAAGCTTCTAATAAATCGAGTTTGCATTTTGCGTAACTGCGGCATTTGCAACACGAGAACGTGCAACATTGTCTAGTCATTAGTTTTGTGGGTAATTCGAAACAAAAGACCGCAACAGCGAACTGGTAATAGAAGCACACACCACACACACACACACACACGCACACACACAGCTGGCAATTCATTAGACACACGCTGCTTTGCATGATTCTTGCAATTTGCAACAAAATATTTTGGGCAAACATGACCCAATTTTTTGGTTGTTGTAGTTCTGGTTGTTGCCGCACATGTGCAACAGAACCCAAAACCCAGCAGGGTGTCCATATATATGTATATGTGTGTGTGTGTGTGTGTGCGTGTGTGCGGCACGAGTTCAAAGTGAAATTCATAATGAAACGCAGCGCCCTCAACTCTTGACTCCCGACTCCCGACTCCCGATTCCCGACTCAATCGAGTCAATCGACTCGAAATTCACATGGCCGCAATTTGTTGGCTGTGTTGTGTTTCAGAACCTAATCAACACATCATCAATAACAGTGGGAAATCATTTGTTCTATCTGTATGCTACACCAAACATTATATCTGTACGTCAGTCTCCCTGATATCTGTGTCTGTCTCTCTGGCTGCGTTGTTCTGCTGCGTTGCACAGTGTGCCAACATTTAAAGGGAATTTCTACAAATTCAAATTAGGTTTAAAATGTGTGAAATATGATCTTCAAAATCTGTGAAATTGATGAAGAGTATGCTTTTCAATAAGTTCTCGAAGATATTAGGGCATATCTGTGAAATATAAAGTTCAAAATCTGTGAAATTGATGTTGAGGATGCTTTTCAATAAGTTCTTGAAGATATTATTTCCTATTTTGGCTTACGTTTACTTTTCAGTAGTAAAACCTTTAAGGATTGAAATGAAAATCTTAAAAGATAGATGAACTTAGGTAGCTATGTATAACAACGAGAAGGGATTGTAATATTATTGGTGCCAAAGTATAAATAGTATTTAATGTACATAATCTAAGCCTTTTTCGGATTTCAGAACAGCTAACAATAATGATTTTGAGTGATTTTAATCGTCATTAAAAAACAGACATTTATGAAATACATAACAAGGCAAAAATGTCTTGCTCTTAATAAATTTCCTAATGTAAGAAAATATTTTGATTAGTTCTTCACTCAGAAAAATAAATGCTAGTCATCAGAAAATCGACCTATAATATAGGTCACCCCAAAAGCCAGAAATAATTTATATTTCGTAGAAATAATTTCTTAATTTAAGAAATATAGAAATAATTTAAGAAATATTCTTAAAGAAATTTGTATATTTCTTAAATTCAGTAAATTATAAGGTTCTATTCTGCCTTTCGCTACAAAAGTAAGCTGACTTTCTGTATTTTCGAGCATTAATTTTTAAATGAAACCAATTTCTGAAAAACATTAATATTTAAAAGCGCTGAATTTGTCTTTATTTCTTTTACTTATTTTTACTACTTTTGCACCTTTCTCGTGCATTAGTACCACTGTGCAGTGAAGCCGCCGAAGCCGCTTGCCGTGTGGGAGATTAATCACACGGGGCCATAGGCTGAAGCGTGAAATGCAAACAAACAAACAGATGGACAGACAGTCGGACAGTCGGACAGTTGGACAGATGGACAGTTGGACATTCAGACAGCTGGACGTTGATTATACACAGCACATCGCGTTGCCAACTTAATGAAAGCAAGCGAATGTCTGTGGCTTTTCATTTGATTTCTTTTGCATTTCTACGTTTGTTTTTTTTTTTTTGGGTTTCTGGTGTGCACTGACCCAACACGCCCACTCCCAGCGTCCTAGCCGCCCACCGTGTCAGCGCCTGGCGATTTGATTGCCACTGTGTGTGGGCGATTGCTGCACCACTGCACCAGTGCACCGCTGCACCACCTGCCCCGCCCACTGCGCCTGCAATTGATGCTCGCAATTATCTAAAGCCGCACAAACAATGCGCAAATTAAATGCAATAAACAAAATCCAGCCTGGTGGTTCGAAAGGGGGGCGGGCTGCTGCGTGGGTGGTGGTGATGGTGGTGGCTGGGAGGGGAGGGATACTGGTAAATATTTTATGTTACAATTTGCGCGTTGATTTGTTGCATATTACAAAAAGGCAACCGCAGAGCCGCAGGGTACGTGGGCTGGCAGCCAACCACCGATGTTTTGTGGTGCAATTAGCTGGTGGTTTGCTCATATTTTGCGGCTGCAGCCTGGCGGCGGGTGGCAGCCGCCGTTCCAGCACCACCGTTTGCCATGGCGCTCCCGTAATTTGCTCATAAATGCGCTAATAGACTGAAACGACTGTATTTTGCATTGTTGGGTGTGCGTGTGTGTTATGGTGTGTGTACGTGTGTGTGTGTGTACGTGTGTGTGGGTATTGGCTGATGCTGTGCCGTTAACCAAATGCCAATTCAGAAAAGTGGCTGCCGTTGACCGTAACACGCGCCACAGCCGCAACATTTGGGAGCGGCAACAACCACAGATCGTATCTTTATCTGTATCTGTATCTGTATCTGTATCTGTATCTGTATCTGTATCTGTATCTGTATCTGTATCTGTATCTGTATCGGTATCTGTATCTGTATCTGTATCTGTAGCGCTCTATATAGTACAATGGTTAGCTGTGCACCCATGAAACGACCTTAACCCATTGAGTTCTTTGTATATGTGCGGGTTATTCATTATTTACTTATTTCGATGGCTGGTGGATTTAGCTAAGAAGTTTGCACTTTTCTCGTTTAATTGTTTCTTTTTTGATATTTCTTTGAATTTTGAACATATTTTCAACTGTTTCCTTGTGGCTTGTACTATTTGTTTGCATCAACACATTTATTTCCTATAATTTTAACAGCTTTTATTACTTTTAATAGTTTTGTGGCTGACCATCACAAATTTATGAATTTTTTTTATAAATTGCACACTTAAAAACGATTAAAAATGATAAAATAATAATATTAAATTCAGTATATAACATATTAATTCATTATTTATTTGTTGTGTTAATATTTTAGTTAAGAACTTTGTCTGTGAGTGGTAGAATCTTTTTTTTTATTTATTTTCCTATATCTTCGACTGTTTTTTATAATTTTTAATAACATACATAATTTATATATAAAATTGTTTGGTATTCCGTGCTTTCTTTGCGAGTTATTAAGGCCGAATTGGTTCATTTAATAATAATATTAATTTTATTTTATTAATATTATTAAATTAATTAATATTATGAATTAATATTTCATTAATATTATTAAAATTTTCCCACAACATGTCTCGGTGATTTTTACGCATTCTTCAGAAAGTCTTTTATACATAAACAAATATTTACATACATTTAAAAATGCTTACAAACATTTAGTTATTACATTAATTTAAAATTTATATTCATTCATTTACATTCCTTTTGTCGTTTCACAAATTTTCATTGAAAAGTGCACAAGTTAAATAAATATGCAAAATATTAAACAAAAAAATAATTGATAAGAACCTAATATTAAAATACATTAAATTAATTAATAAACTTTATTAATCGTACGCATTAAAGCGACCTTAACCCATTGAGTTCTACGATTATGTTTCTTCTAATAATCATTATCAAATTGGATTGTCAGTTATTTAAGCTTAGAAGTTTGGGTTTGGTTTTTGTTTTGGCCAATTTTAGTTGCTGAATATTTTTCACTATTTGTTTTTGTGGCTTTTGTTTGGTTGCATCATCACATTTATATTAGTTTTTGTTTTTTTGTCAAATTCTTTTTTCGCCATAGAATCTCAGTTGATAATTGTCAGCATCTTTAAGACTAACGCCATTATGTATCTTGGCAACAGATTTTGCGAAATATTCTTTGAAGAATTGTAGAAAATCTGGGCTGTCATAATCATCATCAAGAGTTATCATGGCGATTCTGCAGTTAATCATTTGGCAAATCAGAAAATATCTTGTAAGCGACCTTCGCAGCGCATTTTGGTGGCTCTAATGCTCTCAGTTTGGTAGAATTGATTTGGCTTGTCATTGTTTGCTGTTGTTTGTTATTGTTGTATATAAATTTATGCATTTATTCATGCGCTCATTGCCTCAATTAATGCGACATTGAACGCAATTTGTCGTTTGTCATTAATCTTCTTTTCATTTTCATTTTCATTTTCAGTTAACCAGTCGCGCCTTTTGCGCTTTGCTGGCGTTGGCCAAAACAAATTTCAGGCCGCCACAATTTTGGCATTTTTTTATTTTTTTTTTAGATTCGTAACTTGAGTTGCCTTTACAATTGGTGTTGTTGTTGTTGTCGTTGTTGGGCTTTATCGCAGCCTGGCACAGGAAATCGCACGTCGTTGCCAGCGTCTATACAAATTTATCACAAAAGGGAACTTCACGCTGCCCTGCAGTTGACAAAAGACTTTTGGCTTTGCGACTCAGCCTGGCTAATAGACTGCAAAGCCAAAGCCAAAGCCAAAAGCTGAAGCTGTTTCTGTGACGCACTTGCCAATGCACAGGGCTAGCGCCATGGGCGTAGTTGCAGCTCTGCAGGGGGTGCACTTAAGAGATTTATTGCTCATATGAAGCATAAGCAGCATTTTTCATATTTTTAACAAAAAATAGCCAATTATATTATTAATTTTTGTTATTTAACTACAATATTATTTATTCTCTCTACGTTATTAATTAATTTCCATAAATTTCTTTAGCCTGTAGTTTCAGCTGTCCAAACAGTTCTGTAAATCGTGATTTGTAGCTTCTTCATTTTTTATAATAAATGCATTAATAATCTTCGCATTGCTTTCCCCTCAAATTAATCTTCATTTGTGGGAATAACCAGAAATCACAATGCGTCAGTTCCCATACGAACTCATAATTATATTATTAAATAGATAAAATAGTATATAAATATGAACTAACTGATCCTGCAGAGGTTGTCCTTATATAATAATTCTTACAGTAGTTTCCATTTATGATAGAAGTGCTCACCAATTTCGGAAAATCCACCATGGAAGCCTTTTAATGTTGTTTTGGCGAATGTCTTATTCTCGTTAACTATATTTACTTATTGGCAACAAATGAATAAAGCATTAAAATATTGTTTCGTACTAAACAAATAATGTTTTATATTTGCTCTTTGAGCTTTAACCTGACCCCCTCTTTCAATGTCCTGGCAACGCCCTTGGCTTGGACTAGCTAGTGCTCTGAATCTTGTGCATTGTGCAGGCTTAGCCGCAGGCTGGGGCACATTCACAGTCTCATTCCCATGGCCAGATTCCATGGCCAGAGCCACAGCGTGGGCTGATGATGCTGTTGATGCCTGTCTTTGGCCCCTGCGGCCAAGGAGTGCCCTGGCCCACATGAGGGCTCAATGCCGGTCACATTGCCACATTGCCAGGCTCCTTTGTTATCAATTCAAGTGGAACGTATTACGTGCATTAGTATCCTTTAGCTTGAGCTGCCTGAGTGCCTGACTAGCTGACTGGGTGACTTGCTGGCTGGATCGCCTTTTGTGTGTGCATCTTGGCCCTATAGGGGCGTACTATATGTTACTGCTCGTATACTGCGTAGTAGTATTTATTTCACTGTGTCAAGTTCTTTTGTGTCGACCTGCAAGATTTATGACACTTTTGTTTAAGCCAGGCAAAAGCTTTTAAACGTGCTGCCAGCCAGCCAGCCAGTCAGCACAGCCAGAGCCGCGCTCACTCATGCAAAATCGATGCTGATGCTTATCAGAACTGTTAGCTGTTGGCTGGCTGCTTTTAGCCTGGCTCTCTCGATGGCTGGCAGCTTGTCATAATTTTGTGAAGAGTGCTTGGCTTAATTTGGTGCGAGTGAAAGATTTCAGCTACCCACAGCAGCAGCAGCAGCAGCTCGACAGTAGATTGAGATAAGTTGTTGCTGTGTCGGGTGATTTATGCTTGACACGCTTATTGAAAAGCCATAAAGCCAATGCTGCTGCTGCTGCTGCTGCCCCTTGCTGCCCCTTGTTATCCCTGCTGCAGCTAGGGAGTACTTTGAACGGGGTCATCAGCTGATAGCATTTGATTTATACGAACCGCATTTGACATAAATATTTTATCTGCGCCGCGCAACGTGTCGTATGAGTGACATTAGCCAAAAGCCAAGCAAACCTAAGCCAGCTAACAAGCTGGCTAAATAACAGTTAGCCTTTTGCATACACACTGATAAGGCTACAACAATAAGCAACTGTGACAGCAGCAGCAGCAACCGCAGCAGCAGAAGCCACAGAAGCAGCAGCAGCAACTACTCAGCACACTCAGAGAAATGACGTAGCAACTTGCACTCAAATTATGCATAAAAAATTAAATTCCTTTTTGTTTTTTTTCCTTTGTTATTATTATTTTTATCAGACTGGTCCTTCAGATCTCAACTGACGGATTTCATTATTGAAGCAAGCATTCTTATTATAAAAGTTTCAGTAATAAAAATATACACAAAATATTTAACAAAAAATAAATAAATTATACAATTGTACTAAAAACTAAGTATAAGGTGGAACAAACAAATTTCAAAAAATACGAAATTGGTTTTTGGATTTGAGAGTTTGTACTCGATTGATTACAGTTCATAGGGACTTAACCAACGATCCTTTCATAATTGTTACGACGTTTGTACGTTTATTAATATGAAAATTTCCCAGTATGAATAAATTGTATACACAGAGAGAATTGCAAGCACTATTACGCACAATATGTGCATTTTAGGCATAATTTGTACAACAATTAGCCACAAACTTGAGCTTAGATTAACTAATTACAGATCATTCTCAAAGGGACATTTCCATATATAAAAGGGACAATTTATCCCTTGAGTAAATCACAGATTATACCTTGCTAATCACAGATTATGCTTTCATAATCATAATTTGTATTCTTATCTTGGTGTTATTGACAATTCAAGTCATATTCATATTAAGAACGCATTACAACATATTGTTTTTTTTTAAGTTCCCGAGTTTGGACGGCTAGAGGTCCAGGTTTGGAAATGTAAAACAGAACAACGTATGAATGTAGTTGTTAAATTGTTCCGATATCTTTCGAGCTAAGCAACCAAACTTGGTACACCGTCTTCAGGTGTATGGCGTACAACTTATAAAGTGCAGTTTTTTTTTTAACATTCTTAGCAAGAATCGGTTTTAGTTCTATAATAGATTTTTATGGCTTAGAACGGCATTTCTCTAAGTGCAGCCGCAGCATTTTGAGGAGTAGCAGCAGCAACCTGTCCCAGTCCCAGTCCCAGTCCGTATGTGGCACCCACCCAGCAGCGGCAGCAGCAGCAGCGGCAGACGCAGCCGCGCTCACCCCCCGCTGTAGATTTTAGATGCGACTGCGACTCGTGTCTGGACTCGGCATATACTTAACAGTAAAATAAATATTTTACTATAAATCATGCATTAGAGTCGGCAGCGGGCTGGCTGCCTGCCTTGTTACCTGTCACATGTTGCTAGGCCATCAACAGCGTTGTCAGAGACGTGCTGAAGCGGGGGAGAGGGAGGAGAGTATGGGGCAGCAGCAGCAGGGGCAGCAGCAGACTCACGACTTTTGCCAACGCTCGGAAGTAACACACATTTAGCGCGCGAGCAGCCAAAAATACTCACTAAAGAGCAGCCAGTTGGACAGGCAGCTAGTCAGACATTCAGATAGTAAGACAGTCGGACTGTCAGACAGTCAGACAGTCAGCCAGGGGCGCGACTAGAGGGGGTTAACAGACAGGCAGGGCAGCCAGGCAGCCAGGCAGGATTGTCGTGGCACACACGTTTTCTTTGAGTTCGAGTCAGTGCTGGAAATTGGTCGAAGAAGGCCAAATACTTTGGCTAAAAACTGGCAAAAGAAAAACTGCAAAAATCAAAAAAATTTCATAATAAAACCATTTCTGCTGGGGGGAATTTTAATAAAAATGATGAAAAAACTTATTTGAAACTTATTACATCAGCCTTATCAACTCGTTGTAGGAATCACAAAATGATTACTGTTTTCCCTACAGCCTTTTCAGCTTAGAGCAGAAACTCTTTTCTTATTAACCATTGAAATAGTTTTGATTATTTCTATTCAAAAAAGACTATGTATATTATTCATCCTCTTGTGAGAAGGAAATTGTCAACATTTTTGGCACTAAAACTCTACAGAATTCTCCAGCTTCGCCCTAAACTCTTCAAAACAAGCTGATTATAGCCAAATGTTGCCATTTCTAGCCATAATAAAAGCCATTCCGCTCAGCACTGACAGCAGGCAAAGCATTTGCTGCACTTTGGCGACATTTTGCATTGGAGGGAAATGTTTATAAATAAATTGCTAGCGATATATTTGATATATCATTTCATTTATTTATGCGTCGCATTGCAACTGCCAATGAAAACAGAATACAGCAAATAGAAATCTGAAGAGAGACACAACAAATGGCAAACATAGTCAACATTATTACGTATACGACATGTGTGTGCGCTCGTGTGTGCCGTGCCACAACGGCTTTTCCCAAAAGGCAAGCAAGCCAAAGGCTTGCAACAACGACAACGACAACGCCAATGGTCAAGGCAGCCTCCGTCCTCCGTCCTGCCGTGAGCCTTCCCCTCTATCAACATCTGCGTCTTGGCCTCGTAATCGATGAGCTGCTGCACATTTGGTCAATAAACGCATTTCTGTCATTTTTTCACAGCGCAAAATTTATGGCGCGACTTTGGCTCTAACTTGGACTATTGGCTAAGCTCTAAGCAATGGCCAAGACACGAAACGGGGCAGGGAACTTGCAGCTGAAGCTGGCGGCGGCGGCGGCGTCTTGCCAAATGCCATTTTCATTTGACTTTGACATTAATTTGTGGCCGCACTTTGCCTTAACCAGGAAGTTGCTCGCATAGCGCAAATATTTATACATTAGATGATTTAGAGAGCATTGCACTCGCACGAGTGCGAACTCAAATCAAGCCTGAACAAGCCGCATGCAAAGTGCGGCACAAACCAAAAAGCAGCCACAGTGGCGTGGCAAGTTGGGGCAACTAACGAAGGGCTAGAATAACGACCTATAGATAATAATAAAGAAACACTACAAAGACTTTTGGCTTACGCACTTTTTTCTGATTTACATAATAAGTTTTGGCTTAAGCTGCGATCAATTGGCCTATACAATGATCTAAGAAACCTGACCTATACGATAGCGTAAGCAGCGCGAGAAAATCATTAAGAAACTATTTTTAGCTGCTTGGGTCAATAAACGTGTTATGAGTCAAATCAAATCATCCTATGAGTCAAATTAAAATTTGCCAAGAAATCATGTTAATTAGTTAAAACAAATAATCAATAAAAAGCAAAGCTTTTTTATAATAAAGCCAGGCTAGTATTTGCGCCTGAGGCCAAATGAGAGGAATTCCTAACATAAAAGTGACAGATCTAGAGATCTTATCAAAAACCCGTTAACATAACAGACCATTTTGAGCATAACAGTTCAAGTGAGTTATATTGAACGAGCAGTAACCTTAACAATAATGGAAAATTGAAACAAGATTTAATCCAAATTTTTTCTATAATTTGAATAATGCGTTTTGCTTTGGACAGTAATTAAGTACAATTCCCGTAACATAACAGACCATTTTTAGCTTAACAGCTCACGTGTTGAGTGAGCATTAACATTTCTGTAAATGTTAATTGACAAAGAGCTTTGATATGTCCGGGTAATCCGTGACTCATCAATTTTATAGCTTCTTAGAGCTTTAATACTTCTTTTGACTACAATCTGAATAATCAGCTGGATTATGGATTATGCTTAAGACATTTCTAGTATGATTCCTCCAAGAGGAATTTCCGTGTGCGCCACTGCTTGGCCCTATGCAGTTTCAGCAGCATCCCAACAATTTTTGGCCACAGTTTGGCCCATTGTCAGTGGATGTTGCTAACAAGCTGGACAAGCTAACCAACCAGGAGGCAGCTGGTAGTCAATGCGATTTATGCGTGCAAAATGATGAGAACGATGGCAATGGTGGGAACGATGGGAACGATGGGAACGTGCCTGACTGGCCTGGCCTGGCTCTGGCCTGGTCAGGATGGCCAAATGGTTGTCTAGGACTGTCAGTGGGAATGCCGCATTGTCATCATTATTTGTGCCAGTGCCACTGGGTTATTTATGGGTCTTTGGGTGAGACAACGGCGCTTTTGTGACAAACCGCTTTACCGGTAAATCGGAAAATCGGTAAATCACAAATCTGCCTTAGCCTGGCTAGCTAGCAGCAACTCCTCCACCCGCTTCGGCTGCTGTTGCATGCAACGGCAACTAACAAGTGCGCACATGGCCAAAATGCTGCCTTTTGTGGCCACTGACAACGAGAGGGTTTATTAAATTTATGCAAATTTTATTTATAAACGACAGCCAGGCTCGCATCGATGATACAATGCTTCCCAACTGCAGTTGTTGCAGTTGTTGCAGTTGCTGCAGTTGCTGCAGTTCATCCAATGCGAGTATGCCCAAATCCTACGCCTCCCAGCCAGCTCATGTGTGCAATTCAGTTTTGGCAGCCATTTTCATCCTTTTTTATTCGTTTTTTTTTATGATTTTTGATTTAGTTTGAGCTGATTGCTTGCCAGACATCGCATCCACAGCGCTGACATGGCGCGGGCGTTGCTCGATTGCCTTTTGAGCTGGCATGTCTTTATTATAAGCCAGTTCCCTGAGGCAGCTCCACCAACATTTACAATGCATTGATTTATATGCTAAGGAGCAGCAGGCAGCAGCCGTTGGCAGACTTGTCACTTGGTTTTCCATAAAATTTGAGTTTCTCTTGGCAAAATCAAACTGACAGCAACCAAAGTTCAAACGCAGCCAAGTGACCCAAATAAGTTGTTCGACTGAGTCTCATTAATCAATGGAAATGAACTTGCTTAACTCTGAGCTGCGTTTAGGCCTGGCTTACTAATAGTTAGTTGGGGCAATGCCTCTAGGGATGTGAGAATATCATTACTGCCACCACACGATAGTTACGTTTAATGTAGCTATAATTCAACTAGTAACTGCAAAAATCCATAATTGCATTCAATTTAACAGTCACACAAAATAGATTTAGAGGAGGATTTGAATATCATATTTACTTTTCACCTCTACTTTTTTAATTTTATTTTTTTGTATTTAAATTTGATTTTTTGCTATCTGGTTAAACATAATTTGAAACTAGCAACTTTATGATCTAAGTCCAGTCACAGTTAATTCAAGATTTTTATAAGGGAAAATCCAGTTATTTAGTTTGTTTTTGGTTACACAATAGTTGAGATTTTATGAGCATTATCGACTTATCGAATTAAATTAAAAATCATCGATACTATCGAAAGTGGCAACGTTATTTGGCCCAGCTCTGCCACACACAGCGTGTGGCATATTAAATATTAATTTTTAATTAAGTTTCGACTGCGGGCTCAAACCATAACAATTACAATAACAGCAACAATAACAGCAATAATAACATTAACATTAACAATAACAGTAACAATAACAACAGCAGCTGGTAAAATAAAGCGGAAACAAATCCGCAAAGCCTGTCATAATATTAATTGTAAACTGGGTCGAACAGTTCGAACGAGCGCTGATTAATATGTATCTGAATATCAATTTGAAGCCTGTGCAATGTGTTGAAAAGATATTCATTAAAAATACACAACAACATAAAGTGTGTGTGTATGTTTGTGTGTGTGGAAGGGACGCCCAGGCCTCCAACCCCAGACCCAAGACCCCAAAATAATTGCAAACCATTGCGGGGGGTGTGTGTGCATGGGGCAACATGAAAAGGGCGCGAGATTAAAAAATAACAAGCTTAAAAATGCGCATAAATAACACAAAATATCCAAATTGAAATCATACAATAAAAAAAACAACACAAAAACAAAGATTAATGCAATGTTGCAAGGCGTGGCCATAAACAACAACAAATACATATATAACAAAGCTGGGCTCAAACCGATTCAGTTGAAAGGAATTTGGCAATTTGGCTAATGGAATACGCGGAACCAATCTGCAAATCAATTGCTCTTAAATAATATACGAAAGGTTTCAATATCATTTACTAGCATTATCAATGAATTTAAATGCTGCAGTCTAATTATAAACAAAAACAGGAGCAGTGTCGGCCAGCAGATATCCTGGACTGAAGCTTAAAGTAATCCTGAATAGAACATCCTTATATAAATGCTACAAATCTATAAACCAAATATACATCTCTGGCTATAAGCTTCCCATAAGTACCCAATTTCTCATTCTGAACAAATCTTTCTACATCGAAATTAATAGCATACTGAATAAGAATGCATTTGAAAGAGTATATTCTTTGCGGCTTATAATCCTCTCCTAATTGGGTCTGAAATTTCCCACTCTATGTCCAACTCTATAACAATATTATTGTTAGGGTAAGGATAGGCCTTTCCTAGATCCTTATTTCCCTAAAGTGAAATCTCTAACCAATCCAGCTATAAATTAGGGCAGTTCAGTTGGACTGGAAAATAAAATTCCCCCAAAGTGTTGGTGTTGTTATTAGATTCAAATGTAATTTCGTCTAGGCTTTCAAAATGTTTCCATAAATCTGTATTATAAATTATATTATTCCTTATTCGAGGCAGCCTGGTTTTGCCTTCGTAAATAAATAAAATAAAATAAAAACTAAAATAACTTCAAAATGGAATGACCGAACGAATCGAAAACGATTCGAAATTAAAAGTGCCTGGAAATGGGAACAGTTGGATATAAGTCTCCGATATCTATATCAGATAAACGATTCGAAATTTAAAGTGCCTGGAAATGGGAACAGTCGGATATAAGTCTCTGATATCAATATCTGTTTCAATCAGACAGCCAGCTGATCAAAATGAAATGATTATATCAGATCAGAAGTGTGTACTGCTGGTTCAACTGTAGTATACCACTCTTAATTACCCATTTTATTTTGTATATAGGGTATAAATATAATTGTTTACCCTGGACCACATTCAACTGAATTGAATTGTGAGCTGCCTGGCGGCATAAAGCACTTCAATCGCTTATACACATCACAATATTTATATGAAATCAATAGAATTTGTGCACTCGAACTGATGGAAAGTAACCGCCAACACTTTCGGCCAGCACTTAACCCATTGTGGCCGGCAATTGTTTGGCCATGTGACAGTTGGCTGTCAGAAATTTGACACTTTCACTGCCCAAAATTGATGGACAGCTGCTGCAATACAATAATAATCATAGACAGCTGCTCTCCAGGCCCAGCCCCAACAAAAAACAGGCCGCCCTCTTTGATTTGATTTTATGAGAGTTGAGTTGATTTCGTTTTGGTTTGCCAACTCGCACAGAACATGAACATGACCACAAAGTTAATGACCTTTTTGTAACGTTTTTGTTTTTATTTTTGATCTTTTATTTTAGTTTTTTATTTTTATATTTTTGTTGCTGTGTGGCACGCCCATAGCTCTGTTGCACGCCCACTCCACGCGCTCTTGCTCCGCTGTTTTTGCCAATTTAACACCTTTCTATTCTGCGTCTCCATCTGCGTCTCCATCTGCGTCTGCGTCTGGCTGCGCTGCCTTTTACCGCTCTGTCTCATATGAACGGCAACAAGTTGGGCCAGCGTTTGGGCCAACATCTCTGCCTCTTGGCCGCCGTTACAATTCAATTGTTACAAATTAACTGGCCGCACTAATGTTTCACGCTTGCTTAGCCGCAGCTCCGAGTGCCAGCCTCAAGTTCCATAGCTATTGATGTTTGACTCTGGATGCCAGCTAGAGCTGGAAAATATACGATAGTATTATTTACCGATGACATCAGGTAAAAAGAGAATCCATTTTAATCCTGTTCGTCCCGAAATATGGTAAATCCAGCTCTAAGCCCGCCTGTTCCTACCATTCTTCAAGTCAGAGACTCCCAATCATCTTATTGGTTCTTTTCTTGGATTTTATGAAATGTTTCATATTTTTGTTTTTATTCGCAGTTAACTCCACTGATAATATGTCCTTTCTTAATGCCAAACCACGATTTAAATAATAATTTACATTTACAAACATAAACTTTTTGGAAAATGTTCAGTTTATCCAATCCATTCTGATCAATGGGCTTTTGAAACATACTCCAATACTATCGTTTTTTCACACCATTATCGAGGTTATTTCACAATCGATACTATCGAACCTACATGGAGTCCTTAAGCTTGGCTTTGTTTATTAAAGTCAACTCTTTCATGTGTTTAAATAACTAACTATGCTTTGTGGCTTATAATTTGGAAAGATGTAGTACGCAGCACTGTGGTCCTGACACTTTCAATCGATACTATCGATAGTTGAAACTATCGGTGCGCTGTCAGCTCTAGTGTCTGGATGTTTGGCCGTCTGCTGCCGCTGGTGGGTGCCAACGCAGACGCTGTGGCTGTGGTTGTGGCTGTGGCAGCCACAAAACCACTGACACACTGCCCTTTGCCATCGAGGAACCATCGGCGAACGCCTCTCCTCCAGCTCATTTACATCCGCATTGTTTGGCATCTCATCCATGAAATTTATAGCTTGGCCGAGTGAAAGGTGGCTGACTGACTGACTGACTGACTGTCTGGCTGATTGTCTGGCCGGGTAGATGGTTGGCTGGCTGGCAATTTCAATTAATGTTTTATTTAGTCTTACATGCCAAAATGTTTGTTCTCCCACGCCGCTAATTAATATACAAATTACGTAGCTAATCAGGCGGTGCCGAGTGTGGCATGTGGCATTGGAGGCATGGCCGCATGCAAATATATGCGGCAATTGGCCCAAAAATAAAAACACAGCCAGAGCACAACCAAAGTCGAAGCTGAGGCCACACCCAACACACAATTGGCTTTGGGATGGATGATTAATGCGCCGCGACATCCAAGGACAAGCCACCAGCCACCAGCCACAAGCCAGGCCGGCAGGATTTGTGCTCCAAGGCGGCTTAGTCACCTGGCCGGCATTTGTCGCATTCAGATATAAATTCAAATTGTGTCAATTACATCGCTGCGGCTGCTTATCGACGACAGCCTCTGACAAACTGCCCGGCAATGGAGCTGAAGTTGAAGTTGCCATTGCTGTTGGGGCAGTTGCACTTGGTGCCGTTTCGCCTGACAAACCTGCAACTGCAACAACAACGACATTGGTTTCCATTTCGACTTTGGCATAGTCTGACATATCTGCAAGTTGAAGTTGTCATCGTGTCAGTGGGAGAAATACTCGTACTTGTACTCGTACATAGATTTCCAGTTTTGTTACTTTAAGGAATGCTCAGCGAGAGTTGCTTTGACTGCTTTGCAAACCTCGTACGTTCATAGATAGATAGATTACAAGCTTCCGACCATTTACATTTCAAGTAATAACAAGCCTGTTTCTAATTCCGATTGTGATTCGAAATCGGAGAAACCAGTTCTGAATTCCGAAAATCGATTAAGTTATGTGGATTCAAAACACTTGCTGCGTGTTATTTAATTCATTTAAATTATAAAATAAACGAGTTATAGGGATAAAGGGAGAAAATATGCAAAACTCATAAATAATAATTTACTAGTATTTAAAAATAATAATAACTCAAATCTTTTGTGACAATAATGTTGAAATTTCAGATTCTGAAAAGCCTTGAAATACTTGTAGCTAAACAAATTGAAAATTCTGATTAATCCCTTCTAACTTTTGATAGAAATACTTATTTCAAATTAAATTAAAAATCACTTTTTACCATAAAAATATGATATACTATTACATATTAACTGCTGGAAATGATAGCTTAATTAAATAGGCTTCACTTTAAACTGCACAACTCACAGGGCAGCCCTCGCATTGGGCTGTTTTATACATATAGATATTATTTATGAACGCAGCTTTTTCATTTTAATGTCAGACATTAGCCGCCCTGCGGCTAGCAGCGATCTGTTCTAATTGGCTTATAGATTTGTCTGCTCGATTTCGCTCGCTCGATTGCCAATTGCTTTATTAATGGCCACTTGGACTTGGACTTGGACTTGGGATCTGGAACTGAAACTGGAGCTAGGCCTGGGTCTGGGTCTCAGTCACAGTCTCAGTCTGGGCCTGGGTTAATGTCATCCGTAGCCGCGGGCGCAGCAGTGTGGCAAATTCATATTTACGAAACGGACAAGTAAAAGTTATATGGCCAAAGTATGTCACGGAAATGACTTAGTTAAAATGCGTGCGGCTGCGAGGGGGCGAGGGGTGCCGCAGGGTGTGCTGTGCTGTGGTGTGGCTGCTGAATAGTTGGCTATATGTATGTGTCTGAATTAATAAACAGCAAAATAGAAATCGAAACGAGCTGCGCTTAAGCCAAGCAGGCCCTGCAGCATCTTAGCCTCACATGGGCATTGCTAAGAAAACAGCAACAACAGCAACAGCCACAACAACAACAACAAACAGTCAAGGCACATCCTTTAATGGCAGTCCGTGTTCGTCCGTCTGTTGCACGCCCGCCCGCCTGTCGCGTCAGTCAGTCAGCAAAGCGAGGCCAGCAGCAGCAGCAGCAACATCAGCAGCAGCAGCAGCAGCAACTGTTGCTGTTGTTGTTGTCCACTTGAACATGTAGTGCAGTCATCGTCGCGCATTTTAAGAGCCCCCAACTAAATGCAACTCTCAACACGGCAACTTGGCAAGGACCGAGAACTGAGCACTGCCTAGACAGGCCACAAGACACGACAGCAACAGCAACAGCAGCAACAACAGCAACAGCAACTGCAACAACTGCAACAACAGCAACAGACGCATCGTCAAACATATAGACTATGTGCTATAACTCATTAATATTAAATGCTGCTGGCAAGACAAGCCCCTCAGTCAGATACACACACACCACACACACACACACACACACAACACACACACTTGGAGCCATGCCTGTGCTGAATGTGCCTCGAAAAAATTTATGCGCATTTTGTTTCAATTTCATACACACGTGACTTGTAAATTATCCATTGATGTGGCAAACGCGGCAAGAGGGCAAGGACCAAGGTACACACAAGCACACACACACTTACACACATAGACACTCAGTGCTGTCGACAGGATGAGCAGCAGGATAGAATGCGCTGAGGCTGAGCAAAAAAAAAAAAAAATTAAAGAAAACGATTTCCTTCTAAAAGATAATTGCACATGGCGACAAATGCAGACAAAAAATGTTCGACTGACAATGGCAGAGACACGCCCACGCACGCCGATTGAGATACAGATACAAATACTCGTACAGATACAGATACAAATGCTGCGCACGAGCTGCAGATACTTCTCGCATGCACAGTCAGGCATGCAAATTTCTGCAGGCCAAACAAAACGTAATAAATTGTTGCCGTTGTTGTTGTTGTTGTTATTGGTTGCGTGTTGCTACCAAAAAACAAAAAAAAAAACAAAAATGTTTACAAAAAAATACAAATTATGTCAGGCAGAAAGCAAAAGTTAAGCGAGAACTGTGACAACAACCAAAAAGTGAAAATTATGACACGTTTTTTTTGTTTATTTGTTTATTTTGTTGTGTTGCCGTGTGAAAGTCAAGTTACAAAGTCATAAATACGCGTATTAGCCTCGTTTTATGCAGGGCCATAAGTACACACATACATATATATAAATTATATATACACTGATCAAAAATATGCAACCTACAAGGCAATTGAATTTTTTATTAATTAAATATGCAGCATCTTATATATTTTTTGCATTTTAAATCAAATATAACATTTATTTTAATAAAATGTATAAAATATAAAAGATATAGCATATATATTAGTTGATTGGGTTTCGTATTCCAAAATGAAGTGTCGATATTTAATTTAAACATCAAAAAGGCACAACTTTTAAATTAAGACTGGAATACTTTATAAAATCATTTATATTATATTTATTCCTAAACGACATATGTTTAATATATTTTAAAAAAATTCCCAAACGGAATATTTTCAAACAGAATCCGTATATACATTTGAGCTTAATTACTCGCTCAATTTAAAATTCTATAAAAATGAGATGCAAAATGTTTGAAAAGTTTTGCGTTAACATTTCTTACTTCAATTAAAATAATATCGTAATAAAAAATGTGATGCTTTCTAATTGTAGATCGTGTTTAAATGATTGTTATTTTTTATAAAATATTTATTTATATTAAAATATATATTTTGGAATTAAGAAACTATAAATGCTTCTGTTATAGGAAAACAATTACTTGCTTTCTCTTATCAAAAGTTTATGCGGAAGTTAATTTAAATTTCTGGCTAATAATATTCAACTGGCACACAAATCAAATGTATACAATTAAAATTCAAAAGAAATTTATTTATTTATTTACAAATAACTAACTTACTGTTAAAATTCCAGCTGAAAACCCTGGCAGTCATGGCTTAAAATTTAATGATAACTCATAGTTTTAACTAGAAGTTATCATTATATAAATAAATAAATAATTAAAATTACAAGCTAACTTGAATTCTACGGGCGCTGGCTACTAAGGCTACTTCGGCTCGGTGCTTATTTCTAGATTCTGTTGATAATGTTAGTAGTTTTTAAGAATTCAATAGAAATAATGCTCATTTCTGGCTGAAAATGCGTCTACAAACTGTAATACGACGACAACTAGAAGTAATTGGAATTAATCTAAAAAATACACTATAATTTTGAATCAAGCAGCGACCATAGACAAAAATTGTTCTAATCATAGCTTAGGTATGCAGATGAATGTTGATGTTTTTATCAGTGTATAGTATGTTTATACATGTGTATTGCATGTATTTAATAGTGCTCATATGGGTATTGTGAGTTGCAGGCGTTGGGTCGCACATTTTTCGCTGTCAACGTTCAGTTCTCATGGCGTAATTAAGCATAATTACCCGTGTCAACAGCGGACAGAGATGAGATTGGAGCTGGAGTTGGAGCTGAAGTTGGAGCTGAAGATGAAGTTAAAGACGCAGTCGCAGTTGGATTATTTTGACAGATTTCACTTAATGAGTGTGTGCTGTGCTGTGCTGTGTTGTGCGCTGTGTGTGTGTGGCATACGCAGGAAATGTTAAATCCAAACAACGCATGCTTCATTTCCATTGTTGTTCCTCTGACTGACTGACTGACTGACATACACTTACAACGCATTGTAGCTAGTCTTGGGCTGGGTTTCTGGCTTCCTCTGGTAATTATTTGCATGCAACTTCGTTTGCGAGTCGTATAAGTCATTTTGTGGTCAACATTAAGGCCCTGCCCCGGTCAAAACTGAAATTACCCAACACAACACACTCTCAAGCATAATTCTGGCCGAAAAAGAGCACTAAAGCGAAGCAGCAAAAAGAGCAACACGTTAACAACATAAAACGACCAAGAATGCTCTGTTCGAACGTGATTGACTCAGCTGATACCCTGTATACAGCTATAAAGTAGTCTAACATACAGTAGAATTCATATATGATTCCTTTTCAGAGTACTTTATTTTGGGGATTTATATCAATTTTGTGTTTCTTAGTTTTCTTCCTGAAATGATATTCCAACTAAAAATATGTCCCACAGTTGATGGAGAAATTTGTAGTAGAAGATTCGAATAGTTTCTCAATCAATTTACTCAAAGGGAACACTTTTCAAACCAAATATTCAATGCCTTTACGGAATTAAGAACCGCTTACAATTTCAATTCCGAATGTTAAGAATGAAGATTTGAGCTAAACGAAAACATATATATAAAGGAACTCTTGGAACTCTATCCTACGAGATCTGATTATGCTGATCTTATGCTGTTGATGCTGATCAAGAATAGATATAATTTCTAGTGTCAGAGATGCATTGCTTTGTCTGTTACACACCTGTTGCTTTATGACACCCATTTTGCACAATTGTAATGAATACAGGGTATCAAAATACTTCAACCTGGCCCGCTTGTAACCCAAGTGGACCCCAGTTCTCATCTGCGGAGTGCTGTCCACATCTGCGTCTGCGACTGCGTCTGTGGTTGATTTTTATGGTTTCATTAGTAGCCCACATGCATGGTATCTGGTACCTGGTACTCGGTACCCTGTACCCTGTACCCGGTACCTGGTACATGGTACACGCTCTTTGGGTATCTCTCTGGCTGCGCATGCGTAGCCAGCTTACAAGTATTCTTTCAAGATGTTGGCTTTGCTCGATGTCGATGTCGATGGCGATGGCGATGCTGGCCAGTCGACAGGCGGATTGCGGCCTGAGAAAATTCTACTGACCCACAGAACTTTAACTTTTTGAGTGGCATTGTTCAATTTAACAACAGAGAAACAGCAACAACAACAACAACCAGCAACAACAACTGAGAGCCAAGAAATTTCACAAGCCTGTCGGCCATTTGCTACAATGCTTTTTTTTGTTGTCTGCGGCTTAAGCTTAAGTTTTAGTTTTAGGCCTTAGGCTTTAGTAATAGTATTGATGCCACTTCCAATGCCACTGCCACAGCCTAGCCTAGCCTAGTCGACTCCTAAATGTGCTACACATGTTGCACTTGCCAACCTTTATCGGCCAACTGCTAAAACCGCAAATTCTAGTTTCAGTTTGTGTGTTAAAGTGTCGATTCGCATCATTGAGAAGTTAGTTCAATCAATTTGTGTGCCAATTGTCGATCATCTGGTTTTGTTCAACTTTAATTGATTAATTGCCAGTCGATTTGTTCATTAAAGTCTCATTGTAGTTTGTTAAAATGTACAGCTAATTGCAATCCTGTTTAGTCTTAGCTTGATTTTCAACTAGTTTCAGTTAATTTTTAATTGTTAACTAAAAGAAAGTATTTCAATGCTTTTAACGATTATTCTCAGAGGAAGATTCATTCTTAAAAAATGAAAAGAAAAAGTTGAGTGTCAGTTTTTCAACTAGTTATAACGTACTCTTTTGGAACAGAGCCATTCAAACTGACAAAATTAATAAGAAATACGTCAGAAATCACTTCATTGTCATTGAAAATATTGAAAATGTGTTTAAATTTCATATTTTATGAGGGAATATAAGCAAAAGTTTTGAGAAATTACTGCCTGACTGAAGTTCGAGCCACGAAACTTTCCAATTTTCTTTTGTTTTGCGGTTTTCCCTTTAATCTTTCTGTTATTTTATGAACAACTTGAATTAAACTATATTTACAAGAACTACTTAATTCCTTTACTACACATTGGAATGCAAATTCGAATTTAATTATTGTTTAAACTAACAACTAAATTAAACGCATCAAAATGTTATATACGAGTAATACAACAAAACGAGCGAGAATATAGCTCTAGCGAACGAAATGAAGGAACTTTATGAACTTTACTGGTTCGCTTGCATAAGAATGAATAAGTGAACTAATTTCTTCAATTGAACTACACTAGACACTCACAACTTGGGGCATTGAGCTGCGATTGTGCAACTGAACTGATTAGAAAATGAGTTTGTGGCAAGTCCAAACACGTGCTAGCAAGTTTACCCTTGACGCACTGACCACAGCGCTGCAAGCTGAACAATTTGGCGCAAAATTGTTGTTTGTTTTCAAAATGTATCTAACTGCAGCGTGGACCGCAAAGGGAACGCACACAACTGGCAGTTGGTAACACGAAAACTTGCAACTGGCATCTTGCAACTGGCAACTGGCAGTGCGACATATTTGAGCAGTCGATTTCAATAATTTGTGGCAGCCGCAACGAGGCTGGGCAGCAGCAACAAACAACAACAACAACAACAACAAATTGCGGAAATTGCCAATCGAAATGGAAAACATTTTCATTATTTGTTGCCGCTCTGGCCATAAACATGCGGCCTGCCCAGGTGGGTGTGCGTGTGTGTGTGTGTGTGTGTTGTGCCTGGACTACAAATTTATAGCTCGAAACATAAATTGAATGCCGTGAAAAACATATTTTGCTTGCTACTCGCGAAATTGTCAACCCAGCCATCTACAACTTTCCGAATTTCCGACTATTGAACAGCATTTTTATAGCATTACAGAAAGGGTATTATAACTTTGTCATCAAATATGTAACGCTTGGGAGAATGTTTTTGATTCCCTAAACTATATAGGCTGACTTCTATAACACCCAACTTTATATACTTATAAACACACACATGCTCAAACTCACCAATATTGTTACTACACACGCACCTCCCCTGGTAAATCCTCCTCCTTACAACAATGTTTTATATTCATTTAGTTAAGTACTTTAGGCTCACAAGAAAATATATATAAAAATAAAAAAACTATATGTATTCCTGATCAGCCGACTCTATAATGCCCTGTCTTTCTATATGTCAGCTTTTAAGCTATCTCAATGAAACTTGATACAGATATGCATAGTGTATACATATTTCGGATCAAGACACTATATCATATAGTTGCTATAACAACTTTCGGTCTAAAATGTAGTTTCTATAATCGTAATCCTTCAAAAATATGCATATGTGCAAAATCCGAGGTCTACTTATAAGAACAACCTTTTTGTTTTCCCAGTTAACTCAACCTCAATCAGCAATTGAAAGTCTAAGTTTAGTTTAACTTTTACTTTACTTAAAAATGATATAGGAATGATCAGTAAATGGTTTTAAATAGGAGATTAGCTTAGTTAAAACTAATGTAACTAACTAAATTAATATTCTTGCAATTCAGCTAGACACCATACCACTTATAACAATATTGATATGTTGATTGTGATATTAATTAGATACAAAAAGGGAATAATAATAAATATCTAACTTTAAATAGGACTGACATACAAGTTATTGTATGACATCATGATAAAGAATATATCTTAATAATTTTTATTTTATTTTTAATTTTTATTTGTAGTAACTGAAACATAAATTTCAGTAGAAAACTATTACCTATAGAAACTTAAGCTAGTGTGAAATGAATTGAAGAATGAAACTATGTCTAGATGAACTAAGATATTATATACATCTATCTACATTATGCAAAGGATTTTGGGGTAATAATTAGGAGTTAAAGAGTTATTAATATAAAGAGAAATATAATAAAAAAGAAAGATATAAATATTAGGTCAAGAGCATGTTACAAATGAGTATTTGCAGATGATATGAATATAAAGTGTTACTTAAAATGTATTTCAGTTAGAGTGAGTAAAGATATTTACATATAAATGCAAGTATTGTATGAATAACTTTTTTGTTTTCTTCAGTTCTCATGGTATCAATTCTATTAGCATCTCTGCGAGAGTATTAAGTCATCGGCAACTGGAATATACCTTTTCTATCTAGTTTTTTTTGTACAGTTTGTGAGCCTGGCATTGCCATTGATTTATATCAATTGCTGGCCACGTTGCCGCCAAGTGCTATAAACAAGAAATTTGTAATTAATCGAGCCGCCGCCGCCTTATGGCTAATAACTTATAGCCGCCATATAAATTGGCTGCAGAGAGGCATTTGGCTTTAGCTTTGATTGCATGTCAGCGCCTAGTTTCTAAGACGCGTTCGTTCCCAGGACGCGCCCTGGGCTCATAAAGAATATGATTTGTTGGCTGGCTGCAGCATGTGGCATGTGGCATGTGGCATGTTGCAATGCTTGCGCTCTGCTCGCAAGTGTCCCCACGCGCCGATGCCACAAGCAGATGCCACATGTGGCGCACTGTGCTTGCATAGCCCGCCCGCTGCCAGGCAATTAGATGCTAACCACGCAGGACATAAGTCCTTCACTCTTTAATTGGTGGCAACGATCAGGTCCCTGACTCAAATTCAAATGTGCCAAAAAGGTGTGCCCATTGCTCTTGTTGTTATTGTTGTTGTGGCTGCTGCTGCTGTTGCTGTTGTTGTTGTTGTTGTGCGCACCCCGTGATTTATGTAATGCATTCAAAATGCGACTTTTTCGGGGGGTAGTCAACGGCCGCAGCCATAAATATGTCAATATAAACAGCCAGACACAACAACTGCAGCAATAACAACAACCGAAACAACCGAAACATTTCAATAAAAATCAAAATCAATAGCAAAAGTTTTCAAAACATCACACACAAATTGCAGCAAAGACTAGAAAATACCCTAACTACTTTGAAATAGTTTTTGACTTAATTACATTTAATTTAATTTATGGACAAGTTTAAAACTCTTAAGTTACTGCACTAGTCACGCATACATAATAATACTCTGAATATTAAGTGGTCTATAATTTGTATAGTTTTTCGTTTGCTTGTGCTTAAATTTTGCATATTTGTTTAACTTGTGCACTACTACCTTTTTGGCAGGTGAAACTAGTTGTACATAGTACACTCAAAACGTGGATTAACTATAGAAGATAATAAATTGTACTTATACTAATCATTTTCTAATTATTGTATTCATATAATTTATTTACTACTTCTTCCGTACAGACATTCATGTAAATTGGTAATTACAGGATTCTAGAATCTATATAATATATCAATTTAATCTCAATTTCATTTTGGGTTTAGTAACTTATTATGTTTTTGGCAATTATAGTAACCTCTTCTGATCTGAACGTCAAACTCCTCTATAATTTCCTGCAATTTATCGACAGAGTTTCAGAGTATTTATTTGACTGAGGGTCCCTAATATTCTGTTTTCAGGACTTGGTTTGCCAGAAGCTTACTAAGTCCAACAGCTATAATTCTGTTTATAAAAACACTCCACTCTTCAAAATATATATTATAATTTACAGAGGTATATAATTTACTTAGAGTTTTTAATGTACCTTTTTCATGCCTTTGATTGCTATATTTGGATTAAAACATCTAAATACTTAGGCAGAAAATGCTATGAAGTCTGAACTCCCTAATGTAATTAATACTTCTAAGACACACACAAATACACATAATTAATTTACTGTGAATAAATGAAATGATATGCGAAATCTGACCTCTCTATAGTTGAAAAACAATCGATACTATTGATAATATCAAGTGTTCTCTTATGAAATTATTTAATTTGTTCTTCTAAGCATAAGTTTCAAATTGTTAAGGGAAATTCTATACACCATTTTGAGGCTTTATACTCAAATGAATGAAAAGATTTCCAATTAAAATAGTTCTAATTCTAATCCAATTCTTTATTGTGCCTTATAATTGCCAACATTTGCTGAGCATCCTTTGTGATATTAAGAAAGCATCCTTTGTGATATTAAGAAATCGCTACTTTTGAGTGACGGAACTTTTGACTGACAGCCTCGTCTATGACATAAGCATACACAGGCTGCATATACCCTTTCTTTCACCTAGGTGCGGGTATTAAAAAAACAAAACGCGCGCCGGACGCCATCAAGTTTAATGCGCCTTTGTTTCGCTGCGTTGTATGTATATTTGTTGTTGTTAGCTGAGGGTTGAGTGGGGTTGGAAAGGGGCGGCGGGGTATTGGGGGGGTTAGGGTAGGGATGTGGAGTATTGTCAATTGCCTACAAATTGGCGCAACGTACGGCTGCAATACATTTTTGACTACTTCCACTCATTTTGTAGCCACGGGGGTTGAGTAATCGCCATCGCCAGTGCCGGGCCAAGCCAGGCCAGACCAGGCCAGGCTGGGCTATCCACCTATCCAGCGCCATATCGCACAGCTCCATTGCCATCGAGTGTGCCCAGGTGCCCAGGTGTGCAGCGCTGACGCAGCAGCAGCAGCAACAGCAGCAGCAGTTGCCACTGCGACACAAAATGTTAGCCATATGCAGACACTGGCACAGCCGGAACATGCCCCATTCTGCGGCATGACTGCGCGTATGACACCGTTGAAGGTGGCCCAGTGCGCTGGTGGCGCCCCAGCCCCTGCCCCTGCCCCCATCCCATCCCCAACCCGTTGCCGTACCTGGGCCCGTGCATGACTCAGGTTCAAGTTGGCCGCATGACTTTCAGCGCGCTGACACACAAAATAAAATCAAATGGCAGGCGTTTATATAAAATCGAGTATTACGAGTAAGCCTCGTACGAGTATGCGGCAGTTTTATTAAATATGCAGAGCTGTGCTACTGGCAGGCTGCGCGGGGGGTTGCGGATGCCGGAGAGAGAGAGTCACCAGATTTCAGACACGACAAAAGGGTTGCATAAACAATGGCCCAAAGGTTGCACAGATGGGGCCAGTAGCGGCTACAAAAGGTCGCTCAATATAACTGAACTTGGCAACACATTTCAATTAAAACGAAAACAATAAGCCAGTTAAATATTGTATCTTGTAGAACATTTCGATCCGCTTGGCCTCTTCAAACATTTACTTCTTTATTTCTTAAATGCCCGCAATCTGACCCTTCGTATCTTCCTCTTCTAAATAAACTTTAGATAGGTAAGAAATTTGTTTACATATCAAAGTTCTTAATTAATTTGGGAAGAATATTGAAAGATTTCTTTAATATTGGAATAACATGTACATTTATGTACATTTTGAGTAGATTTTCTTTAGATTCAGTTTAATACAAATGTAAAAGTTGAATTTCTCAGTTTAATTTCAAGTTAATGAAAGTCTTTTTTACTCACTCATTAACTGATTAAGCTTGTAAAATTTAATTTATATTGCAAATACATTTTTGATAAGAACTTCGTGTAGATCGTAAACTCAAAATGTATCTATTAATTTTGGGTTATTTTGTACAGTTTGAGTTTACAATGCCATAGGAATGATCGGTCGACAACTACGTTTTTGTATGAAAAACTTTTTTGTTTACAAATGTAACCACACCAAACTTTCCCAAACAGAGTCTCTAGAGAGTTTATACAATCTGACCAAGTTTGGAAGGGCAATCTGTCTCTTTCTCTCTCTCTCTCCCGTTGTCTCTCTCGCTCTCTATCTCGCTCTCTCTCTCGCTCTCTCTCTCGCTCTCTCTCTCGCTCTCTCTCTCGCTCTCTCTCTCTCTCTCTGCTCTCTCTCTCTCTCTCTCTCTCTCTCTCTCTCTCTCTCTCTCTCTCTCTCTCTCTCTCTCTCTCTCTCTCTCTCTCTCTCTCTCTCTCTCTCTCTCTCGCTCTCTCTCGCTCTCTCTCGCTCTCTCTCTCTCTCTCTCGCTCTCTCTCTCTCTCTCACGCTCTCTCTCTCTCGCTCTCTCTCTCGCTCTCTCTCTCTTACTCTCACTCTCATTCTCACTCTCTCTCTCACTCACACACACACACACACACACACTAAAGTTGCCCTCCAAAAAAAGCTATTGCTTTTCACAAAGTATACGTCCAAATTGATAAATTGTAGTGGGGGTCCCTTGAATTCTTGAGAATCGCAGAGAAGGGCGATCAAAATTATAAAACTATGTTTTGTGTGAATAACTTTGTTGTTTATAAAGATATCCTAACCAAACTCATCCAAACTAAGTTTCTAGAGAGTTTTTACAACCTGACCAACTTTGATAAGAATCGGGTCACTATATCATATAGCTGCCATAGGAACGATCGGGTGAAAAATGCAATCTGACCAAATCTAACCACTATTTGTATCAAAATTAATTCCTGCTGGGGGTATATAGCTTCGACACTCCGAAGTTAGCCGTTCTTTCTTGTTTTTCATTTAATTTTTCAGCTGTTTTAACAAAAACTTACATTAAACTTAGACTTAATTTATTTAAATTCTTAATGAGGCAATTTGCCTCATTTACTCATACTCGGGCAGAGTTTCCTCATCTGTAAGGATATGGGTTTTTTTTATACATACATAGAATTTAATTACTAATGCAAAGTCACGACACTCAAAATATGCCCCTAAATTGTGAACTATTTTATTGATTGTGTAAAATTGCACACAATTTTCCTAATTTGTTCTCCGAATTCTCTCGGACAGAAAATTTTGTCGTCTGTTTATGACAAGCAGTCATCAAGAAATAAAGATTTACAGGCTTTTCTTCTGGAACACATAAGAAAACTATAAGCATTAAATTGATAGAACTTTTGTTAATGTGAAAAGAATCAGAGTTGCTTTCATTGCCATTACTTTCTAAGTACTCAAATTAAGATATATTTACATAAATATCATTTCAACGGAAGCTACATTCAATTATCCAGTTATGGCAGGCCTGAGGGGTTAGGGAGGTAGAGTAAGCGGGTCTTGGTCCCTCTTGGTCCATTACGAAAGGCAGCCAAGCATTCTGGCAACTACATACAACGTTCCCACTGACCTACATGTTATTAATTTGGCTAATGTAAAGAGCCTCAAAACAAAATATACCAAAGCAAATGTGAACGAAAATTGCCTAACCATCGAGGTGGAGGCCCAGCGGAGTGAGAAGTGGGTAGGGGGTAGTGAGGAGTGAGCAGTGGGGAGTAACCAGTAACCTACATGGCCAGCTAACTTGAATGAGTGTCAAAGCTATTTTGCGCTAATTGCCTTTTACGATTATTTTCACATTTGGGCGAACGTCGAGCAACGCCCGCCGACAGTTCAAGTCCCCAGACCCGAACAGGCCCGACCCAACCAACCAGGCCCAGTCTTTGCGATGGAGTTGCAGATGGAGCTCGAGTTGGAGCTGGAGCTGGAGCTGGAGCTTGAGATGGAGTTCGAGTGCGAGTGCGAGTTGGACTTGGTGCTGTGCCGCCGCACACTTACGCGCACGCATGACTACACACAGGGAGCAGGCGACGCACAGTGGTTCAGAATCTGATTCTATAGCAGGCAAATTTGTACCAAGTAACAAGACACAAGGATACTTAACTTTTTCTCTATTCTCTCTAGACTAGATTGACTCAACTTGACAACAAGTTGAGAAATGCGTTGAAATCATGTCGTAGTTATTAAAATTCCCTTTATATTAGAAATTCAAATATATATTCTAGAAGCCCTAAATATAGAGATAGTTTTCATCTAACCATCGAAATTAGAATAGTCAATAAATAAGCGGCAGTTATGACAAAATTTTATTGTGGCTAATAGATCATAATATAATAATCAATCTGAGAATCGTCATATACAAAAAAAGGATTTTAGTTTCTCATAAGCATTACTTGAGAATAAAAGGTACTAAAGCTAAGCAATATCTTAAAAAACGAATTCTTCAAGCTTTTACAAACTGCTTTATTTTAAAAATATATAAGAAAATAAAGGATAGTATTTTTTATTATGAGAAGGAAATTCAGATCTTTAGAAAGCCTTCCGCATTAAAAACTTATGGATTGTTTAAAGCGGTTTGTTTTCAAACATTTAAATAATAATAATAGTATTTTTATTAGAAGTAACCAAAAATTCAGATTGTCAGGAATTCTTATAAGAAGTAACCAAAAATTCAGATGGTCAGGAAACTTTCTTCATAATATAAAACGAGGTTTGACATATAGAATTCATCATAGAGTTTTTTAAACAAAACACACCTTATATTCAAAAACAACGATCTAAAACAGATCTCAAAGATGAAGTTTTATTACTTTGAACAAGCAGAATCGACTAATTATCTTATTGACTGTAATTCTAAACCACTGTGCAACATCCTCAGCGTCATTTAAGGCATCTGTGGTGCTCAAGCTCTGGAGCATGCACGAGTGCGCCACATTACACATTACACAGACACAGAGAGAGTAAGATAGATACATCTCTCCTTGCCACTCCACCCTCCACCCTACACCGCTCCGCTCCTCTGCTAACTGCAGCTGTGGCACGCAACATATTCGCTTATTAAATTGAATTAAATTTTTCGTACGTTTTATTTGCGGCACTTTTCGTGCGAGGTGAGGTATGCGATGTGAGGCCGCTGTGGGTTAATGTCACACCACAGAGCGGTAGCAATAAAAACAACAACAACAACAACAGCAACGAGCACACACATGAATACACAGTGCTGAGAAAACTGTGCAACCTCATAGATAGGGGGCAACAACAACAAGCAACAACAACAACAAAGGCGATTGTCGAATGCCATTGCGCTTAACTTTTGTTATTATGGTCAATTATGGCTAACGGCAATGGCAACGACTTGGGGACTTGGAGACTTGGATACTGGGAGACTGGGAGATCCCCTCGATTCTTTGACTCTTCCGCTATGCAGTGGAACATGCGACAATGCTAAATATGAAATTGATGATGCCTCGTAATTGTGGGCGTGCTTAAGTCCAAGCCAACTGACCCAGTTAGCCAGGCCGGCTTAGACCAAATGACACGTGCATTTCATTTGGCCAAGCGAAATCATTTTCTATTTGCTGTTGCACGTATACCATGCCCATGATTAATATTTCTTCAATAATTGTGCAATGACCTTGCCCGAAGAGCCGGAAAGAAAAGCCCATGCTTGGCCATTAATTGACTTTTAACCAGCCACAAATCAGACAAAATCTAAAACAGACAAGCCAAATCATACAAAACATTAACTGCAAAGCAACGAAGCTTGAAATACACTATGGAAAATTATAAAGAACTTGGCAGACTTATACTAAATATTAAACCATTTTGTCAGGTTCATAATATTGTTAAAATTGTGGATACACTCGATTCCATTTAACTTGCTATAATTGTCAGGTAGATTGTAAACATTTGTTGATAATACCTTTCGGCCCTGGCAACACTATCTGTGAACTACAGACGAGGCGTTGCCAGCCTTTTATATAATTTGAAAATATTATTATCGTAGAAATTATAACTAAAACACTCGATATTATTATCGTCACGACAATTTCCCTTGACTTTACCGTCAACATGATAAAACGAGATCACCAGAATGAAGAATCTAAAGTTTTCATTACACCTATTTACTTTGTGGAAATGAATTTCCCATAGGTGTTCTCACTTTCACCTTCTAGTAGAATTTGCGGATTAAATTCACTTGTCGAGATCACCAAAATGAAGCACCAAAAGTTTTAATTAGACCTATTTACTTTTGACTTACCTCAAGTCTTTGCGGAAGTGAATTTCCCATAGGTGTTCCTACTTTCACCTTCTAGTAGAATTTGCGGATTAAATTCACTTGTCGTTGAACGAGAATCGCATACTTCCACGAAAACTCTTGCCGAAAGTGAGAATGGAAACAGGCCTTTATTTGATTAGCCAAACTTAATAACAGAGCGATTATGCCAAGGCTGCAAGAGCATTAAAAGTATTTAAAAAATTGTTGCTCGCTGTTATTTGGCATTTGTACAACAGTTAATCATGCAGGCCGCGACTGACTGTCTATAAGTCTTGGCATATATAGTATACGAGTATACGAGTATACCTATAGTTAGCAATATCTGCTGACTGGCTCATCCAACGATGGGCGCATGGCTATAAATAAACGCGCTTATTCTAAGCGTCGATTAATGGGTCTGCGCCTACAAAAAAAAAGAAAAAACATCATATTGTATTGTAGTTCGGGGGTCGGTTCGGGGGTAAGACATGTTTAAGAGCAGCCACATACCAAGTTTTGAAATGGTGAACACAGATGGATGCCGGCTCAGCTGGCTGGGATTGCTAAGATCGCTGAGTACTTCCAGGCAGAAGGCAATCATCTAATCGAGCACTTGGCACTTAATTACCAGACACACAGTTGAATTTGAGTTGAGTTAAGTTGTTGTTGTAACTATTACAAACTGGCGCTATATAATCTTCAACAAACAGCCATTAAAACCAACTCCAAAACATAAACAGCAAGTCAGAGCCAATGTGTTTTTTTATATTTTTAATAAGTTTTATAAGTAATGCTGTAAGTACAAGCATATAAAAAAGGCAGCTGAGCTAAAGTTGTATTGTGATTTTGTGGCTGGTCAATGCCAAGGCAAGTGGCCAGGCAAGGTCAATGAAGTCATCAATGTACTCATCGCTTCTAATGCTAAAGACATTGGCTAACTCTATAAATTCTAGCTAATAATATAGTCGAGATTGTTATCGCATTCGCATTCTATGCAGACAGCTGACAAGGCAATCAGTTAAGAGTTATGTCAATGCACTGCAGCTGGTATTGGTATTGGGATTGGAATTGGGATTGGAATTAGGATTGAGGCGTGGCATTTGAATAGACAACTCTCGAAAGTGTCAGCCCCAACAAATGCAATAAAGATTGAGTACTCAAGCCTCAACCCAACCCAATGCCCAATGCCATAATTGATTATGCCAAGGTGTCGCAATTAGCCCGGCGAAAACAAAAGAAAACTCCACTCAAGTTGTTTAGTTGGAAAGTTGTTTGACCACAGGAAATAACTACAATAGATATGACACGCATTCAATTCCAAATTGAGCAATTGACTATTGTGTATAATGTTGAAATAATTATACTTTTCTTGCCACACGTGTGCGCATCTAACGGCTGCACTTTTCCACTCTTGGGCCCATGCAACATAAATTACAAATTAATCGTTTCGTGACTGTAATTAAGAATGCCTTTGTAATTGCAATTTACATGCAAATTATCTAATAAAATGATGTTTTAGTTCAGTGACTAAGCCGTAGAGCTAAAAATACACATCGATAGTTTTGAATTGATCATATCAGAAAATATGTTAAGTTTTACAAACTTTAAATAGTTTTTTTTCATTTCATTACATCACTTGTAATACCATTTTGTTCAGCAGAAAATATATTCCTGCCGATTTATTTAAGCCCACAAACATTTACTCCAATGATTTTATGCCAAACTAATTTATCAACATCAAACTGGAAGTTGTTTCCTGGTGATTTTGAAAGTGAATAACGAGATATTATAGATTACTAACCTGTCATTATAAAACGATCCTTAATAGTGAAAAAAACAGAATATATAAAGTGGACTATATGCTTTGTTTATTTTGCGATCTTTTTGAAACTTCCAAGGTAAAGTGATAGTATAGCAAACTATATGTGCACCAAATTTTAATAAGAAAGCTTGAAAATTGCTATTTAAAAAGGATTACATAGTTTTGGGAAGCTTTCATTCAGGAAGTTCAAGTTTTATTATTTTCTAACATTCAATTTTTGTACAACTTTCATGATAACATAATATCGTATTAATTAAAATGTTCACAAAATTTCAATAAAAAAGCTTGAGCATTGCTATTTATAAACAATCGATAAAGTTTTGCGAATTTTTCATTCAGCAATTTTATCTAACAAATTTGTGTTTGGAAACCTTTTAGCATAAAATGATATTAATTGTAATGATATTGCAATAATATATGTATATGTGTACCTAATTTCAAGAAGAAAACTTGGCAATTTCTATTTAAAATCAATCACATATTTTTTAAATTTTGCACTCATCTAACAAATTAGTTTGTTTAGCCTTTTTGGAAACCTTTTAGAATAAAATAATATACTATATTAGCATATATATGTAACGAATTTCAATAAGATTGCTTGAGAACTGCTTTTTACAATCGCTCACATAGTTTAGCGTTTCCATCATTCAGCAAGTTCAAGTTTGATATTTGGCTGTGAAATTTGTTTAGTAAGCCGCTTAAGCTCATTAAGTTTAAGCCAGAACCGAGAGACATAATTATCGTACTTAGATGTGCTGATCAGCGCTCATTTGATAGATAAATAAAACTAGCTGCGGTTATGAGCGCAACTCAAGGTTGTCCCAAAGTATTTAAGTTATACAACAAAGCGTCGCTTTGTTTACAAATTTGTCTTGCTTAATTTCTATTTTAATTATCAATATAAAAAATATATATAATGCCGAAGGTGTTAACAGTAAAGAAGAAGCCGTAACAAAAACACGCACACACAAAAGAAAGAAACAAAAATACAGTCAACGTTTATGCTTTTGGCCATAAACATTTGGCAACACATTTGCCTTTGACTTTGACTTATGGGCGATGATTTTCACAAATGAGAGCTTCACGATTGACAATTGTTTGAATTGATTTGATGGCCAAGTGCAAGCAAATTGCAATTTGGCTTAGTTAATTAGCACGAATGTCAAATGGAATGCAATTCAAATAAAATACATGAAGAAGATTTAGCTGGAGTCTGAAGTTTAGAGTCAGTCTATCTGTAGCTCTCTGTCTGTTTGTTGGCTTGTACTGCTGCCTGTTGTTATAACATGCAATCCGAGTGGTGTTCTAGTCCATGTTTGTGCATTTGAGATTAATTTATGCAATACAAAACAAGACAAGACATGACTAGACATGAGGAGAGCTATCTGCCGGGCTGCCAGGCGGCCGGGCGGCCGGGGCTGCCGACTAGAACTCAAAAGTCAAACTGAAACTCCACTCGAGCTGCGGCGCATACATAAATAAATTAAAATTGCTAATGGCTGGAGCATTGGGGATTTTGCCATTGCTTTTGCCTCTGCTTTAAGATCTGCACGCCCATAATTAAAAGCAGCAACAAAAACCATGACCAGCTGAAGATCGCGGCTGTCTGCAGGGCTCATGGCATAAATCAATCAATTTATTTGCCCCGTCTGGCGTGTGGAGTACGAGTAGATGACGAGGCAGCAACAGTGCTGCTGGGGTGGGCGGCAGGAGGGCGGGGACGAGGACGTGGAGGAAGATGACGACTTGCAACTGGCAAATGGCAGCTGTAATCTTTTTGCCAGCCGGGTGCAACGAACTTCACCTTCGCATTTGGAGCTAGTTTCAGTTCCTGACTCTGCGCAACTCCCACAAACAACAAAAATATATAAAAAAAATAAACCTGACTCAGTTCCTCAGCTCCTTTTTGTAGAATTTGCAACTTTGGCCAAGTTGAAGTTGGTTTACAACTGCAAATGCAATTTGCTCAGCAGTTAGCTGAAACTTGCGCCGTAATGCTTCATAACTCATTGACAATAGACAACAGCTTAGTTGGCTGAGTTAACCAAGTATGTGTGTCTACACTTAGAGAAATTTAGCATGTGAGTACATAATACACTGGAAGTGCAACATTCTGGGAACATGTAAAGCACGTAAAGCCCAAAACTCTTAACAATATATATACGATTTATTAAAAAAAAAAATTAAAAGAAAATCTAGATATTTTTTTAATATGGCGATTTAATTTAAAAAGCCTTTCATTATACAATAATTTAAAAACACAAGACGGTGGCTTTAACTGTGAACAAAATTCTAAATTTTAGAAATGTAATTATAATCTAGTGGTATTTTTAAATAAAACTTTATTTAAATAAACCGCAAAATCGTGATAAATTATTTGAACCAGTTCTCTGTTACCTAAATTGGCTTATTACATTCCTTTTGTTTTTGTTTTTACTTTCATTAAGTTAGTATTTTGTAGTAGTTAAATTGTACTTGTTTTATAATTGTTTATTTATTTATTTATATAATGATAACTGTTAGTTTAAACTAAGAGTTAACATAGTGTTTTTAGCCATGGCTGCCAGGGCCTTCAGCTGGAGTTACATTTTAATGGTTATTATTTACAATATTATGTGGAATAATAATGTTTATGTTTATGTTTTTATGTTTTATAATTGTATTACTCGTTTTCATTTATGAAATTTGCATGATTTTACACTTGCTTTTAGAAATTTTAGAGCAAAGAAAACATACTTAAAGTTGTCATTGTTAAGAAAAAGAATACATATTGTTCATTTAAGAACCTATATTTTTGCATAGTGTAAGAAAGTATAGTATGTTTCTGGCTAAGCCACAAAAAAAACATGGCCATAAGTTGGCTGTTCGCTAAAATATGAAAATAATTTCATTTGTTGTCCGCTGCGAGAAGCTTGCCAAATAATTTCACGCCAAGAATTTGTCGTGATTGCGCCAAGCCAAGCAATTTGCAAAACTATTCTCGGCGGGTGTGGGTGTGGTGGGGGCAGGGTGGTTGTGGCTGTCGACACATTGAACCCCACTCGTTGGGCAGGGCAGGCAAATGCAAATAAGAAGCGTTGCATTGGGGCGCAGCAAATGCAATCCAAATCGCAATCCCAATTGGATTGCAATTGAAGTGCTGGCCATATAATTAACACTTGGCAGCTGCCAGCCAGCTAACAGCCAGCTGCCATTAAGCGTTTTAAGCCACTTCTTGTGGCGGCCTTCAGCAGGTTTCAGTTACCCAAACCCACACAGTGTTGCCTCATCATCATTATCAACAATATTGGTAGCTGTAACAGCAGCAGCAGCAGCAACACCAATAATTTAAGCTGTCATAATGAAGCCATCAGCTGTGTGTTAGAAAGGAAGAGCTCCAAATGCTTTCACCAAAGCATCGCTGCTGAAATACCCTTGAATTTTGTAGGAACTTAAGATGTGTGAGAGATTTTTCTAATAATTGGGTTGTTCACAAGCTGTGGCTAAAGGTTTAACAGATTTAAGGTCAATACTAACACGACAAAACCTCCCAAAGATTCTCAAACTAGCTCGAAATTTTGGCATTTTTAAATATTATTTATTTATTTACTATTATTAAAGCAATATCATTAGACTTTCTGGTTAATTTGGATCTAACTTAACATACTTAATTTTCAAATTATAATAGTATTATTATTATTACCGATTAACATGAAAATATGTCACAAAGATTCTCAAAGTGAGAAAGTAAGAAAAGAAGGATTTTTATTTCAACTACATATGGTCACACTAAGTTCAAGCTGCTCCTTTGAATAAAATGAACTGCAACAGTGCGATTTATTAATATTTTAAGCCATTAAGCATGAGTTGTGAGCATCCCAAATATTTTTAAATTTTTATTGATCATTTCACCATTTCATCAGCGAAACTGAAGAAGAGGTTAATCTAAAGACAATCAACTAATGTTGAGCTAATCATTTAATTTAATTAAAAATTGTTTAACAAATTTGGTGCCAAGCTGCTTTTAAATATTATAAATTTCCTTATTTATAATAAATTGAATGGTTTATTCATCTCTGGCTTTTCATCCTGCTCGAAAGCAAAGTTCTTGCTGCAGGGTATGGAATTGGGCTTCTGTTGAGCTCGAGATGAAAGGCTTTCATCAACAACGCTGGCGCCGCAGCAGCATCAAAGTATTTAAGGCTTAATCGATGGCGCTTTATTGCCCTGCCCCAATCTTGCTCCTCCTAAGCCCCTCCCTTGGCCCCGCTGCAATGTAATTCCCGCTTGCAATGCTTTTTTATCCAACACTTCTCTGCCCGGCCACGCTTCGTTTGTGTCGACAGCAGCTTTTCATTAGACAATTTCCCAAAGGAGGGGAGCAGGGGCAGGGGCAGGGGCAGAGGCATGGCATTCTCACTTTGTTGCAGCGCAGGGGAAAGGGTGCTGCAGCCAGCAGATTTTCATTATGTCGAGTCGAGTCGACACTAACAACAACTTTTACTTGTGTGTGGTACATTGTTAGCTTAATTGTTGTTGTTCTTGTTGCTGTTGCTGCTGTTTTTGCTGCTGCTGCTGTTAGAATGTGCGCGTTATTGAGTTACGTGCTTGGCGGCGCAACAACAACAGCGGCAGCAGCAGCAACAAGAGGCAACTGCAACTCGGCACGTTTGTGTTATTTAACTGTCAGCAGCATCAGCAACAGCAACAAGAACATCAGCAATTTCCACTCTGCCTAGGCGCTAATTGACAGTGAAAATGTCGCGCACTTAACATTTGTCTTCATCATTGGGCCAAAAAGCTGTTGCAGTTGCCAATCAGCTAACGAAAAGCGGAAATCTGAGCCCAGCATTAAATCAGCCCACTTGCATATGATATACGATCTGTAGCTAGATCTGGAGCTGAAGCTGGAGCTGCAGCTAAACCTAACTCAGCCTGGGCTTTTGGGTTCGGCCTGCTTATCAAGCGGGCTAATCACAAATGCAGCTCAGGCTTAACACCTACGCAGTGCCAGGGCTAACACTGCCAGGTAGGGCTGCAGTAAGGTAAGGTAGCGGGTGCCAGGGGGCCGGGGCAAGGGCTCGCCATCAAAAGTTGCCGCTCAGCCCACGCTCAGACGACAATCGCTAAATCAGCTGCAACTTATATACATATTAAGCATTCAAAATACCCTTGCGGGCATAGAAGCAGGTAACATGAGCTTAAGAATCAGCTTTGTCAGCTAAATATTGAAGGAGGGTTACTGTGAATAAGCGAAGATATCCTTTTCCTAATACCTCAAGTGTCAATTCAATATAAGGTTAAAAACAAGACCATGCTTAGAAACAATCCGCAAGGAAATCAGTGCAGTTTTGACAAAGTTCCAGGACGATCCTTAAAGGGAGAAGGGAGAACTTTCTAGGGTGAAATTTGTTTTCATTTGTGGTACTACCGCAAAAAAAGTTTTAAAATTTTAAATTTATAACTATTTTTATGTTCCCAATCAAAAAATAATATCATTTGGATAGTTCAATTTTTTAGCATAAAAGTTTTGAAAAACCATAAAAAATCTCCCTCTTTTAAGCGGAAAAAAAGGGGAAAAAACATATTATATTTCATAATGCATAAAAACAAACCGCCAGCTCAATAAAATGGAAAAAATATGAGCAAGGAAGGAAGCATTCTGCATGAAAATGTGCTCAGTTTCTGAGAGAGTTATGTGACTTATTCGAGTAATAAACTAGGTTTAAATATATCCATACCGCGTTCGACTTCTTTACTCAATTCAAACACTTAAATGAAGTACTAGACTTCCTATATTTAGAGTATTCAACATTCGTTTAGCTGGCAGCAGTAAATTTGCTGTTTCTTGTTGTTGCTGCTGGTTTTTGCTTGTCGCAGCTTTTCATTATGTTGAGTGAGCGAAATAAATGAAAGTTTTTTTTTGCTATCAATAATGTGTGCGGAGTGTCTCATTAAATGGAAGTGCATTCACAATGATGATGATGACGATGATGACGATGATAATGATAGATGATGATGATGATGATGACTTGATGGCGATGGCTTTTGACGACATCAAGATAATTGTTTCCCGGTTCATAACAAGCGTTGAACGATTTTAACATGTGGGCTGCAGCTCATCGAGCTGCTCCTCCTACCACTCGGCAAACTTATTTATGATGCCGAATTCAAAGAGAAATTATTAATTATATATAGCTGCAATTTGTTAAGGCAATTGTTGCTGTGCGGTTTGGTTTGGTTCAATCAAAAGAGACTTTTCTATGCCCTGGCAAGGTCGTTGCCGTTGCTTTGTTGTGCTTTAAACGGGTATGACTTTAAAGAGTTTACAATAATACGCAGGCATGGAGCACACTTCAAGGCTGCTCAGCTTCAACTTCAGCTACAGTCTATGCAAAACGCTGTGCCCAGCAAATAAATGCGATCGAGATGTAGCTGAATGGGAGTTTATATCTGAATACTTATAATACTAAACCGGGGGCGCCCACGCGCAATTATCAAGCGGCTTTTGTTTGGGGGTTTTGCTCTGTGACAACTTCTTTAATCAAAAACGATTTCAAAATCGGGCGTGGCAACACTTTGTTGGTTTGTTTCGGGCACACAGTTTGAGTTTGAGTTTGTGTTTTGAGTTCTGTTTCATGTGCCACGTCTCAGTGTTGCCTCATTACAAATTTGACACTTTGGCTGACAGCATTTGATTTCTTGCCGTTTTGGCGGCGTAAATCTTTATGCTTATGTCATTTAACTTAATGGCAACAAGTCAACAAACAAACGGCCTGCCTCTGGCCGGGTCCAAAGCCAAAAAAGACATAATACGGCGATTGGGCACTTGAGGCCAGACTAGGCAACAAGTAACCAAAGCCGAAAAGACACTAACTGACAGCTGTTGATAGTTTATTGATTATTTTTGGCAAGCAAAAGATGTGGCTGAAAGTTGCCACAACTTTTGGCTTAAAAGAACTAGCTTGGCTAAGGGCCTAGCCAATTTCATTTAAGATCTTTAAAGCTGGTTAAAAGGAGTTTTCAAAACTGAGCTGCAGCTTCAAATCAATTCATAAATATTATCGATAAGGGAAAAGTCCCGATAACCACGCAAACTAAGTCGATCCTTTCGATAGTGCTATCGATAATACTGCAGTGAAGCCCTTCACCAATAACAATCGTTGTATCGATGTTTGCCAACTTTTATTTGAGAATTTAATCGATGTATCGCTGCTTTTGTTCGATGTTAAACATCGTTGTTCATTCCAGACTTTCATCCCTAGCCAACAGTCATATACATACGAGTGTGCTTGGCACTTTTCACTAACTCTTTGCTATTGCAGGGCCCTAAAGCCCTCGGCTTTAGCCATGTTCCACCTTCATTGCCAGCTTGGCCGCCTCATTATTAGCCGCTCCAACACATTATCAGCATTGTGTGTGTGTGTGTGTGGTTTTCTTGTCCGCTTGTCGCCTTTTGCCATTTTTGACAAACTGCCAGTTTGGGCCTGGCCATAAGCGTGACTTGGCCGGCGATTTGGAAGACAAGCGGAGAGCGTTGACGTAGGGCAATTGTTTGGAATTGGAATTGGAATCAAAAGCGTGTGAATATTACTTAAGTCGGCTACAAATTAAGCCTTTGCCCTGGCTGCGGTCCGGTTTTGGCCATTATTGACAGCGATTTGCGGTGATTTTGACCATGAAGCCGGCGCAAATGTTGCGCTGGGGCGCCTTGAGTTCAATAAGCTTTTGTTTGGCTAATTTATGCCAGCAGACAGCTGAGCTGAGCTGAGCGGAGCGGAGCGAAGGCAGACGCACAAAGTTCTTTAATTAAATTTTCAATTTAAAACACTTGACGCTCGCCCCAAAGATGATGACAGTGGTGTGTTGCTAAGTGGAGGAAGGGGAGGAGGGCAAGTAGCTGCAGCAGGCGCCAAGTTTTCATTAAACCACGGGCAACATGAGGCCTCAACGAGGCCCGGACAGCGTCTCCCAAGTCTATTTTCATACAAATTGAATGACTGGAACTTGTTTGACTTACTCCTTGACAACAAGTTGATAATTGATATGCGCCACCTGTTGGCTGCTGTTCACACTAGCTAAAGTAAATGCGGAAACTTAGTTATAGTCATTAACAATTTATATTAGACAGCGATATTTATAGAGATGCTTTGGTTGCCACTTTTGGCAGAGTTTTATAGAAAAGAACACCTCCCTCAGTTTTCCGCTTTTCATTATTGCTGCGAAGTGAGTTCAATCCGAATGACAAGTGAATTCAATCCGCAAAATCTTGTCGGAACTGAAAATGGGAATTCACTTCCACAAAATCTTGCTTGCAGTAATTAAACGGATGAAAACTTCTCATAGGACTCCTCAACTTAATGGAGATAATGGAACTTGTTTGACTTACTCCTTGACAACAAGTTGATAATTGATATGCGCCACCTGTTGGCTGCTGTTCACACTAGCTAAAGTAAATACGGAAACTTAGTTATAGTCATTAACAATTTATATTAGACAGCGATATTTATAGAGATGCTCTGGTTGCTACTTTTGACAGAGTTTTATAGGAAGGAACACCTCCCCCTCAGCTTTCCGCTTTTCATAATTGTTGCGAAGTGAGTTCAATCCGAATGAAGAGTGAATTCAATCCGCAAAATCTTGTCGGAACTGAAAATGGGAATTCATTTCCACAAAATCTTGCTTGCAGTAATTAAACTGATGAAAACTTCTCATAGAAGGACTCCTCAACCAGAGGGAGATACATTTCCTATACACAAGTTAATAATAACCCAAAATTCGCATAGAATATAAATAATTTATTTCCTTCAAAGTTGAGCGGAAGTCAACACTTGGCTAAAAAGAGAGCTGTCTCCGTCTAGATAGAATTTTGTTGGCCCTTTTTTTGAATACGGGACACACTTGTAAACACATAATTAATCTAAAAACCCCATTCATGCTGCACAGTGTAACACTTATGAAAACGAGCAGCACACATGCCATAGCCCAGTTAAGACTGTTGCCCGTAAACTGTGCCAAAACAAGTTGTCCAATTGTCTGTTAATAAAAACATTTAAAAACTTAAGCATAAAAAATGATGATGATTATTATTAATTTAATTGTTTGTTGATGTTGTTGTTGTTGTTGTTGTTGTTGATGTTGTTTGCTGCTTAAGCAAATTGCGCATAAATGTTACTCTCTAACGCTTTATCTTCAATTTTCTATCTGTTGCAGGTAAGAGGCAGCTCGTAAACCCCAAATAGAATTGCGGCACGTGAGTAAAAGCTACACTTGTAAAACACTAACTGTAATTGCTAATGTATCTGTGGCTAAACTCTAGCTCTATCTGTATCTGTATCTGTCTCTGTATCTGTATATGTGAAGTATGCTAAGATACAACATCTTTGGGCCGGAGTGGAGTATTCACTTTCTCTGTTTTAATTGCGGCCAGCTTTATTTTGATGCGTGCGCATTTTAATGCATTTAAAGAGGAGCAACAGCAACAGCAGCAGCAGCAGCAACACGACAACAACGACAACTTCTGTTTGACTTGGCGAAAACTTCAGAGCAACTCACGTACGAAAATGATTTTGTAAAGAGCCGTGCCGAGTGCAGAGCGGACCTGAGCAGAGCGGAGCGGAGCGGAGCAGAACATTTAAGCAGCTTAACCCACTTCCGTGGCACATTATCATCATCATTTTATACGTCTGTTGCTGCTGCTGCTGCTACTGCTGCTGTTGCTGTCGTTAAACTGTTGCAGCTTTGTGTTTCCTTTTTAATTTCTTTCAATTACGCCGCACTTGTCACAGGGCCCAAACATAATAAAATGGCAATAGGCATGGGTCCGGGCCTGAATCCGAGCCCGAACCCGAGCCTGTGCCTGAGGCCTGTGAAATTCCCTCATTAATATTGCAAGTTTAAAAACTCTGTCAGTGTCTCGGCTTTAATGAGCATTGGGACTGCTCAACTGAGCAACATTTAAGCCACTCATTAAACCATTTTTGGTAGCCCTCTTAATGGACTTTTTTACTGATAGCACTGTGATACAAAATTTGCAAAGTTGTTAAAGCTTCTGCCATGAAATTATAGCGCTTCAAAAGTATACTATTTCTGCATCATTTCAATTAACCGCCAAAATCTGCTGTTAGAGCCAAACAACGTTACTGTTTTCAGCCTTAATCCGTAATAAGTTTTAATGGCAGAGGCATATCATATTTTTTGCCGGTGCACAATTCAATTTTTTTTAATTACTTGTAACTAAGTTACAATCAATTTTGATTAAAAAGGTTCTTATTTAAACAAAAAGAGTTATTAATTTACGTTTTCTATGTCGAATTTTGCATATTTTTTGAATTCCTCTAATTAATTGTAACCTTTTTATTGGTAAACTGCAGACTTTGTAGGATATTTTCAATTTGACGTATCCAATCATATAATATCTACAAGGTTATTTCACCTTCACTTCTGCAAATTTTGTGTTACAGTGTAGTTAGTAGGCTTACAGCCATATATGCTGTCTCTATCTCTATCTGTCACTCTTAATTAGAATCATATTTGGCAGCAGTTCTCTAATTACGTAACACACAGCACAGCTGCAATTGACGGCAGCAACATCATTATTACAGGCGAAAGTTGCAAGTGGCAAGTTGCAGTCGGTCTATGACCGCATCATGGTTGATCCAAGGAAAGTTGTTGCCTTTCTAAAAGTTTGTTATGTAGAATAGAGTCAGTCCGTGGCTCGACAATGGCCAAGTTACAGCATGCCAAGTTGCAGGTTGCAGGTTGTAGCTGCTGCTGCTGCTGCTGCCAGTTGCTGTTGCAAGTTGCTGTTGCCTATTGCTGTTTGCTGTTCAATTGATGCGCCAGCAACATGGCAGGCAACACAAAACCAATTTAGGAGCCCCAAAACGGGCAAACTCATCGCACACTCGTATTGCATGGCCAGATAAAAGCCACAGCAGATAGATAGATATATATATATATATATATTGAAGATGCAGTGCAGCAGCCTCGTAATGGCAACGGCTACAAAATGCAGGCCGTTAAAACAAATGAAGCCAAACCGAATGCGAATGCCAGGCGAGCATAGCCAATGCAACATTGCCTAATTCCATTGACTAAGCCCAAGCTGACCAGGCGCACTTTCAGTTTTCAAATGGCCCCAGTCGGTAACAACAACAACAACAACAACAGCAACTATAACAGCAGAAGCGGCAGCAACAGATAACAAGAAAATTGGTGTAACTTCAGCAAGCCGAATTGCAGTTGCCCTTAAACACTTACAGAAGCCAAAAATGTCAGATATCTAGAAGACATTTTTAATTTGGCGAATTCAATGGGTTTAAGATGAAAGCAATATCATCTTTATGAAGAAAACTCATCCAGGCTTCCTCTGTCCAAGGTTTAATTGGTTATTTAATAATAATTTCACTCCTAAAAGGCTAACACTTTCGATAAAATTTTGCGGAACTGAATGTCAATTAAAACCTTGCTGAATTTTATCCTATCTAATAAATTGAATCTCATCAGCATAACTAGTGAATTGAATCCGCAAAAGCTTGTCAAAAGTGAAAATGGGAACCTGTTTGGGAATTTCACTTTTACAAAAGCTTGGCTAGAATGGAAGCCCAAATAGTTCTGTATAGCTTTAGTTTAATATTCGACTTAGTTAATCAAGTTATAAAGAACTTAATCGACTTAGTTAACCAAATCAACAAACTTTTCACAAAAGTTGAAATTGTTCAAGCTCTCCGTGTTTTGTACTGGATTTACCTATAGATACGATATTGATTCAGACAGTTAATACTGTTTTAAGCTGGGTTATTCATATAAGCTTGTATCTACACCATTTGTTTTGTTGTGTACCAACAGTTTGAGCTAATCGTCGTACCTCATAGTGGATAGCGTGCTAAAGGCTCAGCTCGGTTCGTTTTTATGGCAAAGTCAAATAGGAAAACAAAATAGAAGTTAATCTAATAACAAAGATTGAGCGCAATAATTTCAGCGATTGGCAGCGCAGATTTACCATGCCGAGGAGGGTATGTCCCGGGCATGGCATCGGGCTCCAGCAAAAGTAAAAACAGCAACAGCACCAAGTAAAAGGGAGCGTCGTCGTCGTCGTCGTCGTTGTCTCGACACGGACCCCATCCATGGTCCACACGCTACAGTCCAAGTCTGCTGGCCGGAGGAGGAAAACAGTGAGGGACTGTTGGCAGAAGGGAGGGAGGGATCACAGAGCGTGGCCAAAGGCTCGTTAGCGTTTTGGCCCAGCAAGTGCAGCAGCAGCTGCTGCCAAATGGAAGCTGGAGCCGCTTTGGCTGCACTTGTTTTGTTGTGTGTATATATGTGTGTGTGTATCTGTGTGTAGATAGCGTATCTAATGGTTACATTTTAGTGCATACAAACGTATCTAATCGTCTAAACGTTTTATTAAATTACGTTAGTAGTAGGGGAGGCAGCCAATCGAATTTGTTGCATCATTGTTGGCCAAATGGCCGTTTGTTTATTTGTTTGCCTGGCTGTAAGCCATGACCTTGCCCAGCTGCTGCTGCTGAGGTTCAAGGTAGTGCTGCAAAACCATCGATAGTGGACCTGAGCATACATATATCGATATTATAGATATCGAACATTTTAGGCAAGTATCGAGTTTATGTTTGAGTATCGACAGGTTTAATAATGGTGGCAAGCTTCTAGATTTCATCAAAATTACTGAAAATGGTTTAGATTTTTCGGGTTGGAAGTTTTTCTGATTATTAGAAATAAACATCAAGGACTTTCTTGATAGTATTAGAAGTACAGAGGTATTAAGAACTTCTGATATCAATATAATATATGAAACATCATAATGTGTTGTGTAAAGTGTTTTCATGTCTTTACTTGATGTTGTGCATTTAGATGTTAAGCTTAAGATTATCGATACTTTTTTGCGATTACAGATCAGTGCTAGATCACGAATATCGATATTTTGTCAGCTCGAATCGTTAGGGGCGCTACTTGATGGTTGTAGTAATAGTTGAACTATAAATACCATCGATACTATAAACAAAAGTGTGCTTATCAAGGATATTTAGGATAGTAGAAAGCTTGGTTGCCTTAATAATCGATACTATCGATAGTTCCATCCATTACTTGCAGCACCAGTTCAAGGTGATATTTCTGAGCTAGATTTCTGTGCAATTTGCAATGGGTATGCGTTTAAGTTGCACAAGGCTTTAACTGTAATAGCCAGCAGCAACAACTGTAACAAAAACAACAACAAGAACAACAGCTATAACAGCAGAAAACATTTGGACAAGTTAAACAAGTTGACAGCTAGAGAAACAAACAAACAAACAAACAACAAACAGGCAAAAAGCAAACAAAACGCAAAGATGTTCAACTTATGCGAAGAACGAAAGTTTTGCTAGATAAACAAAGCAGGTAAAATGGCAGCTAAGACTGTGCTGGCCTAAAATGTGGGCATGGCCTAAACGCCAAAATGTTGACAATGGCACTGCCAGAACAAAGACAATCAACAAGAACAGAACAACAGAGTAAAACGCAGCTCGCAGCAGCTCGAGGGCAACATGCAAAGCTGCTCTTAACTTTCATGAAAGCGGCAACAATGCAACAGCAACAACAACAACAACAACAACCATCAGCAGCAGCAGCAGCAACAACCATCAATGCAAAAGTCCTAGAAATGAAATTGAAAACGAGAATGATATCAAGGCATGCATATGGATATGGCCAGAATCGAATAGTTTCTAGCTGCAATGAAATCAAGAGCTGAGAGACAGCAGCTGCAACAGCAACAGCAACATGCTGCAAATGAAGCCGCACATGGACACGACATTGCCACGGTCAAGCGGCATGCAAATGAGGTCCAGCCCCTTCCCTGCCTGGATTCGCCGTATCCGTGCATCCGCCAAGCCACACAAAAAAAAAACGGTGGGCGTTTTGGGATTATTATTGTAGCCGCCGTTCCTGAAATTAGCACAAAAACTAGCACCGCAGGCACAGTGTGTGTGTGTGTGTATGTGTGTGTGTATCTAGCAATAATTGCTGCTGTTTTATACCCTGTACCCATTAATAAAACTGGAGAAGAACATTTTCAATAACTTTATTTTTCAAAGATTTGCTATTGTCTTTGAAAAATGTGGTTACCCTGCTGTTCTATGGGTTGACCCGTGACTAGCCATCTGACTAACCCAAACGAGCCGGTACTGGCCCACGGGTCGACCCGTCTAAATGTAAAATCCTATACCATTTTTACACACGATGTCATTGGAACTGACGTCTCGGTCCGGCGTTGCAACAGCATGAGTCAGTCTATGGGTTGACCCACGTGGACTAGTCCATGGGTTGATCGACCTGGACCTGTCTATGGGTTGACCCACGCGGACTAGCCATTGTGAGCCTAGCCCAGGCTACCCATGTGACCGTTGCAGTGTATTTCTCTGCACCAACATGGATTGACCCGTTAACTAGTCAGCGTGGGCTAGCCAGTGGACTAGCCTGGCGGGTCAGTGGCCCGCGTCAGAACTGCAGGGTAGTTAGGAAAAGTCGACTCAATTCGTTCCAAAATTTGTATTCTCTGTTTATTGAAACATTTAAGAACTGGAGTAGAGTGAAAATTTTATAAAAAACATTTGTTTTTTTGCAAAAAATCATATGAGTGTCAAATTAATTTAAAGAACAAACCATGATCGAAAAGATATTATGCATGAAAATGAGTTGCGACAAAGTTGTGTTAGTTTGAATTATGTGAGGAGTAAGGACGAGTTGTTACAAGTACAAATTCTATGCACTTTTGGTATGAATTTTGACAAAAAAAATAAATAGACTTGAATTTTTTAAAAATTTTAATTTTTGAAAATGTGTAAGGGGAAAAATGGAAAAAAAAATTTTTTGTAAAATGAAGAAAGCTAAAATACCAAGTCAATTCAGAGGTCAAGTCATGACCAAAAACACATTCTGTATGAAAATCGGTTAAGTTTTGGCAAGTCTATGGGAGCTTGAATTCTGAAAGGAACAGTTGGAGGGGATTTCTTTACAAACGTTTGGTTTTTAACAATACAGGGTATCGGGCAGTTCAGCACTGTTAACTAGGACATTCCTACTTCATTTTTTGTTGTTGTTAAATGGCAACAGGAGCAATAGCAGGCAGCAGTGGGAGCAACAGCAGCGTGCAGAACAATTGAAGTCAAGCCCCAATGCATTTTTTCACTGCAGGCAAATCCCATGCAAGTCCCATGTCCATGTCTATGCATGTCTCCGCATCGTCGCTGGCTGCTCCTTGATTTGTTTGCTTTGGGCCTAGTTGAGCTGAGCTCAGTTCAGTTCAGTTCAGCTTGACTCTCATTCTCAGTTTCAGTTCTCAGTGCTGTTTGCTGTTTGCAGTTCTCAGTGTCTGTGGCTCGTCCATTGGGCTGCCCTTTTTAGCCTGCAGCATGAATTTATTTGTTTTGAAATTGTAACTCTGCAGTCATCCGCATCCGCAGCAGCAGCAGCAGCAGCAGAAGAATCATCATTGCCAGTCGCTTTCAGTGATTGGGCTTTTGTGCCTTGGCTAAGCCTGTGCTGATTGTGCGGTTTCGATAAGTTCAATGCAACTGCAAACTGCAAGCTTCATGCTGCAACTGCCACTGCCACTGCCACTGCCACTGCAACTGCAACTGCGGCAACAGTAGCAATAACCCCAAAAGCAGCAAACAACCCACATGCATCACGTGGCCAACATGGAGGGCAAGTGATAAATTAGCGCAAGGCAAAGGAACTGAGCTGAATGACTGCAAAAAATGCCAAAATGTCAGCGGCAGCAATAAAAACAAGAACAAATAAACAAACAAAAACCAACACACACAAAAAAAAATGGCCAAAAAACCAAAAGTAAATTGCAGAATAAGGAAAGCAGCGCACATTTTCACTTTATGTGGCAGTCAACACAAGGAACAAGATTAGAAAGCCAAGCCAAAGGATGAGTCCAGCCACATGGCATACCCTATTAAAATTGCCTTTTATAGTGGAGGGACATTTCTGAATTTCAATTTGGTTAATAGAACTATTTCTAGATAAAATAAATGCACCATAGAAGTGACCATAAAATTAAGTTAGGTTAAGATAATGTTACAAAACAATATCGATTAAGAATTACAAAATTAATTTATGACAAAGGTTAACAATAATTTTGTATTCTTATTTAAATTAACAGAACAATATTTAAAAGTATTGCGGAATTCAGAACAGCTTTTTAATTTTGAATTATTTTATCGGATTTTTGAGAAAAACTCCTGATTTAAGTTAAAGATCGAGCAAAGAGCTTCAATATTCGAATGTAGCTTAACAGAACAATACTCAAACGTAATGCGGAATTCAGAACATCTAACAGATTCGATTTATAATGATTCTATCAGAGTCGTAAGTGAGAAAAACTCCTAATTTAAGTTAAAGACAGTTGACACTGACTGCAATTAATTTAATATAGTTTAACTTAAAAATTCTCAAACGTATTGCGGAATTCAGAACAGCTAGCAGTATCGATTTTAAATGATTTGATCGGAATCGTAAATGAGAAACACTCCTGATTTAAGTTAAAGATAGAGGAAAGAGCTTCAATTGGACAGTTGACACTGACTTCAAATAATTTAATATAGTTTAACTGAAAAATACTCAAACGTATTGCGGAATTCAGAACAGCTAACATATCGATTTTGAATGATTTTATCGGAATCGTAAAAGCTTAAAGATCGAGCTGACACTGACTACAAATGCGACTCCATTTACATCTCACACAATTAATGAAATATTTGTGCGTCAATGTCAATAAATGTGATTGTGATGCGCTGCTGCTTGTAAGCTCAAGGATTTAGGATCTGTACAATAAATTGCATCCGTTTTGCATCCGTTTGCATGGGCAAACAACGCGCTCAACTTATAATACTTATAATACCCTTCATTCAAGGCTCGGGCCAATAGCATCCCAAATCGATGTGCAATGTGCGAGTCGATGGCAATTTTCTCTCCATATTTCTGGGTGCTGCGAACGTGCGCGCCAAAGCGTCCCAGAAGCGTGCAGCGGGTGGTGCAGCAAGCAGAAGGTGGTGCCGGGGCAGGCAAACAGGGGGTGGGGCAAACAATGAGAATGATGCCGCATCTTTTGCGCATACGCTGCAAAGATCTGGAGTCGTTGCAACTGTAGCAACTTTTACTTATTGTCCGCGCAGTTGTTTATTTCAATTTTGGTTTGCATTGCTTGTGCTTGTGAGGGCGCGGGTTGGGGTTGGCACTGGGGTTTCAGGGGGGGATTTTGGATTTGAGCTGCTGTTGTTGTTGTTGTTGTCGTCGGTTTGGCTGTTTGCATTTAATGTGCCCAGGAACAGGGACGTGTTCTGCCGCGAATTCGTGAAACGTGATGCTGCAAGTCGTCTTTCTTTGTTCGATTTTTTTTCTTCTTTTTTTGTATGCTGTTTGTTTATTTGGCTGGATTCTCCTCGATTTCGCCTGCCCTTGCTTATTGTTTTAGGATGCGGATGCTGCCAGTGCCAAAGCCAAAGCTAAAGCCAAAGCCAAACCAAATCCAAGCCCACAGCCCAAAGCCAGTGCCAGTGACTTTGCTCGCATTTGAATGCTGTACCATGAATCTGTCCTTGTTATGGAGCTGCCTGCTGGCTGCTGGGCACCTAACAGGCATTGTTAGCTACTACATGGCAGAGGAGTAGTACACTGACAGAAAATCTACCTAACTGAACCCTTAAAATCACTTTAATTCATTTTTAACAGAAGTAAAATGAAATACATTTTATGTATGATATAAACACATCCTTTTAAACTCTAAAGATTGGGTAAGATCGGAAGGTGCTGATTAGAGCTACCACATAAATACTAAAAAAAATAAATTAAAAAAATAAATTAAAAAAATAAGTAAAAAAAATAAATTAAAAAAATAAATTTAAAAAATAAATTTAAAAAAAAAATAATAAAAAAAATTATAATAATAAAAAAATTAAAAAAAAAATTTAAAAAAATTTTTTTAAATTTCAAAAAAAAAAATCAAAAAAAATCAAATTCAACAAAATTTAAAAAAAAAAACAAAAAAAAATTTTAAAATTAATTTAAAAAAAGAATTAAAAAAAAAAATTTTTTAAAAATATAAAAAATAATTTAATTATTACTTCAACGAGTATATTCCATAATGCCCAATCTTAAGCACCTAAAATAGATTTATAGCTTTGCTAAGGCTGATTACCATTATAAATAAAGACATCTAACTAAAAAATAAGCACGAATATATGTAAAAATGAGAAATATTCACTCAGGATACATACTGGTCTCTAAAAGGTCACAGCAAAAACCAGGAATTGTCAACAGATTTGGCTATTTCGAGGATGAATCCTCAATGCGCATATCCCTGGCTAAAAGAAGAGTTAGTTGCTGGGCAAGCATATCATCCAAACAGTGGAAATATCAAAAGTCCTTCCATTCTTTCTCTAAGTGTAGACAGTCAGCGCTTGGCTGGGTCCTATTAGGGGTATATCTAACATGAGAACTTTCCACCAAAGGGCCGCACTATGAAAATGAAAGCCAAATTGGCAACTTTCCGCTTTGAAAAATGTTTGCGCTCTGTGTCCTAATTGGTGGGGGCAACGTTTGTCGCGCCAAATAAATAATGGCACCTGGAGCGCCAACATGACAGCTGCAAACGGACTGAGAGCTGAGAAATGAGAAATGAGCATTGTGAGCTGAGAATTGAGGACTGAGAACTGAGAACTGAGAACAGGGAACTACCCAGCGTCTGAGGCCATTGACTGTTGAATTGAGTGACTGATTGATTGACGCGCGCTTTGAGCTGTTAACAATTTCATTGTGGCCACGTACAAGTTGGCAATGTAATTAATTGCTTTCCAACCTGTGTGCTGGAAAGTGTCCAAATCACAATGAGGCATGCGGCAGGCGGCAGGCAGCAGCAGCAGCCGCAGCCGAAGAACCCGCATGGCTAAGTGGGTCAAAGCAGTTGAGACAAACCATCAGAATGCGAGGTTGCAACAAAAGTTGTCAGGCTCAAAGTGTATGATATGAAAATTATTAGTTATGCGAGGGCTACTCAAGCAGTTGCAGTATCGAAAGCTGAACAATTATCGCTTCAACTAACACTGCTTTAGGGTAGAGTCTTGTGAGAGGATATTGGACGTGATACATAAGTTCGGGCTTCGAATTATAGCCATTACCTAAGCTTTCTCTATCGTTAAAATGTGTGTATTCCCACCTTAAATGTCATAGAATTGGGCATATAATAGAACATTTGAGATGTAAAACATTAATGTGAGTCATAATGAGACACTTTAACAACAAAATTTCAGTGCTAACTGTGCGGATTAAGGATAAAAGGAATCCAACCAATATCATCCTTTCCGACTCTCCCGAAAGCTTTCTCTGGAAGCCTTTCTGTAGAACAGAATCTCTCAGTGGGAGACCTAGATAGTTTTGTCGACTTCGGAGAATGTTTTCAATTCAATCCAACTAACTTGCATTTCGTCAACCTATCTTCCCACTTCTTTTCTGAAGACCACAACGCTGAAAGGCTTTCGGGTGAACTCTACATCGAGTTGGTCAACTCTTGTGGCAACTCCCGCCTCAGCTGATTGCAGCTGCTTGCGTGGAGTTCACTGAACCAAGCCAGGCTGTAAAATTAACTAATTTTCGTAAGAGCATGAGTCAGGGCTGCGCAAACCGAAGCCAGCCTAAAACATCAATCAAAGCCAAATTAAGCGTAAAATGCTGCGCAGGAAACGAAGCGTCAAAGTCAAAACAACAACAAAAAAGTAACATAATATACACAGGAGAGTGCAGTGCTAAAGGTTAGGCCCGCACCAGGGAGGCTCCCAGCCCGCATATAGTACTCTCATACTCCACTCCACTCCATACTACACTCCAGTACTTGCCGCACCGCCTCCATACAATGGCCAAGACAATCAATCAACGGGCAGCGCGCGCTTTCCAAAGAAAGCCAGCCCAAAAAAAACACACACACACAAAAAGTGCAAGCGGTGCAGCGAAGCCTAACAAAAATTGCAGCTAATTTTTTATTTGTTATTTTTTTTGGGCCAGCTCCAGCTCCAGCTCCAATTCCAGCTCATTTGCATACCGCGTTGAGTTATGGATGAGATTTTGGCGTGGGCTGCAGCTGAAAATTGGCACACGCACAAAGACTGAAGGCAATGTTATTTTTTTTGTCGAGTGAGTGTCTTATGCAAATCTTTAAGCCGACAAACAGTTTCCTGATAAATGCACATGCACACACACACACACACAGCTGGCACTCCGTTATAACGTCGATTTCCACAAATTTGATAAAGCGTCGCCGCGGCAGGCGAAAACAAAAGACTTAGGCAACAAACTTGCGTGTGATAACACAAAGCAGAACAAACAAAAATGCAACACTATCAAAATACCCTTGAAACGTATAGGTAGTGAGGAATAACAAAGAAATGGAAATGATGCCTTACAGTATTTAACAGCAGTCATTCAGATTACTTAGTAAATAAGTAGAAGGAGTAAATTATGTAGGTTAGGTTAACCTAACCTAAATTAAGTTTAGGCATCTCCACATTTATTATTTTACATAAAACTATGTTATGAATGACATATTCTTGATTCTAGGCAGCATTGTTTTGTCTTCATAAATAAATAAATAAGCAGAAACACAACAGAACTGCTGAAAATCAAAGTTCTCTATAAGTCATACAATTTGGAGAAAATTTTTCTTCATCTTAAGAAGAATTGTTCAATAGCAATGCGGATATAAATTAATGTAGAAATAAAACAGGAAAATAAACCATAATTTTCCAGTTTATTTTGATAAATAGATTAGCAGAATAAAGCTATTGAAAATGTATGTGAACAGGTTTAAAAATATGAAGTTAAAAAATAAAAACATTAATGTTTGCTTGTTTTAAGCAGCAAATCAATCTATAGTTAGTACCCTTGCTTAAATAACATTAATAGCATTAAATGTAGAACTACATTAAAATAGCAATATGTATAACATTTAGTGAGCGTTTAATTATAAGCAGTTTTTATACAAAGAAACTACTTAAAGTGCGCTCCACTTTCCCGGTGAGCTGCACTTCATTTCTAATGATCTACTTAGGTTCTCTGTTTACCCGCAGGTCTTGAGTCTTTAGTGCTATGTTAATTACATATTTAAGCTTGTCTCATGGCGTTTTATAAGCCAATATACCCTTTAGAACCCTAGGGTACAGGTTGTACTCAAGTTTGACGTTTGCTGATGTGCTCTTGTCCGTTGCCGGGCAGGTCTAAAGGCGAACGTCCGAATCGTAAACCTTTTGATAGGCGGCGCTGCTTTGGCTACGCCTTGACCGTACCGACAACAACAACAACAACACTAACACTAACAACAACAACACCAACATCGACCCACACACCCCACCCCGCGGCGCGCTGTTCTTTTTCAATTTTATAAATGTATTTTCTTTATTTTTTTTTATTATTAAGCGCGACGTGCGTGGCATGCACAACAAGCCAAGTCCAAACACAACACAACACAACAACACACAACACTACACAACAAAACACAACACATTTCAACTGGTTCCATGCATTTCCCTTGGCTGCATTTGGCTGCCATGCATTTTTAATTTCCAACTGAGACGCAGAAAGAAATTAAAAAACAATATTTAATCAACACACATAATCTGCATTTTAAAATTGAGTTTCAGTTCGAGCTGCGGGCATTGGGTGTTGACCATTTAACGCGCCTTATCCCTTACCCCTTACCCCTTACACCTTACACCCTGCCCCACACACTCCCCGTTTGCCGCTGCGGGCTGAGAAAAAATTTGTTAGATTTTAATCGCTTAGCTGCGTTTTCGCTTGAATCAAAATAAAGGTTCAGGTTGGCAGCTTTAAGAAATAAAACAAGTAAGCATGTTTCACTCGAAATCAACCGACTGAGATATACTCTGTTCCCAGAACTGATGCGATCCAATCTCTCCCAGAGGTCATCAATAGTAAATTTCTTAAATTTGTTGAGTTTTCTACAAAATGTGTTAGATATATATATAAGCTAATTTCTTGTTTTCGGCGGCGGGGGTGGTGGTGCCAAGGAATACCTTGACAATTCAGCTGAGGCGGGTATATACCAACTTGTATACCAAATTTCATAGCTCTAGGTGCAATAGATATACTCTGTTCTCAGAACTGATGCGATCGAAACTCTCCCAGAGGTCATCAATAGTAAATATCTTAAATTTGTTGAGTTTTCTACAAAATGTGTTAGCTAATTTCTTGTTTTCGGCAGCGGGGGTGGTGGTGCCAAGGAATACCTTTACAATTCAGCTGAGGCGGGCATATACCAACTTGTATACCAAATTTCATAGCTCTAGGTGCAATAGATATACTCTATTCCCAGAATTGATGCGATCCAATCTCTCCCAGAGCTCATCAATAGTAAATTTCTTAAATTTGTTGAGTTTTCTACAAAATGTGTTAGATATATATATAAGCTAATTTCTTGTTTTCGGTGGCGGGGGTGGTGGTGCCAAGGAATACCTTGACAATTCAGCTGAGGCGGGCATATACCAACTTGTATACCAAATTTCATAGCTCTAGGTGCAATAGTATCGAAATTATGTTACGCCTAAGCGGGCGGACACAAACCCAATATACTGGCTATGCCTGTGGGCACAGAGTATAATCAGCGGATCGGACGATGACGATGACGATGAGAATGACGACGACTTCCTTGAAATCAAAGTCGACTCGGCTCGACGTTTGATTCATTTGATTTTTTGACTCTGTCCGAGCCAGGAGGGGCCTAGGGCTGCAGCGGGGCGCTGTGGCTGGGAGGGACTGCTTGTTAATCCTTTGACGTGACGTCTGTTCATAATTTGCGCTCATATTTCATGTGCTATGCATGCGGCCTTTGCCGTATATACATTTTTTTTTTTTTCGTTTTATGGTCCAGCTTTTACGAGTAGAACTTTGGCCTTGCGGCACTTTTGAAAGGTTTTCTGATTGAATATTCCAAAGTAACTTGTCGTAAATCATCGGCCCGGACAGCTCTCGTTGCTGTTGTTCTTGAAAAAAAAAACCAAAAAAAAACCCTTTTTGGTCAGCCCCAAACACCGTGCTATGCTATGATGATATGTGGTTAACTGGACACAGATGTACACAATTACAACAGTTCTAAATGGGCAGTCTTCTGTTTGGTTCACTCAACCCTGGCCAAAACACACATTCTAAATGCCAATCGGGCGCTATAAATAAAGCCAAAAGCAGCGCTTGCTTTTAATTTTAATGAACCATAAAAATTCACACGCACTGTAGAGAGAGAAGATGAGGAAGAAAATAACACACACACACACACACACACACATACAGAAAATATAACGACTGCAGTAGAAGGTTGACACAGGGGGACAGCGATTTACTTTACCTTGTCAGCCGGCCAATGTAAATGTTAATGAAACTTAAAGAGATGCTAACAAAACAAATCAACAGTTGAGTTGAGTTGAGGCAGCTGGGAGTCGCGTTTTTCTCAGCAAACAAAATCGGAGAAGAAAAAAAAACACAAACAACATCAAATAAAGAATTCCCAAAAATTCGAATGAAAACTATTAAACAACTGTCCGTCGCTTATCTCATAGAATCTCTCGCAACGCGTTTGCTTAGAAATTAGAGCCCAAAACAAAATGCCCGAAAGTTGAGCGAGGAAAGAAAGAAAGGCAAGGAAAGAAACCGCAGATCTTGAAAAGACTGTTAACTGTAGACGACAGTAGTAGACCGGTTTAACAGCGCACTGCTAAGCCGCTGTTACGCCAGCTGCGACGTCAACAGCAGCAGCGGCAGCGACTACGACTGTGACTGCGACTGCGACTGCGTTCTGGGCACTCAACTCGAACCCGACAGCTCTCAGAACCGTAGCTCGCATTTCATTAGCTTCGCATCCGACATCGCGACCGGTTCGGTTCGTTCCTCAATCTTCGTCGCTCCCAGCGAGATCTGTGCGCGTGCGCGGCAACCCACGCGAGACACCGAAAAACTCGCAAGCAGCAAAGTTAGGAAGAGAATTCTTATAAGCGATATACATACATACATACATACGTAGTATGTGGGTATTCAGCAATTCTGCGCGTTTCGTTTTTTATGCAAATCTGCGCGAGTTAAGCAAGAAACAATCTTAAGTCACATTTCGTCACTGGCGTGAAAGTAAAAATTCTTTGTGCCTCATTTGGTATTGTGAAATTCACAGTTAGTTTTCACAGCCAGCCAGGCAAGGCAACAAAAGGAAATTTCGAATACTACGTATAGTATTACGAAATGATCATCAAATCTCGCGTAACCAACCACAACAACAACAACAACAACAATCCACAGTCAAACAAATAGAAAACAAAATCTCAAACTCGCGCATGAGTAATGGGAGTTGATTTTGGTGTCTCTACATCTACAACTACATCAACATCAACATCTACATCTACATCAAGATCTACATCTGTGTCTGTGTCTGTGTGTTAATTGATTGCCAAAAGGTGTAAATGTTTATTGTACGAGATTTAACGGCACTTTTTTTGGAGCAACCTCTAGAGTGATCTTGTGTACATTAGGTGAGCAATCCATAAATAATCTAAATATCCCACATACGAAAAAATAAACAAAAAACATAAATACAATATATAAAATATCATTTAAAAGTAATTAGCGTCATGCTCTAGAAATTGGGTTAAACGTGAAAATTATTGTGTGGCCTGTGTGAAATTTCAGACTACTGCCATATAGAGAGTGTCAAAAATTAGTGATAAATTTTGTGTTCTTCGCAAAGGAAGCAGCTAAGTTGAATTCTCCCAAATTAAAGGTAAACTCAAATTCAAGCAGCTTTTTTAAACTTAAAGAGAATAAGTAATAAATTAAATAAATAAATAATAAATTAAATAAATAAATAATAAATTAAATGAATAAATAATAAATTAAATAAATAAATAAATAATAAATTAAATAAATAAATTAATGAACAAATAAAATATTAATAAATGAAAAAATTAAATATAAATAAAAATATACAAATATAATAAATCTAAGCCTGTTAGACATTCAAAAACAAATAAAATAACAAAAAATAATTTTAAGATTTGAAAAACTTCTAAGTAATTAAGAAAATAAATAAATAACCAATTATAAAAATATAAGAAGCTTGATAGAAATTTCTTACTTAAATAAAAAATGAATGATTAAGACAAGAAGTAAAATACCTATAAATACTGAAGTTTGAAAAACATATAAGTAATTAAGTAAATAAATAAATAATCAATTATAATTAAGGAAGAAAAATAAATTAATTTACAACAAGCTTGATAAAAAGTTGAATAAAAAGATGATTAAGAAAACAAATAAAATATCTATAAATACTAAAATTTCATAAACATATAAATAATTAAGAAAATAATTCATTAAAATGATTAAGAAAACAAATAAAATATCTATTGATACTAAACAAAAACAAAAATAATTAAGAAAAGAAACAAATAATCAATTATAATTAAAAAAGAAAAAGAAATTAACTTGATAGAAACTTATAAGTTGAATAAAAAGAAAATGATTAAGAAAACAAATAAAATATCTATTAAAATTTCAAAAACATATAAATAATTAAGAAAATAATTAAGAAAACAAATAAAATATCTATAAATACTAAAATTTCAAAAATATATAAATAATTAAGCATATAATTAAATAATCATTTATAATTAAAAGAACAAAAATAATATAATTTAAAAGCAGCTTGTTAGACATTAATAAGTTGAATAACAAAATAATAATAATAAAATTAAGTAAAAAACAAATAAATAATTAAAAAAAATAATATAATAATCAATAACAATTAAAAAAGATATAAATGTATATAATTATTTAATGACTCATTAAGTAAAATAAAGTAATCAATTAAAAACAAAACGAATCTTTATGTGGCAACATCAATCACATTTAGTTACATACTTAAGATTTTGTTGGACTCAAATTAGATGTAAATAAATTGTATAATTAGCAGATTCAAAACAGACAATAAAATGGAAATTTTGAGATGTTTTGACAACGATTTTGTGAGCTTTAAATAAACGAATTTCAAATCTTAAAAGCTGCTTTCCATAATTGGGATCTATTCAAGATTTGTCAACGAATCGATAATATTTTAATTCAAGCTAATTTTTTCCCAAACTGAGAATATCTTGAGAAAGTTAGAACGCCCCAGTAGAGGATTCTATTTGAGATTTGTCAACGAATCAAACTAATTGTGTCCTAATCGAACTTTATCTAAAACACGACTTGAAAGTTGTTTTCCATAAAGGGTTCTATCGTTCATTTATCATATGCCTTTCACTGCTTTCCAACGATAGATAAAATACTAAAGACAACTAAATTTGTTTTGGCTGTTCATTATCAGCTCGATTATATGCCCATTGCTGCCCACTCAGGACCGTTGGGGCTGACAAGTTAATGGTCTGTCTTTGGGTTGACACCAACGCACTTCTACAGAAATTTACCTACAAAGCATCTTCGAATGCTCAACACTCTCCATTCCATTTGTATGAAGTTTTGACAACAAAGACATGCAGCAGATAACTGAAAATTTCACTTACAAAAGGCGGGCGCAACATTTTCTTATTGTATTTTCATTTTCTGGGTCAAAAGCAATGCAACAAAGCCCATCCTCGGCATGGCCAAGCCCAGGCCCAGGTTTGAGCCCAGCCCGAGCTCCAGCCCCAGCTCCAGCCGCAGCCCCAGTGTCAGGCCCAGCCCCTTGTCTATTTGTCTCTAAGCTGCAACATTTGTTTATAAATGGCAACGTAGCTGCCCAAAAAGGGATTTCCCTTTTACACACAACACTCAAACACTCACACACACACACACTGTGCACACACAGCTCAATCAAAATGAAAAATAAAACTTTCGTTTCGTCTGTTAAGGTAAACAGAACTCTACGGTTACAAAGTGTCAGCCAAGGTAGCAGTAGAACCCAGAACAATAAGCACTCGTAAAGCATAAATTAAAGTCGGGCATGGAATGCTCAATGAACTTACAGCCCCCCCCACCGTCCCTTCAACATCATCATCATCATCATCATCGCTCCAATGGTTCACTTCAAAAGGCAGCCAACGGTTCTTTCTGCCTATTCTTTCTCCTTATGTGTGCCACTGAAGGAGGAGCTGAAGAAGCCGCACTAAAAACTTCCCCCAACACCCTACACCAAAAGTCGCCGCATTTCGGTTTCGATTTCCTGTGGCACTTAAGGTTCTTATTGACGCTCAAAAACCAACAGTACTTTCGATAGCGATAGCTTAAACATTCTTTACTATCGATTGTATCGAACTTAGGGATAAATCATACTATCGATTGTATCGAACTTAGTGATAAACCATACTATCGATTGTACCGAACTTAGTGTTAAATCATACTATCGATTGTATCGAACTTAGGGATAAACCATACTATCGATTGTATCGAACTTAGGGATAAGCCATACATGACGTAGAATGTTTGGAAAACTAGATAAATTATTTAGAAATCTGACATTATAAATTATACTTTAACAAAAACTACTTCTTGACTGTGATTCGAACACGCAAATATATTATACCAGGCTCTGCACTGACACTTGAAAGTAAGCTAACTTATAATGTAGTGTTATATTCAAACATTTCATATACATTTCGTGGTTTGAGGATTTCTGTGGGTAGTCCTAGATAAAGGGGTTTTATCAGCTAGTTTTAAGTGTGTAGGTATGGGAAATCTGAACAATAGAATCATGAATTGGTGAGAATTCAGATATAAGCCTAGGATAAACTTATCGATACAAGTCGGTGAAAGATTCCTGTTGATAAACTATTGATGTTATCGATAGGCTTATCGACTGTTGTCCAGCTCTAGTTCTTATGAACCCCCTGCACCCCTTTTGGGGGACCCTTGTGCTGCTTGTGCATGCAACGCATGATTAATAAAGAGCCAGAAATGTGTTTCCCAGTCTGACCGTACGTTGATTAGTAAGCACGTCAACATTTCAATAAAAAAATACAAATCATTGGCGCGGGCAACCTCATCAACGTCACAACAACAACAAATAACAACAACAACAACAATAATATTACCCTTTTGCCGTTCTGTGGCTTTGCATTTTAATTGCTTTTGATTTGCTGCCCCCGCCATTTATGAATCGGAATTGGAATTTGAATTGGAATTGGGCGCGTTCCGACTGTTAAATTTAGCATATGAATACAACAGAAAAATACGTTACATTCTGCCTGAGTGTACATATAGAGCATGATGAGCCATAACATCTATTTACATACCAGATGGATGGGTAAACACACACGGTTCTCGGCTTAGTTTTATGACAATGCCAGAGAGCCCCCGGGCCCTTGAAATGCCACATTCAACAGCTTTTGTCAGCTGAAAATGAAATCTTTTTTTTGGATTTAAATGAAGGTTGAGGATTTTTTTGGGTCTACTCCAGATCGCTCAGATTATCATAAAGAAACAGTTTTAATCACTATTGATATTTTTTAGGAGTTTTTTTTATTGTGAGAAGGCTACCCAAAAATAATACTTAAGGAAACAAAAATGAGCAACTTAAGCTATAGTTTTTTTTTATTGTGAGAAGACAAACGAAAAATAATACTTAAGGAAACAAAATTAGGGAACTTATCCCATATAAAAAGTAAGATATTTGCTATATTTCTTTTGCCTAACATTTATAAAATATATGTATAGGTTAGAATAGGTTAGGTTAAGACGTCAGGTCAACCTCATGGGTTTCCTCACATAGACCACCTGGTCCTTAGTGTTAACGCATATTTGACCCTTGCGACGTTTAAGATTCATTGAAGATCACTCACGAACTTTAAGAGTTGGTGTCCTCGATACACTCTCCAAGGAAATATATGTATATGATCCAATGAGTTTATTGAATGATCTGAATTGCCTTTAAGTTTAGTTGGAAATTTCAGGATGTGCTTTCAACCCACTGAAACTCTTTCTGTTATCTTGAATGTCTATAGTCAGTTGCGCCTCCAGACTAATCACTTATTCTAAATACTCTTCTTTTACCCTGACTGTTCGTCCCTGACAATAGGTATGTTGAGGTCCTGGTGAAAGGTAGATATAATTGCTCACATACTTTGCTGCATTCTTCACATTTCATGCCGGCTCATAACTCAAAACAAAGATATACCAACGAGACCCAACGAGACCCAACCTGTACCCATATCACAGACCTATCATAACTGACGGACACTTTTGGTTTCAGTGCAATAACCTTGTGCACACAATGCCCATTCCGTCCCTGTTCCTGTTCCTGTCGCTCCAACCCCCAAAGTCAAACGGAACCCAACAATCTCAACGCCTTTCTCACACCCAACCAAAGGGCAAAAACTCAACTTGACAAATGAAAGCAAAAACCAACTGTCCACGATATAAAAACCAAGAGCGTGCAAAAAAAAGAAGTCAAGAATGGGCAGCGCGTTAATTTTTCATGGTAGACAAGAGAAAAACCATATTATTTCATTATTTACATCATGGAGACTAAACAAACGAGCGGCGGGCAGCGTTGTCCATTTGGCCGGCACATCATTAGTCACACCCGGGGGTAGATATGAAAGACAACAACAACAACAGCAACAGCAATAGCAACAATAATCTGGATGCTAGAAGATCCGCGTGCAAAGCGGATAAAAAGTAATCAAAAGCGCTAAGAACGACATAATAAGGCAACTGAGCACAGGACTAGTCCTGTAGCTGAAGCTCAATCCAAAGATGAAGCTGCGGATGAGGATGAGAATGAGGATGAAAATGAAGCTCAGGCTATGGCTGTAGTTGAAGGTGTTCCCAACTGCTTGACAAAACGGAAATGAAATTAAATAAAGAAAAGCATGAAGGAGTTTCAGTTCCAAAGCAGGGAATATGTATATACTCGTATTATATTGCATTATATGCCCTAGCCTCGACGCTGCGTCAAGTGCTGCCTTGCACAATGGGACAAGACAGCTAAATTATTACAGAAATTAAGTAGTTTTTATAAGTAAGCAAAGTAGATGTGAGTTTTTAATAATCTTTTGTTAGTTGAGCTCGAGGTTGCATTTTAGGCCAAAGTATTCATGCCTGTTGCTATTTCTAAGCATTTTTATTCCAAATCGTTTACTATATGGTATTTCCGTTTACAACTGAAATAGCAGCTTTTTCTCCTCCTATTTGACGATATGTTTGAAGAGTTTGTAACTCAAAAACCAAATATTAAAACTCTGTTTGTTTTTAGATTCTTTCTTCTTGGCTATTTATTCCCAAAAAGGCTTTTAAGTTTTCAATTGAGTCGCGAAACAAATAGACACTATCCATTTAATTTCCTATTTATTTTTGAAGCAATATTTTTGGGTCAATTTTCACATATTCAAGTATCTTGAAATCCAACTTTTAACACTAACAGAACTCTATTTTGAACATGCATTTTGTTGCCTATAGGCAACACTAATCCTGTGCAAGGAAAAAAGAATGGAAGTATCCCACTGTACATTGGCGTTTGCGTTGGCGTTGAAGCGGCAACATCGCGGTTTCTTAGCCCGGTAAGCTGCTTGCTGCAAAGACGCGGACGGCAAATTTTAAGCCGCAGCTTAAAGTGGTGACAACAACAACAACAACAACAGCAACACAATTACAACAACCACACCACGACGACTGTGGCTTTGGTTCGCGCTTTGGCTATGGCATCGAGTTGAGTTGCATTTTGTAAAACTCTTTAGTGTGATTAATGTGCCCAGACACACACACACACACACACACACACGCACAACACCAAACTATGCAAACATACATGTGTGTGTGTGTGTGTGTGTGTGAGTGTGTTGTTTGCTT